>CAWUFW010008975.1:0-600000 GCA_963921515.1 Calotriton arnoldi
ACAGCGAGGACCGTGGTGAGCAATGTGGCTAGTGGGCAGGCCGGTGGCAGCAGGACTGGTAGGAGGAGCAGGGTCAGGGAAACGCCAGCCTCCCTGGGAGCCATGCCCTGCCTCATATGGCCAGAGTCGTTGGGGCCTATGAAGAGGCCCAAGGACAATGGGTCCGGTCTGCTTCGGACACGCGTGAGGTGCTGGGGGTGCTGAGGTCCATGGACGCCCGTATGGGCCAAATCGTGGACCTCATGGGACAGCTGGTGGTGGCGGTGAGGTCACAGCCAGGGACAGCAGCTCCCCCTCCGCCACCACCTGCCGGGGCGCAGGGTGGAGCAGCAGTGTCCAGTTCCCCTGCGTCCACAGCCAGTGAGCACACCTCAACCACCAGCATGTCGCAAGCAGGCACCCCCTCGCAAACGTGGAAGGGGCCGTCCGAAGTGGAAACAGATCTCCCGGGAGGACTTCGCACGCTCCAAACGCAAGTGAGGCAGCCAGCCAGCCTTCCGCCAGCCTTCCTTGACCAGCCACTGCATTGACTTGGACTACGATCCCACTCCACACAGCCATCTGGATGGCATGTGTGTGTTGGACTATGGACATAGAACCAGTGGGTATACCCTGATCATCACGCAGCCATGACCGACAGCTCATTGTCACTGCACGCACCACTTTTGTCATCACCTTACACACAATCACATGTCACAGTTCGTAATAAATGCACCTTTTTCACTAACTGCTGTTTGTGCCCTGTGTTTTATTTGTACGGAATACAACGGCCACCTTGGGCGGAAAGGCACCTGATGCGTGGCATGGCAATTGAATCCGGAGGGCCTGTAGGGACCTAGGGGTGGGAGACAGAACAGGAGCACATTCAATGAGTGTGTCACACACCCATCACACAGTACATGTCAACAACTACAAGCAATGTACACACATCGCACAGAGCAATAGGGCACAATGCCACAGCCACCAACAGTGGCATACTACCCTGGCCATGGAGCGTTGACACACAGCACGCAGTGAACAAACGGCCACCCTGACACAGCACACACACACCTGCACAGATACAGCCACATCAGCCGTCGTACATGGACACTCACCGTCAAGTGAAGTAGCGGGCGATGAGCTGCTGCCGCACATTACCAGCTTCCTCCTCTCCGCTGTCCTCCTCACTCGAGCTGTCCTGGTCTGCGGGCTGGGGCCCTGGTTGATCTCCGTCATCCACGATGAGGGGGATCTGCTTCCGAATGGCCAGATTGTGCAGCATGCAGCACGCCACCACTATCTGGCACACCTTCTGTGGGGAGTACGCCAGCGCACCCTCGGTGCGGTCCAGGCACCTGTACCTGGACTTGAGGAGGCCAAAGGTACGCTCGACCACACGTCTGGTCCTCCCATGTGCCTCATTGTAGCGATCGTCTGCTGGGGTGCGAGGATTCCTCAATGGACTGAGCAGCCATGCCCCATTCGGGTACGCAGAGTCACCTGGGTGTGAGGGACACAGAGAACCGTTGCAATTCCAACTGGACAGGGGACAGCATCGCACAACCAGCACGCTACACCACTCCACATACTCACCGACAATACAGGCACGATCCTGTTGCATATTGGACATCAGCCGTGGCAAGATGCTGTTGCGCATTATGTGTGCGTCATGGGCCGAGCCTGGGAACTTTGCACACACGTGGGTGATCACCATGTCCGCAAGGCACACCACTTGCACATTCAGGGAGTGCGTGTGCTTCCTGTTGCGGTACAGGTGCTCAGTGGCCTGTGGTGGAACAAGGCCGACATGTGTGCAGTCAATGGCTCCAACGACGTGTGGGATTCTGCCAAGGGCATAGAATGCACCCTTCACTGCCGCCAATTCACGAGCCCTGGGGTAGCGGATGTACCTGTTTCGGTACAGCATCATGGCTGCCAGTACATCCCTCAGCACCTTGCTGAACATGGGCTGGGACATCCCTCCTCCAATGCCCACTGTGTGCTGGAATGACCCAGTGGCGAAGAAATGCATGGCGGCCATCACCTTAGCCGTGGGGGTGACAGCAGTCGGATACACCCTGCGGGGACGGAGATGGGGTTCTAACATGGCACACAGTCGATGCAGGGTTGGCCTGTCCAGCCGAAACTTCCTAATAACCTCTGTATCGTCCATGTCCGCCAGCAAATGGTATGGGCGGTCAATGTTCGGTCTCCGCCTAGGGACAATGGCAGAGGACACATGTCAAAGCAACACGACACATAGCAATTTCGCATACACATCACTGACATGACTGAGCAAGCACATGAGCCACAGCCCAGCTGTCAAGCTGGGACGGCACGGCCACAATACACTTACACAGGTCTCCCAACAATGGCAATGGCTAGTGATACAAACCACTGCCATGTGCATGCACATGGGGATCTAGGCCCCAATGACTTGCGGGGCGTGCTGATGGGGACTGACTGCATATCCGTCAAGCGGCAACGCCACGGCAACATGAATGTCTGCTGAGCATGGAACTGCTTCCGCGGCTGGATGAGTATGGCACACGACGACGACGATGTGGGCACAGGCTGAGCGGCCAAAACAAGTGGGACCTGTGGCACGAGGGGATATGAGACAGTAGTAGGTGTCAGCACTGCACCCTATGTACAGCACTGTACGGATCACACCTCCCGAAACATTGACAGGTGTCCACATTGACAGCCCCATGCCAAGACGGCTGTGTGCTTGCAGTCACACGTCACAGGTGAGAGGTTACATTGCACGTGCCAGGTGGCAGACGTACATAGTGGGAGCTGGCATGTGTGTGCATGTATCTCCTGTTCAGGATCCACCAGATGGGCGCTGACTCTGTACTGACCATTGGACACAGCATGTTCCGTGGAAGGCTTGTGTGTGTGGGATGGTGGCACTGGATGTGCCTCCGTTGGGTGGGGGGCCATGCACAGGGCGGGTACGTCGATGATTGCGCATTGTTGGTCACGGTGGGTGCACCAACTGAAGATGTGTTGCCCTGTGTTCAATTCCTATGTCCGCATGATGATGGACTGTAGATGTGGGCAGACTACACATTGGTCGATGTGCTGTCTATATGCATGTGCCTTCACACCAGGCACAGCTGCCCCTGCACATGTGACCCCTGCTGGACTCGCTGCTGGGTCTGTGGAGCTGATGCACCTTCTGCGCGTGGGGCGGACAGCTCTCCTCACTTCCCTCATTGCGCATGTCATGACTTTGCCGCAGGTGACATGGATCATGGAGGGCCACATGTACGCGTGGGTAGGCTACACATGATTGTACACTGGTCGCCACCCCCAGTCAGTGTTTCGAATGGGAAGGTTGTCGTGCTGGTGGTATGTTCGATGTGGCGGATGGGCGGGCCTAGGTGCGGGCTTACATTCCGGACATGGGGGTAGTTGGATTGGCGACTAGTTGCAGTACACACGGGACACGTCTCTTCCTTTCCACATCTGGGTCATCCCTTGTACTTACTGACAGTGATACAGTCATCTTCGCCCCAGCCCTCATGTCCTCCCCTCGCTCCCCCAATATGCATGCTCACCTGCGAGGCTAGCGCCTGCACAGGCAGCCCCAAGCTCGCACCAGAGAGGGCAAGGAGTGTATGTGTGGGTCCAGTTGCACGAGTGGGCTGTCTCAGGGTATGATGTGTGGCGGGACGCCGTCCACCTGCGTGGTGCCCCAAATGGAGACCCGGCCTGCATGGACTATGCATCACAGTCTTCGCCTTCCGGATCCGCCACCTGCGACACCCAGTGGCTGTGGCTGCCCTTGCGGCCAGGCCGCGTCCGTCTGCGGCTGATGGCCCACACATTCACTCTTTGGCCTCTCTGGGGAGGGCTCGGGGGTGGTGGCGCACGCGCTTGCACTTAGTCGCAATGGCATGTGGCGTGGTTGGTATGATGGGCAATGGATGGGATGGTGCGAGCCACCTCCCGTGACGTCAGTGCTGCTCGTGCTGTGGTGCGTCCCCTACACTTCCATCTGACTTGTGCCATGCTAGACGTTGAGGTTCTATTGCCTGCGTGATATGACCAGGAGGAGCGCGAGGAGACCTCTCACACACCATGCTCCACTGCCATCCCGTGCCCTGTATCGCCTGTGCGGATTGACTATGTTGGGGTTACACCTGGTCGACTGGGGCTGTGTGTGCCTTGTCAAGGGGCATGGCGGGCGCACAACAGGATCCAGCTTGTCCACAGAGGGTGGGCTGAGGTGCGCCTGGTACCGCTTTGTACGTGTGCCCGGCTGCTGTGCACACACGTGTTCACTCCCCCGACAGGTGTCCTCTCACAATGCCCAGGGAAGCGGTGGTGTACTGTTCATGACCCCTCCCAACACGGCGTGCTCCAACTTGGCATGTGCGCATCTACCCGTCGCACCCACCCACCTGAGCACTGCGTCCATACGACTTCACACGACACATGTGTGTCTTCCACAGTAGTGCTACTCATTTGCGTTGACATCCAATACCAGTGGACTGCATGGTCATGTCACGACTGCCGTGTACTTCACATACTCTCATCCTCTCTCATTCGTACTTGTGAAATGAGTCAGCGGAGACAGTTTTGGTTTCAAACATTATATTGAGTCTTCTGTCCTCTGTGATGCAGTATAGTGGACACTACTGGCAGCGGAATACATGTTGAGGATATACTGAGCATGATTGCAAATGGGATAGGGTGTGGGGTTACATGTGATTGGCTGTTGCATGTGGGATGTGGGCTTCAGAGTGACATCTGCTTGGCCAAGGCTGTGCTAATGTACATTTACGTATGGCTGCGGAGCTGCGGACTTTGACACAGACGGTATACATGTAGCCTACCAGACCGCTTGGCATCATGGGCACAGTCCATCTCAGTTCCATGTGACAGGTTTGCTGCGGTTGTTCCTCATGCACGCGTGCATGTGAGATGACATCAGGGCATGTGCTTGCGTGCATGCAGCGGCGTGCCACTTGTTGTTGCACTGTGGTGGTTACTGGACATGTCACAGTCACTGGGGTCGTGTTGTTGTTGTATGCACTTGTCGTCCATGCAAAGGTCCTGGTATGGGATTCCCGGGCGGGGGTGGGAGGGGTGCAGCACCCACAGACTCCAGGCGACCTATTCATGTCCACTGAGCGGTGTGTGTGTCCATGGGCGCTGGATCCATGTCGTGTCCTGGTTGTCCGTGCAGTTCCGTCCATGTGGGTGCGATACACAGAGCCCATGCCACTGCCTCCCACGATGCATGCGGTGTTCCTGGATGTGATGGGGAACAGTGTGCATGTCCCGGTCATATCCGATGTCATGGCGATGTCGTTGATGGTGTGGTTACAGTTGCCGGTCGTTTGGTATGGCTGTTGTGGTGGTGACTGGCCAGTCCGTGCGGAAGCTAAGCATGGGTGCGGGGTTGGACATCATAGGTCACTCGGGGAACCTGCGTTGTGGTCCGACGAATTGACAGGTTGTCAGGTATGCGATGCCGTCCAGCAGGGCTTCCATGTCATTGGTGGTGTACATGTTTGCCAGCCAATGTAGCGGATGGTGGCTGTCAAGGTGTTGTTCGTAAGTTGTCCCTTGGAGGACCATGATGGGGCATGCTGGGTGACATTCGATGTAGCTGTTCTCGATGATCCGTCGTGTGGAGGCACAGTGGTCCCATTTCAGTGCGGGTGCGATGTTGGCCACATACGCCATGCCCCCATAGGCAGAGCAGGCCCTGTCGTGTGCGTCCAGAGGGAGGAGTAGTGGTAGCAGGTCCGCCTTCAGACATGCCGGGTTGGAGAGGCATATCTCGACGGGATGCTGGTAGGGACACCTCCGACAGTAGAAGACGGGCATGACGCAGCTGAACAATGTGATGCGGTAAGTCAGTCGGTAACTTACGTTCAGCAGGGACAGGAGATCGCATCCCAATGTATGGAACAGGTTGGTTTTGTACAGCTCGAGCTGTTCGGCGTAGTTGGGTAGGTGTGTTGCGGTTGCCATTTCGCAGCGGTTCGTTGAGGTGGCGTGCTCCGGCTGTGTGTGCAGTCTGCAATGTGCACGCTCCGAGGTTGCTGTGAGCTCTGTGTAGTCGTAGGGAGACAGGACTTGTGTTCTGTTGGCTTGTTTGGAGGACACGGGACCTCTTCCCACATGCTTCTCAGACAGTTCAAGGTCAGTGCTGTGTGACTCCTTCCAATTAACTTGCATGTGGCCGACATGGGGGAGTGTTTTCTTCTTTCTTCCCGTCCGTTGTGTGCTTCTGTGATATGCGCTATCTGCCCTGTGGTCGGTCTCCTCGGCATGCCTGTGTTGGTCTATTCTTGGATAATGGCTGTATTCACCGGCTTCTGTCGTAGGGCTGTGGTTTCGGAGTTGGAATGGAAGGTCATTCAGTGCTGTCTGCTCTCCCTTGTGTGGGCGGCAGGCTGCCTTCCGCTCTGCGTTGGGCCTTGTGTGTGAATGTTATTCTTGGGCCACCTGTTGTCGGTCCCCGGGCTCTTTGGTGTTCCGTTTTATATGTCTTGTTCATATGTGCAGGGTGGTATGGGTGTTTCTGTGTGGTACTGGTGTTCCTCTTCCCGAAGGGGCCCTGCTTCTCCTAGTTGGTGTTGCCGCCGCTGTGTGCTTCGCCATGTTTGTTACACTGGGGTGTGTCCTGCTGTTGCGTGTCTTCACTGACATGTGTGCGTCGGTTGTGTGGCGTTGGGTGTTGTCCGTGAATTGGGCGTTGGGGACATGTCTGTGGCAGGCCTGTCACGTGTCATGTGCGTTCGGGGTGGGGCTGATGTGTGTGCTGCTTGGTTGTGTCCCTGTGTCTGTGTGCGACGCATGCATGGCGCTGCGGTTGGCCTCTGCGTTGTGCGCATGTGTGGCGGCGTCATCGGCGCTTTGGGGCCGTGACGGGGTGGTTGGTTCCTAGTCCCAGGTGGTGTGTACACATGTGTTCCGCGATGTTACGATTTGGCCTGTGTGTCATATGTGGATGCAATGGTGGATGTGTAGTGTACACGCGCTGGTGGGGGTTGTCCGCTTTTTCCGCCTCTTGCACTGTGTGCGCTGTTTGCGTGCACTTGTTGTGTGTGTGCCTACCTGCGTCTCCGCGGTACGTTGCGTCCTTGGTGGTGCATCAGCAGAAGCATGGGGAGGGCCTGCAGTGCTGGATTCATGCTCGGGGTGCCGCTTCTTCGTTGTCCGTGCTCGGCATCCGTGTTACCGCTTCGGTTTCTCGTACGGTATCTCTTGGCCATGGGAGCCGTTTGTTTGCGGCATCGTAATTTATGCGCCGGGCGGTACGTGTTTCGTCGGACGGTGTGTGTCAGTTAGGCTGCGCCGCTACGTGTACGGGCGCACTTTGATGGCGGACGGTGTTGCTGGCTTGCCGGCGGTGTTTGGCCTACTTTTCGCATCGTAATTGGACGGGCGTGTGGACTGCTGCGTGCCGGCGGTAACTGGTGCTTTTTGCATCCGCCAGCACGGCGGTGGTGCTTCCGCCCGCCATCGTAATGGGCCCCCAAATAATAATTTATTAACAATTTAATTATCAATACCCAAAAATAAAATTAATAATTACTTAATTTGAATTAAATTACTTCCCACCCTATTTCACTATAAACTCACAACACGCTCCAATAATAAATTAATACACTTAATATAATTATCAATTAATCAATTAATGAAAATTAATTACCAATGAATAAAAATTAATTACCAATTAATAATTAATTAACAATAAATTCATTAACAATACCAATAAATAAAAATAAATAATTACTTAATTACAATTAAAATACTTCCCACCCTATTCCCCTATAAACCCACAACCCGCTACAGAACTAAAACGCAAAATTTAATTAAAATTAATGAATAATTCCTAAAAATTATTAATTGATTTACTATAATTAAATTACTTCCCACCCTATTCTCCTATAAACCCACAACCCGCTACAGAACTAAAACGCAAAATTTTATTAAAATTAATGAATAATTCCTAAAAATTATTAATTGATTTACTATAATTAAATTACTTCCCACCCTATTCTCCTATAAACCCACAACCCGCTACAGTACTAAAACGCATAATTTACTTAAAAAACATTACTAACTTCTAAAAATTTTATACATTTATTTAAAAACCAGTACAATACTTAACAAAAAATATATAACACATACATATAAAATACATAATAAAATACATAACAGTAATATAAATATCGATATTAGTAACATCGATTTTATTGCTATCGATATTACTAACTTCGATATTAACAAAAACGATATTACTTACCTTCAGGTCGATATTCTGGTCGTCGATATTCTTGATTTCGATATTCTGTCCCTACGATATTTGGAACTCGATATTACTGTAGGTCGATATTCCAAACTCGATATTTAGACTGTGCACCGGTGCCTGCCACATTGTGCATGGTTGGGAAGAGGGGCCCTTGGGTACCCCCACGGGCCCTAATCGGATGCCTCCAGGTGAAGGGGGGCCCGCAACGGGCCCCCAGAAATAGATCATTACAGCCATTTTGTGTCAGGCAGACCGAATCGGAACGGCTGTCCGAATCGGTCATCGTAATAGCTCGTTCGGAAACCGTGTCCATAGAGCTGTATGATTCGGCTCCGAAAGACTCGGGGTGTCTGAATGTCTTTCGGAACCGATTTGGACTGCCCGAACGGTTTCCGGGCATCGTAATCGGTTGTTGGGAAATGTGTACGATTCAGAAACAAGGGTTCCGAATTGGATTCTGCAATACCGAATCCCATTTGGAGCATTTCCTAACGACATCGAAATCGGCCCCTTTGTAGGAGCCAAGCTCACATTGAAAAGAAATCAGCTGACCCAAACACAGGAATGATACAGGAGCCTGAGTAAGATAATGACACAACATATAAAAAATGTATAAATATTGCATAATACTTTGTCAGGTGTTATTTTTAAACAAAATCGTTTTTATGTAGCATTGTTTCAGCTAAAATGATTTCTTTTTAATAATAACACATAATATAATATATTTACATAATTTAAGTTTTAGATCATACTTCGTCTATGCATACTTACAGTGCTAAAATTGTTGCTAACAGAGAGGGAAAATTTCTCTTCAATTTTGCTTTTGTGTTCACCAAATTGCCTCATGCTGAAAACAATACACATCTTGCATTGTAATATAATCACATGCTAGTAGGCGAAATGATATACAAAACAGCCAATTGCATGATGAAAGAAATTTGCAATTCTTTGAAGCCCAGTGTATTCATATTTTTAGAACAGAATCTCTGGAAGCAGCTAAACTGTCAAACCAGGTCTTAAAAAATTACTCATCCACACGACCACTGGAATTATGTGGCAGAGAAGCATCCTATTGAGCAGAAAGAGGAGGGAAATTATGTCGCATAATTCAGCACATTTGTTGATAGTAATACTTCCTTATTGTTTCATTTTTACACATGGTAATATTGTCGGTCAAATATTTTACTTCATTAGTACCGCTTTAAAAATCAAATAGAGAAATAAGCAAGTGAAAGATGATCAATTAACTTTTGCACAGGGCCTGCCACTGTGTGCCAACACATTCACCATGTTTTTAGTAATTTTTAATCCATTTGAGCTAGAAACACATTTTTTTTGCTAAAATCTGCAGATTATGCAACAGATAATGGATTATGTTGCTAGTGCTTCTAATCCATTTTTTGTATATGTATATTCAAGGGAATTACCTCTGCAACCGGCTGAAATTTCATGACTTAGGGGCCGATTCCGATCTCGGCCGGAAGCGCACCGAATCCGATTTGTCTGGAAAAAATACGAGCCGAACGCGGTTTACCCGACCGATTTGTACAGTCGTCCGAGCGAGCAAGTACGATGCAATTGAACGCGAAATCGCCGACCGACTCGTTTCCGGGTCCGAACCGCTCCGTCCGACTCGTTCGCACTCGATTCGTACCGCGCAATGGAGACGTTTTACGACCGAGCCAGTACGATGCACGATCCGGTCAGCTGGATCGAGTCGGAGCCTCCGACATGAAAAAAGCTCTCGGAAGCGGACTTCGGGGGTCCGTGCCGGACCCCCTTCACCCGTAGCCATACGAGACGGACACAGGGGGGACCCATGGGTCCCCCCTATACATGCGTGTATGGTGCGGATGGCACCAACGCGTACCCAGTACAGGGAGCCCCCTTGTGCGCAACGTACCCATTGAGTCAATGGGAGCCCATGTACACGTCGTACGACCGGCTCCCATTGACTTCAATGGGAGTCCGACCGAACCGAGTCCGGCAGCATACGGCCGCATCGTACTTGCTCGGTCGGACTGCAGGGGTCCGGCTCGGTCGGAAAACAATCCGGATCGGTCGGAGAGCTTTCCATCCCAGATCGGAATCATCCCCTAAATATGGGTCTGTCACAGACACACATACTCACAGAAAAACAAAAAATAGTTTTAAAAATCACATACACTCACATGATAGATCTGTGTCTGGTGGTGATCTGTATTAATGCCTCTATATTAGATATGTAGACAGATTTGATTAGATTTAAAATGTTCTAAAGTGATCGATTGCCCTCAGGCGTCTTGGTGCTAGCATATTCCTACATCCAGCCTAATACCATCATAAATGAACAATAGGGGTTTATAAGGAAAGTGAAAACAACCAGGTTTTTAAATGTTTGCGAAAGCAAGGAAAGATTAGCTGA
This sequence comes from Calotriton arnoldi, assembly GCA_963921515.1. Taxonomy (NCBI): domain Eukaryota; kingdom Metazoa; phylum Chordata; class Amphibia; order Caudata; family Salamandridae; genus Calotriton; species Calotriton arnoldi. Next base: position 10,668 of record CAWUFW010008975.1, read on the forward strand.
CTTTTAAAATGTAAGGGCATTTTATTCCAAAGATTGCAGCTAAAATAAACAAAACTACGACTCTATACTACTTTCTTGATCCTGGGGATGATCACTGATATTGAGGTGGCTGATCATAGTAATCTTTTTGGGGAGTACCACCTAAATTTGCTTTTGAGATACTCTGATCCAGTTCCATGCAATACTTTATGGGCCAGACATAAGGCTGACAGGGAGCCAGTGGAGCTCCGCCAGTGCACCCATTGCAGACTTAAATTTGGGATATTTTTTTAAGTAGGTGACAAACTGTATTCTTCAACATCTGAAGCTTATTTAGTGGTCTCTGTTTAATGTCCAAGTAAAGGGGGTTACACTAACCAAGCCTAGAAATAACTAGGGAGATGACCACTGACTTTTGCATATCGGGAGTGATAAAGGATAACACCTTCCTCAACATTCTTATTATAAAAAAACATGATGATGTCAATTTATTAATCTGATCCATGAGTAACAACTCATAATCAATCAATCAATCAAAGAAGGCTTTATTCGATTGCATGAATAATCAATCATAAAAGCACAATAGATAAAACATCTTACAATTCAAACAAAATTCATTTTTAAAATATGTACATAAAACTTAAAAAGATATTAAATTTGTAACGCCTTCATACAACAGTAAAAACAGTTTAAAAAAGAAAAAGGAGCCGAACTCGTTAAAACAATAGTGTACAGCTTCCTTTCCTAGTGCTCAGAACATTTTTCAAATAAATTGCTATTCTAAAGACACAGTGCTCATTGTCCAGAAGTTGAAGAGCCATGAATGCAGGACGACATTGACGTAACCCCCATTGTTTTAAAATAGGAACAAGAAGAACTCTCCTAGGTACAGTATAAAATCTACAAAACAGAGTAGTATGTATCGTAGATTGAGGGGACATGTTATCGCAGGGACATAGTTGGAGATTTTGAGACCAATCGTTCTTAGTGGGGAAAGTTACCAGTCTATGAAAAACCCCCAACCTAAAACGAGTTAATAAAAACCTGTCATAGGCACTAGGTACAAAAGTCAGGTAGGGTTGTATACTAAAAGAAGATAAAACCATTTGATTACGTTGAACGGTGGGTTTTAAAATCTCTGTTGACATTCTAATCATCTCCAGATGGAGAATACCCTCTTGTTTTAATTCCTTCCTTGTAGTAGAACATATAGTAGTTGGATTAGTGAAATATTCTAAATGGCCAAGATCCCTTAGAAAATCATGAACGTATTTTACCCAAGGGATCTTTATGGCACCTTCGAGATTCAGAATGTCAGTAATGATAACTCTGTTCAATTTGGCCTCTTCTTTTGTCCAGAGCCTATGCCATAACAGTATAGGCTCAAGCCTAATTAAATCAGATATAAAAGGTAGTCCTAATTCTGCGTGAACTATACATGCTGAAATACCACTTGGTACCGAAAGGATATACTTTAGGAAGGAGTTCTCAACTTTCTGGATAGATAGCGAGTCCGCATACCCCCACACCCCGCTCCCATATATAGCGGCTGAGACACATTTGGCTTTGTAGATTTTAATAAGCTCCACTGGGGTTTTTTTGCCTAATTTCTTTGCAAAAGTAGTGAGGGTGTGTAAAAGTGCCAGTTTTTTCGCTGAAATGGCTTGCACCCATGTATCGTTGTGGGAGAAAGGGATGCCCAGATATGTAAAGGTCTTTGAAGTCCCAATCTTTTGTCCTGAGATATACATGTCTTTGTGCTTCTTTAATCTATGGCCACACCGCATAATAAAAGTTTTAGAAGAGTTTACCCGTAGACCTAAGTCCATCATAAAATGGGAGAAACTATCCACAACACGCTGTAAACCCACTTGAGTACGGGACATCAGCACTGCGTCATCCGCGTACATCAGGGCTGGAATAGGACGACCAGCCACCTGGGGAAAATCCTGATTATCTTTAATGAGGGCCGGCTCTAGTCCATTTGTGTACAAATTAAATAGGAACGGGGCCAGGACACACCCCTGCCTGACTCCGCTCCTAATTGGAAATGTGGACGTGCGCTCGCCCCTCAGCCCGTAGCGAACGCGGGCTTTGGCATCACTATAAAAATGTCTAAGATAATAAATGATATTTACATCAACCCCCATGACTTCTAATATAGACCAAAGCTTTGTATGACTCACGCAATCAAATGCGGCTGTAAGGTCGACAAATGCTAAAAAGAGGTTCCCTTGTTTGGCTCTGGTGTATTTCCCCACCAGAAGAGAAAGGTTTATACCCTGATCAACAGTCCCCACACCTGTCCGAAAGCCATATTGAAGGTCTGACAGGATGGAATTTTCGTCAGCCCAATTCTGGAGACGTACCAGGATGATTCTGCCCACTACCTTAGTTATGGCATCTAGCAGGGATATTGGTCTGTAACATCCAGGATCGTGCCTATCTCCCTTCTTGTAGATGGGCACAATGGTAGACTCAACCCACGTCGATAGGAAATCAGTACTACAACTGGCAATGAGCACCTGCACCAATAGGGGCCCCCATAGAGGAACGTTTGATTTGAACATATCCACGGGAACCCCATCAGGGCCAGGCGCCTTACCACCTTGACTGGTGTCTAAGGCACGCTTTACTTCTTCTAGGTAAATCCCAGTTCGCTCCAGTTTAAGTGGGGTTTACGCCTGGCACCAGGCACAAGGATGTGTCCACCGAATTAGGACAACCTTCGCCCGCGGGGTCATTCTGGCCCCTGTACACTTGGGCAAAATGCCCTATCCACTGTTCTTCCGATATAGCGATCTCGATTGAAGGACCAGCCTCGGTGGACAAAAAGGGTGCCCGAATAGCCCTCCAGAAGGCCGCTGAGTCTCTGGCTAGTGAGGCCGCATGTAGGGTCTCCCAGGCCTCCTTCTTCAGGAGGTTTTGTCTGTCCTTTACTGCGTGTTTATACGCCGCTCTCGCTGCCCTTATGTCCATTGTGTTTTTCGGAATTTTATGGAGGACCTTCTTTAAACGAGAATACGCTTTGGTACAACTAGTATCAAACCACCCTTTCTGGGGATTATTACTCTTTTTACGCCTTTCGAGAAACTCTCGTATCGCTGTGGTTATAGCCATAAATGAACCTAATATTAGTTCAGGGGGCGCTGTTTCGGTCAAGCACAACTCAATGTGTGATTTACACTTGATCACCACTGTTTTAGTGACCGCTACTGGATCGACTGTGGCCCATCGAAGGGAATACCCATTTGTTTTACTTATAGTTATATTTTCCAACAGCCGATCTTCATTGGCGTTGCGTCTAGAGTTAATCCTAGGGGTTAACCTAATAGTCAAACAAAGGGGGAAATGGTCAAAAGGATTCCCTGAGACACGAAAGGAGTGTAGGTTTTGTGCATATTTATTTGAAACTAAAATAAAATCTATGGTGGAGCAAAAACCTCTGCCATTAAATGTCCATGGCATTGGGATCGGTATAGGACAGATTTCATTTACAAAGCCCAGGTCGAAGCTAAAAATAAGTTCATTTAATAACTCCCCCAGGCTGGGATGCCTAAAATGGGATGACCATGGACCTACATCATGTAAACCACCGCAGTGGTTGTCGCCTTCATTTGCACATAACGCACAATTAAAGTCACCAACTAAAATGTACGTAATATCTTTACCCGATATTTTATCTGCTGCTCTTAGGTCATAGCGATACCAAAGGGGATGATGGACGGAGCGTTAGAGCAAATCAAACACTCACCCCCAGTCAACTGATCTGGGTTTAATCCATCATCATTCTTTAGCTCACTCCACCACCCTTGCTCACTTTGCCACTGGATTCAAGATAGCCTGGCTGATGAGGGTTATGAACCCGAAACCGGTCCCAGGATGCTTGTTTCCGGTCCAGGGAAGACATGGCTTGGCAGTTCGGGCTGGACTGTTCCTATGAGGCACAGGGTCAGACTGATTTGCATATGGCCATGTCTGAACTGGGGTGGTGGAGTGAGCTAAAGAATGATGATGGATTAAACCCAGATCAGTTGACTGGGGGGAGTGTTTGATTGGCTCAAACGTTCCGTCCATCATCCCCTTTGTATCGCTTTGTTCGCCCTAAGTTGGCGGGAGTATGCCCAGACGTGGGTCCCTTGCTCACTTTGCCACTGGATTCAAGCAAGCCTGGCTGATGACGGCTGGAATGCCAGAAACCGGTCCTAGGATGCTTGTTTCCGGTCCAGGGAAGACATGGCTTGGCAGTTCGGGCTGGACTGTTCCCATGAGGCACAGGGTCAGACTGATTTGCATATGGCCATGTCTGAACTGGGGTGGTGGAGTGAGCTAAAGAATGATGATGGATTAAACCCAGATCAGTTGACTGGGGGTGAGTGTTTGATTGGCTCAAACGCTCCGTCATCCCCTTTGTATCGCTTTGTTCGCCCTAAGTTGGCGGGGGTATGCCCAGACATGGGTCCCTTGCTCACTTTGCCACTGGATTCAAGCAAGCCTGGCTGATGACGGCTGGAATGCCAGAAACCGGTCCTAGGATGCTTGTTTCCGGTCCAGGGAAGACATGGCTCGGCAGTTCGGGCTGGACTGTTCCCATGAGGCACAGGGTCAGACTGATTTGCATATGGCCATGTCTGAACTGGGGTGGTGGAGTGAGCTAAAGAATGATGATGGATTAAACCCAGATCAGTTGACTGGGGGTGAGTGTTTGATTGGCTCAAACGTTCCGTCCATCATCCCCTTTGTATCGCTTGTTCGCCCTAAGTTGGCGGGGGTATGCCCAGACGTGGGTCCCTTGCTCACTTTGCCACTGGATTCAAGCAAGCCTGGCTGATGACGGCTGGAATGCCAGAAACCGGTCCTAGGATGCTTGTTTCCGGTCCAGGGAAGACATGGCTTGGCAGTTCGGGCTGGACTGTTCCCATGAGGCACAGGGTCAGACTGATTTGCATATGGCCATGTCTGAACTGGGGTGGTGGAGTGAGCTAAAGAATGATGATGGATTAAACCCAGATCAGTTGACTGGGGGTGAGTGTTTGATTGGCTCAAACGCTCCGTCCATCATCCCCTTTGTATCGCTTTGTTCGCCCTAAGTTGGCGGGGGTATGCCCAGACGTGGGTCCCTTGCTCACTTTGCCACTGGATTCAAGCAAGCCTGGCTGATGACGGCTGGAATGCCAGAAACCGGTCCTAGGATGCTTGTTTCCGGTCCAGGGAAGACATGGCTTGGCAGTTCGGGCTGGACTGTTCCCATGAGGCACAGGGTCAGACTGATTTGCATATGGCCATGTCTGAACTGGGGTGGTGGAGTGAGCTAAAGAATGATGATGGATTAAACCCAGATCAGTTGACTGGGGGTGAGTGTTTGATTGGCTCAAACGTTCCGTCCATCATCCCCTTTTGTATCGCTAATTATTCTCTGTCATAGGATCAAGGGAAGGCTTCTTCAGAAGCGGAAGAACAGAAGCTTTCTTCCATTCTGTAGGAAAACAGCCCTCATAAATAATGTTATGTTATGTTAAAATACTTGTAAATTACAACGTATACCCTAGGGTGTCTTGGCACTAGCTCAGCAGAGAGCAAGGGGGGACAGACAGAGGGCTATAGAGTGAAAAGCCAGGTTTTCAGAAGCTTTCTGAAAACCTGTAGAGAGGGTGCAAATCTTATGTATAATGGCAGAAGATTCCATTCCTTGGTTGCTCCCGCCAGGAAGCTGCTTCCACCCCATTTGGTTTTCTTAAATCTGAAGGTGGTAACTTTGTGGGATCAGCTTCTTCTCAGGTTCCTATTGGGAACGTACCAAGAAATTGATTTTCTCAGAAAATCTGTACATGTGGCATGCAGAGCTTAGAAGGTAAGGAAAGTGCCTTAAATATAATGCTATTCTGAATCGGTAGCCAATTTAGATCTTTGATTGCTTAAGAAACAGGGTGATGTTTGGGAAGGTTAATCTGGCGGCAGCGTTTTGTAATACCTGAAGCTTCTTAGGATATTGTGCCTGAAGATTAATTTAAAGTCCATTACAATAATCTATTTTAGTAAGGATTAAAGAGAATATTACTGTTTTTCTAGAATTGTTGGGAAGAAAGTGTATACTTTTTCTTATGATTCTAAGAGTATTATAAGAGGAAGATAGAACTGAGTTGACTTGTCTGCTAAAGTTAAGCTTATCTTCAAGCATTACCCCGAGGCTTTTTGCCTTTGTGGTGGGTTGGGGTAGAGCACCCAGTTCCGATGGCTAACAAGTGGTATACCAGAAATGAGGGTTGTTTCCCAGAAGAATCACTTCAGTTTTATCTGAATTAAGTTTGAGACAGTGCCTATTCATCCATCTGCCAATCTCTCCCATGCAATTATAAAGCTGATGACTGGTGTAACTGGTGTCATTGGCAGCAGATAGAATGATCTGTGTGTCATCTGCATATAAAGTAAGAGAGAAGCCAAAGGATTGGACCAAGGGGGTAAGCTCTCTTACGTAGATATTAAACAGGGTGGGACTAAGCGATGATCCCTGTGGCACCCCGCAAGGTAGAAGGAAGGTACCGGAACTAAAATTGTCCAGTTTCACAGTGTTTTCCCTGTTCTTTAGGAATGATTTAAGTAATTCCAAGGCTATGTCTTTTATGCCTAGATCCTCCAAGTGGGGAGAGCAGGGTTGAATGGTCTACGGTATTGAAGGCTGCAGACAGATCCAATAGGATCAGAGCATCTGTTCCTTCTTCATCTAGGATGAATTTTAGTTCATCCGTTGCTTTAATAAGGGCTGTCTCCGTGCTATGTTCTGATCTAAATCCAAATTGTGTGGGATCTAGTAGATCGTTATCTAAAATAAATTGATTTAGTTGATTGTTCATGATTTTTTCAATTATTTTTGCTGGAAATTGAAGTCTGGAAATAGGCTGGTAGTTAGTTGGAACTTCTGGGTCAAGAGTTTTTAAAAGAGGAAGGATGGAGGCCCTTTTCCAGGAAGTTGGAAAAATCCCTGTACTGAACACAGAATTGAAAATATTCGTAAGTACTTTGGCTACAATATCTGGAATTAATTTTAGCAAAGATGCAGGGTAGGGATCTTCTGGAGACCCTGAATGATTGAGATTCAAAGTTTGTGTCACTGTGATTGGGGGAAAATTAGTCAGAGCAGGCCGAGGGGAATTGTTAGTAGTGGGGCTCTCACGAGTCCCCGTGTCCATTTGTACTGTTAGATTCTTAAGATGGTGGAATAAGTGATAAATTTGATCAACTTTATTTCTGAAATGTTGGGCAATGGTGTCACGGAAGGTTTGGTTACTTCAGAGTCCTTTAGCTTCTGGTTGCTTGGTGAGGCTATTTATTACTTGAAATAGTTCTCTGGACCAGTTTTTTGCTGATTCGATCTGTAAGATAAAAAATGCTTTTTTTTCTTCAGGCAAAAGGGTTTTTTAATTGGCTAGATCATGTTTACATGCTTCTTTTTTATGGAGCTCATACTTGAGTCTCCATTTCCTCTCTTGGCACCTACAGTGTTGTTTCTCTAATCTGAGGACCTCCAAAAACCAAGGTGCTGAGGGGTTTTTCCTGCCTTGTTTGGTCTTTTTTGTGGGACCTACTTGGCTGAGGGCTGTCTCTAACCAATTATTATAGTTCTGAGTAGCTAGCTCGGGGTGTTTCACGTGTGTATGCATGGTTTCTATGAGTCATAGCTGTAGTTGATTACTATCTATTTTGGACCATGCTCTATAGGTGGCCATGTCTGATTTATTATTAAGACCTAATAATAATGTTAAACAGAGTCATAAGAACCAGAGCAATCTTGTGTGCCACATCATGCACCACCTTGGGCAGGCAAGGATCCAAAGGAGCTCCAGACTTGGTGTGCCTTATTAACTTGACCACTTGGTTGACTGTCAGAAGGGGAAAGTTCCAGAGGTTAGCCAGCATTATTCCAGATCTGAGGCAAAGACTCAGTCCTTGGGCCATGCAGAGACTTAGGGGTCTATTAGGATAGCGGGCGGAGGCACCACCGCGGCGCTGGCGGTGCGGAAAAATGCATTTTTCCGCCCGCGAGCAGTGGACCTCACACTTGCCATATTAGAATGGCCAAAGATAGCCCGATTCCCGTCCGACCGCTGTGCAACGCGAACCGCCATCAAGGTGCGCCCGCAAGCGTGGCGGTGGGAGCCAATGGAGACACAGCGCCGTGCGAAATGACGTCCGCTCCGGTCCACAAATTAGGATGCTCCAAACAACCAGTCGCACCGCAGCGGAGAAACCGCCCAATCCTAGACGGCGGAACCTCGACAGCGGAGCGCGAAACCAGAGTCCCGGTCCACAGCGCCCGGACACGACCGCTATGGACCCAGCACTACACGTTTTCCCAGTGCTGTACCTGATACATCACCAGCAAATCATGGACCGCCGCGGATGCCGCCGCAGGTATGCAATAACACAACCCCACACACAACCACAAAACATAACCCATGGACTGGCACAGGGTCCCTAACCACATCAGATACCCTGGTGGGGATGGGAACACATCCCCAAGTGCACACACACATGACCCACCTGCCACCAATACACCCCTCCGCATCCAGGTCACACATTGACCACGATCGTACAGCAATGTCACGGCCACGTCACCGCAGCGGTGAAGACAAGGGAATACATGCGCACAATGCAGAAGGCTGGGCCAGCGCCAGGCATGGGCAGGGCACAAAGACCACAGGGCCACAACTCCACCCTCCACACACTAGCCCCTCACTGCACTGAAGGGACATGCCATGTGCCCCCCCTGTGCACCCCCATGCACAACAACAAGCCAGGTGACACCACACCCTGCACCACACACAAAACAAATAGGGACACAGCCACAGCAGGACTGGCTGCACAGGAACACAAAGCACAGAAGCACAGGGCCAGGGCTACACACACACCACAACAACACCACACCCATGGCAAGTAAACTCAGTACAAGCATCAAATGGACACACACACATACAAGGAACAAACATCTCACTGGACACACAGCCTGCCAAGTCACACACACATACCCCACACTGACACACAGACACATACACAGACCACATGCCACCAGCAATGGAGCACACAAAACAGGAAAGCCAAAGTGAGGTGCACACAAATGGAAGGCCAAGGAGACAACCACCAAGCATGTGTACAGCACATGCAAGACAAGGAATATAGAACAACACCCTCAGCCCATCTAATCACACATGGCTGGCATAGTGATTGAAGTCAAACCACAGACAGCACAGTGCAACAACCCAGGGAGACAGCAAGGCAACACATGTATAGGCACAAGGATGAAAGGAAGGCCCTGAAGTCAAACTGTGAACAGCCACACATATGTATACAAATACTTCACAGGAATACTCCAGCAGCACAACACACAGGGCCCATTGACACACTCCATGACTGTCCACACACACACCCCCCCTCACATCTGCAGCACACAACACCAGTGTCAAACAAACAGAAGGGTGGCAATAATGTCCAGGCAATACACAGACAAACAATCACACTCCCTGGGGGTAGCAACAAACATCACATACACACAGGGATGCCAGAACCAATGTCTGCACAAAAACAACAGACAAACACATAACCCAACAGAACCACACACAGAACCACAACAAGAACAGACATGCCCTGTGCAGCAAAAATGTGGAAAGGCAATGGGAGCACAGACACAACAGGAGTACACAACCCCATCAGTCAGGAACAATGCACAGACAACATACCACAACACAGACAAGAAGTGCACCATCACAGATAAACACAGCCACAGCAAACAAACAACAGATGCACAGCCATAAAAAAACACATACCAAACACAGCAGGACATCAGTGGATGCACACCAGCCAATGACAAGGCAACATACCCCCACAGCACTGCATGTACAACAAGCAGTGTCTGCACAACAAGCATACCAGCCACACACAGAAATGAGTGACACAACATGACCCCACACAACACCAATCAGCACAGCACAAAGACAACATCACACACAGGAAGTGAAGCAGTACCACAGCAAACACACACACATGCAACACAACACCAACAGATGCACAAGTCTGGCACATAAAGGTGGAAACAACTTGACCAGGGAACTGGGCAGCACACACAGTTGAAGTGCATATGAGCAAACATGACTGACAAACAGCCCAAGAACATCACACAGAACCTATTGGGGAAATGTCCTGAGTGGCACATTGCCACTGTCCAAAGAACTGCACCACAAAGCACAGTGTCACATATCAAGTGATGGGGAGGCACACACACATGTAAAACAAGGGGACAGCTGACATCCAAGTGAAGTGCCATGGCAGGAGTGTACCATACACAAATAGAGGGAGTGCAGACTCACAATGGGTAGGCATCCCATGCACAGATAGGGGATGGCAAGACACCAAACACAACATCACATACTGGAGGCAAACAGGTACCATGTGACAGCAATGCATGAGAAAACACAACCACAATGGCAGTGTGGATCAGCAGGTCTGCACTGTCTCCACAAACAGTAACATGACAGATAGATGATCAACAAAACACAACACTGACTTGACAAACACACACACTGCATACTCACAAGTGACAGAAATAACAAGTAGGAGTCAGCCACAACTGCATGGACACACAAACAGACTGCACACTGCACAACATACAACTCACACATGTGCATACAACCACATCCACAGGGAGAAACAATCCAAACAACAGGCACACACATCCTGGGTGAAACATGTGTGTAGTTGACAATGCAGGGGCACACACACATCAACACTCCAGACAAAGTCAAGACCTTCACACTGCACACTTCTTGACCACCCAAGAGCACACATTGAAAGAAACCCATGGGACTAGGATGACTGCCCATCACAAGATGACCACACACATACACTACTGGGCACACATAAAATAAGAACACACATACATGATGAGCCTGGCCAGCATGCCTGCAATCCTCTGGACAGAATCCCATTCTGAGCTGGCAGTGCACCACAACTTGACATGTGTACAACACAGCCAACATGAACAAACAATGACAATGACAACTGCATTACACCTCAAATCTACAACATTGCCCACACAAGTATCAGGGTCACGAAGAACTGAAGTCCCTCACCCCTGCAAAAAATAGAGTAAATTAGTTAAGACATTGGCAAGGTTGAAGTGGCACACACAGCATGTGGCACAGTAAACCATATACACACAGCAAAAGAACTTTATTCAGTAAGGACACTGACAAAACAGACAACAGGAGCAACTGTCTTTATTCACAAATTGCACAGATAGGCAACAAGAGTAGATAATAGCAAGGCACAAAATGTAGGGCATGTCCATGAGAAGCTGCACAGGCAGGGGCAAAACAGCAAGGCCAGTGGCCAGTCCAAGGTGCAGAGTGAGTCAATGAGAAGCTGCACAGGCAGGGGCAAAACAGCAAGGCCAGTGGCCAGTCCAAGGTCAGAGCATGTCCATGAGAAGCTGCACAGGCAGGGGCAAAACAGCAAGGCCAGTGGCCAGTCCAAGGTGCAGAGCATGTCCATGAGAAGCTGCACAGGCAGGGGCAAAACAGCAAGGCCAGTGGCCAGTCCAAGGTGCAGAGCATGTCCATGAGAAGCTGCACAGGCAGGGGGCACACAGCAGTGAACGACACGGCCCGTGGGCAGGACAAAGTGCAGAGTGAGTCCATGAGAAGCTGCACAGGCAGAGGGCACACAGCAGTGAACGACAAGGCCAGTGGGCAGGACAAAGTGCAGAGTGAGTCCATGAGAAGCTGCACAGGCAGGGGGCACACAGCAGTGAACAACAAGGCCAGTGGGCAGGACAAAGTGCAGAGTGAGTCCATGAGAAGATGCACAGGCAGGGGGCACACAGCAGTAAACGACAAGGTCAGTGGGCAGGACAAAGTGCAGAGTGAGTCCATGAGAAGCTGCACAGGCAGGGGGCACACAGCAGTGAACGACAAGGCCAGTGGGCAGGACAAAGTGCAGAGTGAGTCCATGAGAAGATGCACAGGCAGGAGGCACACAGCAGTGAACGACAAGGCCAGTGGGCAGGACAAAGTGCAGAGTGAGTCCATGAGAAGATGCACAGGAAGGGGGCACACCGCAGTGAACGACAAGGCCAGTGGGCAGGACAAAGTGCAGAGTGAGTCCATGAGAAGATGCACAGGCAGGGGGCACACAGCAGTGAACGACAAGGCCAGTGGGCAGGACAAAGTGCAGAGTGAGTCCATGAGAAGATGCACAGGCAGGGGGCACACAGCAGTGAATGACAAGGCCAGTGGGCAGGACAAAGTGCAGAGTGAGTCCATGAGAAGATGCACAGGGAATGTCTGCAACTGTACCCTAACCATGGTCAGCAACACAGTCTGGGGTGTCACGATGTGCAGCACAGGCCATGCTGTGTGAGAGACAGGCGTGTGAGGTCGACCAACACTCAGACTTGGCTGTCAGTCGTACTGGGAGCTGGCTGTGTGTCTGGCACAGTTGGAGCACTTGACTGGGGAGAGGGAGGCACAGCTGAGGTATACCTATCAGTGCCTTGGCAAAACGGAGGGCTGCTTGTACCAGGTGGTGTAGTGGCACGTGGAGGTGGAGTCATGCAGACGTGAGACACAGTGTGGATGGGAGATTGTGGAGGGGTGCCTTTCCACTTCTTGGGGAGTCGCAATGGCTTCACTGTCTTGGGAACAATGGGAAGTGGCGTGGACACATCAGGCTCCCTCAACACCAAGGCTGCAGCAGGTGCAGACGCTGGCCCTCCCTCTGGTGACGTGCTTGAGCCTGCGCAACGCTTTGCATGGCCCTGGCTTTGCCCCTCCATCCCCTGCCTACCAGGTGGTCCCCCCACAGTGCCCTCCATTCCCTGCTTCACTGGGCTTGCAATGGGAGTCGAGGTAGTGGGTGAATCGGACTTGCAGCCCTTCTTATGCCTACTCACCACCTTCTCAGTGGGCATGGAAATTGTATGTTTGGTTTTGGGAGACGCTTTCAGGACAGGAGAGTCCTTGGCTGGGGATGGCCCTGAGGCACGTGACCCTGACGCCTACTTCTTGGCTCTTTGTCCCCTGGTGTTGCCTGACGGGCTCTTGTCTGTGTGCACTGGGGTGGCTTTGGTCATCTGTGGGGATGATGTCTACGGCCTGGACCGCTTGGGCTTCTGTTGCTGCTGTGTGCTACGTGTGCCATATCGTGACTTAGAGGTCTGTGGAGCATGGTCACTGTTGTCCGACGTGGCCACTGGCATGGGTGTGGACAAAGGGACCTTCGCTGGACTCCCAGATTGTGCCAGTTGAAGGGCTGATGTCACTGCAGTGGACAATGACTGGACAGTCCGGTGCAGCCCACCCACGTCTGAATGTATGCCCTCAATGAATGCAACCACCTGAGCCAATTTACTGTCGTGGTCCATGAATGCATTGAGGAGAGCTGTCTGGCCTACTCACAGCTGGCGCAAGAGGTCCACAGACTCAGCACTGATGGCAGCAGGGGGAACCGGGGCAGGGGCTGCGGTGCCGGGGGTGAAGGACACCCTTCCCCTCTTAGCGATGCGAACATGGGCAGCACCAGAGGAAGTGGCTGGGAGGGTGGGCACTGCACGCTGTGTGGTGGAAGATGATGCAGAGTCCCCGTTCCCTGTGCCTGCCAACATGTCTGCGTCACCGCTGGCATCAGATGACGTAGTACTTTGCGTCTCGGGCTGTGATTCCTCCAGCATACTCCTGTCCCCCTCCGAGGCGCTGGTCACATCTGTCTCACAGGGCTCCTCTGCAGCTGTTGTGCTAGTTTCCCCACCACTGGTGTCGTCCCCTGTTCCTCCGTGACCACGGGAGATGCTGCATGAGAGAGAGAGATGTAGGGTCAGTGCAGTGGCAGCAACAGAACAAACATATGCAATACAAACAACCATTAAGATGTCTAGATCTACATGTTGCACGCCACCCTGTGCAATAACATCGTTCAAACCCACCTCTGTCATCACAACAGTGTGTGTGCACAATCAAACCAGGACAAAGTGAGCAATGTGATGAGCACACAGCACAACATCCTGCATGTGGCTCCGTTACAACAGCAACACAGATAGCTCATACCTGTCTCACACCACCCACAATGCCATTGAAATGCCCCATACCCGTTTCCCAGTGTTAAGTACAGGTAGGACACATGCATGACAGCTGCACCCAGCACAGGTACAAGCTTACACTCACAGGCCACTGCATCACACTACCAACATCACATCGCCCAGCGCTGGCACATGCTGTGCACACATGCAGCCACACACAGCAATAGTCACCCTTCCCAGTACACTCACCCCTAATTGCCTGCTAATGCTCCTTCAATCGTGCATCCAGCTCAGGGTGAGTCACGGCCAAGATGCTGCACATTAGTGGTGTCAGGCTGCGCCGTGCCATCCGGCCAGTGCGAGGGATCTGCCCCAGTGTCATCTCCGCAACATTCTTTGCCAGCCGTGAGATGTCGTCCCACCTCTTGTGGCAGTGGGTGCGCCGTCGGTTTGATACTCCCAGAGCACGTACCTTGTTCGCAATGCCCCTCCACACGGCCTTACGCTGGTGTACCTTGAGCTGCAGTCATGGGAGACAAGAGGGGGCAAACATCAGTGACAGTGTCATGTGACAAAATCACTCAGAACAGTAGCATGATACAGATTCATCACAAATCCACATATCTCACATGCAGTGACAGGAATGCTTTTCACATGGTACATCTGCATGTGAGAATCACACGTAAATGCATGCATGTGTGAGGGGGGACACAATACCTGCACATCTCATGTACAAGCAGGATGCCAGCACAGAAGACCATGTGTACTCTGCCCACATCTACTAACCATTTTTAGGTAGAGCAAGACATACGTCACAAAACAACATGTGTATGTGGCGAGACCCACTGTGTCCGACAATGCGCAGGCGTCAACGAACATGCACTGTGAGTAGCCCACTGTGTCATGTATGTCACATTGAGGGACATGATCTCACAAACCCACGCCCTTCTCACAGTGCCAGTCATGTGCAATCTACAGGGTTGACATGGCACATTGATGGGGAGTCAAATTTGAAAATGAACATGTTACACTCTGTACAGTCAGTGATGTGTTCTTGTTGGATTGGGCGGTGACTGTGCAGGCCAGGTGGGCTCACACTGAGATGGACAACAGGGAACCGCAAAGACATGCACACTAGCAATCACTGTCTGAATCCTCCATTACCAACTTGCTGCTTCACTGTATGGCTGACAAGACAAGACATGTCCCTCCAATCTTGATGTGCAGGCAGGGAGACTTGTGGAGTAGGGTACACACCCCTTCACCCAATGGAATGCAAGTTAGGCAATGCATGACACAAACCCACACTCACATGCACATACTGCATCAGACCGACTACATGTGTGCCCCCCCTGCACTCTCACACCCACTGTGGAAGACTTACCATGACATTTGGGGCACCATATAGCCTTGGGTACTGTGTGAGCACCTCGTCCACCAGGACCTCAAGCTCCTCGCCTGTGAAGGGACTGGCACGGATCATCTCTGTCCTTGACATCACTGTTGGTTAGAGACAGCAGCGGCAGCAGCAGGTGAGGGTCTCAGGCAGCAGTCCCTGGAGGCAGCAGCAGGTGAGGGTCTCAGGCAGCAGTTCCTGGAGGCAGCAGCAGGTGAGGGTCTCAGGCAGCAGTCCCTGGAGGCAGCAGCAGGTGAGGGTCTCAGGCAGCAGTCCCTGGAGGCAGCAGCAGGTGAGGGTCTCAGGCAGCAGGCTCTGTGAGCAGTGGAAATTCTGGGCACTCTCCCACACATATATAGCCCCCTGGTGTTGTTCCAATAGTCCTGGGCTGCTGCAATTGGTGTACCAGGTCAGCCTTTTACAAATGCATCCAATGACTGGCACCGCGGTGGTGTAGCACGCCTACCGCTATTTTCAAAATTGCATCAAGCTTCCGCGATCGTGGAGCCCATTGGCTGTAATGGCATGGACCATGGCGGTGACACACCGCAGGGGCCAGGCGGGCGTGACCGCGGTATTGCATCTTTTGATTGCATCCAATGACCGGCACCGCGGTGGTGTAGCACGCCTACCGCTATTTTCAAAATTGCATCAAGCAGCCCATTGGCTGTAATGGCATGGACCATGGCGGTGACACACCGCAGGGGCCAGGCAGGCGCGACCGCGGTGGTGCATCTTTTGATTGCATCCAATGACCGGCACCGCGGTGGTGTAGCACGCCTACCGCTATTTTGAAAATTGCATCAAACTTCCGCGATCGCGGAGCCCATTGGCTGTAATGGCATGGACCATGGTGGTGACACACCGCAGGGGCCAGGCGGGCGCGACCGCGGTGGTGCATCTTTTGATTGCATACAATGACCGGCACCGCGGTGGTGTAGCACGCCTACCGCTATTTTCAAAATTGCATCAAGCTTCCGCGATCGCGGAGCCCATTGGCTGTAATGGCATGGACCATGGCTGTGACACACCGCTGGGGCCAGGCAGTAGTTTCCGCTATTTGGGTGCCATAGAGACACATGAGGCACCGCGATTTGGGTGGCGGAGCATGCCAACCGCCATTTGGGCATCACTTGTCTCTCACTACCGCACCTACAGTACACTACACTACACTACACTACAGGACAGTGTTGGTATGGACAATACAATGTGCACACATGTCAATGTGTTGATGTGCATTGTCAATCACAGCAATGTTTTCCTCAATTGATGATGTTTGTTTTAGCATGTCCTCTCATGTTAGATCATGCACACACTCGTCATTGATGCTCAGACTGTGGTCATTGTGTTGTTGAGGTGTGCCAGGTTCAGTTGACGCCTGAATGTGTGTCATGTACAGTAGCTAGGTAGGATACCGTGGGGTTGCCTTGTCACACATGTGCAGGATGACAGACTCCCAGGCGTGCCCATGGGGAATGTGGCCATATCCCAATGTCCATTCACTTTGACCGAGGTGTTGTTTGGGGGACTTGCTGTGTGTAATTAGACAAGTGTGTGATTTGTGTAGTTGAAGGGGTCCCTACATGTCAGCTGGTCTGTGACTCAATTCAGATGACATTCTTTGTTGGCGTTGTGTCAGCCATGATGTGAGATGCTGTGCACATCCCATGATGTATTGCATTACAATGTGTCCACTCTCATCTCAACTAGGAGGAGACCAAATCTGCATCGTCACTTGACAGTGCTGGCAGACATGGAGGATGAGGCGATCATCCGGAAATGCCGTCTGGATAGAGCCACCCTAAAGACCCTTTGTGATTTGTTGGAGCCCCACCTGCAGCCTTGCCGAACATATCCAACAGCTTTCACCCCAACGTATAAGGTGATGGCGGCACTGCATTTTTTTGCCACTGGATCATTCCAGAACACGGTGGGCGAGGCAGGTGGGATGTCACAAACCATATTCAGCATGGTGCTGCGGGATGTTCTGTCCGCCATGATGATCTACAAGGACAGATACATCCATTTCCCCAGGGGGACAGAATTGGCAGCTGTAAAGGGAGATTTCTATCCCCTCGGACACATCCCCCATGTTGTTGGTGCCATTGATTGCTCCCATGTTGGGCTAGTGCCACCACAGGCCCGTGAGCACATCTACAGGAATCGTAAACATTACCACTCCATAAATGTGCAAGTGGTATGCCTGGCAGATATGATCATCTCACACGTGTGTGCAAAATTTCCTGTCTCGGCCCATGACTCATACATCCTGCGTAGCAGCATTGTACCCCAGCTGATGGCCAATCTGCTTCCTGAGCATGCATGGATTGTGGGTGAGTATGCCTAGTCATTTGGCGTGCTGTGTGTGTGACCTGCTGTCCTCTGCATCTGCGACATTGCAATGTTTCTTTGTGTTTGTCACACATAGGTGACTCTGCGTATCCCAACCGTCCTTGGTTGCTGAGCCCACTGCGGAACCCCAGGACATCAGCTGATGTCCGCTATAATGATGCCCATGGGAGGACACGTCGTGTGGTGGAGCGTGCCTTTGGACTGCTGAAGTCACGTTTCCGCTGCCTGGACAAGACCGGAGGGGCACTGATGTACTCGCCCAGGAAGGTGTGTCAGATTGTAGTGGCATGCTGCATGCTCCACAACCTAGCCATTCGCAAGGAGATTCCCCTGCTCCTGGATGATGATGAGCAGCCAAGGCCCCCGCCTGCAAACCAACCCGTGTCCAGTGATGATGACAGTGGAGAGGAGGAAGGTGTTGACCTGCGTCAACAGCTCATCACCCGCTACTTCACTTGAAGGTGGGTGACAATGTACAACGTACCCATTGTCTGATGATGTTGCTGTTGTTGTGAAGGTGTAAATGAGATTTGTGACAGCAGCCAGTTGTAGACTCAGTGTTTGCTGTCAATGTTCATGGGACAGTTCATTTATGAACATCTACAGGATGTGTATGTTGGCACTTGTTGCCCATTGTTATGTGTGCATGTGGGTTGTTCTTGTTGTGAAGTGTTGTGTGATGTCTGTGATGCCACACCCAGACTAGTGAATGTTGTTCTGTTGTGTTTTCCTAGGTGCCTTCGACCTCTCCTTGCCTACATACACTCCGTCCCCTGGTACATTGTATTCCTGTTGAAAATTGTACATCCTGGAATAAAGACGGAGCAGGTACAACAACATGTGTGTAAGGATTTGTTTATTTACAAAGGTGACATGTGAGGGGGGAGTACATTTACAGTGAGGTGATTAGTGGAACAGTGAGTTGACAGTTATGGTAAATGAGATAATCGAGTGGTCACCACATAGGTGTGGTGACCCAGTCCAACAGACAGATGCCATTCACAAGGCAGTGTGGGGAAGGACAGTCCAAAAGTCAATGCAGTGGTGAAGAGGGTTGCCATCATGGCTGGCTGCGTGACTGGCATTTGGCAGGTGCTTTGCCAACAGATACTCCGAGGGTTTTCTTCGGAACGGCCCCTTCTCCGCTTGGCAGGGGGGCCTCTGCTATAGGGCCAGTGGGGTCTGAGGATTCACCCCTCTCTGTGGCCGCAGGGGAGGATGGTGAACTGTCATCCTGCGGACCACCAGTGGGAGGGGAAGGTGTTGTTTGTGGCGCAGGCCTCTCCCTCAGTACCGCCACTAGCTGGCCCAAGAGGTCCACAATTTGTCCCATGCGGGTGTCCATGGACCTAATCAGCAGGAGGAGCTCACTTGAATCTTGTTCGGACCGGGCCATTTGTCCCTGGGCCCATTCATATGCCCCAAGGACTCTGTGGATGTGGTCCAGGGATTTGGTCCCAGGCTGTGATCGTGTGTGGGTGACCCTGCCCCTCCCACCTGCACTGCTGCCACGGACCTGTTGCCTCTCCACTGTCGGACCACACATCCTCTCCCTGCCCGCCTCAGTTGGTGGTGTGGGGTGGTCATCCTGTGGGACAGGGAGGGTGTTGCAGGCCTGTCCCTCAGTACCGCCACTAGCTGGCCCAAGAGGTCCACAATTTGTCCCATGCGGGTGTCCATGGACCTAATCAGCAGGAGGAGCTCACGTGAATCTTGTTCGGACCGGGCCGTTTGTGGTTGTGGTGGTGGTGGAGGACGCACCGGACGTAACAGCAGGGGCCTACAGATTGGTTGTTGTAGCTGCAGGTGTGGTGGGGGGGACGATGGGGTCCTGGGACACCAGATGGGCCGGCCTCAGTCTCCTCGTCCAAAGATTCCTGGGAGTCAACATCCGAGAGTCGATGTTCCGGGGGGGGGGGGGGAGGGAGGGGGAGAGACTGGCCCTGCAGGTTGCTGGTGTCGTCCTCTGCAGTCAATTCTTGGTCACCTGTGGGTCAGATGGGAAATGGTCATTGGGGTGCACCCCGCAAGCTTTGTGTTAGCTGTGTGTC
Source organism: Calotriton arnoldi (assembly GCA_963921515.1). Taxonomy (NCBI): domain Eukaryota; kingdom Metazoa; phylum Chordata; class Amphibia; order Caudata; family Salamandridae; genus Calotriton; species Calotriton arnoldi. Next base: position 30,508 of record CAWUFW010008975.1, read on the forward strand.
ATTCACTGTTAGTACACTACACAGTTGACTGATCATCACATTGTTTCGTATGTGCACTACTGTGCCTCCTGACATGCTGCGGTGGTACATGCATTTCTTGTCCATGGTGTGAGGTGTCAATATATACCATGCGCCACGTGCATAATTTGTGATTACAGGGACATGTTGACATCTAGGGCCTTGCGCAAAATATGATTTTTGTGCGGACTGTTTGTAGATTTTTATGACCTGTCAGCCGTCACATCTGGGCATGTCCTGACCATTGTCATCTCCTGCATACCTTTGTCTTGTCATGTGCATATCTGGATTGGTACCACATACCATGCTTTCTTAATTTTCATATGGTCCTTGTTACTCTGGCCCCATGGCACTGAACCTGTCATTCATTGCTGTGCATGATTGTTCCCAGTCTTTCCTCTACATGTGCATTGGTGTGTCACACTTTGGTTGCTGTGACAGTTTCCTTTGCTTAGCTGTGTGCACACTGTGCGTGGCAATATGATCGGTGTGCATATTTGTGCATTGAGAGGACTGGTATTGTCATATGGCACCATTCTTTTTCTGTCGAATGGCTAGGTGCACGTACTGCCTACTTACCTGTTGTGTGTTAGCATTTGTCTTTGTTTTGTGACACATCTGTGTGTGTGCGTGGTGGAGGCTTGCATCCTGCTCAGTGGTGACACAAGACAGAATAATATGTCTGGCTAGCTGTTTGTTTATTTGGAGTGATCCATTATATGCCACATGCATCTGGGTGGTATGGGGAGATCCATCTTGTTGAACTGGGGGACAGGGGGCATGGTGGGAGTAGTAGTCCAGGCCTCCCTCACACAAACAGCCCTCCATGGCAAGATGGCTTCCTACCTGTTACTTTGATGGTGGTGATGTAATGGCTGACACATGCTTCTGGGTGGGGTGGGGGAGTGCTCCATCCTGCTGAGGTGTGGGACAGGGGGCATGGTGGGAGTAGTAGTCCAGGCCTCCCTCCCACAAACAGCCCTCCATGGCAAGATGGCTACCTACCTGTTACTTTGATGGTGGTGATGTAATGGCTGACACATGCTTCTGGGTGGGGTGGGGGAGTGCTCCATCCTGCTGAGGTGTGGGACAGGGGGCATGTTGGGAGTAGTAGTCCAGGCCTCCCTCCCACAAACAGCCCTCCATGGCAAGATGGCTACCTACCTGTTACTTTGATGGTGGTGATGTAATGGCTGACACATGCTTCTGGGTGGGGTGGGGAGTGCTCCATCCTGCTGAGGTGTGGGACAGGGGGCATGGTGGGAGTAGTAGTCCAGGCCTCCCTCCCACAAACAGCCCTCCATGGCAAGATGGCTACCTACCTGTTACTTTGATGGTGGTGATGTAATGGCTGACACATGCTTCTGGGTGGGGTGGGGGGAGTGCTCCATCCTGCTGAGGTGTGGGACAGGGGGCATGGTGGGAGTAGTAGTCCAGGCCTCCCTCCCACAAACAGCCCTCCATGGCAAGATGGCTACCTACCTGTAAGTTTGTTTGTTGGGGATGTAATGGCTGACACATGCTTCTGGGTGGGGTGGGGGAGTGCTCCATCCTGCTGAGGTGTGAGACAGGGGGCATGGTGGGAGTAGTAGTCCAGGCCTCCCTCTCACAAACAGCCCTCCATGGCAAGATGGCTACCTACCTGTTACGTTGATGGTGGTGATGTAATGGCTGACACATGCTTCTGGGTGGGGTGGGTGAGTGCTCCATCCTGCTGAGGTGTGGGACAGGGGGCATGGTGGGAGTAGTAGTCCAGGCCTCCCTCCCACAAACAGCCCTCCATGGCAAGATGGCTACCTACCTGTAAGTTTGTTTGTTGGGGATGTAATGGCTGACACATGCTTCTGGGTGGTGTGGGGGAGTGCTCCATCCTGCTGAGGTGTGGGACAGGGGGCATGGTGGGAGTAGTAGCACAGGCCTCCCTCCCACAAACAGCCCTCCATGGCAAGATGGCTACCTACCTGTAAGTTTGTTTGTTGGGGATGTAATGGCTGACACATGCTTCTGGGTGGGGTGGGGGAGTGCTCCATCCTGCTGAGGTGTGGGACAGGAGGCATGGTGGGAGTAGTAGCACAGGCCTCCCTCCCACAAACAACCCTCCATGGCAAGATGGCTACCTACCTGTAAGTTTGTTTGTTGGGGATGTAATGGCTGACACATGCTTCTGGGTGCGGAAGTGCTCCATCCTGCTGAGGTGTGGGACCGGGGGCATGGTGGGAGTAGTAGTCCAGGCCTCCCTCCCACAAACAGCCCTCCATGGCAAGATGGCTACCTACCTGTTACTTTGATGGTGGTGATGTAATGGCTGACACATGCTTCTGGGTGGGGTGGGGTAGTGCTCCATCCTGCTGAGGTGTGGGACAGGGGGCATGGTGGGAGTAGTAGTCCAGGCCTCCCTCCCACAAACAACCCTCCATGGCAAGATGACTACCTACCTGTTACTTTGATGGTGGTGATGTAATGGCTGACACATGCTTCTGGGTGGGGTGGGGGAGTGCTCCATCCTGCTGAGGTGTGGGACAGGGGGCATGGTGGGAGTAGTAGTCCAGGCCTCCCTCCCACAAACAGCCCTCCATGGCAAGATGGCTACCTACCTGTTACTTTGATGGTGGTGATGTAATGGCTGACACATGCTTCTGGGTGGGGTGGGGAGTGCTCCATCCTGCTGAGGTGTGGGACAGGGGGCATGTTGGGAGTAGTAGTCCAGGCCTCCCTCCCACAAACAGCCCTCCATGGCAAGATGGCTACCTACCTGTTACTTTGATGGTGGTGATGTAATGGCTGACACATACTTCTGGGTGGGGTGGGGGAGTGCCTCATCCTGCTTAGGTGTGGGACAGGGGGCATGGAGGGAGTAGTAGTCCAGGCCTCCCTCCCACAAACAGCCCTCCATGGCAAGATGGCTACCTACCTGTAAGTTTGTTTGTTGGGGATGTAATGGCTGACACATGCTTCTGGGTGGTGTGGGGGAGTGCTCCATCCTGCTGAGGTGTGGGACAGGGGGCATGGTGGGAGTAGTAGCACAGGCCTCCCTCCCACAAACAGCCCTCCATGGCAAGATGGCTACCTACCTGTAAGTTTGTTTGTTGGGGATGTAATGGCTGACACATGCTTCTGGGTGGGATGGGGGAGTGCTCCATCCTGCTGAGGTGTGGGACAGGGGGCATGGTGGGAGTAGTAGCACAGGCCTCCCTCCCACAAACAACCCTCCATGGCAAGATGGCTACCTACCTGTAAGTTTGTTTGTTGGGGATGTAATGGCTGACACATGCTTCTGGGTGGGGAAGTGCTCCATCCTGCTGAGGTGTGGGACAGGGGGCATGGTGGGAGTAGTAGTCCAGGCCTCCCTCCCACAAACAGCCCTCCATGTCAAGATGGCTACCTACCTGTTACTTTGATGGTGGTGATGTAATGGCTGACACATGCTTCTGGGTGGGATGGGGGGAGTGCTCCATCCTGCTGAGGTGTGGGACAGGGGGCATGGTGGGAGTAGTAGTCCAGGCCTCCCTCCCACAAACAGCCCTCCATGGCAAGATGGCTACCTACCTGTTACTTTGATGGTGGTGATGTAATGGCTGACACATGCTTCTGGGTGGGGTGGGAGAGTGCTCCATCCTGCTGAGGTGTGGGACAGGGGGCATGGTGGGAGTAGTAGTCCAGGCCTCCCTCCCACAAACAGCCCTCCATGGCAAGATGGCTACCTACCTGTAAGTTTGTTTGTTGGGGATGTAATGGCTGACACATGCTTCTGGGTGGGGTGGGGGAGTGCTCCATCCTGCTGAGGTGTGGGACAGGGGGCATGGTGGGAGTAGTAGTCCAGGCCTCCCTCCCACAAACAGCCCTCCATGGCAAGATGGCTACCTACCTGTTACTTTGATGGTGGTGATGTAATGGCTGACACATGCTTCTGGGTGGGGTGGGGGAGTGCTCCATCCTGCTGAGGTGTGGGACAGGGGGCATGGTGGGAGTAGTGGTCCAGGCCTCCCTCCGACAAACAGCCCTCCATGGCAAGATGGCTACCTACCTGTTACTTTGATGGTGGTGATGTAATGCCTGACACATGCTTCTGGGTGGGGTGGGGGAGTGCTCCATCCTGCTGAGGTGTGGGACAGGGGGCATGGTGGGAGTAGTAGTACAGGCCTCCCTCCCACAAACAGCCCTCCATGGCAAGATGGCTACCTACCTGTAAGTTTGTTTGTTGGGGATGTAATGGCTGACGCATGCTTCTGGGTGGGGTGGGGGAGTGCTCCATCCTGCTGAGGTGTGGGACAAGGGGGCATGGTGGGAGTTGCAGTGCTGGCTGCCTGTGCACATGCACCCATGGTAATGTTGCTAGCTACATTGGTGGTGATTGGGAAGGGGTGGATGTTGGATCTGTGAGACATGTTTTTGTGAGTGTGTGGTGCAGATGAATGGAATTGGTCCCAGGAGGTGTAGCTTTGTAGTTGTGCAAGGCAGTACATAGCAGTGAGGTGGTAGTCATTTGTTTTTACTTACCAGCCTCCACTCCCCCGGGTACTCCTGTGAAACTCTCTGGATGCAGTATGGCAAGCACCTTCTCCTCCCATGGGGTGAATGGTTTTGTTGGTATGGGAGTGCCACCGCCAGTCCTGTCAGCCAGCTCACGGTTCTTGGTCCTCCTCTCTTTGACAACCCTCTTCAAGTCATGCCACCGCTTCATGATTTCCTTTCTGGATCTTGGGATGGTCCCTACTGCATTGACCTTCTGGACTATCCTTGCCCACATTTGAGTCCTTGTGGCTAATGGTGTCTGTTGGACCAGGCTACCAAACAGTTGTGGTTCCACTCTGACTATCTCATCTACCATAACCTTCAACTCACTCTCTGTGAATTTGGGCATTTTATGTGTTGACATGGTGTGTGATGTGCAGAGGGGTTGTAGGTGCAGGGATGTAAGTGGTGGTGGTGGTGGTGATGTGTATGGTGTGTGATGTGCAAAGGGGTTAGGGATGCAGGTGTGGAAGTGGTGGTGGTGCTGTGTGTGGTGTGAGTGGTGATGGTGTGTAGCTTTGCCTATCCTTTGTTCCCAGGGGTTGGGCCCTTCAGTTGTGGGGTAGTGCAGAGGATTGTGGTCAAGGAAGGGGCTGGTTTTATGCTCTGCTATGTGGGTGTGTCCACATGTGGGACTGCTCTCAGGTGTGTTGTGTGGGTTGTCCTTGTATTTTTTTTTTGTGTGCAATGTTGTGTCATTGGGGTGTGTTTTCTGTTTTTGGGTGGCATGGCTACTTTGGTGTGGGCACTTTGTGGCCTTATTGTGGGATTTTTAATTCGTCCGCCAAATTTGTCATGGCGCGTCCGCGGCGGTGGCTTTGCTGCAGCTCTTCCGCATGCTCTCCCATTCATCACTGTTAGCGACTGCGGCGGTCGGAAACAGCGGAACGTGCCGCGGGACCATCGGGGGTATCTTAATTTCCCATGCGGTGTCTCCGCTATCCTTGCGGCGGGTTGGTGTTTTTCCGCCGCGGATCCGTCTGCCACGGACGTGTTTTGGCCATTACATCCCCAACAAACAAACTTACAGGTAGGTAGCCATCTTGTCATGAAGGGCTGTTTGTAGTGGAGGCCTGTACTACTACTGCCACCATGCCCCCTGTCCCACACCTCAGCAGGATGTGGCACTCCCCCACCCAGAAGCATGTGTCAGCCATTACATCCCCAAACAACAAACTTACAGGTAGGTAGCCATCTTGCCATGGAGGGCTGTATGTGGGAGGGAGGCCTGTACTACTACTCCCACCATTCCCCCTGTCCCACACCTCAGCAGGATGGAGCACTCCCCCACCCAGAAGCATGTGTCAGCCATTACATCCCCAACAAACAAACTTACAGGTAGGTAGCCTTCTTGTCATGGAGGGCTGTTTGTGGTGGAGGCCTGTACTACTACTCCCACCATACCCCCTGTCCCACACCTCAGCAGGATGTGGCACTCCCCCACTCAGAAGCATGTGTCAGCCATTACATCCCCAACAAACAAACTTACAGGTAGGTAGCCATCTTGTCATGGAGGGCTGGTTGTGGTGGAGGCCTGTACTACTACTCCCACCATGCCCCCTGTCCCACACCTCAGCAGGATGTGGCACTCCCCCACCCAGAAGCATGTGTCAGCCATTACATCCCCAACCAACAAACTTACAGGTAGGTAGCCATCTTGCCATGGAGGGCTGTATGTGGGAGGGAGGCCTGTACTACTACTCCCACCATTCCCCCTGTCCCACACCTCAGCAGGATGGAGCACTCCCCCACCCAGAAGCATGTGTCAGCCATTACATCCCCAACAAACAAACTTACAGGTAGGTAGCCTTCTTGTCATGGAGGGCTGTTTGTGGTGGAGGCCTGTACTACTACTCCCACCATGCCCCCTGTCCCACACCTCAGCAGGATGTGGCACTCCCCCACCCAGAAGCATGTGTCAGCCATTACATCCCCAACAAACAAACTTACAGGTAGGTAGCCATCTTGCCATGGAGGGCTGTATGTGGGAGGGAGGCCTGTACTACTACTCCCACCATGCCCCCTAACCCATACCTGAGCAGGATGTGGCACTCCCCCACCCCACCCAGATGCATGTGGCATATAATGGATCACTCCAAATAAACAAACAGCTAGCCAGACATATTATTCTGTCTTGTGCCACCACTGAGCAGGATGCAAGCCTCCACCACGCACATACTGATGTGTCACAAAACAAACACAAATGCTAACACACAACAGGCAAGTAGGCAGTACGTACACCTAGCCATTTGACACAAAAAGAATGGTGCCATATGACAACACCAGTCCTCTCAATGTACAAATATGCACACCGATCATATTGCCACGCACAGTGTGCACACAGCTAAGCAAAGGAAACTGTCACACCAACCAAAGTGTGACACACCAATGCACATGTAGAGGAAAGACTGGGAACAATCATGCACAGCAATGAATGACAGGTTCAGTGCCATGGGGCCAGAGTAACAACGACCATATGAACAGTAAGAAAGCATGTTATGTGGTACCAATCCAGATATGCACATGACAAGACAAAGGTATGACAATGGCCAGGACATGCCCAGATGTGACGGCTGACAGGTCATAAAAATCCACATACAGTCCGCACAAAAATCATATTTAGCGCAAGGCCCTAGATGTCAACATGTCCCTATAATCACAAATCATGCACGTGGCGCATAGTACATATTGACACCTCACACCATGGACAAGAAATGCATGTACCACCGCAGCATGTCAGGAGGCACAGTAGTGCACATAGGAAACAATGTGATGATCAGACAACTGTGTAGTGTACTAACAGTGAATGACACACAGCTAACACAAATCTTACGTGGTGCACCCCAATGACCATTTCCCATCTGATCCACAGGTGACCAAGAATTGACTGCAGAGGACGACACCAGCAACCTGCAGGGCCAGTCTAACACCCCCCCCCCACCCCCGGAACATCGACTCTCGGATGTTGACTTCCAGGAATCTTCGGACGAGGAGACTGAGGCCGGGCCATCTGGTGTTCCAGGGCGCAACAGGTCCCAGGTCCCCATCGTCCCCCCCACCACACCTGCAGCTACAACAACCAATCTGCAGGCCCCTGCTGTTACGTCCGGTGCGGCCTCCACCACCACCACCACAACCACTACCACCAGTGGTGCCTGCAACACCCTCCCTGTCCCACAGGATGACCACCCCACCCCAGCAACTGAGGAGGGCAGGGAGAGGATGTGTGGTCCGACAGTGGAGAGGCAACCGGTCCGTGGCAGCACAGCAGGTGGGAGGGGCAGGGTCACCCACAGACGAACACAGCCTGGGACCAAATCCCTGGACCACATCCACAGAGCCCTTGGGGCATATGAACGGGCCCAGGGACAAAGGGCCCGGTCCGAACAAGATTCACGTGAGCTCCTCCTGCTGATGAGGTCCATGGACACCCGCATGGGACAAATTGTGGACCTCTTGGGCCAACTAGTGGCGGTACTGAGGCACAGTCCTGCGCCACAAACAACACTTTCCTCCCACTGGTGGTCCGCAGGATGACAGTTCACCATCCTCCCTTGCGGCCACAGAGAGTGGTGAGTCCTCAGACCCCACTGGCCCTATAGCAGAGGCCCCCCCTGCCAAACGGAAAAGGGGCCGTCCGAAGAAAACCCTGGGAGTATCTTTTGGCAAAGCACCTGCCAAACGCCAGTCACACAGCCAGCCATGATGGCAACCCTCTGCACCACTGCATTGACTTGTTGGACTGTCCTTCCCCACACTGCCTTGAGAATGGCATCTGTCTGTTGGACTGGGTCACCACACCTATGTGGTGACCACTCGATTATCTCATTTACCATGAATGTTAACTCACTGCTCCACTAATCACCTCACTGTCAATGTACCCCCCCTCACATGTCACCTTTGTAAATAAACAAATCCTTACACACATGTTGTTGTACCTGCACCGTCTTTATTCCAGGATGTACAATTTTCAACAGGAATACAATGTACCAGGGGACGGAGTGTATGTAGGCAAGGAGAGGTCAAAGGCACCTAGGAAAACACAACAGAACAACATTCACTAGTCTGGGTGTGGCATCACAGACATCACACAACACTTCACAACAAGAACAACCCACATGCACACATAGCAATGGGCAACAAGTGCCAACATACACATCCTGTAGATGTTCAGAAATGAACTGTCCCATCAACATTGACAGCAAACACTGAGTCTACAACTGGCTGCTGTCACAAATCTCACTTACACCCTCACAACAACAGCAGCATCATCAGACAATGGGTACGTTGTACATTGTCACCCACCTTCAAGTGAAGTAGCGGGTGATGAGCTGTTGACGCAGGTCAACACCTTCCTCCTCTCCACTGTCATCATCACTGGACACGGGTTGGTTTGCAGGCAGGGGCCTTGGCTGCTCACCATCATCCAGGAGCAGGGGAATCTCCTTGCGAATGGCTAGGTTGTGGAGCATGCAGCATGCCACTACAATCTGACACACCTTCCTGGGCGAGTACATCAGTGCCCCTCCGGTCTTGTCCAGGCAGCGGAAACGTGACTTCAGCAGTCCAAAAGTACGCTCCACCACACGACGTGTCCTCCCATGGGCATCATTGTAGCGGACATCAGGTGGTGTCCTGGGGTTCCGCAGTGGGCTCAGCAACCTAGGACGGTTGGGATATGCAGAGTCACCTATGTGTGACACACAAAGAAACATTGCAATGTTGCAGATGCAGAGGACAGCAGGTCACACACACAGCACGCCAAATGACTAGGCATACTCACCCACAATCCATGCACGCTCAGGAAGTAGATTGGCCATCAGCTGGGGTACAATGCTGCTACGCAGGATGTATGAGTCATGGGCCGAGCCTGGAAATTTAGCACACACGTGTGAGATGATCATATCTGCCAGGCATACCAGTTGGACATTTATGGAGTGGTAATGTTTACGATTCCTGTAGACGTGCTCACGGACCTGTGGTGGCACTAGCCCAACATGGGTGCAATCAATGGCACCAACTACATGGGGGATGTGTCCAAGGGGATAGAAATCTCCCTTTACAGCTGCCAATTCTGCCCCCCTGGGGAAATGTATGTATCTGTCCTTGTAGATCATCATGGTGGACAGAACATCCCGCAGCACCGTGCTGAACATGGGTTGTGACATCCCACCGGCTTCGGCCACCGTGTTCTGGAATGATCCAGTCGCAAAAAAATGCAGTGCCGTCATCACCTTATACGTTGGGGTGAAAGCTGTTGGATATGTTCGCCGAGGCTGCAGGTGGGGCTCCAACAAATCACAAAGGGTCTTTAGGGTGGCTCTATCCAGACGGCATTTCCGGATGATCGCCTCATCCTCCATGTCTGCCAGCACTGTCAAGTGACGATGCAGATTTGGTCTCCTCCTAGTTGAGATGAGAGTGGACACATTGTAATGCAATACATCATGGGATGTGCACAGCATCTCACATCATGGCTGACACAACGGCAACAATGAATGTCATATGAATTGAGTCACAGACCAGCTGACATGTAGGGACCCCTTCAACTACACAAATCACACACTTGTCAGATTACACACACCAAGTGCCCCAAACAACACCTCGGTCAAAGTGAATGGACATTGGGATATGGCCACATTCCCCATGGGCACGCCTGGGAGTCTGTCATCCTGCACATGTGTGACAAGGCAACCCCACGGTATCCTACCTAGCTGCTGTACATGACACACATTCAGGCGTCAATTGAACCTGGCACACCTCAACAACACAATGACCACAGTCTGAGCATCAATGACGAGTGTGTGCATGATCTAACATGAGAGGACATGCTAAAACAAGCATCATCAATTGTGGAAAAAAATGCTGTGATTGACAATGCACATCAACACATTGACATGTGTGCACATTGTATTGTCCATACCAACACTGTCCTGTAGTGTAGTGTAGTGTAGTGTACTGTAGGTGCGGTACCGAGAGACAAGTGATGCCCAAATGGCGGTTGGCATGCTCCACCACCCAAATGGCGGTGCCTCATATGTGTCTATGGCACCCAAATTGCGGAAACTACCGCCTGGCACCAGCAGTGTGTGTGCAACACACCCAATGCACAGGTGCGGTACTGATAGCCCCAGAGACATGGCCAAATGGCGGTTGGCATGCTCCGCCACCCAAATGGCGGTGCCTCATGTGTGTCTATGGCACCCAAATTGCGGAAACTACCGCCTGGCACCAGCGGTGTGTGTGCAACACACCCCAATGCACAGGTGCGGTACTGATAGCCCCAGAGACATGGCCAAATGGCGGTTGGCATGCTCCGCCACCCAAATGGCAGTGCCTCATGTGTGTCTATGGCACCCAAATTGCGGAAACTACCGCCTGGCACCAGCGGTGTGTGTGCAACACACCCCAATGCACAGGTGCGGTACTGATAGCCCCAGAGACATGGCCAAATGGCGGTTGGCATGCTCCGCCACCCAAATGGCGGTGCCTCATGTGTGTCTATGGCACCCAAATTGCGGAAACTACCGCCTGGCACCAGCGGTGTGTGTGCAACACACCCCAATGTACAGGTGCGGTACTGATAGCCCCAGAAACATGGCCAAATGGCGGTTGGCATGCTCCGCCACACAAATGGCGGTGCCTCGTGTGTCTATGGCACCCAAATTGCGGAAACTACCGCCTGGCACCAGCGGTGTGTCACCGCCATGGTCCATGCCATTACAGCCAATGGGCTCCGCGATCGCGGAAGCTCGATGCAATTTTGAAAATAGCGGTAGTCGTGCTACACCACCGCGGTGCCAGTCATTGGATGCATTTGTAAAAGGCTGACCTGGTAGACCAATTGCAGCAGCCCAGGACTACTGGAACGACACCAGGGGGCTATATATGTGTGGGAGAGTGCCCAGAATTTCCACTGCTCACAGAGCCTGCTGCCTGAGACCCTCACCTGCTGCTGCCTCCAGGGACTGCTGCCTGAGACCCTCACCTGCTGCTGCCTCCAGGGACTGCTGCCTGAGACCCTCACCTGCTGCTGCCTCCAGGGACTGCTGCCTGAGACCCTCACCTGCTGCTGCCGTTGCTGTCTCTAAACAACAGTGATGTCAAGGACAGAGAAGATCCGTGCCAGTCCCTTCACCGGCGAAGAGCTTGAGGTCCTGGTGGACGAGGTGCTCACACAGTACCCAAGGCTATATGGTGCCTCAAATGTCGTGGTAAGTCTTCCACAGTGGGTGTGAGAGTGCAGGGGGGGCACACATGTAGTCAGTCTGATGCAGTATGTGCATGTGAGTGTGGGTTTGTGTCATGCATTGCCTAACTTGCATTCCATTGGGTGAAGGGGTGTGTACCCTACTCCTCAAGTCTCCCTGCCTGCACATCAAGATTGGAGGGACATGTCTTGTCTTGTCAGCCATACAGTGAAGCAGCAAGTTGGTAATGGAGGATTCAGGCCAGTGATTGCTAGTGTGCATGTCTTTGCGTTTCCCTGTTGTCCATCTCAGTGTGAGCCCACCTGGCCTGCACAGTCACCGCCCAATACAACAAGGACACATCACTCACTGTACAGGGTGTAACATGTTCATTTTCAAATGTGAGTCCCCATCAATGTGCCATGTCAACCCTGTAGATTGCACACGACTGGCACTGTGAGAAAGGACGTGGGTTTGTGAGATCATGTCCCTCAATGTGATATACATGACACAGTGGGCTACTCACAGTGCATGTTTGTTTACGCCTGCGCATTGTCGGACACAGTGGGTCTCGCCACATACACATGTTGTTTTGTGACGTATGTCTTGCTCTACCTAAAAATGGTTAGTAGATGTGGGCATGGTACACATGGTCTTCTGTGCTGGCATCCTGCTTGTACATGAGATGTGCAAGTATTGTGTCCCCCATCATACATGCATGCATTAACGTGTGATTCTCACATGCAGATGTACCATGTGAAAAGCATTCCTGTCTCTGCATGTGAGATATGTGGATTTGTGATTAATCTGTATCATGCTACTGTCCTGAGTGATTTTGTCACATGACACTGTGTCACTGATGTTTGCCCCCTCTTGTCTCCCATGCCTGCAGCTCAAGGTGCACCAGCGTAAGGCCGTGTGGAGGGGCATTGCGAACAAGGTGCGTGCTCTGGGAGTATCAAACTGACGGCGCACCCACTGCCACAAGAGGTGGGGTGACATCTCACGGCTGCCAAAGAACGTTGCGGAGATGACACTGGGGCGGATCCCTCGCACTGGCCGGATGGCACGGCGCAGCATGACACCACTAATGTGCCGCATCTTGGCCGTAACTCACCCTGAGCTGGATGCACGATTGAAGGAGCATCAGCAGGCAATTAGGGGTGAGTGTACTGGGAAGGGTGAGTATGGCTGTGTGTGGCTGCATGTGTGCACAGCATGTGCCAGCACTGGGCAATGTGATGTTGGTAGTGTGATGCAGTGGCTTGTGAGTCTAAGCTTGTGCCTGTGCTGGGTGCAGCTGTCATGCATGTGTCCTACCTGTACTTAACACTGGGAAACGGGTATGGGGCATTTAAATGGCATTGTGGGTGGTGTGAGACAGGTATGAGCTATCTGTGTTGCTGTTCTAACGGAGACACATGCAGGATGTTGTGCTGTGTGGTCATCACATTGCTCACTTTGTCCTGGTTTGATAGTGCACACGCACTGTTGTGATGACAGAGGTGGGTTTGAACGATGTAATTGCACAGGGTGGCGTGCAACATGTAGATCTAGACATCTTAATGGTTGTCTGTATTGCATATGTTTGTTCTGTTGCTGCCACTGCACTGACCCTACATCTCTCTCTCATGCAGCATCTCCCGTGGTCACGGAGGAACAGGGGACGGACACCAGTGGTGGGGAAACCAGCACAACAGCTGCAGAGGAGCCCTGTGAGACAGATGTGACCAGCGCCTCGGAGGGGGACACGAGTCTGCTGGAGGAATCACAGCCCGAGACGCAAAGTAGTACGTCATCTGATGCCAGCGGTGACGCAGACATGTTGGCGGGCACAGGGAACGGGGACTCTGCATCATCTTCCACCACACAGCGTGCAGTGCCCACCCTCCCAGCCACTTCCTCTGGTGCTGCCCGTGTTCGCACCGCTAAGAGGGGAAGGGTGTCCTTCACCCCCGGCACCGCAGCCCCTGCCCCGGTCCCCCTGCTGCCATCAGTGCTGAGTCTGTGGACCTTTTGCGCCAGCTGTGTGTAGGCCAGACAGCTCTCCTCAATGCATTCATGGACCACGATAGTAAATTGGCTCAGGTGGTTGCATTAATTGAGGGCATACATTCAGACGTGGGTGGGCTGCACCGGACTGTCCAGTCATTGTCCACTGCAGTGACATCAGCCCTTCAACTGGCACAATCTGGGAGTGCAGCGAAAGTCCCTTTGTCCACACCCATGCCAGTGGCCACGTCGGACGACAGTGACCACGCTCCACAGACCTCTAAGTCACGATACGGCACACGTAGCACACAGCAGCAACAGAAGCCCAAGCCGTCCAGGCCGCAGACACCATCCCCACAGATGACCAAAGCCACCCCAGTGCACACAGACAAGAGCCCATCAGGCAACACCAGGGGACAAAGAGCCAAGAAGCAGGCGTCAGGGTCACGTGCCTCAGGGACATCCCCAGCCAAGGACTCTCCTGTCCTGAAAGCATCTCCCAAAACCAAACATACAATTTCCATGCCCACTGAGAAGGTGGTGAGTGCCAAGGGTAGGCATAAGAAGGGCTGCAAGTCCGATTCAACCACTACCTCGACTCCCATAGCAAGCCCAGTGAAGCAGGGAATGGAGGGCACTGTGGGGGGACCACCTGGTAGGCAGGGGATGGAGGGGCAAAGCCAGGGCCATGCAAAGCGTTGTGCAGGTTCAAGCACGTCACCAGAGGGAGGTCCAGCGTCTGCACCTGCTGCAGCCTTGGTGTTGAGTGAGCCTGATGTGTCCACGCCACTTCCCATTGGTCTCAAAACAGTGAAGCCATTGCTACTCCCCAAGAAGTGGAAAGGCACCCCTCCACAATCTCCCATCCACACTGTGTCTCATGTCTGCATGACTCCACCTCCACATGCCACTATGCCACCTGGTCCAAGCAGCCCTCCGTTTTGCCAAGACACTGATAGGTATACCTCCGCTGTGCCTCCCTCTCCCCAGTCAAGTGCTCCAACTGGGCCCGACACACAGCCAGCTCCCAGTACAACTGACAGCCAAGTCTGAGTGTTGGTAGACCTCACACGCCTGTCTCTCACACAGCATGGCCTGTGCTGCACATCGTGACACCCCAGACAGTGTTGCTGACCATGGTTTGGGTACAGTTGCACACATTCCCTGTGCATCTTCTCATGGACTCACTCTGCACTTTGTCCTGCCCACTGGCCTTGTCGTTCACTGCTGTGTGCCCCCTGCCTGTGCAGCTTCTCATGGACATGCCCTGCATTTTGTCCTGCCCACTGGCCTTGTCGTTCACTGCTGTGTGCCCCCTGCCTGTGCAGCTTCTCATGGACATGCTCTGCACCTTGGACTGGCCACCGGCCTTGCTGTTTTGCCCCTGCCTGTGCAGCTTCGCATGGACATGCTCTGCACCTTGGACTGGCCACTGGCCTTGCTGTTTTGCCCCTGCCTGTGCAGCTTCTCATGGACATGCCCTGCATTTTGTGCCTTGCTATTATCTAGTCTTGTTGCCTATCTGTGCAATTTGTGAATAAAGACAGTTGCACCTGTTGTCTGTTTTGTCAGTGTCCTTACTGAATAAAGTTCTTTTGCTGTGTGTATATGGTTTACTGTGCCACATGCTGTGTGTGCCACTTCAACCTTGCCAATGTCTTTACTCACTTACTCTATTTTTTGCAGGGGTGAGGGACTTCAGTTTTTCCTGACCATGAAACTTGTGTGGGCAAGGTATTAGATTTGAGGTGTGATGCAGTTGTCATTGTTTGTTCATGTTGGCTGTGTTGTACACATGTCAAGTTGTGGTGCACTGCCAGCTCAGAATGGGATTCTGTCCAGAGGATTGCAGGCATGCTGGCCAGGCTCATCATGTATGTGTGTTCTTAGTTTGTGTGCCCAGTTGTGTATGTGTGTGGTCATCTTGTGATGGGCAGTCATCCTAGTCCCATGGGTTTCTTTCAATGTGTGCTCTTGGGTGGTCAAGAAGTGTGCAGCGTGAAGGTCTTGACTTTGTCTGGAGTGTTGATATGTGTGTGCCCCTGCATTGTCAACTACACACATGTTTCACCCAGGATGTGTGTGCCTGTTGTTTGGAATGTTTATCCCTGTGGATGTGGTTGTATGCACATGTGTGAGTTGTATGTTGTGCAGTGTGCAGTGTGTTGGTGTGTCCATGCAGTTGTGGCTGACTCCTACTTGTTATTTCTGTCACTTGTGAGTATGCAGTGTGTGTGTCTGTCAAGTCAGTGTTGTGTTTTGTATATCCATCTGTCATGTTACTGTTTGTGGAGACAGTGCAGACCTGCTGATCCACACTGACATTGTGGTTGTGTTTTCTCATGCATTGCTGTCACATGGTGCCTGTTTGCCTCCAGTATGTGATGTTGTGTGTGGTGTCTTGCCATCCCCTATCTGTGCTTGGGATGCCTACCCATTGTGAGTCTGCACTCCCTCGATTTGTGTATGGTACACTCCTGCCATGGCACTTCACTTGGATGTCAGCCCCTTGTTTTACATGTGTGTGTGCCTCCCCATCACTTGATATGTGACACTGTGCTTTGTGGTGCAGTTCTTTGGACAGTGGCAATGTGCCACTCAGGACATTTCCACAATAGGTTGTGTGTGATGTTCTTGGGCTGTTTGTCAGTCATGTTTGCTCATATGAACTTCAACTGTGTGTGCTGCCCAGTCCCCTGGTCAAGTTGTTTCCACCTTTCTGTGCCAGACTTGTGCATCTGTTGATGTTGTGTTGCATGTATGTGTGTTTGCTGTGGTACTGCTTCACTTCCTGTGTGTGATGTTGTCTTTGTGCTGTGCTGATTGGTGTTGTGTGGGTTCATGTTGTGTCACTCATTTCTGTGTGTGGCTGGTATGCTTGTTGTGCAGACACTGCTTGTTGTACATGCAGTGCTGTGGGGGTATGTTGCCTTGTCATTGGCTGGTATGCATCCACTTATGTCCTGCTGTGTTTGGTATGTGGTTTTTTTGGCTGTGTAGCTGTTGTTTGTTTGCTGTGGCTGTGTTTATCTGTGATGGTACACTTCTTGTCTGTGTTGTGGTATGTTGTCTGTGCATTGTTCCTGACTGATGGGGTTGTGCACTCCTGTTGTGTCTGTGCTCCCATTGCCTTTCCACATTTTTGCTGCACAGGGCATGTCTGTTCTTGTTGTGGTTCTGTGTGTGGTTCCGTTGGGTTATGTGTTTGTCTGTTGTTTTTGTGCAGACATTGGTTCTGGCATCCCTGTGTGTATGTGATGTTTGTGGCTACCCCCACGGAGTGTGATTGTTTGTCTGTGTATTGCCTGGACATTATTGCCACCCTTCTGTTTGTTTGACACTGGTGTTGTGTGCTGCAGATGTGAGGGGGGGTATGTGTGTGGATTCCTACTAGTGTTTGACAGTCATGGAGTGTGTCAATGGGCCCTGTGTGTTGAGCTGCTGGAGTATTCCTGTGAAGTATTTGTATACATATGTGTGGCTGTTCACAGTTTGACTTCAGGGGCTTCCTTTCATCCTTGTGCCTATACATGTGTTGCCTTGCTGTCTCCCTGGGTTGTTTCACTGTGCTGTCTGTGGTTTGACTTCAATCACTATGCAAGCTATGTGTGATTAGATGGGCTGGGGGTGTTGTTCTATGTTCCTTGTCTTGCATGTGCTGTACACATGCTTGGTGGTTGTCTCCTTGGCCTTCCATTTGTTTGCACCTCACTTTGGCTTTCCTGTTTTGTGTGCTCCATTGCTGGTGGCATGTGGTCTGTGTATGTGTCTGTGTGTCAGTGTGGGGTATGTGTGTGACTTGGCAGGCTGTGTGTCCAGTGAGATGTTTGTTCCTTGTATGTGTGTGTGTCCATTTGATGCTTGTACTGAGTTTACTTGCCATTGGTGTGGTGTTGTTGTGGTGTGTGTGTGTGTAGCCCTGGCCCTGTGCTTCTGTGCTGTGTGTTCCTGTGCAGCCACTCCTGCTGTGGCTGTGTCCCTATTTGTTTTGTGTGTGGTGCAGGGTGTGGTGTCACCTGGCTTGTTGTTGTGCATGGGGGTGCACAGGGGGGGGCACATGGCATGTCCCTTCAGTGGGGGGCTATTGTGTGAGGGTGGAGTAGTGGCCCTGTGGTCTTTGTGCCATGCCCATGCCTGGCACTGGCCCAGCCTTCTGCATTGTGCGCATGTATTCCCTTGTCTTCACCGCTGCAGTGACGTGGCCGTGACATTGCCGCACGATCGCGGTCGATGTGTGACCTGGATGCGGAGGGGTGTATTGGTGGCAGGTGGGTCATGTGTGTGTGCACTTGGGGATGTGTTCCTATCCCCACCAGGGTATCTGATGTGGTTAGGGACCCTGTGCCAGTCCATGGTTTGTGTTTTGTGGTTGTGTGTGGGGTTGTGTTATTGCGTACCTGCGGCGGCATCCGCGACGGTCCATGATTTGCTGGTGATGTATCAGGTACAGCACCGGGAAAACGTGGAGTGCTGGGTCCATGGCGGTCGTGTCCGGGCGCTGTGGGCCGGGTCTCTGGTTTCGCGCTCCGCTGTCGAGGTTCCGCCGTGTAGGATTGGCCGGTTTCTCCGCTGTGGTGCGAGTGGTTGTTTGGAGCATCCTAATTTGTGGACCGGAGCGGATGTCATTCCGCACGGTGGTGTGTCTCCATTGGCTCCCACCGCCGCGCTTGCGGGTGCACTTTGATGGCGGTTCGCGTCGCACGGCGGCAGACGGAAAATGGTCTATGTTTGGCCATTCTAATATGGCGGACGTGGGTACCGCTGCTCGCGGGTGGAAAAATGCATTTTTCCTCACCTTCAGCACCGCGGTGGTGCCACCGCCCGACATCCTAATGGACCCCTTAGCCTTAGGACCGGGGGGCCTATAGATTAACAAGGCATGAAACATCCTGGTCAGTTATTTTACATTCAAAGAAGAGTGCCTTGCAATCTACTAAATTAAAGGGTTTGCAAATTACTTTAAGCAACTTGATGTGACCAATCACAATACCGCCTCTGTGTTTGTTGATTTGATCAAGCCTACTAATAGTATAGCCGCCTGGTAGTGCCACGGCAAAATCTGGATCAGAGGCTTCGTCTGCCCAGGTTTAGGTCAGAAATACAAGATGGGGTGTGGGTCTCTAAAAACTTTAAATCTCACATTTGCGTTTAATAAGGGAACTAGAATTAATCAAAAAGCAGCTCAGTGAGCTTGTTTTAAAATCAGAGCTATGTCATGGCTTATTAGTGAACGTCAGATTCTCTGCTCTACAGCTAAAATCACAGTTACTGCAAAAAAAGCATTCTTCTCCCTTACTAAAATTTGAAACATTGCAGGCGATTGTCTTACTTACTTGGTTCACCTGCAGCAGCACTTCGCTCAAATTTCTCATTGAGGCAGAATGACCAGGGGTCCTGGCGCAAGGCACAGTCCGGGCGCAGATTGGCGCAGACGAGCTTGTCTTTGGTGCATCTGCTGCACGTGATCGTGTATCATGTGCTTTAAATAGTCTTGTTGGAGGAAGACTAGTACGTCAACTCCTAAACATGGAGCCTGCTCGCTCTAACAGGCGAGTCTAATGGTCCTCCAATTCGTATAGTGACACAGTGCAAGAAAACAAAATATTAGGAACAGTTAAAATGTCCCTTTTTATTGTGCAAATGAGAGACACAGAAAATGAACTTCTCCAGGTATGTT
The DNA here is from genome assembly GCA_963921515.1 of Calotriton arnoldi. Classification (NCBI taxonomy): domain Eukaryota; kingdom Metazoa; phylum Chordata; class Amphibia; order Caudata; family Salamandridae; genus Calotriton; species Calotriton arnoldi. The sequence continues at coordinate 49,897 of CAWUFW010008975.1, forward strand.
ATGACACAATATATGTCCTCCCAAACAATGTTAAAGAATTTAACACACCCATGAACATAAGCTATAGATGTACTTGTGTCAATCAGAGAAACAGATACACATACCCCAAAAATTAATTTCATTAAATAGTGCTAAAACATATAACAAAATAACATGCTTTATGATTTTGACCTGTAGACTGTTTTGCCTCTAATCATCTGAGACTGTACATTAGACATCTAGTTTAAGTTTTAGTTCCGGAACAGATATTTGGAATTTTTTATGTATATGTCAAGATGAAGTCTTTGAAATTATAAAACACAATTTGTGACAGCACTGTCATAGCCTGGAGATAAGGATGCTCTCATGACATCACTGCTTTCATGTTTTCAGTCTCACTTCAATCTTAATGTACATAAAACTTCCTTTTTTCATTTTCATTTTTAAAAGCAACATTCTCATACAAAATGAAAATATATGATGTACCTTCAATGTTCTCCAATAACTCTATATACCTTTCAGTCTGCATTTAACTATACAAAAAGTGGACATCAGTTACTCACCAGTGAAGTGACAATTGGAGGTCTCTAAGGTCTACTGTTTGTGAATTTTGATAGCCACTCTGTAATATCTCCTTTAATTTTTAAAGGAGAAATTTCTATTTATATTCACAGTGAACTGTAACCAGATTTCATAGATAAACTGTAATACCAGCTGGACAGTATGACAAATGTACTGTGAATATTTGTAATAGATAAAAGGAGACAAACCCGTTGAAGAAAGAATTATTTTCTGCAGAAGCAGGCTAGTCTGTAATTGTAACTTCGTGAGGTTCCCAGTTCAGGTCTTGACATCTATTCAAAGTTCAAGGATAGTTAAAAAGTTAGCACACATGAGCAATTTGTGAAAAATGTTAAGTGATCACATGCTAAAATTTATTAATACTTTAGTTAATAATTGGGAGAAATTGGGTTGTTGGTTGAGTGGGAGTCTTAACCCTGCTCAAGCAACAGCCACAATCCCTGTCGGGGTGAACTACAAAAGTCAATAAATTAACCTCTGCCTAACCCTCTGGTAGCTTGGCCCAAAGGCAGTCAGGCTTAACTTAGAGGCAATGAGTAAAGTATTTATGCAGCACACACCAGTAATAAAGTGAAAACACAGCAGAAGAAAGCACTTGGGGGGTTAGGGCTCACTCAGGCTGTGTCCAGGTGTGGGTTGGGCCTTTTTTGTGTCCCTGAGGCTCTGATCAGGAGGAAAGCCAACTAGCCCTTGGAGTCACTCTGGTAATCCTGGGCTCAAGATGTGGAACAGGGCTCGAGCAGCATTGTAGGCCTCTAAGGGTTCAAGGCAGGCCCCAGGCAGCATAGCAGTCCTTAGAGGTGCTGCATAGCAGTCTTTTGAAGTACACAGTAGGACACAACAGCAGGCAGTCCTCTGAAAGTCTATCTGCAGGTCCAGAAAGTGAACTGAAGAGTGGATCTGAGGATCCTTTTTTTATACCTTGTGCCTTCTTTGAAGTGGGAGGTGTTTCTAGAGAATCCTCTTTGAAGCTCTTGAAGTTCCCTGCTTCACCTGCCCTGGCTTCAAGCTGACTGCATGAACAATGCAGTGGTGACAAGCTTTTGTGCAAAGGTAGGGCACAGCCTATTCAGTTGTAAGTAGGGCTGTACCAAGCTTAGCACCCCCATCCTGCCAGTGATGGCCCATCCAGTCACATCTAATCCCTCTATTGTGTGACTATCTGGGAGGAATAAACAAAGTGTAACTGCCAACTAAACCCTGTCATTTGACCCAGGAATACGCTGCAGACACCAAATAGTTAGGACACGAAAATGGCAAATTTCTAAAAGTAAGATTTTCAAAATTGTAACTTAAAATCCGACTTTACCATTAAAGAGGGTTTTAAAATACAAGTTCACAGACACCAAACATGAAATGTTTACCTGTTTCCAATCAACAGTTAGCACCTATTTAATGTAGTAAGGCAACCCATTGTAATCCTATGGGGAGATAGGCTTCACAGTAATGAAAAACAAATTTAGGAGTTTTTCACTACCAGGACATGTAAAACGTAAAAGTACATGCCCGACCATTTAATAACAATGCACCCTGCCCTATGGGCTACATAGGACCTACCTTAGGGGTAACATATGTAATAAAAAGGGAGCTTGAGACTTGGCAAGGGGTTAGTCTGCCACGTCAAATTGGCAGTTTAATACTGCATTCAGGCTGCAATGGCAGACCTGGACATGTTTTAAAAGGCTACTTAAGTGGGTGGCACAATGAGTGCTGCAGGCCCTCCATTAGCATTTAATTTAGAGGCCCTGGGTATATGGTATACCACTTTGCCTGGGACTTATAAATAAATTAGATATGCCAATCAGGTGTAAGTCCATTTTACTGTGTTTTAGGGAGTGAGCACAAGCACTTTAGCACTGGTTAGCAGTGGTAAAGTACTCAGAGTCCTAAAGCCAACAAAAATGAACTCACCCAAAATAGGGGTGAAGGCAAAGAGTTTGGAGTGACCCTGCAGGGAGAGCCGAGCCCAGCAATAATGCTTTAGCAAAGTACACTGATATTTTACCAGGCACCAGAATAGTAACTTTACATTGTTTTATCATGACTTGGTGACACTAGCATGCCCAAAAAGCAACAGATAGGTTCTTAGATCACTTTGCTTCATTTGGTACAAGTCTAAACTCTTGAGTGCATGATGTGCTAAACTGAAAACATGATTAGTCTGTTATGTCCCGTATAGAGGCCCTAATGTAGACACGTTCATACATGCCCTAAAATGGACGTATTCATATTTGCCCTAATACGCTCATAATCGTACTTGCCCTATTATGGTCAAAGCCGCATATGCCCTATTACGGTCATAACTGTACATGTCCTATTATAGTCATGATTCCTTATATAGGCATGATCTTTCACCTACATTGGTCCTCACTAGTACACAACGTGCTCTGAGGGCTGAACGTTATCTATCCTGTGGTTTTGAATACAGCAGGGTTTTTCCCAAACACAGGCCCACACTGTACTCATCAATTATGCATGGCTCTATAGGAATACACCACGTGCATAATATGTATGTACAAAGTTCACCCCTGACATCTTCCTCATGTCTAACGACAGACCAATACAAACCATACTGAGGACCGAGACTCTTTAGGGTATAAATACACCACATCTTGCCCCAGTAAGATAGAGGGAACCGAGACTTCCTTGCTGACACACTGACCAGAGACGCTGAGGCTCCTGCATGCAGTCGCTCCAGCTGACAGCGGTCTGACACAGCCCTTGCGGGGTGTCCAACTCGAGACCAGGACGGGGTCCCACACTCTCTCTATTCAGGTATGGGGGTTCGACTAAATCCTAGAAGGATTCTTGGCTCTTAGGCTTTTAGACCTACACATATGCTAGGTACACTCAGGTACATCTAGTTAGGCATCGTAGGAGTACGCACACTTTTCATAAAGCTTTTTTGTATTCATGTATGTATCCATGATTATTGCAATATGGTAGAACTGTTCTATCCCTTTGCTTTTATCGTACTGCTGATAATATATCTCTGCTATTGTCTGCTGGTTGCCGCAGCACATATATTTTACACTAGAATAACAACTGTTCAATAAATACTTATTGAAATGCCCGACTGTTTATTCTGTGTAACTCTCTGAGACAAACCGAATAAGTAAGCACGAGTGACTGAGCGAAAGGTAGTACATTGTTTCCACGATTCTGAGGAATTTGGGTTGCCATGATCTAAGGTTGCCAGAAACGAATCTCTTCCCGATAAGAGGAGATTCTAGTGGCACTGTGAGCTAGCTAATGCAAAACAATCTAAGATACGCGGTGAGGGTGCACAGAGTCAGTCTGCCACCAAGCCCACAGCTTATGTTATACAAACGCGCAGGTCCTGCATGGGTACTATAGGAACTACACAACATGGCGCCACCAACGTTGGTTTGGTACTTATTTAACAGTAGAATCTGAGTAGTTCAGTCGTGCTATTCTCAGAGAACATTACCCACAAAACCCCAGAGACGTCTGGAGTGGGTGGGCACAAAGTCCGCCGCAGCTGAGTAGTACGAAAATACTATTTACTGGCTGTTGGTTAATCAAGCTTGAAGGACATATAGGGGCATATTAGCAAGAACCTCGTTAAAATTATCGCCGTTTTAGCGGCAGGAAGCTGCCGCTAAAACGGCGATAATGGGCTTGCTAATATGCGTTATAGAATTCCAATAGAAGCCCAGGTTAGATGTGCAGGACATCTAACCTGGGCTTCTATTGGAATTCCATAACGCATATTAGCAAGCCCATTATCGCCGTTTTAGCGGCAGTTTCCTGCCGCTAAAACGGCGATAATTTTAACGAGGTTCTTGCTAATATGCCCCATAGTCCCTACAAATTGTGCATTTACACCTTATCTTAAAATTTCCTTAAACACCCTTCTTCCACTTAAAAATGGTTGAACAAGCAGAAGAAACAAGGAGAGTTGAAACAGACCTCTTCGGTTTAGGAGAAGAAGACCCTGAAGATGCAATACAAATTGCACCAAATTTCAGAAGGGCAGTCACCATAAAACTTCTAGAACATGGCTTAAGAGCCAGGGGTGGTAAAGTAATTTTCGTGATTGAGGCACACGAATCCAATAAAACAGAGGTGTTCTGGGTTACATTCCCAGCAGCGAATGCAGTTACAGATGTATTTCACTACTACCTAAAAGATGAAACACCAGAGGACTATACTCCTTTTGAGGAGTTAGAGATTCCGCTCACTTACCAGGAGCATAATTACTGGTTTAAAGGCACCCTACCCCACGTACGAGGAAGAGCAAGATTAGGCCCGCTCGGAGGAGCAGGAGCCACATGGCCCATATTAGCGGCATACACACCGCATCCTGACTAACACAATGCCACAGCCAGACTTACTCGTACAACACAAAGATTTAATTAAAATCTACAGAAACCTCACACAATTTGTGATGAGGACTTTAACAGTTCAGCCTGCACCAGTTGCAGCACAAGATACTCCAGTCCAGAGTACAGTTAATAAAATTTCTCCACAAACATTACACGCGGTAATGGGCAAAATGCTTGCAAAACGCGAACAAATCCCATTCTGGATAGCTCAGAAAATAACTCAGCTTAAGGCAGTATTCCCGAATACTACCACTTCTGATAAACACAGAATTCTAACAATCTGCTTGCCCATGGGGATCACACCACAAGTAGAGGACTGCACCTCTTGGGGTTCAGTCTTTGCTGCCATATATACCAGAACACATGGTATCCCGTCCTTAGCAGTAGTACCTGACGTATTGAGACAGATACAAAATGAGTACGGAGCAGAACCTGCCCTTAACTTAGGAATGAAGTTACTAAATAACTTTGACCAGGTATCAGCCATAATACTAGCTAATATTAAGGGGGAAGCAGCTTCAGTGGCGATCCGCCAACGCCTAAGGGAGTTCAGTCCAGAGGATCATCAACACGAACTACCCGAAATAATTGAAACTGCATATGCAGAACTAGGCAGAGACAGTCTAGGTGGGAAAGCATTAAAACCACAACTGGTGGGCAGACCTGAAAAGGACACTACAAAGCAGACACCTACTTCTTCTAAAAAGAAGTGGGAAAATAAAAAACAACAAAAGTCCAAAGACGGCAGATCTCAATCCAGAGGTAGGTCTCCTCAACAGGAGCCCTCTGAAAGGAGGTATAACCTCAGGAATAGGGATAATATTAAAAAACCTGACAGGTATCAGGATACTGATACTCGTTCCTCTCGTTCCTTTCAGGGTTCATCAAAAAACTCTGAGAGGGAAGGACGGCCAAAGGAGCGTACAAAGTCCAGAGACACCCAACGCGCTGCGGACTACGCACCTAAAAAAGAAGATAAATAAAAACAGAAACCTCAGTTTAAAAAGAAGAAGGTAGAAGGTCTCAAGATCAGACATGCCCAGAATTCTGAGGACACAGCTTCTGAACGGGGAGTGGGCTCTGACGATGCTAGACAGCGCGGCAGAAGTAACGATAGCTCGCCAGAACCTGAAGGAATTTCTGGTGACAGCGGAGTTGAGTGAGTATATCCCGGTGGAAACACCTGATACTTGGGTAAGTGTCCCACATAAGTTACATGAGATAACACTCCGGCTGGAGGGGGACAAGACCAGGAAAGTTAAAGCTCTCTTTTGGAAAAATTTGTCATCCGGTTAAGACATTCTATTAGCAGAACAAGACTGGCCGCCAGCATTCGTCATGGAGTGCCCTAGGGGAGAAACTGTAGTTTTTCCATCCTTTTCCGACCTCGTTCCCATTCACCTAAAACATGCATATGCGCAGGAGTGGGCGGTTGCCTTAGCTCCAGCATTGTATAAAAATCATGTTGGTTGGGATGAGGATTCAACCCACCACGTGATCCCGTTAAAAAGTTCCCCAAATGCTCAAAGGCAATACCCTATAAAGCAGGAAGCTAAAAAACAAGTCAGGGAGATTCTAGACCAACTAGAATACCAGGGGGTGATAGAAAATTGCACTTCACCTATGAACAATCCTTTGTTTCCCGTAATGAAACCTGACAACACATATCGTTTAGTTTTGGATTACAGACATTTAAACAATTGCACAAAGACATTTGCAGTTCAAAATGTACATAGTGCTGCATTAATGAATAACATTGTGCGCAAAAATACAAAACAACACTTGATATCTCAAATGGATTTTTCTGCCAAAATATAGTGCCTGAAAGCAGGTATCTGACCGCCTTCAGTGTGTTAGGGTCCCAGCGACAATTTTGTCGCCTAGCCCAAGGGTATAAAAACAGCCCGGGGGTATTTTCAGTAAGAGTAACAGAGTTACTCCAAAATTTGGATGAAGAAGCATTGTCCTATGTGGATGATATTTATCTGACGGACGATGACTTAAAGAGGCACTTGACCAGGGTGAGCACCATTATTATGGGATTCGCCTCTGAGGGCTACAAATTTAACTTTAAAAAATCAAAGATTGCCCACCTCAGTGACCTGTTTTTAGGATACGAGCTGTCAAGTGAGGGAAAAAGCCTAGCAGCTAACTTTTTAGAAAAGTGTGCACTGCTCCAACCTCCAAAATCTTTAAAGAATTTACAATCAATTTTGGGATTCCTAAATTTTGGACGAACATACATTTTGGATTACGCAGAAAGAGTAAAAACTTTCTGCGACTTAATAAAACCTGATTTTTCAGTCAGACAATGGACACAGGAACACACAAATATCCTGCGTTCCCTACAGGAAGACATGATAGCTTCTAAACATTTACAGACACGCGTAAACGCACAGAACTTAGTGATCCGAGTAATAGCGGGTCAATGCGGGTACACTTATTTAACTTTTAATGAAGGTGAAACAGTACCGATCGCATACAAATCACAGCTGTACACAAACGCAGAGATGCGTTTCACTTCAACAGAAAAAATCCTGACAGCAGTGCAGACCGCTGTAGCAAGAGAAAGAGCTCTGGCTCAGGGTAAACGCATAATTGTCGTGAACCCAGTACCAGCTTTAGAAGCAGTTACAAAAGCTAGCATTCAAAATGCGAAAGCATTACATCCGAGATGGATACAGTGGGTTAATTCTCTTACTGCAACGGATGTTGAATACAGATTTGATCCAAGTTTGAAAACACAGGCATTCCTGCAATACGAACAAGAATATCCTCTTCCAAATAAAATTTTGCCTCTAGATCAATATGAATACATTATGTACACTGACGGTTCTGCTCAACCAGCCATAGGGAGTAAGCAAGCTTACAGCGCGGCGTGCGCGATTGTTAAAGGTCGCATGCACGATGGAAAGTTCCATCCGAGTTGCACTAAAACGCAATCTCTAGGAGACTGCACGGCTCAGTTGGCAGAACTCAAAGCACTTATACTGGCACTTATAAATACGGATCACAAATTCCCCACACTTATTGTGTGTGATTCCTTTTACTGTGTACAGTCGTACAATGAATATCTACATCATTGGGAACAAAATGGGTTCAAAGATGCAAAAGGTGGCACAATTAAGCATAAAATGCTATGGGAACAGGTAGTGGAGTTGAAAAACGAACTACCAAGGGCTCACGTAATACATACACTGCGGGCAGCGGGCGCGCCGGTGGCGCGCCGAAGGCACGCCAAAGGCAAGCCCGTCTGTGCCCGTCCGCGCCCAGACGGGACCAGGGGCCACTACCCCTGGCCAAAAATCATTAAAACTCCTTTTCCAAATAAGATATACCTCCGCACAGCTGCTGAACTATTGCAGTATGCCTCAGTCTGAGTGTAAGTGTCTCGACCCACTGGATGAAGCTACTAAATGCCCTTGCTGTAGCTTTGAATTTGACAAATCACCTCCAAGAGAGCTGAGTAGCTCACTTAATGCGAATATTTCTCCCCCTCAGGACAATTGCTCCTCACTATGCGGCAAGCCCACTAGTACGGCCTTCACCTTCTGGAATATTAATTGTCGCTCCCTCCCCAAACATAAAATTGACGTCTTTGACCTATTAAGTAGTGAGCAGCCTGATGCCATCTTCTTAACTGAAACATGGCTGAATACGAGCTCGGGCCCGGATGTGGCCTTTGCTTTACCCGCTAACTACGCTATAGTCAGGATAGATAGAGAACTCAAGATAGGGGGTAGAATTGCCATCATTTTTTAAAAATCGCACTCTTGTAAATTAGAAGCACTTCCTTTTAAGGGATGCGAGGCAGGCCTTTTTAAACTTGTGCTGACTCCTCACTTTACCCTATCTGGTATCCTTGTCTATCGCCCCCCTGGCCCATCGGCCCCTTGGGCTGGCTCATTTCCGGAGTTAATCTCCCCTCAGCTCCTTAAGGCGGCTAACTTTACTATCCTGGGTGACCTTAACATTCACTTGGACAACCCTACCTGTTCCATCAGTAGCACACTGATTGCCGACCTTGCAGCAATGAATCTGCTGCTTTGTAATACGGGTCCTACTCATATGGCAGGCCATCTACTGGATCCCATATTTTCCAACCTGTCTGATATCCAATGTCTACCATCTCTCCCTTTATGCTGGTCAGATCACTTTGCAGTTAAATTTTACTGCACTGTCCCAGTCTATCTGACCTCAGCCACTTTTGGTGCACAGCAGGACTCTAGGAATTGGAGCAAATTGGATATGACATCTCTCAATCAGTTCCTTTCCGATAGTGCCCCGTTTATTCCTCTAGTTTCTACCTCCTCTTCGGACATAATCCTTAATTGGATTTCCAAAGCAATTGACAATTGTCTCCCTATCTCAACCAAAAAGACACACAATCATCGTTCTCCTGCCCCTTGGTTTACGGAACAATTAAAAGTAGAAAAAACTAAATGTAAAACCTTAGAAAGGCATTGGAGGAGAAATTATGCAACTGACTCCAAATTAAAATATAAAAAGGCCTTAAAAGAATATCAAGCTCTCTGCAAATCTGCTCGCGCAAGCTATGTTGCCTCCACTATTTCCAATGCACAGAATTGTTCGCGAACCTTGTTCACAATGGTTAAAAAACTATCAGGTTCAGACACTCAACCCACGCCTCCAGCGTTAGATATATCTCAGTGCGATGACCTCGCTAATTTCTTTGTGAACAAAGTAAAGCATATTCACTCTATGCTTAGTAGCTCTCAGACAGTCATGTCTATGCAGCAAAAATACAGTCCTGAGTCCATTGATATGATAGAACCCACCAACAAACTACAATCTTGGTCACTATTAGATATTAATTAATTCAAGAAAATTTTAGGTAGTATTAAATCAGGTTCCCCTTGGGACCCTGTACCTTCCACGGTATTGCAACAACTTGATACGTCCTCTCTTAAATTAATCATGGACCTTCTTAACGCCTCCATACAGGAAGCAATTGTTCTACCTGAATGGAAGCATGCCATGATCCTCCCGCTGCTGAAGAAGGCTAACGCTGACCCTGCCCAACCTTCCAACTTTAGGCCCATCTCCCTACTTCCGATATACTCCAAAATTTTGGAAAAGCATATCAACTCTCAACTTACACAGTTCGTTGAATCTTCCAATTTTCTACATGGATCCCAGTCCGGATTTAGAACTGGTTTCTCAACAGAGACAACTCTACTGGGTGTCACGGAAATGCTGAGACATCACTTGGATATGGGGGATACAGCAGCCCTCATATTACTCGACTTAAGCGCTGCTTTTGACACAGTGTCTCACACCGTGTTAATAAAATCCCTCCAATCCCTCGGTATTTCTGGCTCAGCACTGGACTGGCTGACATCCTTTCTTACCAATCGTACATTTCAAATTTTTTCCTCTGCTGCTAACTCCAAAACTAATCTTTCCCCCTATGGGGTCCCCCAGGGCTCTATTCTTAGCCCGCTGCTTTTTAATATTTACGTCAAACCACTTGCGACCATCGCAGAGGAGGCTGGGCTGTCCCTTTTTTCTTACGCGGACGACACCCAGATTATCTTCTCGCTTTCTGCTGAGAAGGAGTCTGGTCCATCAGTTCTTCAGAACGGCCTAAGACAAATTGCAGCATGGATGCAGATTAACATGCTCAAACGTAATGGCGATAAGACTGAGGTCCTTATTCTGGGGAAAAATAAAGATCTATGGGGTCCCCAGCATTGGCCCATCAAAATGGGAGCCCCAACTCTACCCACCCAACAAGTCCGCAATCTAGGCTTCATTATTGACGATCAGCTGTCTATGAGACAGCAAGCAGTAAAGGTCGCGGCTACCTGCTTTACTGTATTAAAATGGCTGGAAAAAATTGTCTGGATGCTTCCTTACGCCACACAAAGAACCGTGGTCCAGGCGCTCGTGACCTCAAGAATAGACTATGGCAACATCCTTTACCTAGGGGCCAACAAGGATGTATTACGTAGGCTGCAGATGGTACAGAACGCTGCGGCCAGAGTACTATGTCAAATTCCCAAAGCTACTTCCATCTCTAGCTACCTACGCGATCTTCACTGGCTAAAAGTGGAAAGCCGAGTTAAGTTCAAAGCCTTGAGCTTCTTATTTAAGATCAAGTTCGGCACTGCTCCCCAATACCTGCAAGCCTTAGCCCAGCCCTACCAACCTTCACGCCTGCTACGTTCCACAACCCAGGAAAATCTTTTGATTCCCAGGGTTAGACTTTCTCGGATGGGCGGCCGCTCGTTCGCCTTTCTTGGCCCTACTCTCTGGAACACTCTCCCTGCATCCCTTCGTCACGAAACAAGCTTTGCAAACTTTCGCAAAGGTCTAAAGACATGGCTGTTTAACCAATAATACCATCACTATTCTGTTCACTCTTCAGGCTGGCGCTGGGAAACCCTTTTTGGGTAGCTGTGCGCCTTACAAAAATAATTTAACATAACACTGAGTCATCAGCGTGATGGCGTTCACGTTGAAGGTAATTCATTGGCTGATGAAGCCGCAAAGGGGGCTGTTCGCACAGCCGCCGTAGCTGCAGTTACTCGTTCAAAGACGAGAGTAGATGACGAGATAATGGTAGCTGTCAATGCTTCACGCAAAGGCAGCACAGCAGTACCCAAAAAAATTCCACTCAGGTACTCCTACAAGTTAGATGCACAAAACATTCCATATGCTCAGATTCCTGGAGTGGGGGATAGAGTAATACCAAATATGGATCGTAGGCAAGGCTTAATTCTAGCAGCACACGAGGGTTTGGGTTCTGCGCATACAGGCGTTACAGCGACTATTTCTTTATTGAAACAGCGCTACTGGTGGCCAGGGTTAACAAAGCAGACCAAAGACTATGTCTTAAAGTACGACATCTGTCAGCAGATGAAAGGCTCCACCGTAACACGCCCAGCACAGACACCATTACTGAAATCAGACAAACCTCTCGCATGTGTGTATATTTGTACCACTGCGGACCCCTACAATCTGATGGGTCCAAGAAATATATCATGGTTGCAGTGGATTCCTGCTCTAGATTCCTATGGGTTTGGCCTCAGCGCTCGGCTGACGCTCGAACTGTTATAAAAGATTTGCAAGTCTTTATCGGCACATACGCAGTTGGCACGTTACATTCTGACCGTGGCCCGGCGTTTAGCTCTCTGGCTTACAAAGAGGCCATGGAAGGAATGGGCGTAGCATTGTGGTACTCCTCTCCGTACCATCCCGAAGGAAATTCTGTTGTGGAGAGGAAAAACCGGGACTTAAAGCAATCTTTAACAGCTAGGGTATTAGGCAAGGGCGGTAGATGGGTCGATCACCTTTATGGGGTACAGTGAGCGATCAATAATCAGCCAAGAAGCTCTCTAGGGGGTGTCACTCCTTACGAGGTCCTATTTGGGATGAGAATGTGGGTACCTGATCTTGATTGTGAAGGCACAGTGGCGGATGAAAAACCATTTGATATCCATGATCGTTTGGCTGTTTTACAGGATCTAAACAAATCCAGAACACAACAAAGTAACGTGCTCCAGAAACAGGCCGCCACTGAGGAAGTCAAGGCAATAACGGCAAGACCTGTCTGGATCCCAAAAGTCGGGGATCTGGTCAGAGAGGAGATTGCTGACAAGAAAGAATTCGGGCCATTCTACAGAAAGCCTGTACCGGTCCTTGCAATCCAAGGCACAAGAACTGTACTTCTGCCACCTCTTGCCGGGAAAAAGGAGAAAAGATTTGTCTCAATCGACTTAATCAAACCACACTATGTGGCCGATACTAAACAGTAGGCCGCGTGGACTCCACAGTAGCAGACGCCCTCCTCTCGCTACAATCCAAGAAGTCCAAACAGAAAGACTCATCACGTTTGAAGAGCCACCTGTACGGAATGAAGGACTAAGCAACAATGCTAAGGAACTCGTTCCACTTCAACAAGAAATTCATCTACGAAAAGAAAATCAACTTAACCAAGTTGCAATAAGACCGACTACAGACATCTACGTCAACATGCCTTGTCAAAAGCAAAATCCGATTTCAACAAATCCCGATGCAATTCCAACAATTGATCGAACTGCTTCTGGCTATTTCATGAACTTTGATACGTTTTCACTGGATCCAAGCGAGCCGGAAACGACGCCAGCCAAAAAATCACTCAAACAGAAACTCACTGACTTTTTGAACTTTTTTAGAAAGACTTACCTGGTGTCACCTTGGATTGAACTATGGTATATCACTGGGATTTTCTTTTTTCTTTGCTGGGTAGGTTTAATTATAACTTTTAGTATGCTTATTAATGAACGATACCTCCAGCAAAGCTCTACAGCCCAAAGAGTCAATTTGATTTTAAAACCACACCAGTCCTCACATCGTGAACCAAGAGACTTGTCTTCAGTGAACATCACAGCAGTTCCTATACCGGACGGTATGGTATGGGACAAGATTGATTATGATATATTCGGTTCGACTGAACTTTTAAAACTAAAACATGTATTTAAAATTTCTTTTAATGATATCATTACCTCCAGTACATTTTCTGATGATTGGGACACTGAAACTCTAAATGCTATGATGTCTGATTTAGAAAAAACTGCAGCATTTCCGAACAATGAAATGTTAGAAGGTACTTCAGACTATGATACATTGTACTGTTACCAGCAATATGGTCATCATTTCTTGCACAAATCTATAGCACCTAGAAATGTATTTGAGCACCACCAGTGGGAACACTGCCCAACACCACCGAAAGGTAGTTCACAGGCATTTGCACAGAAATTCACATACTTTTCAGGGTTCAACACATCCGACCCGAAGTCATTTTATTATAAAATGGCGAACATTTCAGCTCAGAAAATTATGTTAACAGACACCAAACATATTTACTCTGCTTCCTTTATGGCCCAGTTGTCTACACAGGGTTTCAACCTATGGAAGAACACTTTAGATTTAAAATCAATCTGGGGTTCTAGTGACTGGGAAGTCCAGGAAACAGAAGCGCTATTTAGAGCATGCCTCATTCCACAGCAGATGATATTTCTGAAAGAAACTGTGCAACAGACATCCTGTCTTGGACTAGCCAAGAACAAGGAACTGAACTCACCCGGGTTTCCTACACCATCACAGATGGGTGGGGGGCAGAATTCAACTACACAAGGGGTAGGATTAGATGACATTTTCCAGTACAACAGATCAGATCCTGATTGGACAGAATGGCTGGTTTGGCCCATTGACACAAACAAATGTCAGCAGAGATTTATGAATACAACCGAAGGGTTTAGTATCCATAGGCCAGACCCACGCTATGTACAAAGACAACACCCAGGGGTAGTGACATCCTATAGTGTTGGGAAGTTGTGCCTTGATTGGCTAGAGACCTCAACACTCACAGAAGTAAAACATCACTTAAACTTACTCACATCTGATGTAGACCTTAGGGATTTCTTGTCAGGCCCAAGGAAAACATGTCAGAAACGTTTCATATATGCTGCCATTTATGCCTATTATAATGAAAACTGGAAAATATCCCAACAAGAGGCCGCAGAAAGGATACGGGAGATAGACCGTATTAACTTAGAAAAGGCATTAGCTGTAGTGGATAATGGGTTAACTACTTTGACCTCCAGGATTTACTCCTTAGGCAACATTATGTCTTCGGCAATGGACATATTAGAACCATATCTGGCCTCGTTACAACACGGGCAATCTCAGCTACGTTCTATTATGATGCTAAGCTGGACGCTACAATCTTTGCGTGCAGGCTATGTGCCACGGCGTTTTATAAACACCACGTCTCTGTTTTCAGAATACAATCTAACTGATAAACAGACAGAAATGGCACAAAGGGGAGCCAAATATACAATGCTGCGTATTGAGAAACTGGAAAGGTTACCATTCACTGTAGCCGAATCACCATCAACAGAATGGCTAATTCATGGCCAAATCACTCTGCCGGTCACTACGTTTCAGTTTCAATATTGCCTTGAGCAAAGGCAGGCAGGCACATATGAAAAAATGGGTAAGGGTTATATTAAGGAAACGTGGGAGTTACCATATAGATACCGATGCCGGAATGGGGATCGAGAAGTGTATCTGAGTGGTACACACTGTAAGAACGCTTTAAGCGGTTCTCTCATGTGTCAGGATATTTCACTACACGGAGCCTGTAACGGTTCAGTAGCAAACCTATCGTGTCACATGACTGGGACCCCAGCTGCCGTGATCAAGCCGGTTTTTGAGCTGCTCTCGAATGGGAGTTACTTGATGCTAAATGATCAAGGTTGCTGTGGGATGCTTCCGGGCGTCGCATATCTGGTCACTGTTAACTCCAGGGTTACTTGCTGTATGCAAGTATTGTTTCCGCCACTGAACACAGTCAGGGAGGCGCCGTTATGGCCTTCACTGAACGTTTTTTTCATACAATTTGATACTCTGAGCAGACTGCAAGCCATGCTTTTACAGCAACCCGTGCCCTTAACCTCCGCTCGAGAAACCTATGAACTTCAAGTTGCAAGGACCTCGACTGAGATACAGGCGCTTATATGTACAAACTGCCCCTTTCATTTCGTAGAAATGGTGGGACGTATCTTCAATATGTCTCATACGAGCGGTATTGTACACCTATTTAAGACCATAGGGTCAGGACTGTTAAGCACTTTTCAGACAGTCCTCGGAGTAATCCCAAATTTTATACACTCCGTATTGGGAAGCGTATTTGGAGGACTCCCGCTTATCCTATTGCTTATTGCAGGGATCCTATTCATAATACTGCTGGTACGCAATGGACGCCCCAATTCCCGAGGGAATGGCGAACATGCTCCAGGAGCGGAAATACCGTGAACGCATGGTACAACTTCTGGGCATTTCTTGCCTGCGAGAACTCAATGCCTCCTGGTTTCTATCCTTTTGACCAGTCTGGGTAGACTGCATCTTACCTGTTCTTCGATGCCTGTTTTGCGGAGAAGAATGCACGTTGGATCTTTGTCTGACATTTCCATCAGATGCGCCTCCGGACACGGATGCAATGCTGGACCCCATAAAGGCCCACGCTCTGCGTTGTCCCCAGCGTCTTTCGATTCTAATGAACGCATTCCTGGAGAATCCACAGGTGCCGTTTGCTCCTGCTGGGTTAGGTGACTCCTCCACAGGCACCCAGGTAACAACTGCCGCACGAGCTGCCGCAGCACCGACTGTTGGCAGTGCTACATTCCATCTATGTGCGATTGACGTTCTCTGTGAGGCGTTTGATTTGTCGTCTGCAGCAGCTAACACCGATAATATTGTGCTTCCCAGCCAGGACGCTTAATCTTGAATTGGCTCGTTGTGTCCTGGGAAAGAATTCAGCTTCTTCACTCGTTTCAAAACAAACTAGCAAAATTGGAACATTTCCTAAATTGACACTTTCGCTTGAGAAAAGCATGGCCTTCTTCCGCTTTGAGTGAGGCAACTTATATGGAGAAACAAAATAGACATTCTTTTAGTGCCAATTGAAATTAGCTGAATTACTAACATTTTAGAAGAATTTTTTTTTTTTTTATTTCAAAGAGTTTTATTGATTTTTATATACAAAGACATTAGCATTTCTGTTACAGGGTTGGCTATTCGTGGTTTGTATGGCAGTTTTGCAATCACTTCAAGACCAAAGTTTGCCTAACCCCACCTGGCGTGGCTTAGTAAGAGAAAGAAAGATGGTGATAGAATGAAAGGAGAGGAGAAGGGCACAAGGGAGGCTCTATATCCGTGGGTCTTGTTTTAGCCTGATCAGGCAGCCCATCCCTGGGCCGCTTGTGGCGATAAGGGCCGGCAAGTCAATCCAACCTATCCGTAGGCCACCGCAATTACACTCAATTCAGTTCCTTTTACCGCACTTACCAGGGGTCAGGGGAATTCGAAAGAGGAGTGGGTGTTATGTCCCGTATAGAGGCCCTAATGTAGACCCGTTCATACATGCCCTAAAATGGACGTATTCATATTTGCCCTAATACGGTCATGTTCGTACTTCCCCTATTATGGTCAAAGCCGCATATGCCCTATTACGGTCATATCTGTACATGTCCTATTATAGTCATGATTCCTTATATAGGCATGATCTTTCACCTACATTGGTCCTCACTAGTACACAACGTGCTCTGAGGGCTGAACGTTATCTATCCTGTGGTTTTGAATACAGCAGGGTTTTTCCCAAACACAGGCCCACACTGTACTCATCAATTATGCATGGCTCTCTAGGAATACACTACGTGCATAATATGTATGTACAAAGTTCACCCCTGACGTCTTCCTCATGTCTAACAACAGACCAATACAAACCATACTGAGGACCGAGACTCTTTAGGGTATAAATACACCACAACTTGCCCCAGTAAGATAGAGGGAACCGAGACTTCCATGCTGACACACTGACCAGAGACGCTGAGGCTCCTGCATGCAGTCGCTCCAGCTGACAGCGGTCTGAGACAGCCCTTGCGGGGTGTCCAACTCGAGACCAGGACGGGGTCCCACACTCTCTCTATTCAGGTATGGGGGTTCGACTAAATCCTAGAAGGATTCTTGGCTCTTAGGCTTTTAGACCTACACATATGCTAGGTACACTCAGGTACATCTAGTTAGGCATCGTAGGAGTACGCACACTTTTCATAATGCTTTTTATATTCATGTATGTATCCATGATTATTGCAATATGGTAGAACTGTTCTATCCCTTTGCTTTTATCGTACTGCTGATAATATATCGCTGCTATTGTCTGCTGGTTGCCGCAGCACATATATTTTACACTAGAATAACAACTGTTCAATAAATACTTATTGAAACGCTCAACTGTTTATTCTGTGTAACTCTCTGAGACAAACCGAATAAGTAAGCACGAGCGACTGAGCGAAAGGTAGTACATTGTTTCCACGATTCTGAGGAATTTGGGTTGTCATGATCTAAGGTTGCCAGAAACTAATCTCTCCCCGATAAGAGGAGATTCTAGTGGCACTGTGAGCTAGCTAATGCAAAACAATCTAACATACGCAGTGAGGGTGCACAGAGTCAGTCTGCCACCAAGCCCACAGCTTATGTTATACAAACGCGCAGGTCCTGCATGGGTACTATAGGAACTACACGACAAGTCATTTAAAAACAGGGTTATGTATTCTGCCCAGGTGCTGCTAATCTGCACTCCACATTATATTTTATAAGGGTTTCCTATTTTATTTTAAATCTTTTTTATTGAACAGAGAAAAAAATAAGAACATTTCTTAACAATTTTTGGCCTATTCACAAACATATACTTTAGTAGTACTACAATAGTACTGCTAAAGTACTACAGAATGTTCTTCACAAATGTAATAGTGTAAATCTTCTCCTCCACTTCTACTATCTTTGCTATGAGGAGATTTTCACACATGTACATTTACTACTTTGTAGTAAATGTGGGAGAGACTGGGCGAGTGGCTGGAAAAAGGGCATACTTACTACTAAATGGGAGGGATTTTGGGAGGTATTAGGAGATGCCTAGGGAGGGTTATGGAAGGGAATCAAGAGGGACGTGCACCCACTCACAAAAGAGTAAGGCAATTGGTATTCACAAAGTGCCCTTCTAAAATTACTACAGCCAAAAAGGGACCAAAACAGTATTAAATTACTCCAGCTCAGAGATGAAGTACCACTGGGACTGCAACACCCTCCCATAGAAAATAATAGGGGACCCACAAGCAATAATGTTAAATTAAATTCAATTATTTAAATATGAATATATAAATATAATCTTAAACTCGAAAAACAGCACAAATTTATTATTTCAATAATACTTATATTTTAATTACTATAATAAAAATGTATATTTATATTCTAATACTTTTTCATTTATAAATTAATGTATTTTTTAAATATAAAATGTAATTACATTTAATTAATTCAATACGTCATTTTTATTAAACTGTAAGTATAAATTACACATGTAAATTACTCTCAAGTGAAATTTACTTTGTGAATAGCCCCCTTGTGTCCCAAGGTTGTCCTTCACTTGATAACAATAACAGGAAATGCACAGCTCGAATAGGGCTTTTAAATCTTTAAACCTGGACAAAAGAACTCATATTACACCATTACCTTGTGTGCGCCGTATAATCATGCATTAATTGCCCATATGGGGGGAAAGGAGTGGGAAGAACGTCTCCAGAACAGTTCGCAAAACTTAAAACCCTCATCTCATTTACAGTTTTGGACAGCCTGCCACAATGAGTAGTGGTCGAAGTCTCGTTGATTGATCAGATACAAAGAGTGGCAAATACAAAAGCCAACAATCTCTCTTCATAGCACCATCATAGCTACTTTTATGGTGCTCAAGGCCTCATATTAGAATGAATCAGAGGTCCCACTCCAGCCATGGAATAAATAGGACCCACTGACAGAGGGCACACTGGGAAGGCTCCAAATTGTACCCCCATCTTACCAGTTGTATAATGATCATGCTCCCATGCAAACAAGGAAGCGACACACTGACAACTTACTGGCGTAATATCTCAGCACTCTCCAATAAGTATTACTACAAACGCAGTGAGCATGACATGCGGAAAGCTTGACAAACACTGATGTACGTGTGTTTTTTTGTGCCCCAGTATTGAGCTGCTGTTCTTAAAATCCATGACGAGTTAAGATGATGACCTTCCAATGTAGCACATCGGGTGAATGAATATAAATGAAGTAATCCCTCTCGCATTGTATTGTCCATGCCATTTTCTAAAATATAGATACTCTATTAGTGCCCGTAGAGTTCATAACAGGGTACAGACGTATGCATAGTACAGTCCAAATGATATTGGGTAAAGTGAACCTCCTCGTTGTTGAGTTTACTTCTCCATCACAGGGCATTAGTCCCATTCCTACCCCAGTGAGCCAGGCTTGCTCACCCACTGCTGGGTGCCTCTATGAGTGCGTCCTATACTGTGCCAGACACCCTCTTGGTCACCAGATTTATTTTCCTAAGTTATAGGCTTATTTTACACACTTCCGGAAGTATTCAGTTGACGCTTCTCTAGTTTTTCCAGTTTTTCCATATGTTTCCTGAAATCTTGGGGGATATGTGAGGCTCCACAAGATTTTAACAATTATGTGGCATCCTTATTAGTTTAAACACCACTCACAGCTCCAGAATCAGTGCTTCTGATTGAGAACCCATGGAGTGCCGAATACTGGACTCATCAGCATGGAGTCCGCTGCAAGAGTCTGGTTCCGGATTGTCTTCTGGAAGTAATTTAGTGAAGAAAACACATAGTCTGAGGCATTGTGATCTCGCGCTTACTTTCCTCTGCACCCACCTTGTGTCCAGAAATGCAGCGTTTACACATAGGAATAATGGATTGCATGACATGAAGATAGTGCCCTAAAAATAAGACTGATTCATAATTCCATGGACAAGCGGTACTGGGTGCGCTATAAATGGCCAAAGTATCTCTGAAATTCAATCAGGCTTCCTCTTGGGCAACTTCCAAAAGGCCATTCGTTGTTAACAAGAAAGACAGAATACCCTGTTTGTAAGTAATTTCCTCACTTAGAAAGGGTACATATTGAATACAATTGAAGACTGTGCAACTATGTGCATTGTAACGTTGCTGTGCTTGTTATTTACGTCCTGTGTCAACCAATACCGGATTTTTCAGCAAGACATCCCTTTTTTCCAGAACCCTCAGCCACCCACATTATGTTCTAGTTCAGTCGCTCTAAGCGTGGATGATAATGGTGAACTTCGCTGCTTTTATTCTGCAATCAGAACCTGCCAGAATTCACAGATAGTATTGTGTTACTAGGAACAATGTACCAGCATGAAAACTGGAATTTCTGCATGACAATGAGAAATCCTATTTCACAGAATTAGTCCTTTCCATTGCATAAATCTGCTTTCAGGAGGCCGGACTTAAAGTGCTGCTTCCAGTTAGGTCTGGTCCATGTTCAGGGAAGCAGTGCTTTGCGACCATCCACACCGAGGGACTCATTTACAACTTTATGGTGCAGGGCAGCACTGCAAGTCTTCTTGCTGAGCTTCCCTGGGTCAAAAGGAAAGGGCAGGAATGCGTCCTATAAAATGAAATACGGTGCATTCCTGTCCTTTCTGCCGGCGCACAAGTAGGTGCCCAGTGCCAACGCAGGCTCCCTTGCACCATGGTGCAAGAGTGTTGGCATATTTGTTTTGTGCAGGAAGAGGCACCTTCCTGCACAAAAACAATCAATGGAGGCGTTTTTCTCTTTCAATGTGTGCTGCAGAATGAAACACATAGAATGAGGAAAAAACAAGGAGAAATAAAGTTATTTTTCCTTGTTACTCCTCCCTTGGGGAGGCACACAGTTTTGACGCATTCCCAGGTAAATCTGGGAATGTGTCAAAAGCCATGGGTGTTGTGTGGGAAAACCCACAGCAATATCCATGGAACACCTCCTTGACGTAGAGTAAGGCAATGCAATGCAGGGTGACTTTGCGTCGCCTTATAGATATGATTGAGAGACCTGCGCCACCGGAGCGGAAGGTGATGCTCTGATGGCGCAGGCCTCTTGTACATAAGGCCCTGAGTGCCTATCAGTGAAGGAAAGGCTAGCAGTTGATGCAGCGCGTACAATAAAAACTATCCTCCTCCCAGGTTACTTATAGGTCATCCAGGGGCAAACTATATTTCTCATATCCACATGACGATGGGGCCCATAAACATCGCCTAAACACACACACACATACTCCTGGATTTCCTTTTACACCTTTATGAAATTCTGTACTTCTAGGAGAAGCATGAGAACTAAATGGAGAACACCATTTTGTGTACCGCTGGAAGAGCAAGGATATCTATTTACCTTAATTTGTCACTTTCTTTTAATTATTTCTTAAGATATTCCTGCTCATTGTTTTGTCGATGAATCATTCATTTAAGAAATTAGTTCATAGTGATTAAGACCAGCTGAATCACAATCAACCAATTACTCATGTTCACAATCATTTAGGAAAATAACCACTGAGTCATTTTGGTTTTTAAAGAATCTTAAATTTTATATAATTTTTAAAAGCATGAAAAGATTTAATACTTTATTCAATTATTCATTTTTAAATTCACAATTTTATTAAGCATAATCAATTTATTGCAGAAAGGAAATTTTGTCATGAAGCCAAAAACCTTAGTTACCTGCCTAGCTTCCTAATTTAGCCTAATGATTTCTAACCTAACTTTGGGATTAGAAATAGCCTGATTCTCATACTCAACTGTAAAGTTAAGACAGCAACAGCAACTTCAGCTCGTCAGCATCAGCTACCTGCAACCCGTCTCCTCTACTGCAACCACGACTCTCGAACTGCAACTGACTGTGACTGCAACCGCGACTGACCCCCTCCCACTAAGAGTAGGCCCTCTTATACCCTAATTCTAACTTTGCTAACTAACTGTTGCAACCTTAATATCACGCTTTTCTCTCATTGGTCCATACATGTCAGCTTATTCATTCTTTAATCAAGTTCCTTTGGATTCAAGGGTCCTTGGATCATTTCCTTTCCCATACGCTTTAAACATTTCCATCCGATTCGATCAGTCCATTTGTATCTTCTTTTGACACATTCAAGAACTCCGCAGTCATTGTCCTTTCTCTTGGGCTCCTTTCCCACGGACTCTCTCCTGATCATCACGGCACACTATCAGTTCAATTAGGTCACACCAGCCTTGACCATTTCTTGCATCCTAGCCTCTCAGAGACATCACGAGGCTCCAGATTTCTTCAATCTCATCCCGTACCACGTGTCCCCTTGCGCCTGCGCACATCTTCCCACTGGCGGCCATTTTATCTCGCCACTCGGTTCTACTTTAGAAGCACTAATTTGAGGCAAATAAAACATAATTAAAATAGAGAAAAATATCCCTTTCGTTTCCCTCCCGTCTACGTACCCCAATTAGTTGTTACCTAGCAAAAGCGACATTTTAAGCTGCTCCTTACTTACCATCACTATTGTTTTTGCAACGACACATTTTATTTCTATGAAGCACAAACATGCATTTATTTTATTTAGTACGCTTTTTATTCTTACGTTATGATTAGACACATGGACATTCATTAGTAGATTATTTAGCACGTACATTAGCATATTACCATTCCCACATATACAATGTTGATTAATACATTTAAACGAACATTTTTAATTAATTAATTATATAATTTGTTAGGGGTTAAATTTTTTTATTTTTACTGCTCCATCAATCCCCCCTTTGGTGATTTTTAAATCACCACATAAAACCCAAGTCATACTTCTTTTCAGGCAGCATGTCTTTCATCCTTTACTTTCTGTTATTCATATCTCTGTCTCTTCTTCATCTTGCCTTTTAGTCTCTTTATACATGCTTTCTTTCATTTTCTCCAACTCAATTTCACCCATTTCTCTCTCTCTTTCTCTCATTATTCTGTTATTTCTTCTTATCTTATTCTGTCTTACTTTTCTCTTTATACATGTTATTACTATTTTCAATGTCATGGCTAACAATATCACTATAGTTGCTACTATTATAACTTTCCCTATTACTAGTTTACTCATCCTAGTTAACCAATTTGCTACTGAGGAAAACCCTCTACCAAGTTTTCCCAAAACACTTTCAACCTCCAGTGGGACTAATTCTTTGTGCAGACTTGTAATATTTGTAATATACTTCTGTATATTTTCACTATTATCCGGAATGTAAGTACAACAATGTTGGACTTTCAACATTCCACAGACTCCACCCTCTTAACACACACACACATACTCCTGGATTTCCTTTTACACCTTTATGAAATTCTGTACTCCTAGGAGAAGCATGAGAACTAAATGGAGAACACCATTTTGTGTACCGCTGGAAGAGCAAGGATATCTATTTACCTTAATTTGTCACTTTCTTTTAATTATTTCTTAAGATATTCCTGCTCATTGTTTTGTCGATGAATCATTCATTTAAGAAATTAGTTCATAGTGATTAAGACCAGCTGAATCACAATCAACCAATTACTCATGTTCACAATCATTTAGGAAAATAACCACTGAGTCATTTTGGTTTTTAAAGAATCTTAAATTTTATATAATTTTTAAAAGCATGAAAAGATTTAATACTTTATTCAATTATTCATTTTTAAATTCACCATTTTATTAAGCATAATCAATTTATTGCAGAAAGGAAATTTTGTCATGAAGCCAAAAACCTTAGTTACCTGCCTAGCTTCCTAATTTAGCCTAATGATTTCTAACCTAACTTTGGGATTAGAAATAGCCTGATTCTCATACTCAACTGTAAAGTTAAGACAGCAACAGCAACTTCAGCTCGTCAGCATCAGCTACCTGCAACCCGTCTCCTCTACTGCAACCACGACTCTCGAACTGCAACTGACTGTGACTGCAACCGCGACTGACCCCCTCCCACTAAGAGTAGGCCCTCTTATACCCTAATTCTAACTTTGCTAACTAACTGTTGCAACCTTAATATCACGCTTTTCTCTCATTGGTCCATACATGTCAGCTTATTCATTCTTTAATCAAGTTCCTTTGGATTCAAGGGTCCTTGGATCATTTCCTTTCCCATACGCTTTAAACATTTCCATCCGATTCGATCAGTCCATTTGTATCTTCTTTTGACACATTCAAGAACTCCGCAGTCATTGTCCTTTCTCTTGGGCTCCTTTCCCACGGACTCTCTCCTGATCATCACGGCACACTATCAGTTCAATTAGGTCACACCAGCCTTGACCATTTCTTGCATCCTAGCCTCTCAGAGACATCACGAGGCTCCAGATTTCTTCAATCTCATCCCGTACCACGTGTCCCCTTGCGCCTGCGCACATCTTCCCACTGGCGGCCATTTTATCTCGCCACTCGGTTCTACTTTAGAAGCACTAATTTGAGGCAAATAAAACATAATTAAAATAGAGAAAAATATCCCTTTCGTTTCCCTCCCGTCTACGTACCCCAATTAGTTGTTACCTAGCAAAAAGCGACATTTTAAGCTGCTCCTTACTTACCATCACTATTGTTTTTGCAACGACACATTTTATTTCTATGAAGCACAAACATGCATTTATTTTATTTAGTACGCTTTTTATTCTTACGTTATGATTAGACACATGGACATTCATTAGTAGATTATTTAGCACGTACATTAGCATATTACCATTCCCACATATACAATGTTGATTAATACATTTAAACGAACATTTTTAATTAATTAATTATATAATTTGTTAGGGGTTAAATTTTTTTATTTTTACTGCTCCATCAATCCCCCTTTGGTGATTTTTAAATCACCACATAAAACCCAAGTCATACTTCTTTTCAGGCAGCATGTCTTTCATCCTTTACTTTCTGTTATTCATATCTCTGTCTCTTCTTCATCTTGCCTTTTAGTCTCTTTATACATGCTTTCTTTCATTTTCTCCAACTCAATTTCACCCATTTCTCTCTCTCTTTCTCTCATTATTCTGTTATTTCTTCTTATCTTATTCTGTCTTACTTTTCTCTTTATACATGTTATTACTATTTTCAATGTCATGGCTAACAATATCACTATAGTTGCTACTATTATAACTTTCCCTATTACTAGTTTACTCATCCTAGTTAACCAATTTGCTACTGAGGAAAACCCTCTACCAAGTTTTCCCAAAACACTTTCAACCTCCAGTGGGACTAATTCTTTGTGCAGACTTGTAATATTTGTAATATACTTCTGTATATTTTCACTATTATCCGGAATGTAAGTACAACAATGTTGGACTTTCAACATTCCACAGACTCCACCCTCTTTTGCCAAAAGAATATCAAGGGCAAGCCGATTTTGCATCACCATAGCTCTCATGGCAACCATTTCGGTATTTACCATTAAGAACCCTCCCGCAGTATCTGTAGACAAACGATCTACTACTGTGGATAACTTCCGAATTTTAAATGCATTCAAAGATATTCCCACTGCTGGTATCAATGCTCCAAAAATATCACCTACAATTTCTGAAAAACTTTCCCTCTTTCTACGTGTAAATCTATTAATCATCTTGTATGTTCCCTTTTCTTCTCTGTCCATGTGAAAGATTTTTGGAAAGACCAGGCCTACATAGCAAGTTCCATACCAATGGTCCGGTAACCTGTAATAAGCTCTATTCCCACAAATATAATAGATACCTGGAAATATTGGATCTTTTCCACCTTTGAATCCCCAACCTCCCAGAATTTGATAATTGTCATGGCAGACACTGGAACCTACAAAGTAATTGTCATAGACTGTCTTATTTCTCCTAATGCACAACTTTCCTGTTTGCGGCCAGTCTAATGTCATTGCTGCATTTATCTTTTTCCCTTCATGATTTCCTTCCTCAAACGTCCATAAACGTTTTCCTTCCTCTTTTATTGCTTCTTTTTGAAATTTCATTCTTCTTTCCTCAACCATGTCTAGAAATACTTTTTCTTCTTTCTTTAACTCACAGGTAAGGTTGTCACTAACTATTTCTTCTAACGTTAATTTTCTATGTTCTAAAAGAATTCTCCTAAAACCTTTGCTGGTTTTACTTTGTTAAGTTCTGGCACTACAGGAATGTTTGCAAATATCTTATCTATATCAGTATAATAAGATTCTAATCTACCTGTTTTATAAAATAAACTTGCTATTACACTACATGTTATTCCATAAGTCAGAGGTAAGTGATGATAATTCACTCCTTCCGATACTGACGCAGGCAACTGCATACAAACATAACAATCTCTCACTTCCATTGTTTTTACATACTCATACAACAATTTTGTAAAAACATTCTTTGAGAAATCTGTTACTGACCTATCCTTATGCAACTCTGCACTACTTCTTAAAACAACTTGTTCTTTAATATTAGTTTCTTTTTCTTGTTTAGTATCATTCTTTGCTTCTATCACAGCCACGCTAATTGGAATTGTGATTGCTAAAACTATCCATATGGTCATTAATAACCCTGTACAAAAGCAGCACATTTTGCACCATCTCTTTACAAATTCACTTTTATTTCTTCTATTCTCATTATTCTCCATTTTTCTTTTTCTATTTGTTAAATTTTTAGAAAATTGTGTCACTACACCTCAAAATGACTTAGACGCCACTCTGCTTTCAAAAAGTCTTTGCTTGGTACTTTCTTTAATTCTCTCCAGAATTCTTTCGTTGTCACATCCGGTGATTTGTCACATCCAGTAAAATTGTCACGTCCGGCAGAAGCACTTTAAGTCTTCACTTCAGTCCTTTTGTTGCATCTCACCTTTTCCCATCCGACTTCTCAGTCTCTGGTTTCCGTGAGTGTTTTCTTCTTCTCCTTTGTAATCTGTTAGTGCAATATACAGCCACTCAGGTGACTTAAATTTTGAATTTATTTTCCTTGTCCTTTTGGACTTTTGTAATCTTTTTCCACTGGGTTTTTCTTGTCCCTTTTGACTTGTTACTTCATTTACTTGTTCAGCATCTTCATCTTCTGCTCTTATTATTCTATATCTCAATTTTCTTACATAGCTGTTGGGCCAATTATCTCCTTTTCTTGGCCTTTTGACCTCACCCTCTCTTTCTTCTCTTTCCGACCTCCAATTTCTTTTTCTTGATTCAGTCTTTGCTTTTTCCTCTCCTCCACTTTCTTCTGTTTCTGTTTCAACTGTCTCACTATTGTCTCTTATTTTGAAACTTATAATCTCGTCATCTCCTACTGGTGGATCTATCTTCTCCTTTTCGTTTTCCCTTATCACTGTCCCTCCTCGGGGTTCTTCCGATTTGGTGTTTTCCTCCTTACCTGTTTCTAAATTTCCCTGTTCTCCTGTTTTTCTATCTATCCCTATTGCTCCTCGGGGTTCTTCTCGATTTTCTAACTTTTTGTGTACTTCTTTCCCTACTTCATCTATTAATATTGTTTCTGAATGATTTCCACCATAACTTGTACTTGTTTGTTCATCTAACTCAATTTCTTGCTCAGTTTCTTCTCTAATTGGTTTATAACCCCAAGTTCCCTTTCGGAATTCTTCCCAATTTGCAGCTGAATCATCAGATCCTGAAGTTGTGTCAGATATTTCCAGATGTCGACTTACAGGTCGATCTTCAAGTTCTGGAACTTCTGAATTTCTTTCTTCTTCTTCTTCTTGTTCCTCTTCTTCTCTAGAGGTGTTTTCCGTTGGGGTCTCCAGATGTCGACTTTCAGGTCGATCTTCAAGTTCTGGCACCCTTTCTTTTATCTTGGTTGTTCCCGCCGTTAAACTTTTATCCCACACTTCCAGACGCCGACTCACATGTCGATCTGTAGGTTCTGGAATTCTGATTGTGTGGCTGGCATGTACCCAGTTCTTTACTCCTGCACACTTGACAGCAGTCGTTGTTACTAGGATTACCTGTCTTGGCTCATCCCAACGCGGAACTAGACAGTTTCTTCTCCTGTGGACTTTAATACGGACCCAGTCTCCTGGATTCAAGTCGTGGGCTGGTTTTCTTTCAAGAGTGGTCGCATCCGGTCCAACCTGATGAAACACAGAACGCACCACATCAGCCAGTCCTTTGCAATAATCCAGTATTAGATCATCAGTTATTGTCAATAACTTGTTGACTGGTACGTGGGCTTGTCTCATTGCTCGTCCCATGATCATTTCATGAGGACTGAGTCCCGTTTTCTTTTCAGGGATGCTTCTGATGGTCATCAGAACAAGAGGCAGTGCATCTGGCCATTTGAGTCCTGTAGCTTGACACATTTTTCCTAATCTGTTTTTAATTGTTCCATTTATCTGCTCTACTACCCCAGAAGCTTCGGGTCTGTAAGCACAATGTAGTTTTTGTTTAATACTCAATGCTTCACAAATCAATTGGATCAACTCATTTTGAAAATGTGTTCCTCTATCTGTCTCAACTGTGACTGGAAAACCATACCTCGGAATGAACTCTCGTAGCATAAGTTTTGCCACTGTTGTTCCATCATTCCTTCTTGTGGGGTATGCCTCCACCCAACGAGAGAACAAACAGACGACCACCAGAACATATCTTAATCTGTTACTAGGGGGCATCTCAATAAAATCCATCTGTATCCTTGTGAATGGACCTCCTTCTCGTCCTATTGTTCCTAGACTCACTACTGTTTTTCTTCCTGGGTTAAATTGTTGACAAATAAGACATCTTTGACAAAGACTTTCAGCAATGGCTCTGAATTTTGGGTTATACCAAGTTTGTCTAAAAAGTCTAATCATTGCATCTCTCCCAATATGAGCTTGTCCATGGTACATCCGTGCCATGTCTGCAATCATGCTATCAGGCATAACTGGTCTTTCATCTCTGTATACCCACACTCCATTATCTTCCTGTCTTCTACATCCTGCTTTAATCCAGTAATCCTTTTCCTCATCTCTTGCTGTTTCTTGTAACTGCCTTACTTCATCCCATGTTTCGACTGCATTAGTGAAAAGCAAAGGACAAGAGACATGCTCCCTTTCTCTATTTCTGTTCAGGGACGCCATGTTTTCCGCACAATATCTAGCGATCTCGTCAGCATAATTATTGCCAACCGCTATGTAATCTTCGTTTTTCTTATGCGCCTTGCACTTCACTACAGCTATTTGTTTAGGCAGCTGTATCGCCTCAAGCAGTTTTTTAACATAATCTCCATTTCTGATAGGTGTTCCTGCAGATGTCAAAAATCCTCTTTGTGACCAAATCTGGCCAAAATCATGTACGATGCCGAAACCATATTGGCTATCGGTCACAATCGTGATTCGTACATTTTTCCCCAATTTACATGCTTGAATCAAAGCAATTAGTTCCGCAACTTGGGCAGACCTAACTCCTTTCAGACAAGACGCTTCCATTACAGTTGCCACTGTGCATACTGCATAAGCTGCGCTTAACACTCCTTCCTTTGTGCGTAAACATGAACCATCTACAAACATGACATAATCGGATTCCTTTAACGGTTCATCTTTTATGTCAGCTCTTGGTTTTGTGCAATATTCCAGCACATTCAGACAATCATGATCTACTTCATCTTGTTCAATTATACTCTCTTCATCTGGCAATGAAGTCGAAGGATTTACATTTATGCATCTATCTATGGTCACATTTTCTGCACTCAAAATG
The DNA here is from genome assembly GCA_963921515.1 of Calotriton arnoldi. Taxonomy (NCBI): domain Eukaryota; kingdom Metazoa; phylum Chordata; class Amphibia; order Caudata; family Salamandridae; genus Calotriton; species Calotriton arnoldi. The sequence continues at coordinate 79,862 of CAWUFW010008975.1, forward strand.
ACTTTTTCGTACTTAGTCAGCCGACTATGTGTCATGTACTGTGTTTTTGTTCTTGTCAAAAGAATTTCTACTGAATGGGGAACATATACTCTCAGTGGATACCCCATCACTATACCTTCACTTTGTTCCAGACTTACACAAGTAGCAGCAACTGCTTTCAAACATCCAGGCAATGCTTTTGCTATAGGATCTAAAACAGCTGAAAAGTAAGCTATAGGCCTCTTCATGGTGCCATGTTTTTGTACTAGTACTGAAAATGCACATCCATCTCTTTCACTGCAGTATAACTCAAAATCTTTCTCATAATCAGGCATGCCTAATGCAGGGGCCTCACACAGTTTCCTTTTCAATTCTTTGAAAGATTTCATTTCTTCTTTGTTTAACTCAAAAGGGTCTTTTACATCTTTCTTTGTCAATTTTTGTAATGGTTTTGCAATCAAAGAAAATCCACTTATCCATTGTCGACAATATCCAACCATTCCCAAAAACATTCTTACCTCTCTTTGAGTCATTGGTGCTCTCATTCCTTGAATCATTCTTACTCTTTCTGTCGCTATTTTCCGCACTCCTTTCTCAATTTTATGTCCTAAATACTGGACTTCTTTCTGACAAAACTGTAATTTTGAAGGGGACACCTTATGTCCTCTTTTCTCCAAATGGTTCAGTAAAGCAATTGTGTCACTTACACATGCCTCTTTGGTTTTCGATGCCACCAATAGGTCATCGATATACTGCACCATCACTGATTTTTCTGGCATTTTTAAATCTTCCAGAGATTTCTTTAGAATCTGATTAAAAATTGAGGGGCTCTCTGTATACCCCTGAGGAATTCGGCACCATGCCAAAATACGCTCTCCAAAACGGAATGCAAATAATGGCTGGCTATCTGGATGCAAAGGAATAGAGAAAAATGCATGACACAAATCTATCACAGTGTACCACTCAGCTTCATGCGGAATTTGATATAGAATCACTGCAGGGTTTGGCACTATTGGACAGCATGGTACAACTATTTTGTTGATCTTTCTCAAATCCTGTACTATTCTGTATGTTCCATTTGGCTTTTTCAGTCCCATAATAGGTGAATTACATGGACTGCTCATGATTTCTTTCAGAATTCCCTGTTCGATCATCTTATTTATCACAGGAGTTATTCCTTCAATTATTTCTGGAGTTAATTTGTACTGTGGCGTGTTTGGATAACTTATCCCTTCTTTCACTGTCACTTTTACAGGATCAACTTCTCTCATTAATCCAATGTCTTCTCCTGTAAAATCCCACACACTTTCTTTCACTGCACTTTTTAACTCTTCTCGAAGTTTTCCTGCATCAAATGCAGGAAACAACCCATTCATTTCAGGTTCCTGATTCATCAAAGTTACTTTATACAAAGCATCTTCATCTGAAGTCTGAAAACCAATTCCATCTGGTGTACAATAAATTGTGCAATTCATTTTACACAAGAGGTCACGACCTAGAAGATTTACAGGACTACAATCGCACACTACAAATTTATGCATGTTCCTAAAAGAACCAATTTTTACTTCTACCAATTCAGTAAGAGGGGTTTTAATCTGCTGATTGGCAACTCCTACCACTTGGATGCATTCACCTGAGAGAGGAAGGTTCGAATTTCCACTGACCTAACAGTAGAACGGGTAGCTCCAGTATCGACAAGGAATGTTACGTTTGCTCCATTCACTTCTCCATCCACAAAGGGACCAGACTGATCTACCTCTAGAGTTGCGCCAAGCACGCACTCTTTCCCCTCTCTTGCGCACCGTCAGAAACTTTCATCCGGGTCATCCTCACTCTGATGCAACCAATACTGGGAAATGTTAGCTGCTCTCGGCAACTGTGTTACCTGCTCTCCTCCGTAGAATCCTGTTTCTGTACTGTATCTTTGCTGGTTAACAGTGTTGGGAAGTGGTGGTTGTGGCACCTGACTTTGTTGAACAACTACCTCATTCTGCACCTGTGGAGTTAATGATTGATGTTCCGGATTAGGTTTAGGTGGGAACTTACACTCATTTCTCCAATGCCCTAATTTTCCGCAATTATGACATGGCCATTTCTTCTTTGCCTCTTCTAGACTCACTTGTCCTTTTCCTTTACCTATATTTGGTCGCATCTTATTTTGTCCTGATTCGTTTCCATTATTATTATCCAATTGAGCTTCTTGTTTTTCTGCCACTTTCACTTGTGCCCACATTGCTTTTTCTTTCAACTTACGCTGTTTACTCTCTATTTCATCACTACAATACTTAGCATACCTCAGCACCTCATCTACACTTGCATTCTGCCAGTTTATCATATGTTGCTTAATCATATCACTTATTTCTTGTTTCAAGCCAAATACAAATCGGTATACAAAATGACTGATATCCTTCTCACTTAATTCCTCATAACCACTATACTGTTTGAAAACCAACAACAATCGCTCATAATATGCATGTACACTCTCCTTGCTTTCCTGTGTAGTTCTATCAATCTTAACCCAATCTGTCTCTTTTGGAGGAATCTTATTTTTCAAAAAGGTAATCACCTTCTCGTATTTCTTCATCACATCTGGTCCTGGAGCTCCTGTCTTAGGATCTCTTGGATATTCTGTAGTTGGCCAGTCAACTGTAATCTTACATTCTGACCATAGATCCGTTGGTACCACTATGTCAAACAATCCATCCAAATCTATCCACAACACTTTCGAGACCTTTACAAACCTTTCTACCTGTCGGTACCACTCAACTGGCTTTTCTCTTAATTTTGGAAAGTCATTTGTAAATGACAGGATGTCCTGCCTAGTCCAGGGAACATGCACATAACTACCACCTGGAGTTTCTCTCATAGGGTACTCTTTAACAACATGTTCCTTTTCTGTTATCATAAAAGCCAATGAACCTTTGTCTACACTTTTCTCATTCTTCTTTGTCCATCTAACCTTCCATCTGTCCACATCACCCCATTTTCTCAACAAAACAATCAACTCTTTTATCTGTGTCAGCCTTCCTGCTGTATTCAAATTTTCAATATCTTTTTCACAAAAATCTACTCTGTATGGTTTCTGCAACGTTTTTACTTTTGCAAAATCTATTCCAATCTCACCTGCCACTTCTTCTAGTTTGTCATGTAAATTCTTTGCCCTCCATGTTATACTTTTGCACAGAAACATTATTTCATCATCCTGATAATTCTTTATCTTTTCTGTACCAATCGTTCCTAGAATTAATTCTTCCATGTCAATCTTCAATCTGATCACATCTAATGGTTTTTCTTCCGTTTCTTTTATTTTAAAAGCTTTTATCCACTCATTTAACTCATCAGGAGTCGGACCTATAGGAGTACTATTTATTTCTGTCCAATTTCCACTCTTTTCAGGTGTCACTGTTGCAGATTCAGTTACCATAGGCATTTTCCTACCGCTACACTCATTCACTGTCAAATTTTCAGGTGGACTTGGTCTGTAAGCACTAGTCAAATTGCTCGTACCTGGACTTGTTTCTATTCTTTCCTTTTCTCTTTGGAATTGCGAACTCAAGGGAATCACCAAAGATCGTTCATCAATTTTCTGATTCTCGAAAACTGGTATTACTGGACCTATTGTTACGGGTACGGTAACTGCTTCCATATTCTTTGTTAATTCTCTAATTTTCTCAGTTAGTTCTTTTGTTGTCCTTGCCAATTCTCTTGCACTATCATTTTCTATTCCCTCATCTTGGGAAGTTCTTATTTGTTCTTGTGACCTATTTATTTCTTGTCTTTTTTCTGGACTTTTATTTCGCATAGTTTCTATTGGTGGCGCATTTGGTGTCACCACTGTAGAATTCTGCTGATACGGAGGTGGATTTTTATTTAATATATCTTCCAGCAACTCGTCATCCGTTTCGCTCTCATGCATATACTTTTCTCTCTCTAAATGTTTCTTTTTCTCAGTCCGTTTTTTCTTAGTCCCTTCCTCAACTGTAAAAGCTGGAAACAAACCTCCTGTCATGTTAGCACATCTCCATCGTTTTATTCTGTCCTCATGATTCATTCCCCACATTCTTCCGGGCACGAACTCATAACCTTTCATACCTCTGAATCTTTCTTTCTCGTACATCTCATCTTCCCATTCTGTTAAAGCCTCAAACTGTGTCGGTCTAGGTCTAGGTTCCAATTTAAGCATCTTTTCTTTTAAATTCCGTAAAATCGCTACATTAAAAGAACCATTTTCAGGAAAAGCCAATGCTCCATCATTCTTTGTATATTTTACCCAATTATCCAACCATATGCACGTATGATATCCATATTTCAGCATCATATGTGAAGCTGCTGATTTTGGCGGAGGAATTACTTGTCCCTCTCTAGTCACAACCTTTTTGTCTTTCTTAAAGAAATTCTTCAATTTCGTCGTCCATGACGTTCTCTCCCTTTCATACTCGTAATATGGCATGTTTTCTATTTGTTTTCTCTTTACTCTAACGCTGTTTCTGTGTACGGAACTTCGTCCAATTACAGCGCGATTCACACTAACGTACCAATCAGAACAATTTCCACCGTCCGCGAACCAACCAATCCTAGCGCGGCACTTTTCTACGTCACTCCTGCTCTGTATTCACGTGACTAGTGCACTGACCAATCCTAGCGCGGCACTTTTTCACGTCACTTCTACTCTTTACCCCTCCTTTACAAAATTTATCGGCAATTTTTCTTTTTACAGTTTTCTTCGTTAGTTACAACAAATAAACAATTCCATAGTCTGATTCGCTAAACAAAGTGACAGCTTTGTCCTTTTACACAAGAATCCTGTTTTTCCAGTAGGCAGCGCTTACCTCTACCCTACCACAGAATTATTTGCTTTCGCCGATAAAGTAGCACTTCCCTCTACCTTACCCTTCTTTCAAACAAACAATTTACTCGTTTCTCTGGGGATAAGACACATGTGGAGACTAGGCTCCTGAGAATTAAGGCCAAAGTTTCACAAGAAAACGTGATTTGCTATTTCATTTACACACTTTTCACACCGAAATCCCTAACATAACACAACCTGCGTTATAACCAAAATGAATTCAGACCATGTACCAAATTCCATGTGACTTCTCTTGCCACACGTGTTCCACTTCCTACATCCCAGAAGCGTGAAAACTTACATATAACATAACGCGACTCAACATATAGTGTTAGTCATCAAATAATCAATAATCAATAAACAATAATCACTAAACTAATCTATAGAAAACCATAACTCTGCTACCAAGAAATCTGATGCAGCGCGTACAATAAAAACTATCCTCCTCCCAGGTTACTTATAGGTCATCCAGGGGCAAACTATATTTCTCATATCCACATGACGATGGGGCCCATAAACATCGCCTAAACACACACACACATACTCCTGGATTTCCTTTTACACCTTTATGAAATTCTGTACTCCTAGGAGAAGCATGAGAACTAAATGGAGAACACCATTTTGTGTACCGCTGGAAGAGCAAGGATATCTATTTACCTTAATTTGTCACTTTCTTTTAATTATTTCTTAAGATATTCCTGCTCATTGTTTTGTCGATGAATCATTCATTTAAGAAATTAGTTCATAGTGATTAAGACCAGCTGAATCACAATCAACCAATTACTCATGTTCACAATCATTTAGGAAAATAACCACTGAGTCATTTTGGTTTTTAAAGAATCTTAAATTTTATATAATTTTTAAAAGCATGAAAAGATTTAATACTTTATTCAATTATTCATTTTTAAATTCACAATTTTATTAAGCATAATCAATTTATTGCAGAAAGGAAATTTTGTCATGAAGCCAAAAACCTTAGTTACCTGCCTAGCTTCCTAATTTAGCCTAATGATTTCTAACCTAACTTTGGGATTAGAAATAGCCTGATTCTCATACTCAACTGTAAAGTTAAGACAGCAACAGCAACTTCAGCTCGTCAGCATCAGCTACCTGCAACCCGTCTCCTCTACTGCAACCACGACTCTCGAACTGCAACTGACTGTGACTGCAACCGTGACTGACCCCCTCCCACTAAGAGTAGGCCCTCTTATACCCTAATTCTAACTTTGCTAACTAACTGTTGCAACCTTAATATCACGCTTTTCTCTCATTGGTCCATACATGTCAGCTTATTCATTCTTTAATCAAGTTCCTTTGGATTCAAGGGTCCTTGGATCATTTCCTTTCCCATACGCTTTAAACATTTCCATCCGATTCGATCAGTCCATTTGTATCTTCTTTTGACACATTCAAGAACTCCGCAGTCATTGTCCTTTCTCTTGGGCTCCTTTCCCACGGACTCTCTCCTGATCATCATGGCACACTATCAGTTCAATTAGGTCACACCAGCCTTGACCATTTCTTGCATCCTAGCCTCTGAGACATCACGAGGCTCCAGATTTCTTCAATCTCATCCCGTACCACGTGTCCCCTTGCGCCTGTGCACATCTTCCCACTGGCGGCCATTTTATCTCGCCACTCGGTTCTACTTTAGAAGCACTAATTTGAGGCAAATAAAACATAATTAAAATAGAGAAAAATATCCCTTTCGTTTCCCTCCCGTCTACGTACCCCAATTAGTTGTTACCTAGCAAAAGCGACATTTTAAGCTGCTCCTTACTTACCATCACTATTGTTTTTGCAACGACACATTTTATTTCTATGAAGCACAAACATGCATTTATTTTATTTAGTACGCTTTTTATTCTTACGTTATGATTAGACACATGGACATTCATTAGTAGATTATTTAGCACGTACATTAGCATATTACCATTCCCACATATACAATGTTGATTAATACATTTAAACGAACATTTTTAATTAATTAATTATATAATTTGTTAGGGGTTAAATTTTTTTATTTTTACTGCTCCATCACAGTCATAGCAGAGTGCTGGGCCTAACTGGGTTCAAGCTGCATGCATGCGGAGAACGAGCTGCAAGAGAAAGCACTGGCAGTGAACTATGTTTCCCAGAAATCTACAAACTCTTGCAGGTATAGAGAGATGGAGGCTATCTTGAATCTTCAGGTATAACTTTCTTCATAGTGCACGGTGTCCTTGTTTGGAAATCATTGTACAATATTGCTGCAGCCAGGAGCTTGCTACATCTTATGTTAATGAAACTTGTAAAGCGCATGGTTACAAGAACAGTCTCATGGCGCTGAGGGGAAACAGTGGTAATACAAGGGTGCAATACTATTATCCAGATGAGATACAAGGACATCAGCTAAGAGTAGGCTTGCCTGAATAACTAGGTTTTCAATGCTTTCCTGAATTCTAAGTAGCAAGATGTTGATCTTATTTCAGTGGGGAAGACGTTCCAAAGGTTAGGGGGAAAACTGGTTCCACCCTATCTCTTCCTCCTGAATTTAGGAATAGACATATAGTTCCGGTGGGAAGAGCTTAATGAGCACACAGGGGTGTATTTATGTATTCGGGGGGTGATAAAAGAAGGGCTTGAATGTTGAATGTTAAGTGCTAAGACCTCTTGCTTCATAATTGATTATACTGTGGCTATTTGGGATTACAGAGTAGTTTCCTGAAGTTGTGGGACTGAAAATGAACTGTGAACTATTTCTTGTGCAATTATTTGAACTCAAAATTCTGGGTTATATTTTCTGCACTAATAACACTAGAGGTTGTATGTTCTGCTAAGAGTTCCTATGAAGGAACAGAATGGGTTGTTATGAGGACCTGGCACATGTATTATATTTTAAGAGAAAGTTTATTGATGCAAGATAAAATACAATACAATATAATGAGAAAATGTTAACATAAGAAAAACTTGTATGCAAACTGATAAGGCAATAGAGATGAAAAGGGGGAAGAGGAACAAGAAGGAGTAAAAGGGTAAGGGTAATCAGATATCAATATATCATAACTACTGTATACATTTTTGTAAGATTTAAAGCAATAAAATGTAAAAGATATAGGGAAACTGAGCAAAATGGCAAAATAGAAAAAACAACAGGAAATGTATATGTATATCAATTAAAAAAAATATTATTCATGGAGGTTTAGGGACTTTTTCAATTCGAGGGTCATGAGTTTGCGAGGTATGTGCAGATACATCAAGAAAATTGGTAATAGGTAACCATATTACTCTTTTAATGGCAAGGGAAATGGGGTGAACATATGCTCTGTCCAACCTATGGTTGTAGCAAACTCCATACCTCCAAGCACGATAGGAAAGGTTGGAGGTATCTTTGCATGATTTAGTAATCTGTTGGTAGGCAGCTGCAAGGAGTAGATCAATGATAAGGAAATCACGAGATTGTGAATTCCAATCATCGGAAAGACTACCTAAAAATATGTTAACAAAAGAAAAGGGGATTCGGGTATGGAAAATGGTATTAATCTGTGTCCAGACTTGTTTCCAAAAACTATGAACCTGAGGACATAGGAAAAGCATATGCTTTAGGTCTGCTGGGTTTGCATTACAGGACCAACAAGAGGTGGAAAGAGTAGGATTCATTTTGTGTAATGAGATGGGAGTAAATGAAAGTCTGTTGTGGATGTAGAACAAACTTTGGGTGGTATTAGCAGCACGGGAAGATTTTCTAATTTTAATCCAAATCTTATTCCACGTAGACGTAGAAAAGGAGGATTGAAGATCAGTCTCCCAGAGTATTTCCACTTCAGTTTTATCCCTAATGGGTGAAAAAGGTGATAGAGATTGGTAGAGTTGTGATGCTGATGGGGAGAGGGACAGGATGGATATAGCATGTGGGGGTGAAGAGGAGGGATGGTTTGTGGATGTCATGGTGTGATAGGATGTTTGGATTAGAGAAAGCAGGGAGGTATATTTGGAAAGGTATGATGAAGGAAAGGAAAAGCGTGATTGAGCAGAAGAGAAGGACAGCCAAGTATCCTCATGACGGAGTTGGTGAACCCAATGAAGACCTTTAAGATGCCAATCTTTCAAAAATAGAACTTTGTTATTTAATTTAATATCTTTATTATACCATATGGAAGATTGAAGAAATTTGTCTGAAGAAGAAAGATGATTGGTAAATAAAGGTTTAAGAAGTTTACAAGAGTTATTGAGTATAGGGAGAGAAAAAAGAAAGGGTCGTTGAGAAAATGATAGTTTCTTGAAAAGAAAAGGGCTGAAAAAAGGACTTTTCAACGTTGTTAGATTTGGGGGTCTCTAGTTGGCAGAGGTAGGTACCTTTGACCGAATAGGGACCCTTGCGTCTAGTCAGGGTAAGGGGGTACACTCCTAAAATAACCCCTGCTCACCCCCTTGGTAGCTTGGCACGAGCAGACAGGCTTATCTCAGAGGCAGTGTGTAAAGCATTTGTGAACACACACATTAACCCAGTGACAACACTACAGACGGACACCACACAGGTTGTATATCAAAAATAAGTATTCTTTATATAGACTTAACACAAGACCACAAACGACAAAAATCCACAATACTGTACTTAAAAATGGTAGAATTAGCTTAGTACTCTTTAGATGGTAAATGCGACACTTTGAGTTCAATGTACCTTTGGATGCGTAATGCTATACAACGAAAGTGTTGCAGGGAAGGTGATGCATCGGTTCCTTACACGCAAGAACGGTGATGCGTCGGGTCCCTACTGATGTGTAGGGGATGCGTCGGTTCTTCTCGGCGTGGGGAGGTGATGCGTTGGTTTCTTACTGCGCTTCCGTGGTGATGCGACCAGCAACGCCGTGATGCGATGAAGATCCGGTGCAATGAAACAAAGATGGCATCTTCTTCTTGATGTGACACGATGCGTGCATGCCCGACGGCCGTGCGGCGACTCAACGATTCTTCTGAGCTGCGACAGGCCCTGCGACACGCTTCCCGGTGATGCGGCGGTGTCTGATGCGACGTCGATCCTCTTCTCCGGCGATGCGAGGCACTTCGGCGATGCGATGCGACAGCTGCAGCGGCGACACCCTTCTTCAGCGATGCGACGACAGTGGCTGCGGCGGCGACACGCTTCTCCGATGATGCGGCGGCGTCTGATGCGACGTCGATCCTTTTCTCCGGCGATGCGAGGCGCTTCTGCGTTGCGAAGCGACAGCGGCGACACCCTTCTTCAGCGATGCGACGACAGTGGCTGCGGCGGCGACACGCTTCTCTGATGATGTGGCGGCGTCTGATGCGACGTCGATCCTCTTCTCCGGCGATGCGAGGCGCTTCTGTGTTGCGAAGCAATACCAAAGGGGATGATGGACGGAGCGTTTGAGCTAATCAAACACTCACCCCCAGTCAACTGATCTGGGTTTAATCCATCATCATTCTTTAGCTCACTCCGCCACTCTAGTTCAGACATGGCCATATGCAAATCAGTCTGACCCTGTGCCTCATGGGAACAGTCCAGCCCGAACTGCCAAGCCATGTCTTCCCTGGACCGGAAACAAGCATCCTGGGACCGGTTTCTGGCTATTCAGCCGTCATCAGCCAGGCTAGCTTGAATCCAGTGGCAAAGTGAGCAAGGGACCCACGTCTGGGCATACCCTGCCAACTTAGGGCGAACAAAGCGATACCAAAGGGGATGATGGACGGAGCGTTTGAGCTAATCAAACACTCACCCCCAGTCAACTGATCTGGGTTTAATCCATCATCATTCTTTAGCTCACTCCGCCACCCCAGTTCAGACATGGCCATATGCAAATCAGTCTGACCCTGTGCCTCATGGGAACAGTCCAGCCCGAACTGCCAAGCCATGTCTTCCCTGGACCGGAAACAAGCATCCTGGGACCGGTTTCTGGCTATTCAGCCGTCATCAGCCAGGCTAGCTTGAATCCAGTGGCAAAGTGAGCAAGGGACCCACGTCTGGGCATACCCTGCCAACTTAGGGCGAACAAAGCGATACCAAAGGGAATGATGGACGGAGCGTTTGAGCTAATCAAACACTCACCCCCAGTCAACTGATCTGGGTTTAATCCATCATCATTCTTTAGCTCACTCCGCCACCCCAGTTCAGACATGGCCATATGCAAATCAGTCTGACCCTGTGCCTCATGGGAACAGTCCAGCCCGAACTGCCAAGCCATGTCTTCCCTGGACCGGAAACAAGCATCCTGGGACCGGTTTCTGGCTATTCAGCCGTCATCAGCCAGCCTAGCTTGAATCCAGTGGCAAAGTGAGCAAGGGACCCACGCCTGGGCATACCCTGTGTTGCGAAGCGGCAGCGGCGACACCCTTCTTCAGCGATGTGACACGCTTCTCCGATGATGCGGCGGCATCTGATGCGACGTCGATCCTCTTCTCCGGCGATGCGAGGCGCTTCTGCGTTGCGAAGCGAGAGCGGCGACACCCTTCTTCAGTGATGCGGCGACAGCGGCGGCAACACGCTTCTTCTTCGTGAGTCGCGCTTCCAGCTCCTTGCGACACGCAGTCCCTCAGAAGGCCCAATACAACAGCAGGCACTTCAAAAGAACTCTTGGGGAGGTGGTGGGTGAAGTCTGTTGTCCCTGAGACTTCAGCAGGAGGCAAGCTCTCTCTCAAGCCCTTGGAGATCTTTTACAAGTTGATGAAAGTACACACAAAGTTCCTTTCTCCTTTCTTTGGCAGTCAGGCAACCACTGCAGGTCAATCCCCCAAACAGCACTCAGCTTAGGGATAGTCTCCTCCTCAGTTTCTCTGGTTCCTCTCCTCAGCAAAGGTTCTTCTTGTTTCCCAAAGTGATCTAAAGTTCTGGGGTTTGGGTCCCCTCTTTTATACTCATTTTCCCTTTGTTCTCTGGAGGCAGAGAGGCCTTTGCCTAGTCCAAACCAGTTCTGGTCAGTCCTGGAGCACTTTGTTGACAAGACTCCTTCTTTCCTTTCACCGTGTAGGTCAGGGACATCAGACGCACCACAGGAGGTGGAGCCAGCATTGTGGAGGGAAGGCACAGCCCTATTCAGGTCCCAGGTGCAACTCCTCCCACCCATCTACATGCAGATCTCTCTATTCAGCCCTGGGCTGACTCACCCTGTCTCTTGGAATCCCCCAGCCCCTGTCACTCACAAACCAGACAAGGAATACACAACCTAGCAAAGGCAGGCTTGGATAGTTAGACAAGAAAATACCTACTTTCTAAAAGTGGTATTTTCAAACACAGAATGTTAAAACCAACTTCACTAAAAGATGTATTTTATCATTCTGAGTTCAGGCATACTAAACTCGAATTTCTACCTAGTTCCCTGGGTCAGTTAGGATTATAAGATGTAATAATCAAACTGCCCATTCTGGCCTATGGGGAAGAGGTAGCCTTGCAATAGTGAAAAACAAAAATGGCTGTAATTCACTATTAGGACATGCCACACACACCAGGGCATGTCCTACCTTATACTTACAATGCACCCTGCCCTTGGGCCTACCATAGGGGTGTCTGATATGAAGAAAAGGGAAGGTTTAGGGACTGGCAAGTGGGTGCACTTGCCCAGTCAACATGGCAGTATCAGACTGCACACAGGCTCTGCAATGGCAGACCTGAGACACACTTTTACAGGCTGCTTCTGTGGGTGGCACAACCAGTGCTGCAAGCCCACCAGCAGCATTTGAGTCACAAGCCCTGGGCACAACCAGTGCACTGAACTAGGGTCTGACAGTGAATCAAATAGGCCAAACATGGAGTCGCTAATCCATACATCAATTTATAACAGAGAGCATATGCACTTTAGCACTGATCAGCAGTGCTAAAGGGCCCAGAGTCATAAAACAGCCAACAACAGGTCAGAAAAAATACAGGAGGAAGGCAAAAAGCTCAGGGATGACCCTGCAAAAAGGGCCAAGTCCAACAAACGTCAACCCATAATGGTAGAGAACGAGAATCGTCATCTTCTAATAAGAATAATGAGGCCTGTTTGAGAGAGAATGCATTATGATAGATCTGGAAGACTGGGAAGTTAACGCCTCCTAAGAATTTAGGAGGTTTAAGTTTATGCAAGGAGATGCGGGGTGTTTTGTTATTCCATAAAAATTTAGATAGTATGGAATATGTAGTTTTAAAATGGGAGTTGGCAATAGTTACAGGAATATTGGAAAGATAAAAAAGAATAACAGGGGCTAACATCATTTTGATTGTGTCAAGACGACCCAACCATGATAAAAACAAAGAATTCCATTTAGAAGTAGCAGACTTAAAAAAAGTATTGGAGTTCTTTTAAATTAGTTAAAATAGAATCTTTAATAGAGGGTTTAAACCATAAACCCAGATATTTAATTTTGTCAGCGTTCCATTTGAAACCGGATGTAGTATAATCTGCAGAAAAACACAATTTATTTAATGGAAGAATTTCACATTTGTCAATATTTAACTTGTAACCAGATACAGAGGCGAAAGATTCTACTTCTGATAAGAAAGCCGGGAGAGATGATTGCGGATGGGATAAAAAGAGCAAAATATCATCTGCGTAAACCGATAATTTCAATTGATTACAGCCATATTTAAAACCTGTGATTTGGGAATTTAAGCGGATCTTCATTAAGAAAGGTTCCAAAGCAAGACTGAAGAGAAGTGGAGAAAGGGGACAACCTTGTCGTACTCCACGTTGCAGTTGCAAAATTAGATGAAAGAAGACCATTTGAGAAAACAGAAGAAACTGGGGAGGAGTAGAGTAAGGAAACATAATTTATAAATGTAGACCCAAAACCAAACCAGGATAAAGTAGAGAAAATAAAAGGCCATCCCACCCTATCAAAGGCTTTCTCAGCATCTAGAGAAATGGCTGCTAATGGATCTTTATATGATCTAGCTTTAGTAAGGACATTGAAAAAGAGTCTAGTATTGTCAGAAAGGTGCCTGCCTTTAATAAAACCACATTGTTCACGACCAATTAACAAGGGTAGAAATTTCTCTAAACGAAACGCAAGGATTTTAGCAAAAATCTTATAATCAACATTAATTAGAGAAATAGGGCGACAATTCTTACACAAATTATGATCTTTACCATCCTTAGGTATTAAACATATTAGAGCTTCTTGAAAAGATCCTCCAGATTTTTTAGAAGAAATAAAGAAGTGAAATAGTTGATATAGTTTGGGAATAAGGAAACGAGAAAAATGAGAATAAAATTTGATGGTGAAACCATCAGGTCCTGGGTCTTTACCCCGTTTAATAGTACGAATAGCATTACTGATATCAGATTCTTTAATGTCGTCATTTAACACCGAAAAGTCTAGATCTGGAGGGGAAGGAGGGGTAATAGAAGAAAGATATTGAGAGATTGTATCTGGAGAAACAGAAATGTCAGGGGTGTAGAGAGACTGAAAGAAATGAGTGAATTCAGACAAAATGTCTTCATTTTAATAAAGCATACGATTATTGGAGTCAAGGATAGAGCTGATCTTGGTACGTTCTTTCTTAATTTTTAAATAATTGGCTAGAAGTTTCCCTGCTTTATTCTGGCCCCCCTAATACTTGGCTGAGGATTTAAGTAGAAATGAGTTGGCATTTTCTGTGGAAAGTTTGTTGAATTGAAATTTAGCGCGAACAAGCTCATCCAAGCAAGATTTAAAGCCAGAGATAGCGAAGGAAGATTCTAAATGTTTAATTTGTGTCATAAGATGTTGTAATTTAGAGAGGGAAGATTTCTTGCGACGGGATTCAAGAGAAATAATAAAGTCTCTGGAGGCTGCTTTAAAAGAATCCCAAACAATTTGAGGTGATATAGAAGGGGATTCATTTTCAGCAAAGAAAGTAGTAGTAAATGATTCAAATTGTTGGGTGAAATTAGGGTCTAGAAGAAGAGAGTTATTAAATCTCCACCTTCTGGTGCCTTGTGTAGGAGAAGAGATATCTAGACTTAAGATAACTAGTGCGTGATCAGAAATTAGGATAGAACCAATGTCAGATTGTAGGATATGTTGAGTGAGTGATTGTGAGGTAAAAAGGTAGTCAATGCGAGAATGTGAAGAGTGTGCTGTGGAAAAGAAAGTATATTCTAAAAGAGTAGGGTTACATAAGCGCCATGAGTCTACTAATGACCGTTGTTGAATAGTAGAGGTAAACTGGGAGAACATAGTGGACGGGATGAATTTAGAGGTGGATTTACGATCAATAATTGGATCCATAACCATATTGCAGTCACCTCCAACTAATAAATAATCATCTTGAAAGGACATTAATTTGGATAAAATAGTGGGCCAAAAAGTGACATCTGGAGCAGTAGGAGCATAAAGGTTAAAAAGAGTCATGGGAATGTTATTAAGTAAAAGTGAGACAGAAACCCATCTACCCGAGGAATCTGATTCTTGAGTAATAATCTGCAAGTCAAGACGTTTATGACACAAAATGATAACGCCATTGCGATGACCTGTGCCTGGGGATGCAAAAATGTTACCTACCCATAATCTTTTAAGTTTAAGAATTTCTTTCTCTAGAATGAGTCTCTTGTAATAAAGCTATATCACAATTCAAATTAGATAAATGGGAAAGAACCCTCTGACGTTTGATCGGGGAGCCTAAACCTTTAACATTCCATGAAACAACTTTTAACGCCATTTATAAGGAATGGAACAATATAAACGTTGCATAATAATCAATATAACAATTGAAATTTGGAGAACAGTGAAAAATATTAATGAATAATACAGTAAATATGCAGTTATACCAGATAATATTAAATTGCTTAGTAAAAGAAAAAAGAATGTAGTTATGAAGAGGAGTATAGAAATGAAGAAGAAGAGGAGAATGACAGAAAAGGGAAGAAAGAAAGAAGAGAAGAGAAAAGGAGAGAAATAAAGAAAGGAAAGAAAGAGGAAAGCGAAAAAGAAGGCATCATTGAGAAACAAGGAGATTCAGAAGTCTGAGAAGAAGAATGAAGAGAATACAGTAAAAAAGAAAGGTAAATACATTGAAGAAAGAAAGTAAGGTAAAAGATTCAAAAACATACTGACTTACTACAAATAACATAAAAGGATGAGGGTGGTGAAGCCACATAGGGAAAGTGGCACAGCTGACCGGGCGACTCAGGGCAGATCAGGGAAGGAGGACATCATCCAGAACAGACCAGGGAGAACATAGATCACATACGTAGAATTACTGCACCTAGCGGATAAAAAAGATAGAGAAGGTGAACAAATGAGAAACACGTAATGTGGTACATTAACACGACATGAAATAGACTGGGAAATGAAATATCAAAATGCTTAGATATGAAAAGCACAAAGAGACATAAGAGGACAACAATTAGAGAGGGACAAAACGAGACGTGTCCATATCATTTTCACGGCATTGGTACAAGAATCTCTGGAGCAGAGCAGGATCTTCATAAGTCGTCGTTTTATTTCGGTATGTAACTTTGAAAAGGCAGGGGTGGAAAAGTCCATAACGAGCATTGAGAGTACGGAGAGCTGGTCGCATAGCAAGAAATTTCTTCCGACGTTCTGCTGTTGTCTTGGCATAGTCTTGAGCAAAGAAGAGGGTGGAGTTCTGCCAGGTGATACGATCCTTAGATTTAGCAGCTTGTAAGATCTTTAATAAGTCAGTATATTCCAAAAAATAGATGATGACTCCTCTAGGTTTGGCTGAAGAGGCTGCTGTAGTTGAATTCCGACCCAAACGATGAGCTCGTTGGATGTTCAAAGCAGGAGACAAAGGGAGACCAAGGAGTTGTGGAAGAAATGTCTTAAAGAAAGAGATGGGATCTGAACCCTCCAAACCTTCTGCCAGGCCATAAATGCACAGATTATTGCGACGGCTGCGATTTTCCAAATTTTCCACCTGTTTCTGGAGAGAGAGAACATCAGATTGTACAGCAGGCATTTGGTGGACTACATCTTGGACAGAATCTATTCGTCGTTCCATTAGTACGATTCTATTGTCCATAGTAGACCACTTGTCATCCAAGGATTGAAGACGTCTGTTTGTCTCTTCTATATATGGACGGAGAGCTCGTATTTCTTCAAGCAACACCTCCATAGTGTCTGGTGTAGGAGATGTGGTAGGTGACGGAGGATTTGTTTTAACTCGTTTATTAGTGGTGGTAGGTAATTTCGGAGCAAGAGTAGCTGAGGAGAGTGAGGTACTAGCAGATAGTGTCGGAGCGTCCATATGAGGCGACGATGTAGGGTTTTCAATTTTGTCCATAGTTGTTGAGAGAATAGAGTAGGGATTATGGTCCGCCAAAGAGGAAAAAGGGATAGGAGGACCAATTACACTCCGTCGAGATTTCGTTCTCCCCATACAATTTCAATTAGTAATGTAGTACTACTGTCTGCCTCAAGTAATGTTTTTTTTCCAAAGAAACTACAATGTTCATAAAATTGAAGAGAAAAAGGGGTTTAGAAAACAGGTATCTCACTGGTTAAGTATAGAAAATAGCAAGAGGAGGCAGTCTTGTGTAGAGAAGCTCCAGCAAATATCACATTCCTGTCATAAATTGGCAGCAGAAACAGACAGGTTACAAAAAGCACATTTTCCAGATCAGGTCAAGTGCAGGTATTAAAAATAACTCCAGCGTTAAAAATCATATGTTGGAAGAGGAGAAAACGCAGGAGTATATGCCAAAACAAATGCCCCTGAAAACATTCTTCGGTGAAAATGCGATGAGGCAACGGGCGTCATGAACTTCAAAATGACGGTCGCGAGATGAAGAAAAAACGCATCGAACGCGTTTATCATTAAAAAAGTGCTCACCGAGGCTGCAGAAAGGTCGCAAACGGTGGCGGAATGCTTCGCATGATAGCTCCGGTCCACAAGGAGCAGCAGGGAGGAAAAGGTCCGCCGGAAGGCCCGCACTTCTCCCGAGCCGCCACGGAGCCTGCTCAGGCAGCGGCCATCTTCGGCTGGCGCCAAGCCACGCCCCGCACATGTATTATATTAATGAACATTATATACCAGTTATTAAATTTCCAGTCTGTATATATATTGCTAAGAGTAGCGAACCACAGGATGTTAATGGTGTTTCCTATTTTTCAGTTCTACTAGAAACTATACTCATCCTTCACAAAAGAGTGTGTAGTAACACAGCTTGAAGTATGCATTTGAAACATAGGGAGAGGGAGTGGTTTAGTGTACATGTATTATCCCTTGTGTTTAGTGTTTTGGAATTCCCAGTTACCTATCGAAGCATAGAGAGTTGGTTATATAGAGATGTTGCCTAGGTATGTCTATTCACAATTAAAGCTACATTTAGTGTTCCAATGACAAGTTACTTAAGATATCTCTATACCTTATAGACATTCACTAAAACCTTCAGACCTCCTTGACCAATGAGTAATGAGGCAGAGTCTGGTGTCCTGTGTCTCTTAACCCATTCCTATTTCCCAGCTTTTACCACTAGCCCTCATATCTTCGCCTATGTGGTCATTAGTGGGGATTGGATCTCGAACACAAAATAACTGCAACCTGATATCTATTTACTCAAAAGGAAAAGCCAATCTAACAGGTAAATATTTGATCGCAGTATATATAACAATGGAATGAAGGTGTTGAAGAAAGTGGTTGCCATGGGTGGTCATGCAAACATTTTGTGTATGCTAACAAAGATGTAATTTCTCAGTATTTGTGAGAATGCTTCTTTCCGTGTGTGCACCCCCATTTTTTTGCTCAATGTTATGCTGGCTTTTAGACTCTGCACACTGGGGCACTGCTGTCCACTGCCCAGCATTTGTGCTCTGACCCCTAAAACATGTAAAAATTGGCTAATTCCTGATTGGATTATTTAACTTTTCTGTAAGGCCATAGTATATGTTGCAGTAAGGCACCCATGGCATGAAAAGTTAAATGTCACCTGTGGACTGTAGCACTTATGTACCATCCACTAGTATGACAAAGGAAAACATGGCTTCCGGCTAATCATTGTAGCCTGACTGCTGTAGTGTAATACCTGCAGTGTGACTTGTTAAAATAACTCTTTTCAACAGGTAAAAACCTCTTGTTAAAATATTAGTAAGTCTGACCTCTGTAAGCCTTGCAGCCCACAAGGTAGGGGGCATGGAATTAAAAGTCAGACATGTAAAAAAGTAATGCTACCATATCCATACAGTGACAAGACTTTAAAATCTGTTTTCACTGTGGCAGGCCTAGCTGTCCTATGTGTTCCTTATTGGATTTTTGTTGTTTTTACGTAATTAGGCTTATTAGAATTCTCTCTCTTTTCATAAACTGGAGCGGGATTTTTATTGTGCTGTGTATTTGACTTGTTTATCTGTTTTAGTACTTCTAAATGCTTCTTACATTATCATTAACTTAAACATACCTGCTCTGTGCCAAAGCTACCAGTGTTTGAACTCAGGTTTAAATTACTGAAACCTTTGACTTGACCAAAAAAAGTAGTGACTTTCTCACTTGTGGTGGAATTCAATCCACCCCAACAGATAAACCACTTTCTCACAGCATTCATAAAGATTTAGCACAGTATTCATAAAGATTTGTTTGCTGGCAAAAGATTGACAATATGCACAACAAGTATATACAATTACAACTATAAAAAGCATTGGCAAACCTAAAAGGTCTGGCTACTATAGAGGAGAATGTGATTATTCATTGATTGGCGAGTTTATGTGTGTGCGTGAATGGATGGTCGGGTGGATAATATACTGATGAGTCCAGGATCAAGGGTGATTTGCATAAAGGTAGCCCCTGTTTCCTTGTAACGCAGGCACCCTTGCACCTTGGTGCACCAGCGCTATGAGAGAGCTGAAGTGTGCCATATTTGACTTGATATGATGCATTTCTGCTCTCTCCTTTTCACACAATGAAGTGCAGCAAGTTGCCTTGCTGCACTGCATTGCGTGAAAGATTAGTAAATATGTCCGTGTTCCCACTATGAATGGAGAGAGCCTATGTAACTGTGCGCAGACTCCAAACATACTACTGGTCATTTGCAAAATAGTGAGTGCCCAGTTGTTAATGAAAGGTATAACACTTTCTTAGTGAACTTAGTGAAACATTTATCCAAAAATAAAAGGTATGAACTGATGGAAAGTTCATTCAGCTGTGAATGGTTCTTTGGATGCCTCAGATTCTCCCATCAAATTTTAATATAAATTTGCTTCTGAAATGCAAATATGCCAATTTATATGTACATTTGCTATGCTGTAGCTTCCTTTAAAAGTAGTTCAAATTGAAGTACATGCGCGAGTATTTCTCTCCTTTGCTTCAATCACAAATACATTTTATATATGGATTACTACTCATGACGAGGCGTTGAAAATTGGTTTCTTTACTCGACTATATTATGATTTGTTGCCTCCTGTTACGCTGCAGGAAATGGGCAGGATCCAGTAAACTGCCCACGTGCCTCGTGTTTTGTGCGGGTGGAGGTGTTTGTTAATTTACACTGTAGTAGTACTATTTGTAAGGGTGTGCGCAGTTGCATCAGTGCTGTTCTGCATCAACAAAAAGTGGTCTTCGTTCTTTGTCCACAAACATGTAATATTGTTCTGAATAGCACCCCGATTCAAACTAGATCAGACCAAAAGAATGACACCAACCACAGTATCTCACTTGTCTTTAGTGCTTTCTAATATAAATGAATACCTAGCTAGTAACATTTACAGTGGACTAGCAAAATCAGATTTAAGCCAGACTTGAGCAAAACATTGGCCTTTGTCATTTAATGAGTGTTGGGCACAAATGACGCTTGGAGACAATGGTGACGCATGTCACTATTCTTCGCTTGAATTTAATGACATGTTAATATATCAGACGTATAATCATTGCTTATGTAAATGCATGTATGATGTTATATTTATATTGGCTAAAATGAGTGATTTTATTTTACAGTTAACCAAGGTTTGAGTGTGTTCACATTAACTTTGCCGGAGTCAATATAGACCTCAGTTGAAAGACTCCATATTAAATAAAATGATGTATTTTTGCTTCCTGTGCATAATCTTTTTTTTTGTTACAGGCACAAAGAGTTACCATGTTATTGTTATTGTTAGAGTACTGTGTGAAGCTTGTTGCTATAACATTTTTAATGATGTGGACAGTGAATCTCAGCACCTGCGTGAGAAGGGAGCCGATGAAGAAGAATCCTCTTTTGTGTTATATCTCTGAAGGCCACTGTGATAGAAAATCCTGCACTGTATTACTCATGAGAAATGGGATGACACCGACCGTTACATCAATGTGTAGTTTTGATTGGTTCCTTCTCTGTGGGAACCATAGGAGTGTATCTTTCTGTTGAATTTTATTGTTTGGCTTTGCCTTTTCTTGCAGGGTCATCCTCAGCTTTTTGCCTTCTGTTGTTGAACCAGTTTTTGTTGACATTAGGACTCCATGCATTTTTTCCTACTAAATAGTGGTAAAGTGCTTGTGCTCTATCCTTAAAACATGGTACAATTAGCATATACCTGATTGGTACATTTAATGTACCTGTAATTTCATAGTAATTAGTACTGCATGCACCCTGGACCTGTAAGTTAAATGCTACTAGTGGGCGGCAGCACTCCTTGTGCGACCCACTAAAGTGGCCTTTTAAAAGATGTCTCAGACCTGCCACTGCAGCTTGGAGTGCAGTTTTACTGCAATTTCGACCTGACAAAATAAACCTTTTGCCAGGCTTAAACCTTCCTTTTTAATACGTATAAGTAATCCTTAAGATAGGCCCTACTGACTCATAGGGCAGGGTGCATTGTATTTAAAAAAGTAGGACATGTGTGCTTATTTTATGCATGCCCCAGCAGTGAAAACTCCTAAAGTCGTTTTTCACTGTTGTAAGGCCTGTCTCTCCCATTGGCTAACACAGGGTTACTTTATTACATTTAATAATTGCAAACTTTGGATTGGGAGCAGATAGAGATCTGCTACTTCACTCAAATTAATTCCAATGTAAAATTCTCTTTAATGGTGAAGTCGGATTTTAAGTTACATTTCTGAAAAAGCCACTTTTAGAAAGATGCCATTTTTTTGTCCCAACCATTTGTGCCTTCTGTCAGGGTCCTAGGCCACATGAATGTGAATGGCTCTGCTAATGGGGTTTGTATAGTGGTTCCAGACATTAACACAAAGGACCTTAGGTGTGAGCAGGATGGGCCATCCTGGCAGGATGACTGGGGAAGGGCTGTACTCAGTCCCACTTACAATGTAAAGGGCTTTGCCTCGTGCATACACAAAGGAACCTGACATCAGGCCTACCCTGTCTTTTGTCAGCCCAGGCAGTTTTTGAGCCTTGGCAGGGGAACAGGAAGAATTTTCCAGATGTGCCGGTAGGACAGGGAGTCACCCCCACACAAAGGCTGGCACCATCTATAAATATTGGACCTCCAGAGCCACTCATCAGAACATGCCTGGATCTGTGGAAGTAGTATAAGGAGGACTCCCCTACTGCTTGAAATATTGCCTTGCTGTCTGAGAAGGAAGACTGGACCTGCTTGCCTTCAACCCAGGCAAACCAAAGAGACTCCAAGGCCTGACCTCCTCTGGGAGCTACAGGGACACAACAAGTGTGAGAAGTTGGCCTGGCATATGCTGTCCACTAATTATAGTGGGCACCTTGCACCAGTCCAAACAACCCCTTATTGGAGATAGGTTAAAGACAACCTTTATTGAAAGCTATCCTAGTGGTAGCTATGGAGAGCAGCCTTCAGGCTAAGTCTTGAAGGAATGTAAAGCAGCTTGTTTTACCAGTCTATAATCTCTTGAGTGACCAAATAAAAGAGCACCACACCAGGTATATATTCAAAATATATGTATTTATTACTAAACACACCCCTCTAGTCTCTTTATGAGGCTAGAGTTTGAAGTACATAAGTTATAAGTTATTTAAACACAGTAATAGCACAAATACACGTTTGGGCCCTAGGGGCGTACCAAACCATATACCAATAAAGTGGTATAAGAACCACGACTGAGCTAGACACTAGGCCTAGAGCCTCTAGAAGTGCTTGGACCACAAGGAACCACCCAAGGTAGTGACACAGGGGACCCACGGGGGACGCATGCAGTGTAGTAACACAGCCGCGAATCGCCGTTAACTTCTATGGAGAAATTCGCGGTTTGGAATTTAAAGAAAAGGGACACTTAAAGAAGGACTTGGAGCAAACCCTTTGAGAACTATGTCGTTCTAGAGTCTCTACCCACGGGAGCACCGGAGTACTCTTGTTACCTCACCCAGGGAAGCCGGGTGCATAGGTGCCTTTCGGGGTCGGGTTTCGTCGTCGATTTGAATGGCGATCTGCTGAAAAGTGCTGCTGGCGACCAAGTGAAAAGTGTCCGGGTGGATCCAAAGGTGGATCGGAGATCTGAAGAACCTGAAAGCAGAGGGGACAGAGTCTGGGTCACTAGCCAGTGACCAGGAAGGCGATGAGCAGATGCCCACCGATGTCGAGTGCTTCAGGTAGGTTGACAGTCATCTTGACTCTTCAGCCACGAGGTCCAGGAGGTGTTGTCGGCAACCAGGAGCAGGATTTGGGCTGGTACACGATGTCTGTCGAGTGCTGAGGTGTTGGCGACCGGATTGGACCCAACAAACCTTGGCAACGGCAAGTCTCAATGAAGATGAAGATTGACGATTGTGCAGACCAGCAAGGTCTGAGAAACTCACCCAGCAAGGGTAAGTGAGGGCAAGCCTGGAGCAACCAGTGAGCCCAAGTAGAAAAAGATTGGCCTTCGTGAAGGGCTACTAGCCAACGGGCTAGCGACCGCAAAGGAGCCTCGAGACGGTGCACGTGGAGCTGGCTCACAGGACACTCATGGAGTGGAGGCCAGTGATCTTCGGTGCAGTTGGTGCTGGAGGCTGGGGCTACTCGGAGCCCAAAGCACGACTTCGTGGGAGACCCAGAAGAGGATGCACTTGCAAATGCGTGCGGTGTCCAGGGGTCACGGTTCCACATTATCCACAACAGCTACGGGCCTCAGCTTTGCTGGGGACTCAGGGCAGCCTTGGGGAAGTCTGGAAATCTACCTCTGATGATGCAAAGACTTCGGCATCCGACAGGAGCTTCAGCGATGCAAACCGGACAATTGCTTCTTTGGTGCCTGCCAAGCAGGGGAGTCACTCCTTGACCCCAAGGGAGATTCTTCTGTCCTCTAATCTTTAAGTAGAGCGTCGAAGGTCCAGGATTCTGTGTCAGAGTTTCGTCCAGGGATAATCTAAAGTCCTAAGGACTGGGTTCCTATACTTATACTAAGTTTAGGGGTTGGACTTACTCTGTGGTCCCACCTATGGGTGGGTCAGGGCAGAGGGGGGGCTACACCCCTTTCCCTTTGTCCAGTTGGCGCCAAAGCAGGGGCTGCAAGCCCCTGATCCGGTTAGAACTGGGGTATGCACAGGGACACCAAATGTGCCCCCAGTGCAGGACTTCAAAGCACCCGAGAGTGCTCCCGCCCAGCCCCAATACACACTATCCTGTCTGGGGAGGTGGTCACACCTCCCTGGGACAGGAAACCTATTGTCCAGGCCTCCCCTGCCGGAGTTTCGGTCAGCAGCAGGAGGCCAGACTCGTGTCTGTGGCAGCGGCATCCATTTTGTGATGCCAGGGCTTAGAAAGTCAGTACCGGGCATACCGGTGTGTACATGTCTTTCCCTCTAGAAGGGTGGAATGCTACCCCCGCCGCCAGAACTGGCGGTGGGGTAGTATTCCAAGATGTTTGACACCAAACACGACATGTTTCCGTGCAGCCATCCCAAAGTTAGCATTTAACGCGAGGTTATAATGCGCTTAAGAGTATATGGTCAGGCTGCACTACAAACAGCATCAGAGAAGGGTCTCCGAACGCTGCAGAGGGGCCCTGCTCATGCAGGGGCACCCTCTCACATAGGAACCACGCACTCTGCCTTCAGGATTGATAAGGCCTGCCATAGGAGTGACTTATAGGTTTATATGTGTGTATGTATATAGTGATATAGGTAGCCTATATCACAGTAAGGGGTGCATGCACCACCTTACCCAGGCTGCAGTAGCAGACCTGTGGTGTCAGTTTGGATGGCCTTCCAGGGGTGGCACAATACATGCTGCAGCCCCTGGTAGGCCTCTTAGGTACCTATGCCCTGGGTACATAGTATACCATATACTAGGGACTTATAAGGGCACTCCAGATTCCAATCAGAGATGTGCCTAAGGCACATGGAAACCATTTTAGAGAGGAAGCAGCTAGGCTGGGGTTCTGATTAGCAGGGCCCCAGCCAGACTAAGGTCGAAAAACAGTGAAGCATCAGCAAAAAGTGGGGGTACCCATGTGAAGCAGATCCTACTCTCCTACAACTAGCTTCAGAGGCTTCCCTGCACCTGCTGCAACTGGACCTGCCTGGACCTGCTTGAGCCCTGCCGGCCTTTGCTGGAGTGAGTCCCTGATCCCTAAGAGGTGGCTTTCCAGGTCCTGGACCCTTAGCTATCGTAAGAGTATACTCCTCTACAAGAAAAGGTGAAAATCCTGAAATGTTGGCTCCTTACGACCCAGAGCGGGCTTGTTCATGCCAGGACTCTGCTGCTCAAGATAAGCGCCAATGCAAAACTCCGGTGAGACCTGCTCTTTACATCGACAGCGACCGCCAGCAACAACCATCAACGCGAGATCAGTAGCAACAGTCTGCGACAACCATGAAAACAAAGCTACAGCAATGACCATCCGTGATGCTCAGCAGTTCCTTGCAGCCTTTTTGAGCTTTGAAGGTAACTCTTCAGCTGGACTAACCTGGTTCCGTTATCCGACTCATGGTGCATCGTGGTTGACCCACTCTTGTGACTTCCCCTGGACTAGCATGACCAGATGAACACGAGTGGCTTTTGTGAGTTTTGGCACTATTTTCACACAAAAAGTCAAACTGAATATCTCTGGTTCTACTGAATGGACTTTTGTCATTCTGGTGTCATTTGATTTATTAAAATGTACTCTATTATTCTACATTGGTTTGACATTTTTTCTTGTGTTGTGCTTACACTTGATTATTGTTTGTGTGTTCCACAAATATTTTACACATTGCCTCTAAGTTAAGTCTGACTTCTTTCTGCCAAGCTACCAGGGGGTTAAGCACAAGTTATTTAGTGACTTTTTGTGATTGACCCTGACAAGGACTCTGGTTGTTGTTTGAGTGGGGCGTCCACCCTCTCAACCAAAGCCTCAATTTCGTACATTCAATAAAGTTAAACATCACTATAGACTGAGCAACTTGAGAATAACCACTGCAT
The DNA here is from genome assembly GCA_963921515.1 of Calotriton arnoldi. Lineage (NCBI taxonomy): Eukaryota > Metazoa > Chordata > Amphibia > Caudata > Salamandridae > Calotriton > Calotriton arnoldi. The sequence goes on from CAWUFW010008975.1 coordinate 105,879, forward strand.
CCAAATACAACTACTTTGGGGTATGTATCATGAGTAACGGCGAGTCTAATGCACACATCTCTTCCATAGAAGAAAAGGCTAAGGCAGTTACTTATGCCATGTGTAAACTCCACGCCAATCTGTACAGTCCAACTACAGAGGCAATCCGGAAGGTAGTCAGAGCCAAGCTACTGCCTTCAATCTCCTATGGTCAAATTGCCTTTCCTGGAGCCCTGGCAAACATTACGAAGTTGGTGCATTGTTGCACCTAGAAAAGTATCTTTCAAATTCCTTCACACGCCCGCAGTGCTTTGGTACGCCTTGAGTTTGGCCTAAATAAACAAACCTTCGAAAATTGGGCATCTATAATTCGGTACTACCACGGAATTTGTGCGGCACCTTCCCACACCATGAAAGAAATTCTGAAGGAAATCTTTATAAATGGTAAAAAATTATTGGTCAGACTACTTAGTGGCTGCCTGCTCCAAACTGAACCTGGACATGGCTCATTGGGAAAATTGTATATACCAACTACTGACACTAAAAACTGTACTGAAAAGACAAGCAAGGCTCCTATCCAGGCAGGAAGACCTCTGCTGTATCGAAACCTCTGCTAGCAACTTCCAGGTTATTGTAAGCTCTTACAGGGACAAACTATGCCAGCCTTACTTAAACTGTGCAATGAATAAACCAATTTTAGAGCAGATCCTGATCGGCAGACTCATGTTTTTGCCAATAAACGATAGAAATCCCTGCTGGAAATCCCTGGCAAATATTGGTCCCTGCAGACTGTGCCATCTTTACGACGAATCCCTGGTCCATTTTATCTGCATTTGCTCGACTTTGTTGAACGCACGCCGCACTTAAATAAAGCCGCTTTTTCTAAAATAGGGCACACGTACTTGTATTAAGGTGATGGAACTTCTTTTTAACCTGGAAAAACCAATGGAACTGGCAAGGTTTGCCAAATGTGCTGGACAGCTTTTAAGTGAAAGGAAAGCCCAGGGATTTTAATTTAACATTGATGAAACCAAAATAACCCATTTTAACGATGGATAGATGTTTTTACAGTTTTATATGCTATCATGCAATGTTTCTTTTGCAACAATTTTAATTAATTGAAGCAAATAACATTAATTATACTGCACTCTTCAGTTGGAGCTAAGAGCGGAGGAGCAGTGATTTGCCTGGCTCTGCAAGAGATTTTGGGAAGACATGCCGCTGCGGGCGCTTCTTTCAGGGCCTCCCTTGTGATAGAGCTCAGCTGAGATAAGAGAATAGTACACATCTCTCTCGTAAAGAAACAAAAACCGTCTCCTGTCGTCTGTCAGTTCTTGGTAAATCCGCGGATAAAGCCACAGATATGCTCTCATTCTGGGCTGTCAGGTGCACATTAGGTTTCTGACAGCATCGTTCCCAGGGATGCCTCGTCTTCCGCCGCAGGATGTTAGTAGCCACTTACACTTTTGTTTCATTTTCTTTTTAGTATTCAGCCTTCATCGCTCCTTCGAAAAGCATCTTGTAGTTCAGTGTTTGAGCACTCGCAGAGCTGAAAGGTATTTAAATGCTATAATGAATCCTTATAATTAGATTTACTTGTTTTAATCAAGGGTGTAAAAAAGTCGTTCTTTTCCCCAGCGAACCTTCCGATGGGGCCGCGACACTGTCAGTACGAAGAATGGCGCGACTTGTACACATTGCAATGTCTGCTCCCGTCCTTTGATAACGCCGACTCGCAGCGAGTCATGGTGTTGATACGGACATGAGCAACAAACGCAAGACACATTAAAATTACCAGAATGCCAGCCTGGTGGCACTGCTGCTGCGCCCAGTACTGCAGCCTCCCAGTCTGACCACCATAGGGGATGGGTGATATCACACTCAGAGAAAATGAGATCTGTCCTGTCCTTGTCTTAACTTTGGTATCACAAATGTTGGTATTAAAGCAAAACAGCAGAAACAAATCACACCAATTGCAACATGCAAAATCGTTGTTTCTGCTGACAGGTCTTCAGACTAAGAGCACCTGATGTGATTATTCTAGCACTGATTAATGTTCTGCTAGAAGCCGTGGGTTCTGATTATGAAATTAAGCTATTCTTTTTTCTCTCTTTGCTTTAGGGCACCAAATAAAATGCATGCGATCCCAAAATGTAATTTAACGTAATTGACTTGAAACATGCGCTACACCAAACAGTAAAATCATGGAAGAAATTCTTGAATTAATCTCAGTCACAAGAGCTCGCTTGGGCCTCAATTCAGTCTATCGTTTTTGCACCCACCCATAGTATAACCAGAGGCGTAGCTAGAGCTTCTGACGCCCGGGGCTACCCCTCAGATTGCCGCCCATGGCAGGTAGCCAGGGGATGGGGGTGCTGGGGAAAAAGGATGGCGAGCAGCAGCAGTGGATTGGCAGGGTTTAAGTTATGACGCCACTCTCTACTCCACTGCAGGTGAAAGCAAAACTAGAGGTCCTTCCAACTGTCACCCATATCCAACAACGGGACGAGAGATACCTTAAGCTGACAGCCACCCTTAAGTTAAGTTCCTACTGCTGATGGATAGGACAGAGGTATAAAAATTCAAAGGTTAGCTAATTTCACAGGAGGGGGACCATAACTATCAGAGCTTTAATCCATGCTTCCAATACCTGGAATTATTTTAGTAGGAACAGGCAGCATTTCTAGATCACAGATTTCTCATGGGTAGTGTTGAACCATTTCTTATAAGTAGGAAGTGCCTTTACAATGGAAGGCTGCATGTATGGAACACAAAACCTGGAACTGGTTCTTTTACTGCTTCAGAATATAAAGGCGGGGCATCAGTGCCGGGGTGACGTGGTTGTGTTGTGTGTAAGGTATAGGACACACCGGAATGGGAAACTGGTGCAAAGGGGAAGATTTTAAGGTGAAAGGAAACTCAAAAAGATAGATGTGAGGGAAAGAGTGGTGAATGTAAGATAAAAACCAGAGTCAAAATAGGCTTGGGATTATGTGAAAAGGAAAAATGGAAAAGATGGACATAACACTAGGTAAGAGCTAGGTGAAGGTCAAAGAAAGACAATGAATTTTTGAGAGGAGAAACTGTATAGAAGTGAGAGAGGGTTAGGGTACAATAGATGGAAGTTCAGCAGGATACTAAAGAAATGAAAATAAGGACTTTCAAATGGCTAAAAGTCTCCCTAGTCTTATCTCAACGTCATGGAGCAGGGATTCCCGTAATTCTCTGGATAAAAACCTTTGTTATCACCAACTTGGTAAACTCCATTTAGCACAGAATATACCTATTACAAAGAAGCAAAGCTAAGGGCTGCATCATGAAGTCCCACTGCCCTAGCTGTGCAATAGAAAACAGGCTGTGCTGCGCGCGCGCTGCACACTAAGTACATTCCTTTATATGTGAGCCCCGGCGCGCTTTTCACTTCGAGAGATTTAATTTCCTTACACACTCTGTTAAGGTCTTCAAAAGGCTGAGGCTGCTTATCCCATTCCGAACTTGTCTAGCAGCAAAGCACACGCCTGGGGGATAGACCCAGGACATACAATATTGCAGGCATTGTGTATCTACTCCGAGGGGCCCAGGGCACTGGTTTAGGATGTGACAGATCTCCCGTTGCAGACCAACAGACTCATTACGAGGAAGAGATACCACCAGGCGAGTTGTATTTTTAACCTTAATTCTCATCTCCACATGCAAGACCTTCCCAATTTCAACTAAAATGTTCCCGTTTTTTAACTTCCACACTGACTCTCGTCACTCATCTTTCTCTTACGTTCTCATCGCTCTCACAGTTACTCGCTCCTCAGGTCTTACTTCCCCCTCCCCAGTCACCAGCAATCACCTCGGCCTCCAAATATTACCACTGCCCTCACTGTCAAATTTCGGGCACAAATATTTCCCACATGTATCATATTATCACCCGTTTAGCTCTTGACTCTGGCAAAGCCCCTTACACAGTGACTTCGGCATATAACGTGAGCAGGAAGGGTGCCCAATCAGTGCAGAACTTCCGATAGTATACTTCCGAAAATCCATCAGGTCCGGGGTTTTGCCCGCTGACACATCAGACAGTGGCGGGACCCCCGAACAAACCCAGTGGTATATTCCATCATAGTCGAACCTCCGGAGGAAGGGGCAATGAGTGCCCAATAGGTGAGTCTTCTGCAGCATACGAACGGCTCGCTGGAAACACTTGGCATAGCACAAAACAGCGGAGTGCTTATTGAGGTCCAGCAAGCCATTCGCATTCAGGGACATCAGCTAAAGGGGAGGCATAAGGGGGTAGCAAGCGATCATTAATCCAATCCAACCAGGGCAATGGGAGCGCCGTCAATGGCTGCTTTGGGTACGGACTGCGGGTGTGGAGCAGCACAAAAACTGAAAAAAGGAGCCTGTGGACGTGGTGTAGTACATAAAAACGCATGACAACAAACAACTCCCCGTGACGCCCCAACTTTCCTCACCCCATACTTCCACCCTCAAAGCCTTTGTTGCCCAAAATTGAACCCCAACGTAATGCAGGCAATCTATGTGGACCCCTACCATGTAAGATGACAGGCCAGATTTTACATTTGTCATTTTAATACAGTATGCAGTGGACTCTACTCTCTCACGGGACCTCAACCCCCTGCCCCAGGGGCACCAGGCAGGCATTGAACCCAGGTGGTCTCCAGGAACTTCGACCCGAGGGCGCCCGCATTGTTGGAACTCTGGCCGCCATCTAAGGTCCCTCCAGTGATGGTATGTTCCGAGGCTGAGGGGCCAGATCGGCCCCAGGCATGGGTGCGACGTTTAGAGTCTTACCTCTCCTCCTGTATAGACTCCACAGTGGTGGCAGGCCAGGGCCCCTACCGTAGGGGTTCTGCTGCAAATCGCCCAGCACTCCCGAGACTACACTCGATCCCCGTGGTGGTGGCGTGCGCAGCGTCACTGCTGCATTTTAGCAGCACAGCGCAGGGGCTGGCCAAAATGATTTCCAGGGCCGTCATTGGTAGCGCTTGGCGCGCTACAAGATTGACGGCCCTGGGACCCATATACACGGTACGCTGCGCACCTCACACCACCACTATGCTGGGTGGTGCGTGCACTGTCTGCAGCATTTGCAAGCAGGTGCGCTTGCACTTTTATAACTGCACGTGTGCAGGCAGTGCTGCTTAGCGAGTCACAGCCGCACTTGTAGGTTTGGGGGTGGTGGGTGTACATCACTAGTGTCAGTGACCCCAAAAATAAAGGCCGCCGCCACGGGCCACCAGTGACGCGCAGCCGCCGGCTGCCGCCCGCAAAATAGCGCCGCCTGGGGCGGACCGCCCCCACTGCCCCCTAGCTACGCCACTGAGTATAACTCTAAACGAGACCAGCCATATGCAGATCAGTCTTGGCTGTGCTCCAATAGGAACAGTCAAGCCTGAAATGCCGAGTCAGAGCCCCTCCTGATGTGAACCCAAGCACGCATGCTGCGACACGTAAATAAATAGATGTGCATTGATGTGCCTTTCTGTCACTCGGTCAAGAACTCACAAGAAATTGATTAATTGATTATCTAGAAAAAAGAGCTGGTACCCACAAACCACTAGGAAATGCTCTCCTTACTTACTGGTTTCAGTAGAAAGAGCCCTGCTCACCCCCAACATAGTCTTTAAATAATGAGGGGAGTCATTTCAACACCCAAATATTAAATTTAACAAAAAAATTGAGCGCCTCCTCTTTACCACGAGGACATAAATACCCGACAGTTTGCCCGGAATCCTGTTTGCAATACCGAAGCAGTAAAACAAAGGTCGAAGACAGACTGCACAGGAGAGAGAGGATGAGAAGGAAGAACAGGGGCCAGTTTAATGACGAATACCAATAAATAATCAAGTCATTACCGCTTAGTCCCTCTTACTTATCATAAATCATAATGACATGAGAATATTGTGGTGTCTTGGGCCTCTAGGCCCACATGCTGGGCGGAATGACCACACGGACACCGAAGTAAGGTACTGGAACTGGCCCAGGGCAGGTGCGCCCGGCCCCTTTTATTAGCAGGGTCACCTGACCGGTGACGCCTGTGATGGGTGGGTGTTAGTGTGGGTGTACTACAGGGTGAAACACTAGAACGTGTCCAGCAGGACACTACATCCCTCCCAAACTTTAATGGAAAAGAAACAAACAAAAGTCCAACCTATAAGAAAAACAAACAACAACACACAGCACCAATGAGTCTCTTCAGGCCATCTGCCGTGCAGTGCTGGAGCTCTGGACCGTATGGTCAGGATGCTTTAGTCCACCTCGGCGATGTAGTTCAGACCGGCCTGGTCTCGCTGTGGTGGAGTCTATTTACAGAGTTCAAAATAGCAGTGCATCAGAGCGGTGGTGGAGTCCACTTTGGAGATCTTGCAGGCGCCCAGGTTCTGGTGGACGACAAACCTACAGCTATTGAGGAGGCTCTTGGTGGGTGAGGCCTTTTCTTGGAGGCGGCATACTTGATGATCTTTCCAGTTCCCGATAGCTGAGCAGCTTCAGACTTGTCTCTCCTGCCTGGACTCCCCTCTCACAGGAGTTTCCTGGAGGGCCTTCCTCCCGGGCTGCCATGGGACCGTGTGGACTGTGCGGGCTTCGTGTAGGCCGCGCAAAGGCGTCGCTGAGGAACTGCCAACAGGACCACAGCCAAGTCGCTCATGTAGCTGCACAGGGTGGTGTCTCAGTCTGGGTGTTCTCGCCGTCTATGCCTTCCTCAGATGGTCTTTGGGTGACCAGTCTTCATCTGTGACCTCCATGCTTCCCGGTGCCAGTCGTGGAGCTGCTGCCGACTCATCTCTCCAGTTCGGATTCCCCTCTCACAGGAACTCCGTTGAGGCCCTTGCCCCTGGATTGCCACATGACCGCGTGGGCTGTGCGGTCCTTTCGTAGGCTGCACTGAGGGGTCGCTGCGGAACTCCCCACATGGCCACGGCCAAGCCTCGTGTAACCCCAAGGGTGGATGGTCCAATGGTCGGGCATGCTCTTCTTCGGCAGGCTTCAGGTTTACAGGGGCACACAGAGGGTTCCTGGGTGGCTAGTGTCCCACAGCACCAGAAATGCCTCGTTGAACTCCGGCTGTCTCGAGTGGTTGGATCCACTCTGGTGGTACGATGCTCCTTTGATGTTCTTAGTGATGATGCACCTGGGTGCTGGACATGATGATATTTGTTTCAGTTGGGCAACAGGCGGTGATCTCTTGCTGGAGGTGATCTTGTGGATTGAGGAGGACTGGAGGGACTTCGTGGCCACTTGCAGTTGTCTTCCAGCAGGTGCACTTGCTAGGCGTGGTGCTATCGATGCCAAGCAGCTGGTGACAGGTGAGAGGACGGTCGAACTGCGAAGCGTGGGGCCTGGACGCAGATCGGGCTTGCTAGCGGCTTACGGTTGGTCCTCCCGCGAAGCTGTCTCCAGTGACGTCTCTGCACGCCGGTGGCTGGCTTGTGCTGATGAACACCTTCTCCCGTGCTGGCACGAGTCCTCTGTCCCATCACTCTTCTCCTTTCCTTCTTCCCCACCTGTGGTGGTTGTTTGCCCTGTGGCGTTGTGCCGCTCTCCTTCCTTTGTTCGCGGAGTGGCGTCATGCCACGCTCTTCTCCTTCTTCTGACCAGGTTCATCACTCGGATGTGCGGCCTGCCACATGTCTCATGTTTGCGCCACATGGACATTTCGCTGGTCGTGTCCGGTTCTTGGGACGGTCTTTCCTTTTCTGTGGACCAGTCGCAGGTCTGTCCTGTCGGTAGGACTTGCTTCTTCCTCTTGAGGACCTTTCACGGGCATCATCCCCTCCTCAGGGATTTACGCAATGCTCCTCTTCTCTTCACTCGAGGGTGTCATGCTTGCACCTCGAGGCTGTGCCGCCGTGGCGCTGGATCCTGCCTCCGTTCAGGCGTGCTTGGCAGGGTTGGTCACTTCGAGTTACGTGCTCCATGCTTGCTGTGCGAATGCAGCGTCAGGCCACATGTTGGCTGTTGTCGGAGCACGCACATGCTGCGGTGGTGGCTTGCCACATGGAGTGCATGACCCTCCTCTTGCCTGTCTAGGGCCACTTGGGACTCCGTCTTGAGGCAGTGTGAGGGAGGACACTCTGCTATCTTCGGCCCGCTGCAGAGCTTCGCTGGTGCAGTGGAGATGTGGATGTTCTCCGTGTTACCTGTCGCATTGCTTCTTTTCTGTGGAGAGGTCTCACTCTCCTGGGTGCCTGCCCATGCGGTTAGACGACTGAGTGCATGCGTCAGTGCACCTCGGACTCTGCACTCTCGGTCCTTCTTCCGAGAGCTCTCTTCCGGTACTTGGTGTGCCCGTTCTGTAATTTGCAGTGGTGTCCGTTCACCACTGAGGGTAGGTGGCGCAATCTTCTTGCTTTGGTGCTAACCGGTCACTGGGGGTTTGTGCGTGCTGTGCCCAGTGGTCCTTGTGGCTTACTCGCTGTGTAGTGGGCCTTGCGGTCTTTAGCTGTTCCGCTTGGGTGTAGCTGGACTCCTGGCAGCTTTTGGCGGTTGGGGCATCTCTAAGCTTCTTGTGGCTGTCTGAAGGGTTCCTGGTCCTTTTCCCCTTCGAGCAAACATACAGACACCCAGGGGTGGGTGGCTCTCTGTTGGCCAGCCTCTGGCTAGTGGTAGTGGAACTTGCAGGCTTTTTGCTGGGGGTTTGTAGTCTCTCCCCATCAACATGACAGGCAGCCACCATGGGGGCATGCAGTCCTCTACCGGCTAATGTATACTTTTCCTTGCATCGGGAAGCTTCTCAGTGTATGCGGGGGAACATGGCTCCCCTCCAGGATCCTGCTTGGTGCACTGGACATGCTTCGGTGTTTTCTTGTACTTGGGACCTTCTGTTGCCAACCATTCTGGGCAGAGGCATGAGTCAGTAGCCTTGCGCCCAGAACACTTTTTGCTTTGTTCAGCGTCGGTGGGCCGTGTTTGACAGCCCAGCAGGGTTGCTCTCTATGTGTCTGTGTTTTACTGTTGCATGTGGGGGCGCTACAGAGTCTCTGTGATGTGGGCAGCTATCTATTTTCAAAATCCCCACGTCGAGGCCCCATACAAGGTACCGGCTCGTGTCATTGTAGTTCACAGGGGCTGCAGTCACTTTCTATACTACCCAGGCTGGCCACGACTTTCCACCAACCAGGCTGCTGGGGGCGATAGAGTGAGGTGAGCAGGACTCTTCACCACGTCTTGCGGTAGAGCAACTTGTAAAGAATTTCATTCCCTTTTGGGGCTGCCTCTCAACCATTTTCTCATAGGAATGCGGTGCACTCAGGCAACCACTAGGTGGCACTGCTGCGCTAATCCTAGGCCTCGGCAGCTTTCCTTGACGCTCGGGCCTCGCGCTGCAAGCACTGAATATGTTGGACCCTCACCTGCAAAGTCTCAGCAGCGGCCCTGATGCCTCGGGTCCTCTCGCCCACACGGGCCTCACTGGAGCAGCTGCAGAGGGTCAAGTGAAGGTTTGGCAGGCACGGCCTCCCGCTCATCGCCTGCACCAGGGTAAGAGTTATTCCTTGCTTATGATGGCTGCAGAGGCACAAGTTCAGGGTAGGGGCAGCCTGTGTTAGTCTGGTAGACAGTCCTCTGACTTACTGCATGCTGGGCTGCCGATGGAAGCCTTTCTTCTTGCGGCTTTCTCTCCCTGGCTGTGGGCCACGCTAGGACGGCAGACACAGGCATGGGATGGTCACGCGATGCAGGAACGGATAGGCGACTCATCTATTTCCCAAATCTGCTCAGATTGAGGCCTCAGCAGGCGGCCGAGGTACCTCTTGTCCGGTCGCCTGGCTGGTTTTGTATTCTCTCTTGTTTTGGTCGCTGGCACTGGGGCTCAGTCTTCTCGCCCTGCATGGGTGTTTTAGGTGTGGGAGAGGGGGTCCACTTCTCACGGTGCGGGTTGCTTCTCCCACGCTGGGTTGGTAGCATATAGGCGCCTCAAGCATTGAGGGCTCACGGTGCTAGCTGCAGCACTTTATCCTCTCCAGCTCTCTGTCCCCAGGGCCGGTCGGCATGGCAGGGGCTGCAGAGCATGCAGGTGGGGTTTACGGAACATTGCTGGTGGACACCGGCATGTTCACTCTCCGGAAGGCTTTACTCTCACCCTGCGTTGATTACTGTCATGCTGGCAGTAGGTGCGGGGGTGCCTTAAGACCTGGCTACTCTCCTCCCCAACAGGAATAGCTGCCAGCACGCACGCAGGGCCAACCCACTCGTCGCCATTGTGGTGTCTTGGGCCTCTAGGGCCACATGCTGGGCGGAATGACCACACAGACACCGAAGTAAGGTACTGGAACTGGCCCAGGGCACGTGTGCCTGGCCCCTTTTATTAGCAGGGTCACCTGACCGGTGATGCCTGTGATGGGTGGGTGTTAATGTGGGTGTACTACAGGGTGAAACATTAGAACGTGTCCAGCAGGACACTACAAATATAACAATCTGTACCATGTGTGAGCAACAACCATTGGCAGTCACCCACAAATCATGCACAACTCTTGAATCCTGCTGGTGGACTGGTTTCACTTCCAAGAGACCGCTTAGGAAGTCAGCATAGCATTTGTGCCAATGGCTGGGCCGTGACATTCTTCTTGATCCCCAACTCAGGGACATATTTACATGGGAAGTGGCGGAGTGAGGCGCTAGCCTTCCTGGCTTAATGCCTCACTCCGCCACTTCAGAAACGCAGGGCTGCACCATATTTACTAGAATATGGTGCAGCCCTGCGTTTCCCCCTGCGCTGGCGCTACACTTAGCAGCTTAGCCCCAAAGCAGGCACCTTGCACCATAGTGCAAGGGTGTCTGCGTGCAGGGGAAGATTGTTTATGTGCAGGAAGGTCCCCCTTCCTGCACATAAACAATCTTGAAATGCCGTTTTGTAACTTCTATGTGTGCTGCTTAATGCAGCACACATAGAAGTTGCAAAACAGCATTTTAAAAATGATTGTTTATGTGCAGGAAGGGGGACCTTCCTCTACATAAACAATCATTGGCTTTTGCTGTTTTCATGTGTGCTGCATAAAGCAGCACACATGAAAACAGCAAAACGAGGAGAAATGAAACATTTCTCCTCATTGCGCCAGGGTAAAACCAGGTTTTTCCGGGTCTTAATTCTGGCGCTGCCTCCTATTTACGCCTCCCTTGTAAATAGGGGGCAGCGTCAGAATCAATGGATGTTGGGGTGGAACACCCATAGCAACACCCATTGCCCTCCCCTTTCACGCTAAGCATAGCGTGAAAGGGGTCTTATTTACAAGGCAGGGTTAAGCCATGGTAAGTGGCTTAACACTGCCTTGTAAATAAGGCGAAGCCCCTATCGCCACAGGAACATCGTAAAAAGTGATGTTCCCATGGCGATAGGGGCTTGTAAATATGCCCCTCAGTGTCTAAGAAAGACTATCTATCACTTTTGTGTTTTCTGTGAGACCATGAGTCCGCCTTCCAACAGCATTGCAATTCACCAAAACGCTGAAATTAAAATGACACTTGTTGGGCCACATGAGTCCACCAGTCCACCTTCTTCCAGGAGTGATGATGAATACACTATGTCCTTAGACCAAGTGGGGGACCCTAGATGAAGTTCCATTCCACATGTGGTCAAGAAACCAACCAATGGCATAATTGCCATAATGACTGAGGCCAAATCACTGGACTGTCTCTGAAAAGGCGGAACGGACGCCTGTGTCTCCAAATGCCATGATGGAACTGAATCCCCCAGGAGAACTCAAGGCAACACAAGTCCCTCTCAAGCACAACTGTGGAGCTGTGAAAAATCCACTGAACAGTAACAGGAACATAACAGATACATAATGGAATATAACATCCGCCACAAGCGTATCAGCACCTGCTGATTAACAGCGCGGGTACGTTTCCCAAACCAGGTCCAATGGGAAGGAAACTGGAACTCTATCAATAGCAAACATTGAGTACAGTATAGAAATTACAGTTCCCAACATGGCACTAAATAAAAAGGATTATGGCAGAAATGAAAAAAGGAAGTAATAAAAAACAATCATAGACCAAGTAAGGTAGTGGTAGAAGTATGAGGCCATATATGTGTATATCCTGAAGAAAGGATACAGGCTGGTGTACATTGGTACAAGAAACTGCTTACACCGAGCACAGAGACATAAACATGTGTGCAACCAAGCACGGAGGGCCGAGTCCAGCGAGGGCGATACTGTGCAAAATGTCAGCACATATCTCACTTTATTGGTAGATAAAGGTTTAATTGGGATCATTTACTTTGCCACAGTAAAGCAGTAATCAATATGCACATTGAAGGTGCCCACATTTCTGGCTATTAAAAAGGTAAATTAAATGAACCATTGAATGGAGCGTGAGGAAAAGGAAACACTGAACTCCACTTTTAAAACTTTTGCCCAGTTCTGATGCCTGCATGATTATGAGCCAACAGTCACAAGACTCCTGTAAAAGAAACAGCGTGCAATGGAGTTCTCTTTTTTCAGAAAACTGTGATTGCCAATAGCATATTAATGCCTTTTAAATCATAATATATAAGTAAAATAATGACAACAGATAAAGAAGGACATCCATGCTTACCAGTGGAAGACATGAAGCTTGTTTACTGCTAATCCTTGCAGCAAACACATTGTAAATAAAACCTCCATTGATGACTACCCAGGTCAACATGCCTTAAGGTCTGATTACGACTTTGGTGGTCTGGGAACGGGCCGCCATGCCAGTGCCCTGCTCCCAGACTGCCAAAGTCAACCACCAGCCGCCTACCAAATTACGAGTTGTTTTGTAGTCTGGCGGGCAGTCGGCTCGGCAGTCCCATGGTAGTGCCTTTCAAAAGGCAGCGCAATGGTAGCACCACAGCCCGCAGCGGTACCACCAAGCACATTGCTTCCCCTGACAGTTGCGCAAACTCCAAGGATCGCAGATCCCTGGTGGTTGCAGCTGTCCCATGGTGATCAGACGCCAAACTCATAATTCAGCAGTCGCATCGCAGGTGTGGCGGTCCTAAACCGCCACCGGAACTCAAGCGCGAGTACGGCGGTCCTATGGGCCTCCGTACCCATAATCAGACCCTTAGTCAAATTAGGGAGTACCGAACCAGCATTAGAGCCCATGCTCCACAACACAAACAGACCTTGGCAGCAGCTGTTTAATGAAATAAGCAAACCCATCAGTTGCAGAAAGGAAGAGCATCAAAGAGATAACAGAACATACAGAAATGCATGTATCTCCGAAGAACCAAACTTTCTCTGCCCACATAACTGAAAGGATCAAGGAAAATATACCACAGCTGGTAGAACAGCATGACCTATCTAGAGTGGAGATCATGCAGTGCAACATGTGTTGCAGACCAATAAGTTGACTGACAACTGTGGGAAACAAGGGTTCTTGCCACGTTCAAACGCCACATCCAATAGGCACATGGGCTTCTTGTCATGAGAAGACTGGCCTTAGAAGCTCTCACAGGGACTAAGCCTACCACAACTCTACAACAACATCTAGTTATTTTTTTAATTTCAAATCTGTAAGGTCAGTGTGCATTTATAACACAGCACAGAAAGCTGAGCAAGTGCTATATTAATGAATATAAATGGAACTCTTATCTAAGGATTACAGGTTCCAGAACATGGAGTAGAAGCCCAGTGCCTGTATAAGGACAGTCATACCTACTGAACTCAATGTATGGCCATTTTAATAAAAAAAGAGATCCAGACCTCTGGGTTGTTGCTGCATAAGTAATTTCTTTTGTAGGGTTATTAGCTGAGACATATTACATCCTATATCAGTTGGAATGGATACACATTAAGCAAGGCAGACGTTTCCTGTATTTCCAGTAAATCTCTCAATATTCTCCATCCTAGAATTGGCCAGGGATAACCTGAAAGGAAACAAGAGGGGTTCCAAGCCCTGAACCTCCAGCTAGATCTTTCACCCATCCTCTGAGCCACAAGCCTCCTATGCTCCTAGGGCCCCACTTGTCTGGTCTGGGTAACGTGAAAGAAAACAACAGTGTTTCAAAGCCCCAGTCCTCCCTCAGGCTCCTCCACCCTGTTCTGCTGGATGAGCCAACTTTACAGGAAAAATCCTTTGCTTTTCTCTGCTCCACATTTTCACTGCCTGTCAAGTCATTGAAAAGGATTCCCCAGCATGGAGCACAGAGGCCGCATCAACGGATTCTGAGACATTACCGGTGAATATTCCTTCAGGCCCTGTGGCCAAACCCTATCACAGTTATGTTATTCAGAGACCTGATATCATCTCTTGACTCTTAGGCTGTACAGCAGGCCAGTAAATCAATTATGCACATACCCCCTTTTGTACATGTCCAAGTTTGTTTTGGAAACAGGGACAGAAGTTTCTGTTCTGTGTCCTGGTTAGGACTTGAACTGAAAGTATCCCACAATATCATTTGATTGCAAGGGCATAGAGAATTGAGCAGTGTCCACCATTTTCAGTGCCTTTACGAAACATGGGAGCAGGTAAACTGGTCTATAGATGCGGATCATTTCAATGTCTGCATTTTCTTGGAAGAGGTTGACTACTGCATGCTTCTATTTAAAGCACTCTTCAGTTGGAAGCATGGTAAGGACAACACTGGCAATGATGGAAGATCAATTCACAGAGGATGAGATTATTGATTTTCACATAGCAGAAGTTCACAGGAGGATGAGTTTTAGGATTTGTGTTTAGACTGGGATAAACCCCGGTGACATTTCTAGCCATACCGGCTTCATATATAGGGTGCTGATGTATAGTGAAGCTTCAAGTGTGATGTTTGCTCCCAGTCAATCAATTTTGATATGCTAAAATGTCATGAGGACATTGTCGATCTTTTAAACACTAATTGCCTGGGACTGTCAGGAAACAATAAAGACATATAGGGGCAGATTTGCAAAGCCCCATGCAACAACTTTTCGCTGCTGTTGCATCACTTCTGTGACGCAGCGGCGTCGTAAACAATGCACCACGTTGCGACATATTTACAACGTGACGCATCTAGGGAGATGCGTCACGTTGTAAAGTCCTGCGCTACATTATACCTGCGTCAGGTATAATGTATGCAGGATGGGCGTTCCGACGCAAGAAAGCCTCGTAAAAGGGACGCAGTGAAATCTACAAGATTTCACTGAGTCACTTTTACGACGCCACTGCATCAAAACCTTGCGCCTGCTTGAAGCAGGCGTAAGGAGTGACGCAGCATGATAGGAATAGGCATTCCTGACCATTGCTGGAGTTGCGTCGTGCTTGCGACACGACTCCAGCAATGCGCTGCCCTTATGCCAAAAGATGCGTCACGCATCTGTCTATCCTTGCGCCACTGTGCGCCGCATTGTAAATGCGACGCATCGATGGTGGCGCAAGGGTTATTTTACGTGTCGCAAATTAACTGGTGCATCTCTGCTAATATGCAGAGATGCGCCAGTTCTTGTAAATCTGCCCCATAGATTGTGTGCCCAAGGGCAATGCTACTAATCCTGCTTGAAGATTTCCTTTTAAACTGAATCATTTAGCACATTTCCCAGGTTGCAATGCAGAGATGACAGTCTCAGAGTAGTAGTTATGCTGCTTAAATCACAGAAAGCATATGTTGGTGCCAGGCAAGATACCTTGGCTTGCCACTGACTATTTCAACTGGTATTTTCAATTTAGCACAGCGCCTGATTGATTTGTCATGTTAGTCTATGGGGTGGTAAGTATAGACTGGAGAGTAAGCCAAATTGATTAAAAGCAAAACAAAGACTGGTATGTCAATTACAGCTGAGCAGTTTTTTTCATGCTCCCATGTATAGGCCGCTGCCCCAATATGAGGGTTTTCCCCATCTAATCTCACTCTTGGTAGGTAAGCTGAAACTTGAGGATGTCATGCTAACAGAGTGTATCAGATTTCCCTCTAGTTGATCCAGCCCCTCATAAAATAGTCATCTAATTGAAGGAGTAGTGGGTGAGGGGTGTTCTTTATTTCCTGAATGATTCTTATCATGGGGCAAATCGTTTGGTGCAAAGCCACAAAAAGTGAGGCAAACCAGCACAAAGTGTTGATAATGTATTTACTTTCCAGCTCAAAACTTCTTTTTCACTGGAAAGCAGCCCTTTAAAAAATGCAAATAACGCTTTGAGCTTCTTTGCATTACCTTGCGTCAAGGGCAGCGGCCCATGGGTGGTTCATTGGTATTCCCACCCTACAACCCATGGATATTGTTGTATAGGCCTATCTACTAACAATGGTAGACAGGGCTCAGAGTCCAAACATAACTCCTCCTCGAGGCAGGCATTAGCAAGGAGAAATGTTTTATTTCTCCAACTTTTCACACATTGCATACAAAGTGGGAACGTTTAAAGCATGTCTAAGTATAGTATTTTGTACTGGCCTCCTTTCCCAGTTCTTTTGTATTCCAGAGTTACTGTTAGAAATTGAGACTATGAGAGGAGGGAACCATGTGAACATATAGGTCATGTACATGTCTGGTCCAGAAAGGCAGGGCTCTCTAAATAGGATAGATGATCCTCTGCCAGCTTGACCCAGGGCATGACATTTGCATCCTTGGCACTGGACTGTCCGCTAGGGCCTAAATGAGCCCCATAGACTATAACATCAGAGGAGATCTTTATTTATTTATAGGTTTTATATAGCGCTAGCTAGACCCGAAGGTATCAGAGCGCTTTAAAGAAATCCGGAGAAAGGCAATAATCCAGTCGCTGAGAGTAGGACGCGCAACAATCTAGGTTCAAGTACATACAAAATACATGCAAGGTAAAAAGTAGTTAGGCAGTGCGGGTGGAACACAACAGGATATATAGACAGAAAAATAGTTAGAACATGAAGGAGGAATTACTGCTTGTGGTCAATAAGCACAGTATGAGACCAAGAAGAGAAAGACATTCTATACAATAGAAGCAAACAAACAAACAAAAAAAAACAGCCAACTTGTCAATGGGGACAGAAAACCTTGAAAGAGAGCCTATTTGAACAGAGTTCAAGATTGTTCATGTGTTCCAGTATTTGGTGAGGAGATGGAGTTTCAGGTCTCTTTTGAAGCTGGAGAAGGAGGGGTTGCATCGTAGGTCCCTCGGGAGAGAGTTCCATATGCTGGGTGCATTTCCTGAGAAGGAGCGTGCCTGGGTTGATTTTCTTTTAAGTTTGGGCGGAACGAGAAGAAGTGTGTTGGTGCTTCTCAGAGTTCGGGTTCTTCCTGCTTTTGCGAGTTTATTGTCTAAATAGTCTGGGGATGTGAGTGAAGGGCTTTACGGGTGATACAGGCAGTTTTGTAGGTACATCTTCCTTCGATGGGAAGCCAGTTGAGGGTCTTGAGGGCAGGAGTGATGTGTTCAAATCATTTAGTATCTGTTATGAGCCGGGCTGCCATGTTTAATACTGATCTGAGGGGGGCTAAGTGGGTTTTCGGGGTCCCTGTGAGGATAGCATTCCCGTAGTCGAGTTTGGAGAGGACCAGAGATTGCACAACCCACTTGAAATTGTCTGAGGTGATGAATGGCTTGATTTTTTTGAGGTGTTTTAATGTCTACAGCTCTCCTTTGGCTGAATTTTTGATGTGATCCTTCATTGACAAGTTTTTGTCCAGGGTGAAGCCTAAGGATTTAGCCGAGTTAGATAGGGTAAGAGAACAATTTAGAGCCTTCAGGTCGCTGAGCAAATCTTGGATTGGTAAGTGGTTGCTTTTGGGAGAGAACAGAATAACTTCTGTTTTGATGGGGTTTAATTTTAGATGGTTGGATTTAAACCAAGCTTGTATCGTATTCAGTGTGACGTTGAGATGCAGGATGTCGCTGGGTGATTTGATTTTGTAGTACAGTTGAGTGTCATTGGCATAAAGGTAATATTTGATCCCTGCTTGCTTCAGGATGATAGTGAGGGGTTCCATGAAGAGATTGAAAAGTGAAGGAGAGAGGATTGAGCCCTGAGGGACACCAAGTGTGATAGGTGTGGGTTTCGAGAGGCAAGACTTTATTTTTATTTCTTGTAAACTGTTTTGTAGGTAAGATGTGAACCATTTTAACACAGTGCCATTGATACTGGAGCGGATCTCCAATGACTCCAGTAAGGCTGGGTGATTAACTGTATCAAAAGCAGATGATAAGTCGATTAGGATAAGTAGGCATGCATCACCTTCGTCTACGGATCTATGGATGTCATCTGAGATATTGAGCATGGCAGTTTCGGTGCTACAGCCTTTCCTGAACCCAGATTGGAAGGAGTCAAGTAGGTTGAATTCTACAATATGTAGGTTGAGTTGTTGTAAGACGCATTTTTCCATAGTTTTGGCTAGGAACGGGAGGTTGGAGATAGGTCTGAGGTTGTTGAGATCATTTGGGTCAGCTCTGGGATTTTTGAGAATGGGTGTGATTTGACCTAGTTGGAGGGAATCAAGTACAGAACCCGAGGCAAGAGAAGTATTGATGATTTTTGTCCAATATGGGGCGATGATGTGGTTTAGATTATGTATTATTTTTGAAGGGAGGGGATAATTAGTGTGTGAAGTGGGCTTCAGTTTCGCAATAATGTTGAAGACTTCAATTTCTGTCATGGGTTTGAAGACCGACCAGTTTGCTTTGGTTTTCAATTGGGGGTTGGAGATGATGCCGTTAGTTCCCTTATGGGCCATTTGATCATTGATAAGTTCAAGTGGAGGAACTACTGTGGAGGGTGGTGTGTCAGTGGGGCTAGTTTGTAGGGGAGGTAGTGTTGAGACTTGCAGGAAGGATTGCTCAATTTTAGCGATTTTGTCAGTGAAGAAGCTGGCAATTTCTTCACATCGTTCTTTGGAAGCAGTTATTTCATGCGGGGAGTAAGACGTGGTTTGTTTTTTGACAATGTTAAAGAGCTCCCTAGGCCTATTCTTAGCACAGTCAAGTTGGTTACGGAAGGAAGAGGATTTTTCTCTGAAAATGTGCTTCTTGTAAGACAACCTTGCAGATCTACGTAGAGTTAGATGGCATGACGAGGGGTTTTGTCTCCATGTCCTTTCTGCTTGTCTGAGTTGTCTTCTTTCATTATTAAGATCTGAGTTAAACCAAGATTTTGATTAGTTTGATCTAAGTTGTTTTAGTTTGAGCTGAGCAACTTGGTTGAGGACTTCCGTTATCGCTGTGTTAAGTGGGCAGTGAGATCATTAACGTTATGAGTGGGAGGGTGTCGTTGTAATTGTTCATGAATCTTGGATTCTAGTTCCATGATTGGGACTTGTTTGAGGTTTCTGGTCCACTGCTTATGTTTATTTGTTGAGTCTGAGTGTGGTCTGACGGAAGTATCGATGTTGAACAGTATGAGATAATGGTCAGACCAGTCAATGGGTAAGATGGCACTGAGAGAGACCTGTTCATTTTTGGTGATAATCGCGTCTAGCGTAGCGCCTTTGATGTGTGTTGGTACATTGCAGAGTCATTTATGGTCATTCATTTCAAGAAGGTTCATGAGGTGTCAGACTGTGTTGTCATCTGCGCTGTTCCAATGAATGTTGAAATCGCCCAAAAACACATCATTTGAGTCAGTTAAGGAAAACCGAGTTAGTAGGTCAGATAACTCTTCTGAGAAGAGGGCGCGATCCCCAGGAGGGTGGTAGATGGTGTGAAGTTTGCTAGACAGGGAGCTTTTGCCTTTAAGTTCAACACCGAGGTATTCAAAAGTCGAGTGTTCTACGTTATTTAAGATGGAAAGATGAAATTCAACTTTGTGGATTATGACTAGACCTCCACCTGATCTTTCAGGTCTATCATGTCTAATGATGGAGTAACCAGGAGGGGTTAGGAGGTCAAGTATGGCTGTTGAGTGGTAATTGAGCCAGGATTCCGTGAGAAAAGCGATGTCAATTCCCTCACTGAGTATGGTTTCAGCGATATCTGTCGCGTGTTGAGCTGCTGATCTACAGTTGACGAGCATGCAGGATAGAGGGCAGGGCTTCTCCGTAGCAGATCATAGTGTATGAATGGTTGTGTATTGACCAGGAGGTCTGGGCAAGTTGATGGTTTCAGGGGTTCTATTTATGCCCACTATTACTGGGATAGTGGAGGGAGGATTTGGAACCAAGGACAGGGCCTTGGGAAGGTAAGATTCGCTGAGAGCAACCACTTCCAGTGCGGATAAGGGGCAGTGAGAACGATGAGGTCTGTTGGCCAGCCTGCACAGGGGAGTAGAGGGCCAGGGGATGCCTTGATAGGTCATCAGAGAACCTGTGTGAGGAGGCAATGTCGAACTCTCAAAAGTGTGAGAGAGGGCAGGGAAGACCTGGTTAGAGGGATCCAGTCTAAGATGTGCTAGATCATTGGCCAGGGAGTCGAGTTTATGCTCCATTTGGTTCAGAATCTGTGTGAGTGAGTTAGTTGTGCATCCCGCCTTGAGGGTGAGGGAAAATGCAGCATGTCCCAAGTATGAGGGAGGAGAGATCGCAATGCAGTGGGGGTGATCTGTGCTATTGGGACCAGGATTGAGGACTGTCTGAGTGAGATGAGTAGGGTCTGCCTTGGTAGGGGGGTTGCATCAGCTAGGAATTTATTCGATGATGACCTACGGTTGGGGCCCACACACCTAGGCTTGCTGTGGGCAATGCCTTGCACTAATTCACCAAAATGCCAGGGTTAGCCGATGTGACATAACTCACCCTACTGACCTGCAGTAACATCACAGACAGGTACTGAGGAATGCAAAAAAGGACAGGTGGAATACTCAGACACTGTTAGTTACAAAGGGCAATATTACAATCCCTTGTCTTTTTTTCCCCACCATGCCATTACAGACAGGGTTTAGTTGTATGTAAATCAGCCTTGGCCATGCTCCAATATGAATAGTCCAGCCTAAACTGCCAGGGCAGATACATTCTGAACCAGAACACAAGCAATCACAGACCAGATGTGGCCTATTTGAGCCTCTTCAGTAGGGTGCAGCTTGGTTTCAGAGGCAGAGTGAGTATGCGACCCAGGTCTGGATATACCCCTCACATACGGTGTTGCTATGAGGAATGCAAAAAGTTATGTGTGGAATGCTAGAATTAATCTTAGCCACTGGTAATTAAGCAGAGGTACACCCCAGTCCATCATTTTTTTGCCCATCATACCACCTCAGAGCAAGCTATATGTAAATCCGCTTTGATCCTGCTGCAATGGTCTTAAAACGATTGACTGGGGTTTATTAGTTACCAGTGGCTAACACTAATTCAAGCCTTCCACCCATCACCTTTTTATAAACTTCCAATAATCATAACATTAATAAAAGAAAACATTTTCTATAGCAGATAAAAGTCGATTTTAATTGCTACCTATATACTAACTAGGCTGCTATGATGGTACGCTGCCATGATATGTGAACAGGGGAAGCACATCGATCACATATCCAGATACAGCCATCATGTACTAAGCACAGTCATGATATGACCAATGACAGCTACAAATGATCAATATGCATCAAAAGCAGTCATGATATGACCAATTCAAGCATCAAGTTAGCAGTTACAGCTTCAAGTGATCGGGCACACACTAAAATCTTCAGCACTGCAAACGTTAATGCACAGCTACGGTCACATGCTTCCCTCAAAAGCATATAACAGTTACAGCCTGTAGAGCAGCAGTGTGTCAGGGTCTGTCCGGGACTATGTGGGGAACACAGTCAGGGACTTGGGCAAGGACTGGGAACTGGGTAGAAAATGTACACAGAAAGAGGAGACAAAGGGATAGCCTGTACAAGTGAACAAGAAGGGTGAGACTCAGAAAGGAAAGGCACTCATGAGGCGGCTCAGCATTCAGAATCACTAAACCCAGGACGGATGTGCAATACACTTAAATATAAAACAACATTAACAATAAAGGGGATGTGGGGTAAAGCACTCAGGAGCTCCACATGGTAAGACTGAAGCTCAGTAAGTTCCTTACCCACAATTGCTGTTACAGATACGGACTGGAAATACCCACATATGGGATATGTATACAAAGGCAGGGTCTGTGGAGCTTATACCTATGGTGATGTTATAACAGTAACTCAAAGACAATACTCACAGTGAACAAGAAACACCACCTAGGTAGTCAGCTGTGCCCACGGATCCTGGCGATCAAACAGGAACACGCAAGGCGGTAACAGCAAAGGGGTAGAACTAAACACAAGCACAATAGACAAGGAGCTAGCAAGGAGGAGTGCTTAACAGGAAAGGAAGGAAATCACAGGGCACACTTGGCAGAAAGCAGGTAAGAAACATACAAGGCAACAGAAGCAAGACAGCAGAAATAGAAAGATAGCAAACTAGAACTGGAACCAAGGAATTGGGAAGAAAGGCAGGGACTGGAAAAGGATATACAGAAAGGGAGGCTACAAGGGTATACTAGAATAGTGCAGGGACAGGAATCAAGAAAACAAGGTAGCATAGGATGCAGTGCTGGGGCAGGAATTGAGCGAAGACTCAGGAGTCAAAGTAGCACTGCAGGTCAGGAACAAGGAAATGTCAAGGCTCAGGAATCAAGGTAGCACTGCAGGTAGTGCTGGTTCAGGAAACAGGAAATAGCTACAGCTCAGGAAACAAGGAGTCAAGAGAGCACTGCAAGCAGTGCAAATCAGGCACAAGAAATAGCTGAAGCCCAGGAACAGGAACAAGGACTAACTATAGCTCAGGATACTAAGTAGCACTGCAGGCAGTGCTGGTTCAGGAAACAAGGAATAGCAAAAGCTCAGGAACAAGGACTGGTCTCACCGGATAACAGCTTACAATGACCAACACTGGGCTGAAGGGAGCTGGGGCTTAAAAGAGCTCACAGTGATCATATGCAGCAGGTGTGAGCAGGCTAGCAGCAGCCAGCCACAGGTGAGCTGAATTCCTCCACCCATCCTTGGCCTGCAGGGGTGGAGACAAAGCAGTGAGCAGGGAATTCTAGGTAGTGGAGTTTCAGGCATGAGTAGGCTGGCTTCAAATATAAGCAGGCTGGCTTTCACAAAACCCGGCATAGATTGGGAATGGATGTCTATTCCCAATATGTGTCCAAATGGCTGGAAGTCAGGATATGCATGCAGGGGAGGGTCTGGAAGTTTATTAGAAGACTGGAAAGTCCCCCAGTTCAGCCCCCTGGTGGTGGACACGGGACTGCAGGGAGCAAGTCGTGACACAGTGCAAACGTACCTTGCACAGGGAACAGATGCAGCAGAGTGAGCAGCTGTGCAAGCTTCTCTTATACTCACAGAACAGACAGTATCAGTAAAAGAGCACACTTTGGGACTAAACTAGAGCTTTGTGCAGGATCATCCTTGAACTTCATACGGCACAAAATATTATGGGGCTTCTTTACAAGCCCCTTGCACCGCCGGTGCGTCACTTTTTGTGACGCACTGGCGGCGCATTTTTCTGCCCCATATTTACAAGGACAGGAAAACCCACCCTGCGTGGCGTTTCCTGTCCTTGTAAATACGGCCCCTTTGCATGCAGCACTTTGTGTGAAAGGGGCATTCCATGGGTGTTGCTGTGGGTGTTCCCACGCAACACTCATGGAACCTGACACATTTCCAGATTCATGAGAAATCGTCAACCTGGAAATGCGTCTGAATGCTACGGCTCCCCAGGGGAGGCGTAGAGAGGCGCAACGAGGAGAAATATATTCAACGAGGAGAAATGTATTCATTTCTCCTCGTTTTTTTCCTCTTTCTATGTATGCTGCATTCTGCAGCACACATAGAATGAGGAAATCACCTCTTATGATTGTTTATGTGCAGGAAGGTGTACCTTCCTGCACATAAACAATCATAAAAAAATGACGTTTTACAAGTTCTATGTGTGCTAATGCAGCACACATAAAAAGTTGAAAAACGCTATTTCAGATTGTTTATGTGTAGGAAGGGACACCTTCCTGCACATAAAAAATCATCCCTGTGATGCAGGCATCCTTGCACCATTGTGTAAGGGTGCCTGCATCAGCGCATGGCAGGTAATTGTGCGCCAGCGCAGGGGAGAGCAAAGGGATCCGTCATATCCTTGTAGATTCCTGTGCTTTGAAAGTGCCGCAGCGTGGCGCAGCCAAAGGGCTTGTGGTGCCACGCTGCGGCACTTTCTTGTAAATGAGGGCCTATATACCCAAGTTGCAGCTGACTATCCGCAAGTCCAGAAACAAGAGAGAAAACCACATAAAACTCATATGAAAGAATCAGAATCTACAACTGTGCATGACAAGCACTACAATAGACAACTACCATGTATAACATACACCAGCTGACACATGTTCTCATCAGTTTCCTGTTTCATTTTAAGATTTTCCAAATGCCTCTCTAATAACATGTCTCCATATACTTTTTGGGCGGGTGCCTTTTTTGGGATTTTCCGGACACATAAAACAGCACACTGCAGCATGCCACTGCTTACCATCAGTCTTTCCATATGTGGGTACATGTATAAATAGATAGGTCTTTGCGTCTAAATGGATGTGCTATGTTTGGCTTTACCTGTCCATGGAGTTAATTGCCTTTCTCAAAGCATTTTTGCATTTATTCTACCTGCTTCTTTAAATTACCAGTTTCTTAGGATGCAGTTTTATAGCAACTTTAAGCTGGCCACTGTCAGTGGCTCCTCACCGGAAAGGTTAAAACTTTAAAGTTTGTTTTCATACTTTGCACATTACTCTAATTTGTTTCATGTTCAAGCTTGCTGTGCTGCCACCCTAAACTTGCCCTCAGCCCATTAGATCATTTGTTCTGCCAAGCTGAGAAGTAGCTTCTCTCATCATAAACTTAGTATAGCTAAACAACACAATGCTGCAGACAGCTCTACCAATGTACCTTGAGCACCACCCGCAGCATTCCAGGTAATCCATTAATGGGACCCTCTTACAAATCTTTTAATGCACCCCCCCTCTGAGCAGCAGCACACCTCCTACCTTTCCAGTAAATAGACCCAGAGACCTTAGCCCTGGGAATGCACCTCAATTTCCCTTTGCAAGGTTAATGCCATGCCAATCTCTGATCACATGTACAGTTCTGTCAAAGCCTCTTAACCTTCACCTGGCAGTAGCAAACCTGCTGTGACAGCAATAAATACACACAGTTATATCAATGCACCAAATTCAAAACATGCAGCAGATCTGCTATTTCCACTTGGATAACACATAGCTCTACACCTGGATCGCAACTCTGGGCTGCAGCCCTCAAGCTCGGCCAGTGTTGAGGATCAAACACAGATCTGCCAATGCAACCCCATGAAGACCTGCTCCATCTCTGCTATTCAACTACCAGGAGACCACAGTTCAAACAGCGTAACACACCACTTACCTACCGTATCACTAGATATTTCAATGCTGGAACCCACTCACAGTCCTGCCAATATGCTCTCCCTTACAGTTCATGTAATGTAACTAATTTAGTAAATGCTAGTATCCATGTAATTGTTTACAAAGAATAACAGCTCCAAATTTGATGCAAAACTATATTTCACAAGGGGAATGGTCTTGTCTTCTAAGTCTATGTTGCATGGTCGCCTGTAGCTGTGATCTATGTTGAAAATCTAGTGATAGCCGGTTACAGTAACTTTATCAGGTATAAGTAAAGCAGTGAAATACTATTGCCTTGTCTTGCATGAAGGTTTAGATGTCAGCTCTTTAAGTGTAGAGTTAACAACTAAGGTCCCATTTATTTGGTTTGGAATTCCAGCACTGTGGAATTAGTGATAAACAAAGGATTGATAATTCACTGAAGCAGGATTCCTCATTACCAATGTTCTCATTGTAACTAGGGAATACCAATGTTCTCACTGTAGCTAGGAATAACTATGGAATTCGGGTTTTCTACACTAATTCCTGCAGTTTTCTTCAGATACTGGGCACTTTTCCCCATTCAGATCTCACCAGATTTTACCTGGCGACAAGTGAATAGCGAACTAGAGGAGCTGTGGGTTTTCTCCAAAACATGTAATTTTCATTCAGTCGTAAATCCCTTTATCAGCTGAATCAGGATTTCCTTGGACCTCATAACAGACTCCTAAGTCGTGCGTCCAAACATGAACATGAAATGCACTTATGACATGCTGAGCTACACTCTTGTGGATGTCATCTCAGATATTTAATTATCCTTGAAATGTTACAAGATATGCTAGGCTTGCCACATTCATGAACAATCAATTCACCAAAATGCGGGACTGTCACTACCAGTCTCATAACTCCTCTTGTCAACCTTAACTTCTTTGATACAAATGCCTGTGCAACTAATTTTGAAATACATGTGTCAGTGAGCAG
This sequence comes from Calotriton arnoldi, assembly GCA_963921515.1. Classification (NCBI taxonomy): domain Eukaryota; kingdom Metazoa; phylum Chordata; class Amphibia; order Caudata; family Salamandridae; genus Calotriton; species Calotriton arnoldi. Next base: position 132,027 of record CAWUFW010008975.1, read on the forward strand.
GTATTCTAACCTTTGGCAGAGGTGGGTGGGTTGTGCTGAGCAGTGTACCACAAGTGAGGTATTAGGTTAGTCAATGGAGGTCAGCCTGGCTACCTGTACAACAAAAGGAGAGTTCAAGAAGGATGAAAGCTGAGCCCATGTCTCTGACTGGCTGCAGCAAATCAATTCCCAGTGTGACAGACCCTGGCTGTAGCCCAGATAAAGAAGAATGAATCAGCACAACATCGGTCATGAGGAAGAGAAATAACACCAATCAGTTTATTTGCTTTGGTAATTGTGTGACAATCTCCAATCTGAGTTATTATGAAGAGATTGTATCAAACTTCCTAAGGCTAACCCTTGATGTGCGACACTTGGCAGAGTTGTTGTAGTACCCCACATTTAATACATATACATCAAAAATCATCTGCAGCCGCCTCCCCCCACCCGGCCAAGTCTTGCTAATCTCTGAAAACTCAGTTTGTCTCTCACAAAAACTTGAATGAGAAGCAGTGCTTTAAATGGGCCGGTACTCACCGGTACTGAGTACCGGCACTTCTTATTTTTACCGATCAGAGTACCGGCACTTCTCCACTGCTAAGGAGAGTACCGGTACTCATTGAAGGTAAGCTAATTGGTGCTAGTGCTGCGGAGCTCGAGGCAGTCAGAGTGGAGCAGATCTGTGCGGCACTCTGACAGCCAAGGCGCCTCTCTAGCTCGTAGGTGAGTAACTGCGGAACCATTCAGCAGCGGCTCATATGCGTTATGCAAGGGATGTCCCTGTTTTGGAATTTTCACGCCCTGCTGTGTTTGATAGAGAAGGGCCCATTAAGGTCCTTCTCTGTCAATCACATTCACACTGTGCTTGCTGTGGTGTAACAATCCCAAGTGAACCTTTTTTGGTGAGTATGTGTCTGCTTGTGTGTGTGTGTGCGTGCGTGTGTGTGTGTTTGCCTGCTTCTGTGTATGTTTGAGTGTGAGAGAGAAAGCCAGCTCAGAGAGGAAGAGAATCTGGACACTCTCAGGAGGTAGTTTTAAAGAAAGGCGTGGACTGCTTTTGTGTGTGCATTGTCTGCTTGTTTCTGTGTGTATTAGAAGTATTGGGCCAAAAGCAACCAAGTAGGAACAGTATGACAGTGAGAAGCTTCAAATATTGCAAAACAAGGAAACCTTAACATATCGTGTTAGGTCTTTATTTTGTGTAATGAGTTAACACGTTTTGTTTATATTGATACTTTTCTCACGTTTTCGTATGTCCTGCAACTGGCGTAGTACTCATTATTAATGCTGCTCTTCCAAACTCTCTTTTGTTCTGAGGCACACTGATAATTAGCCTGAATAGTGCTGTTGATGGCTTGACTGCATTCATTTAAAAGCTCCTTCTATTATGATTTAGGGCCTGCTCCCAGCAGGTATTCACACCACTCTTTATCATCATATGCAGCTGTTAATCTGCATATATGGGAAGTTTGAAACTACTATCAAAAGAAATGCACGGGCAAAATTAATTCCTCGATAGAAATGTCTTAGTATCATCATGTCTCGCACCGCCTCTAACCCCGCCCACTAGCCACGCCCCTAGCTCAATTTAATGAGTACCTACACTTATTTTTTCCCATTTAAAGCACTGATGAGAAGTGAAAGAAAATGCCTGAAATTGGTTGCTTTAAAAACGTAGTGCTGCAGTAAACTAAGCATACACTGGTTTAACTATAAAATGGGAAATCAAAGCACTCATTTTGAAAAAATATGTAGCATCTCAGAAGGTTGCATTTCAGAACAGCAAAGGTGTCCTGAATTTACATATTGCTCCTTCTCCTGTGCTGCCCAATTTGGAATAGCATAGCATTCCTGAAAGCCTCCAGGTCTGCCTGGGGATGTCTGGGGCCTCGGGAGCCTTAAAGGTGTGTTGCTCAGCTGATCAGGCCAAATTGTAACTACTGCAAGTTGCAACTGTTACAATTTCGAGGAATGCTGCTACAGAACCTCTGTAACAATTTGCACAGCAAAAGGTTCCTGTTCCTCTATTCCTGGTGCTGCCTTTGCTCCCTTTTAGGCCAGGTGTCTCAAGGGCAGTTGCAAGGGTTGCAAGGACAGTGCTGGAGGACACTGTTGCGACCCCTGGCGACCCCCAAGTGACGTCGAAGGCCACATCTTTGGAAATCACAGAGTATTTGTGCAGTTTCTCACCTGCTGCCTCTGGTGACCAGCAACTGATGACCTAGTACATTCAATATCTGGTCTCTTAGTCTTAGTACTCTTAAAGTGCACATGCAAATGAGCTTATTTTCATGCATAACCACAACAAAAAAATCAGATAGAGCAGAGTATTTCCACGTAATAATATCAACTCTACTATATTGACACAACGTTGAAGAAAAATCCTGAAAGAGTCAAATCAGGATGCCATCATTGGCACAGCAACACTACTTGGATTCCATAAGGAAACCATCTACTGCCCATATGTGAGCTATAGCAGGGCCTTTTATATTGAGTACATAAATAAAGTGCAACCTTGGAGAATTGGAGCATGTGAGGTTCAATTTACAAGTCATGTGAAGGTCAACAGACATACCAAAAAAACATGTAAACAGACATGCTACGTGCTGCCCTGTTGTTATATGGTTCCTACTAATCAAGTAGGACTGTGTATTCAAAACAAGAAAGCTTCATAATACAGACTGAGTCTGCTTATATAATCACTGAATGCTGGCTTGTTTGGCTAGCTCACGGTACCGCAACCAAACTCCTAAGCCTCCAGAGTAATAGATGTTGTCAGTAATCTAGAAAATGACTCTCAGATTCCCAATGAAATCGCGAAAACATATCTAACCCTTTCATTTGTCACTCTTGCATGCCCAAAGTGTCACAAAGAAAAAGATACAATATTGCATTTTCAAACAATTATTGAAAAGCTCTAAGCTTTGCAAATAAAATGTGAACTGCAATTGTAAGAAAGATGAGGCACAATACTGTAATGAGTATTAGTAGTGAAAAATACAAAAAAATAAATCATGATAATTGTTCATAATGGTGCTAATGTTACTCCTGTCTATTGCAAGCCTTTATGCTTAAGAGAACATTTCGAGAATACCCATCATTGGATTTGTGCTCAGATGGGGACAGGTAGCCTGTGCATATTCCCTATCAGGCTCAAACACAGATCTGCCAATGCAACCCCATGAAGACCTGCTCCATCTCTGCTATATGGTGGGGATTATGCAAATAGACAAGACAGCCGGCCAAGCAGTCATGCGCACTTAGTGTGCACAGTCCACTTCTCCTTCTAGAGCCACCAGCCCTGCCCCGCCCTAATCCAGCCCCACAGAAACGAAAAATAAAATGATAATAACATCATTATTATCATTTTATTTTTCCCTTTTTCTCTTCTCTAAGAGCAGTGGGGCGGCGCTCCTCTGCCTTAGCGGAGGAGCCGCCACTGACACCTGGCTATACAAACAGAGTTCTCTACCCAATAAAGACCGTTTCCATACATTCTTTAATGATCTTGGAGAATCTGACATTTACAATCTCTTCATCCCAGTTATGATTTTCTGTTATTTAGTCACAGAAATCAGTACCACTGGTCACCAGATCTGCACAATAATCGTATGGTGCAATGGCTTAAGGGGAGATAGTCTTGCTGTTGCATAGAAAATTGAAGAAGCGCTATCAGGTGGCAACAGTCAAATTATAGTTCACAGATTAACAATTAAAACCTATATATGCACTTGTTTAACGTATCAAAACTTTCCATATAAGACAAAACCCATCTAATAATATCACCCAATCACAACCTTAAATGAGATCTCGTTTTTGGAGTAGCCACCCAAAAAGATATTATATCAATTAGATTTTCAATACCATCTGCATCAAATACTGGGTATAGGAGCTCTTTACTCAAGAGTAGACAGGACATGGGCAAATATTTGTTGGTTTTCATACATAATGATCGCAATCAACTATAAATGCAGGATAACACACATTAAGCATCCACAACACAGAGCACATATCCTCAGAGGAGGCCAGTCCCAGCAAATGCCTTCGACAGGAGCCATGTGTGTTTTATTGAAAGAATGTAGGGGAACAGGACCTACACTTGAAAAATGGGTGTCAAGTTTAAATATTCACGGGGGCCCTTTAGACGCTGGCGTGCGCCATGCCAGTATGCCAGCTCAACTGAACCTCTGCTCTTCCTCTGGGAGGGGACAACCTGCTGTTCTCTGAAATCCCCACCTGCCTGTCAGGGATCTCTCTGCCTTCATTGCAACCGCACTGAAGAGCGAACAGCATGCCGAGCGCATGCCATGATTGTTTGGCCCCAATCTGCATACATTTTTGTTTTTCTAAAACAAACTCCAAAACGTTTAACAAAAAAACACAATAGCCCTGATGTGCAGGGAGTTTCTTGGCTGCTTGTTAGGCCTTGATTGATTTCTCGTCCAGGGACTGGTATGTCTCCTATTTGTTCCCAGACATTGGAGGTAAGACACGATTGGATGCCTTTCCAGACAGCAGAGATATGCTCCCTTTTCAGTGAATCATAGCCAGCCGAGAGATATATTTTAGCTTTTACGTTTTAACAAGCACATACATAAAGACAAGTGTCATTCCCATTTTACATTTCGTAATTTCTTTTAGCTTTATGTCACAAAATATATAACGATGAAGTATTGTTACTGCTTTACCTTCAGGTTAAAGTATTCTTTGTATACCTTTCTCTAATTTAGGTCCAAATATTGAACATTTCACACATTTTAAATACTTTCGTTCCAACATAAATTATATTATTTAAACAATTTTAACATTTATATTGATCACTGGTCATATCTCGGAGACAGATGGTGGTATTCAAACACTCAAGAAATTGATTTTCACCACAATCCTGGTGAAGGCTCTGTCCACTGGTACCATGAACCAAAAAGCATTGGTGCCTATTATACAGGAGATGGATTGTCCTCCAGTACGGTCTTGGGGCCAGATCTACGACCCATTTTTGCATGTGCAAACGGGCTAGCGACTCGCAATTAAGCGCAATTGGTGAGTCGCCAAATGCCCCGGTCGTACTTCTGGCCCTAACTGTTTTCCTAACACAACTCTAGAAATTAACTATGCCATCTAGGTTCTATTCAGATGCATTTTATATTCATACATCAAGGTGCAATAATTGTCGATTAATTTTTTCACAGAAAACTCCATAGCACTCGAATACACAACTACGTAAACATCAATTTTTAATGCACCCATTAAGGAAGTGGAATAACACTGCATGATTAAAGTAACAGTACATGCATGTGAAGCCTTTAACAAGGGGTGGGTAGGTTGTGGATAAAATTGTTAAAGAAGTGCTGTCCAGTGTGATGGTTGTATCCCTTTTAGACTTCTTTGATCTCTGAGCAGTGTCAGAGAATGAGAATCCTCATTAGGCGCATTGGTTGATGATGGGAATGCTAGTTCTTTCAGTTTTCTTTTCCTTATCCTTCTGGGACTAGTCTTCTGCAACAGTGATCACTTGGCCAGGTGAAAATAAATAAGGTGATCTTGTTCGGTCTCAGATGTTGGTGGATACCAACAGGTATGAGGGAAATGGTAGCTGTCCGTTGATGCTTGCACTCCCATATTTAAATGCATACTTAACTAAATACTAGTATACATGTGAACAAAACTCATAAGTAATCAACTACATTATTACGCACTGCTTTAGGATAGATGATCGTAGCTTGAATTTGACCTCAACTTATGTGCATAAGAAGTAAATGAGAAACTATCCATTTCTCTCACCAAGTTTCCACACTACACACTGAGATCATTAGCCTGAAATAGACTTTCTTTTTTTGGTAGATTTTCAATTCCAAATGTTGTCAGACTTAAAATCTCTGCCAGACAGATCATTTAAATTCTTCAATGTTTGGGGGCAGAATTTTCAAGGCTTTGTGCTAGCACAAACTCATAAAAGATTATGCTAACTGGCGCAAACTCTGGATAAACTATTTATGTTTCAGAGAAAACTTGTTTTGTGCTGGAAAGTTGTCTAAGAGTAACACGAATAGCACTACTTTGCTTTATTTTGTGTCCAGCGGGTGTTCCATGGTAAGTGGCTGTTCCCATGCTACTACCCATTGATTAGACTCAAAGCTCTATGTACTAACAATGGTAGACAGGACTTTGTGCCAAAAAATAATGCCTCCTTGAGGCCAGTGTAAAAAAGAGAAATGTTTTTATTTCCTCTAACTTGCCCACCACATCACACACCCAATGTGGCATCAGATGAATTTCCTTTTGAACAGTCAAAATTTGGCAGAGCATTGCTTGAAGAAATATGTTTTTGAAGGGTATTTCGTTGTATAACCAAACTTATTCTGGATGGATTTGCCTTATTAGTATGAATACAAACCCGCCTCAATTCACCAGGTTAAATATATGCGTGGTGGACTGCAGGACACAACATACATAAAAGCATTCTGTCAGGGACACAAAGATTCCTATTGTTACACGCATGAGATTCTCTCTCTGCCAACTCCATTATCATTTACAGGTGAATTCAATAGGAGGGAAGCCCACATGAACAGGAATATTCCAATACAGAACCTGATGTCTTGTAAACTAGCCTGACAGAGAGTTGGAAGAAACCTTTCATTGTTAAAACATTTATTTTATGTAAAGTGAATTTGTCACTCTAAAGCACAAGCCTCTCCAACTCAGCATGAAAAATTATCTTGTTTTGATTTATGAATTTAATATTTCATCATGGAAATGTAAAACTACAGCATTATTTCACAATGACTGGTATCTGGCGATACGGGGCAATTTATTATATTTATTATTTGGCTTTATAACACCATAAATCAAAATTATTGAAAATTAAATGTACAATAGACTGCCAGGGACCTTTGCGGTATAACAATGCTTCACACATGGCTCAGTGTGGTATGACAGTAAGCTGAATTATTCATAAGAGCCTTTGCATTTTCATTCAACTTAATCAAATTAATAGAACAATTTGATTTCTTAAAACTTATTAATGCTCCACAGGAGCAAGGGCCACCGGGAAGACAGCTGAACGTCTCTTTGAATATTTGCCATTTGTTTCATACCTCGTTGAACTGCTGAGGCGTACTGAATAACAGGTCCATCAGCTAGCTAAACACTTGTAATGCACACTCAAACGTGTTTCACAATCACAATGGAGTGTGAAGTTGTCAAGCAGAGGCAGATGTTTTAATGATATTGCATTGTGCAAAACAAATCGAACTTGATTCACAAATGGAATTGTAAAGCTCTGCATGCGTAGATCGATGTCTGTAAACAAAAGAGATCTACACCTTTTTGCATGAATGAGAAAAGCAGTTATACACATAGAACATTTATTCTTCTTTTGTCGTTCTTTGTGACCAAGTGCATAGCAAAAAACAATGCACTTATTTGGAGAAGCAAATGTGGAAAAAATGTTCTAAAATATTGTATTATTATTTTTCAATGTTAAGTCTTCCATTTCTCCAAAAATGCAGTTCAACGACCTTTTCCATACTTCCTGCACCACATACCCCATGTGCTGAGCATTCTAAGTAAAGCTTTATAAATGTTTATAAATGCCCCAAAAGTTATTATTCTGTTTGTTTTCACCCCATTTGAATGGCCCACTGCATCCAGATTCAGCTCTTTTACCTACTTGGATCTTTTCACTGGAATTTGCTTCCACCAGATGCCTGCTATTCAAGGTTTTTAAAATCAGTCCTCTAGAATCATATTATGCTACTAAATGGCAAAGTTTGATCACTACTATTACAAATCATCAATGTTGTAAATATGTGAGTATATTCATCAAAATGTAGTAAACTGTTTTTCCTCATAAATAAATGATCATTTATCAAATTTCTCATAAACAGTTTTTCAATATATCAAACTGTCTATTTTTGGACCATCTTAAAAATCGCGTTTGTTGTACCATCATGAGGTGTGCGTGTACAATGTTTCTTTTTGGAATGCTATGGGTACTGTGAGAAACTGAATTATTAGTCAGGGTGGATAGGAGTCCAACACAAGTAAAAAATATCACTATCTTGTTATGTTAGGTCCAGCAAAGGTTTCAGTAATTAAAACCTGAGCGCAACCTGTGGTAACTATGGAACAGAGCAGAAGGGCTAAACTTTAGACCCGGTCCTAGGCAGAGTGTGAGGTTGACCACGAGGCAGCTTGGGTTGGATACAATAACCAGTGTCGGAAATTTTACCTTGGAACTTTGTCTTTTTTCTGGAAGTCAAAGTCCTTCAGCGCAGTAAGGCAGTAGGCTATATCTGAAGAGGGTTCCAAGACGTTGAATCGGCATTGGACGAAGCCCCAGTGAATTAGTTGGTGGGAAAACCTCAGAGCGAGAAAATTAAAAATGTGGGCTCAGGTAAGTTATCTCACCAGACAGATACTTTTGAAGGTAAAAATTCCCAGGGCCATCCTTATCCACTTTTGCAGCACTTCCTGTGTGCCCTACCACAACAATCTCATAGTTCCTCTCTATAAATCTAAGATGGCAAAGCCCTTTTCCCTTTGTGTAGAGCTGGTATACCCACCCAAGAGGTGTGGCCAGGGAAATGAGCAGGCCATTCTCTGTGGTCACTTCAAATCAGTTACGGGGACAGCTCCTCTCCCAGTGAGTTTAGTGCCTGCCTGATCAGGGGAACAAGAAAGAGCTCTTCCCTGGAGTCTGCCAACATTTGCATGTGATAGGGTAGGCCTCTTTCAAGTTAACCAAGTTCCTGGGCACAGCGCCGAGGGTCGTCCTGCTAGAGGAACAGAATAACCTTTCCAAATCCAAGGACTTTTGTAGTATTTACACCTCATGAAGGGGGCTATTCAGCTGCCAGGTGACTATTGCAGCACATGCAAATGGGCCCCCAGACGTTTTAGGCAGGAAAAAGGTAACTTTCTAAAAGTACCTCTTCCTCAATAGATATTAAAAAATCGATGTTGTTATTAAATTGGATTTTGAATCATTATTAAAAAAATCTTTGAATTATATTTCCTAACCGAAATTACCAATATTAAATGTAATAATGTAAATGTAATAATGTAACACAGTATTGAAGAGTCAGCCTTGCTATACTAAAAATATCTTTCTGGTCTTTTTCACTGTAAGGACTTATTTAACATTAAACGTTTACATGTCATGCTTTTAAATACCATGGACCCCGCCTTGTGGGCAGTAAAGCCTCCTTATGGGTAATGTATTAGTATTTAAAAGAAAGGGTTTGGCCTGTCAAAAGGGGCTATTTTGACAAGTCGAATTTGCAGTTTAAAGCCGCCACAGCCAGGGTACGAATACAATGGTAAACCTGCAGTCATGTTTGCATTGTCACTTTAGTAGGTGTCACAATGAATGCTACAGCCAATTAGTAACATTTAACTTACAGGCCCTCAGTACTTTTTGTAACACACACTATGGCTTATTGGTAAGTAAAATATGCAAATTAGCAGTATAACCAATTTTAATATGTTTTAATGGTCAGAACACATGCACTGGGGCATGTTTAGCAGGAGTACCAGTACACAGAGTCATAAACCAGCAGCATCAGTCCACAAACAATGTGGGTGACCATGCAAAAAGAGGCATTTTCCTACAAGCACCAAATAAATAGTAAATAAAATAACAAAATAGCATAAATTGGCATATGTAACCTTTGTGTTAGTCATCGATGTGTACAAATGGCCCACACTGCCTTAAATCAAATTAAAAAAGTAGAGGGAAAGCTTCTCTTCACATTTGAAAATAGAAAAGTGTAAAACAAGTTTAGAAATGGTCATGTAACAACACAAGGTAGGCCAAAGTGTAGAAAGAGAAAATAAACCATTTTTGCATTTAATATGCTGTGTAGGTCAGTTGTAACTGCGCCTGAAAGAGTTAAGCCCAGTTGCTTAATGCTTAAATGTAAAATATAAGATATGCCCACGATTACATTTAAAAGATACCTAGGTGCTTACAAGGTATGTTATGAGCAAGAAGCTGCTGCCTGCTGCAGACTTTTAAAAGTGTGATGTAGGTAAGACAAAAAGTGGAGACATCAATCTTGCAGCATGTAGTTAATAAACTAAAAATAAATCATTAGTTAACTGGTATTTTTCTTACATATGCTGCTGAATTGAATTTTATAAAACTGCCATAATTCTGCCTTTTTGGTAAGCAGATGGTGCTGGAATGTTAATGCCATTACTGATGCAGAGCCTCCTGGGGCTCAAATGTAATTATTATCATTCACAGCACATCTTCTTCTCCTGGTGGGGAAGTGACCAACTGACACTTATCAAAGGCCTCTGAGTGCAAAAGCCTTCCTGTCATTTCTAAAATGGGGATCCATGACAGTTGCCTCCTTTGAAGGAAGGGCACATAGACAAAAGGAGCTTTTGGCTAGATGGGCTGGAGAGTGGATATGTCCAAAATGAGTGAGCTTTTTCTTTGATCCTCTGAGACCTACAGATAATGGCAGTGGCCGAAGTTTGGACAGAATCTATGTAAAACTTATATCTATCATTTTGGACTCAATAGTCCATGTCCTGACTTCCAGTAGTTTACTTGCTGTGGAACATTTTTCCTGAGAATGTGAAAGTGTGGAAGATTCCATTAACAGAGACAGTTAGCTGCACATGTTTGAAAAAAATACCAGAAAGACTTTTTGGGGATTTGTTTTTTGGAAACAGATCAAACTGAAATTGAGTATAAGCAGCTGCCAACATCATTCCGTCCCAAGCACTCTGCAAGGATGTCTCAAACTTCTTTGAACAGATGATTGCCAAGATCAACACATTCTGATACCGATACAAACTCCCCCAACCAGCCAGATACCTCCTTCATTGCCAAACACCAGCTAAGCAACTGGTAGCCCCTCTAGAATGAAGAAACCACTGCTCTGATGAAGCTGGGTCTAGTAGCTTAGTGGATTAATGCGTTCACTGTACGGGCCTGTGTTCGGCCTCATGGTCACAGGTTCAAAACCCGGTGGGTTCACTCAGTCTTTCACCCCCCCACATCAAAGGCACTTTTGGGTATAAGTACTGGGTCTCTGATCCCCTAAAATCAGACACTTCTGGATCTTGAACTGAACCTCTGTAAGAAGGACTGCTGTGCTGCTTAAAAGAATCGGAAGGACTGCTTTTTTGCTTGTTGCCCTGCTGCCTGCTGCTCCCTGTCTCTGCTGAAGGAGAGCTGGACTCTGCCTTCCCTCCAAGTAATCTCAAAGGGCTTGTTGGCTTGCCTCCTGTTTTCTGAAGACTCAAGGACACAAAAGACTTCTGGCAATTCTGCTGCCTCCTGTGAGTCCTACTGTTGCCTGAGGTGACCCCTCCAAGTTCTGGACCTCAGAATTGGGTTCTGCAGCTGTTTTGCTACAAAATCGATGCTTCGTCACCACTGCGCCAATCTGACCCAGCACAGTGCCCTTCGACGCTGAAGCAGAGCCTGCGCTGCTCGACGATGACACAGGACCTGACAGAGAGGTTTGACATTGACTCAGCGCCGATCTGAGTTCCCAACCATGAGGCTTCACTTCGGCCCATCAACCAAACTGCGAGGGTCCACGACAAAGCAGCACCGATCCGAGGTCCACACTGCGAGGCTCAACTTCGGTGCATCAACTCGACTGAGAGGTTCGACGACGACGCGGTGCCATGTCTAAATCTCGACCATGGGGCTTGACTTCAATGCATTGACCCAACTGTGTGAAACTTTGTTTACCGGGGCCTGCATGGGTCCTGGCTGGCCTGTGCTTCCACGAGGTTGGCCCGAACTTTGACTTTGCTTCATTCTAGCGCAACATAAAGTAAACTTTTTAGCGCTACTTGCTTCTAAGTACTTTACTGCATTTATTCCTTTAAAATTCAATATTTCAACTTCTATGTATTGGATTTTTGTTGCTTTGGTCTTGTTTTGCTCAAAATATAAGAATCTATTTTTTTAAACCTGTGTGGAGTCTTTTTGTGGTGTATTCATTGCGTTACTGTGCCTGTGTGTGTTGCACAAAGACTTTATACATTGCCTCTTTAGATAAGCCTGACTGCTCTATGCCAATCTACCAGAGGGTCAGTTCAGGTTAGATTTTAGTGTGTATCTAACTTACCCTGACTAGAGTGGTGGTTCCTGCCTGGCCTGGCTGCATACCTCAGCCAATCAGGAATCCCATTTCTAACACCATGACTGAAATCCTGCTGCATCATGCGGGTAAATATACAGGCACTGACATTGCTCAAGAGCCCAAGGGTACCCAAGAGACCTCGATCTGAACCTAAATCTAGTAGCTAATGTGTCATAGACACAGTAATCTTCTTGAATTCTCTATTGTGAGCATGCAACTGTGAATTTCCCTCTGTGTACTGTTTTACCTGTCTTTCCAGTAGCACTGTACATATGTCCTGTATTCATTGCACCTATTCTTTTTGTGTCATTAGTATATTAAATTAATTTTCTTTTCATATGTGAAAGCACCTGGATGGACATTCTTTTTTAAGAGCTATTGTGTTGAATGTTGTGTTCTGCGCTTCTAACCCCACACCACTACCAGGAGGAAGCCATAGACTACTCAACTTGCTACTTTGCGGGTCAAATGCTAAAAGGGTGTACTTTTTTCTCAGTTTTCAGTGGCCACTGTAGGCCAGGTTGTAGGATATCTGTGGTAAAAGGGCTCAACCCCCAGGGTTGAAGCCATGAAACCCATGGAATTGGTTTTGACACCATGCATGTGAAGCAACATTCAGCAATTAGCCTGCCATTTTCCACATTGATAAATATGTATAACATTCCGCCATTGAGCTGTCTACTTTCAACCTACTATGTGTGTAAAGCACAATCCCACAATTAACATGCCTATTTCCTCATTAGAAATCAAAGTACTTCAGTGATCGTAGTCCTGTTTTTCTATTGCCTAGTATATAAAGAAGCACCATTGTCACGTGCATTATCCTTTGACAAGTGTTTACAGGGTTCTACTCATCTTCACCCAACTCACCGACATGGATCTGCAGCAGAGTGCTAGAAGATGTTCACTAATTTCTACAGAGGTTTTTTTTTTATTCCTTACCCAGAAAAGAACACATAATCAAAATACATTATACAGAAAATCATGGATAAATACCAATAGTAAAAAAAACTGTTGAGCATGATTAAAACAGGATAATTTAGCCAATGAATTTCATCAATATTTACAATGAGAAGCTAATTATTCGTGGGGGGGCAGAGGGGCACCCCCAAATTTAAACAAATAAGAACTATAGAGGATATAAGTTAAGATAGGGGTGCAAACGTTCCTATCCGTCCGTGAAATTCCGAGCATAAATTAATAAATTATTTAAAACATATATATCTGCTATTTACACACGGCAGATGGACTTGTGGGGCCGCTGTGGCTATTCATCCAAGCCGACAAAGGGGCCTAAATTTTGTCACCCAGCCTCTTGGCCTGCCTGTCCTTGCATGCATAAAGTACGGTCTCTTGGTTATAAATCCCCAGCAATCGGGCAAGCCAGGCCTGGAATGAGGGGGGCTCTGGATCCTTCCATCTGGCTGCTATCAAGAATCTAGCAACCGCAACTGATATAAAAACCAAGTTGGTCTGGGCCATATCTAACCTGCTACTACTATTGTGTCCTAAAACCATCATGGAGGAGCTGAGGTTAATCCTGTGCCCAAGCAATCTTTCCCAAAATGCCTCCAGGCCCTTCTTCAGGGGAGAGAGCCTGTCGCAGCTGTAAGATATGCATACCAAAGCGGCCGGGCCATCCCCACACCTGGGACACTTTTCATCTATCCTTTTTGCCCACCCAAACAGCTTGGCTGGGGTAAAATAGAGATTGAATACAGTTTTATAGTGTTGGGCCTTCAAGCTGGCGGACAAAAAGGTTTTTGTGGCTATTCCAATTGCCATATCTAAATCAACATTAGGATCATGTAGCCTCCTGGCCCATTCTGTTTCGATCTTTTCCGGATCGTCTGGAAGGTTGTCAAGCAAGATGCTATAGATATTTCTTATTTTACAGTCTGTGCGGGCTAATGCCTCCAGGAGAGGAATTTTATCCAAAGATAAATCCGCTCTGCGGTTATTTAAAAAATCCTTAATTTGCACATATTTAAAATATGAGCTATCTGGAATGCCAAAACCTTGCTGCAAATGTGAAAAGGGACCGATTTGATTTAGGACCTAAAGGTCCCCTATTTTTATAAGGCCGTGTTGCTCCCATTGTCTACCCATAACATCATAGAGAAAAGTAGGAAGAAGGAGGGATCACCACAGAGGTCTATATCTACAAAATTTTAAAATCTTCATACATTTACGAATCTTGGTCCATACTTTTCAGGCATTGAGTATAGTCTTAAATCAGACTTTCTTAAAATAGCTGGGCTCTAGCTGTCGCAAGAGCAGTCCATTAGCCTTTTTCCCTAGAACAAGCTTGTAAATAGTAGGGAGAGTAATAGGACCTTCCTGAACTGTCCTGCCAGTGTTTTCGGCAAAGAATAACATTCTTCTGTTGTAGAAGGGCCGCCCAATAATACAATGTGATATTAGGAGCTGACCAGCCACCCCGTCCCTGTGGGAGAGAGAGAAATTTTAAGGAGCGCCTCACCTTCCCATGCTGCCAGATAAAATTTATAAAAATAGAATCCAATATTTTCAATACTGACTCGTCAATAGCTACCTGCAGAGATTGAAATAAGTATAAGATCTTTGGATGCATTATCATCTTGAGGATATTAGGCCTGCCGATGATTGATAAATGGAACCCATTCATATGCCTTAAATCAATAGAGATTTTTTTAACCAAGGGGTCAAAATTAATCTTACTAATTGTGTCTTACTTAGAGCTAACTCTTACCCCCAAATATGTGGCTATATCCACACGCGCGCATCGAAGTAGACAATGTTATCTGTACAGATAATTTGCATTTTCCCCTTATTTAGTGTATACCTGGAGCCTTGCCGGTACTCCCTGGCAATAGATTTAATCTCCCTAATTGCCCCCTCTGGATCGGTGGTAACTATATAATCGGCGTATGCTATCACCTTGGTTTCATAACCCTTACAAATAACCGGCTTTATTTTCTGATTCCTTAAAATGTTCTCGATCAGCGGGTTTGTGTAAAGGGCGAACAGAATGAGAGAGCATGGGCACCCCTGCCTTTTCCCTCTAGCCACCTGAATGCTTTCTGGCTCTTTACCCATTAGTTGAAGCCGGGCGTGTGAATCTAAATACATAGCCTTAATGGCTGTAATCATTCGGGGGCCAGAACCCTTTACTTCTAATATATCCCATAGAAAATTCCAAGCCGCCCGGTCAAATGCCTTTTCGGCATCAAGGAGGACCAGAGCCATCTGTTCCCCTGTCTCTGCTGTAACATCAAATAGCATTATACCCGCCTTATGTGGTCAGTTGTTCATCTACCCGGTATATATCCATGTTGTCAGGGTGACTCAAGACGGGCTATAACCCTCCCCAACCGACCTGCCAAGATTTGCGAATAGATCTTGGCATCCGTGTTTATCAGTGATATTGGCCGGTTGGTGGTAGGCCTGGCCGGGGGCTTGTCCTTCTTAGGGAACATAATAATGTCCATGCCTTTCAATGACTCCGGTGGAAGCCCGTCGTATTGAATTCCCAAAAACAAATGTAATAAAAAAGGGGCTAGCTCTGATTGAAGTACCGTGTAAAACTCAAGGGGTATTTTATCAGGGTCAGCCACTTTGCACCAATGGTAGCTGGTGTAGAGCAGATAAGACCTCTTTGAGTGAGATATCTGCCTCTAGCTCATCCCTAGTGGATTGAACCAGAGGTACCCAGTGGTCCAGCTCGGTAACTACTTGGAGGGGGTCCGAGAGTGCACAGTTATCTTCCTTATATAGCTCCTGATAGAGTTCTTGGAACACCTGGACTATGTCATTGACCTCTGTAAAGGTTGACCCTTCCTTTTTAATTGCGGCTATCCTATTCCTTGTCGTTTTTTGTCTCGTTCGTAGAGCAAGCATTCTGCCTACTGATTCTCCATACTCGTAGGTCTCATTTGTATGAGTCTGGTACTCTTCAGCTGTTCTCTGAGTATAATATTTATTTATTTCTGCTTTGAGCATTATAATTCTAAGCTGAGTTTGCACAACTCCTGCCCCCTGAGTGATCCTTACAACAGCCTCTCATTCTCAGCTTTGTGCTGCCTCCTAATGTAAGTGACATAGCTAACAATCTCTCCCCTCAAGCTGGCTTTAAAAGCATCCCAGACTATGCAACGGGATACGGTGTATCTGTTAGTATTGAAATAGCCAAGTGTCCAGTTCTTTATGTATTCAACAAAGGTTACATTGACCAATAATTTTCTGTCAAAGGTCCATTTATACTGGCGTTTTGGGTTCCCATGCAGTATTATCTCTAAAACCAAGGGATTATGATCTGATATTATCCTTGGAAGCTTCCCGATCCCTGCTTTATCTACCAAACCTCCTGATATTAAGAGATAGTCCAGCGGGAAATACTTCTTATGTGGACACGAATAATAAGTATACCCTGGATCCATAGGGTGCTCATAATTCCATATGTCCGCAAGGCCATGGCTAGCAACAAAGGAAGACAGGGCCCTATATACTCGGGGTTTTTCCCCCTGGTATTTCGAGGCTAATGTTTTCCTGACTGCTTAATGTATGTTCAAGTCTCCACAGACAACCAACGGGCAAGACCAGGATGCTAATTCAACCTCGAGATCCTCCAGTACTTTAGGATCATCCTGATTTGACCCATAGATGGTACAGATGGTTAATCCTGCCTCAAACTCAGACAACGTCGACCTTCCTAAGCTGTCCTCCCGTTTACGCCTTATTGCCCCCATTATGGGCTTTAGCCAAAATTGCTACTCCCCTGATATTCCAGCTCTGGGAGGAGCAGGTCAGGACAGTATACCCTCTAAATGATTACAACTCCCTCCTGTCCCGTGGAATATGCGTCTCCTGGAAACATACTATACCAGGGGCAGTAGCCCTTATAAGCTCAGCTACCCTTGATCGTTTGATTTTGACTGAACATATAGCTATTTCATGCTCTTGACTTTACTAATAAAAAATTCTATATAATCCTCACTGTTCCATATCTGGGTAAGATTTTCTTGTTTCTCCCCCTGCACCTATCCTCTACCATCGTGACCGGCAACCCCACCCAATCCACCTGTCGTGTAGCTTCTATAGTACCCCTGCAGGACCTGCGCGTTTGGATAACATATACTGTGGGCTTGGTGGCAGACTGACTCCGTGCACCCCCACCGTATATGTTAGCCTGGTTTGCATTAGCTAGCTCGCAGTGCCACTAGTGTCTCCTCTTATCGGGGAGAGATTAGTTTCTGGCAACCTTAGACCATGACAACCCTGATCCCTCAGAATCGTGGAAACAATGTACTACCTTTCGCTCAGTCACTCGTGCTCACTTATTCGGTTTGTCTCAGAGAGTTACACAGAATAAACAGTCGGGCGTTTCAATAAGTATTTATTGAACAGTTGTTATTCTAGTGTAAAATATATGTGCTGCGGTAATCAGCAGACAATAGCAGAGATATATTAGCAGTACGATAAAAGCAAAGGGATAGAACCGTTCTACCATATTGCGATAATCATGAGTACATACATGAATATAAAAGCATTATGCAAGGTGTGCGTACTCCTACGGTGCCTAACTAGATGTACCTGAGTGTACCTAGCATATGTGTAGGTCTAAAAGCTAAGAGCCAAGAATCCTTCTAGGATTTAGTTGAACCCCCATACCTGAATAGAGAGAGTGTGGGACCCCGTCCTGGTCTCGAGTTGGACACCCCGTCAGGGCTGTGTCAGACCGCTGTCAGCTGGAGCAACTGCATGCAGGAGCCTCAGCATCTCTAGTCAATGTGTCAGCATTGAAGTCTCGGTTCCCTCTCCTTTACCGGGGCAAGATGTGGTGTAATTATACCCTAAAGAGTCTCGGTCCTCAGTATGGTTTGTATTGGACATGAGGAAGACGTCAGGGGTGACCTTTGTACATACATATTATGGTGGTGGTGTATTCTTAGAAAGCCATGCATAATTAATGAGAACAGTGTGGGCCTGTGTTTGGAAGAACCCTGCTGCATTCAAAACCACAGGATAGATAACGTTCAGCCCTCAGAGCTCGTTGTGTGCTAGCTGGGACCAATGTAGGTGAAAGATCATGCCTATATAAGGAATCATACTATAATTGGACATGTACAGTTGTGACCATAATTGGGCATATGCGGCCATGACCATAATTGGGCAAGTACAAATATGACCATATTAGGGTAAATATGAATACGTTCATTGTAGGGCATGTACGAACGGGTCTACATTAGGGCATCTATGCGGGATATAACACACCCCTCAAAGTCTTCCATGCCCTTCAACCACAACACGCCCCCCTGAACCACCTCCCTCCTCCCTCCTCCCACCCCCACACCCCTCCAACCCTGAGAAGCTTTCAGACTGAACAGCGGTTTGTAATAAGATGAGTGCGATTTATACGTACATTTCTTATTACAGTACAAGAATAAATGATAGGCCCTAAATCCAGCAGCAGAGCTCTTTTTCTTTTTTTTTGGGAGCACCTAGGAAAGTGGTCAGAGGTAAACGGGCCAAAAAATAATGCAGACGAAAGTTAACTCTGTATTAACCCCTGTTCATATAATTCTTATACTTTGATACCATCTAGGAACTCCTTTGCCTCAATTTCAGACGCAAAAAATCATGTTTGCCCCCCCAAATCACTTTCAAGCGTGTAGGATTAACCAAATATGCCTATGCATTTTTGTCCTGGAAAGGCTTAATTAACTGCTGCAACCACCACCGTCTTTAGACCGTGGCATGGCAGAAGCCAGTTCGGACAAAAGACGAAACATCACCACTGAACCGCTTCGCTTCAGGTCTTGCTTTCTCGGAGATCAATTGCCTTAGGAGGAAGTTTCCAAAGTAAACTAAAATGGCACGCGGATTGGCGTCCTTTCTAGCTGGTTGTCACAAGACAAAAGGTACACTATGGACTCGCTGCACCTCTTGCGACCAGTTCCATCCTGTTAGTTCGGGGAAGACAGTTTGCAGTAGCTCTACCACATATGTCAGGATGTCTGTGCCTTCGACTCCTTCTGGAACCCCTAACAGTCAGAGGTTATTACGCCGCTGGTGATTCTCGTGATCTTCGAGCTTCCATTGTATGTCAACAAGCTGGGATTCATGTGCCTCCGTCTGTACACGAGTGGCTGCCAGGTCTATTTCTACTGCAGTAGTTCTTGTTTCAAGATCTGTCTGGTGATCTCCGATAGTGTTGCATACTTTAGCCAGTTTTCTGACTGCCCCTTGCGGCTGTCTTGGCATGTCTCCTCACGATGTGTTAATATGGACTGATAGATAACGCACATTGTGGGGGGGGTCAGAGCCAGTAGTATCCTGTGAGAGCCCGGGAGGAGAGCCGGGTAAATGTTCTGTGGGTGAGTAGTCCCAAGCTATATCTATGCCCTCTAGTATTTGCCGGCCTGCCTTCTTAACCATTTTGCGCGCAGTCATGGCGCGAGACCCTTTGCCATCATCTGGATCGCTATTGTTCTCGCTAGAAACAGAGAAGGAGCCGGACCTGTCCACCGACCATTCAGCTCCATCGGAAAGTGAGAAAAAACAGTCACTTGGAACCTTTTCCAGGTCGCAGTTCACAGTCTCTGCCCCCCTGCTGGGTCACTAATCACTGAGTGTAGCTTATGGATTGATCACTGGTTACTTGGATCGACTCTACCAGGTCCAGGCTAATAAGGTTATACAAACCGGGTGGGGGGCAGGTCAAAGAAGGGCCACTCAGGGATGCATTGCTTAAACCAGGGACTACACCCGGCTGATCAAGCCTCCCCTTATCCGCTGGGGGCCAATTCCCCTCTTTGGTTTCACTATGATCAATATTGGTAAAATTCTCAGCGTGTTCACTGGTACACTCCCTTGGCCAGAGGCTGAAAAGAAGAAGAAGGATCCAGCATACCTTTGTCCAAGGTAGAAGAGGTCCCAGCCTCCAATATCGCCTTGCCATCCTGTGTCCTCAGCTCTGGTACCGCCATTACCGTCAAATCTTCTATGGCTGCAGTGTCAGTCCAGTCTGTTTCAGTTGCTATGGGCACTCCCTGTGTTTGCCAGTCCCGTTGCTTCTCGGTTGCCCCTTTCAGAAGCTCCACCACCTTCGGCCGGCCGGACGTTGGATAGTGGCGGCCCCACCTCTCCCCTTCCTCTCCGGAGGAGGCTCCGCTTTCGGCACGGAAGGAGTGCGTCTCCCTGCTTGCCACGGTGTCGGCCCCTCCATGGAAACATTCTCTTGCTTCTGTGAACCGGGTGTGGTAGTCATCGTGGGGGTTGCCAGCTTTACTCGTCTGTGCTGCTCCGGCTGCTTTGGGGTGCATCCCTGCTGTCAGAGGCATGGGTTGGCAAACGGTGCAGTCAGAGTGATTCAGAGCAGCAGCTACAAGGCGCCTGAATGCAAACAGGCTTCCCAGGATCAGCGCTATTCGAGAACAGCCTCCAGGGGCTGGGCAAACATCCATCGGGGCTTCGAGGGACATAAGTACTTCTCAGGTCAGTTTTTATTCATCTTTATCCGTTCACGGGTCAGGGTGCTGCTACCGGCCGCCTCAAGGAGCCACCATCTTGCTTCTCCCAACGCCCAATACCTTCTATTACAGAGGTTTGAAGGTTAGAAGGCACATGCATGTGATGCTGACAGTGCCATCATCACAACAAAAAGGGGCAGGCTGTGTGGCATGCTACTCAGCCTGTCCATTTTCCAGAAGTCCTTTCAACATTCAAGCAGATGGCATGAGTTGTCACGTATTCACATAAGCTCGTTACATGCAGTCACCTTATTAGGTCTTGCATGCATGAGCTTGCGAATGCGTTCTCGCTTGCGAGACTCTTGTGTTCTGTAATGGGCTTGGAACCCGCCCATTGTTTACCCTTCATTTGCAGTCTCATCACTCTTCTTTGCTGACTTCTAGGTGGGCAGGGCTTGCCATGCATCACTTACTTTTCTTTCAGTGCCACATGGACCAAACACAGACTAATTAACTTTAATTAGTGTTCCTTCAATGGCTATCCACTGCTCACGCTGTGATTCAGGTTCTATTTCTTTTTTTAAAACAACACTATAAGGCAGTCAATGCTGGCTGCATCAGATCGCTTTTTTAAACCTTCCCCCACCTGCCCCATCCTGCTTCGTCTGACCTGCCAACCCGCCTCCATCCTGTTTCTTCTACCCCGCTCTCCCCAACCTGATTGTTATCCCCCTTCCATGCATGCTACCATCCCTGTTTCTGCTCCCCCACCACCCTCCCAACCATCTGTTTTTCTTCTCCCCCTCCCACTAACAGAAGGAAAAAAAGAAATGCTAAGAAGGAGCCAGTGCTTGCCAGTTCATTGCGCTTTTCCTAACCGTTCTGTTACCCACTCCCACCTGCCCCCTGTTACCCACCCCTATCCAATTTCCAAAGCCAATAGCTCACCCTTAGGAGAGACCAATGCTTGTTTGTAAGTAGATACTGCACAAGCTACTTGATAAATGATGCATAGGCCATGTGTGTGCTAAGCAGGGTCAGCCCACTGCACAATTTCACATCTTAACAAGTAGTTTGTGATGAAAAATCATTCCAGTGCTACATTGAGCCCTCAGGAGCAGCCCAAATTTCATAATACCTAGAGACATTTGGGGATGGAGGGGACCAGCAAAGGGCAATATCATCATACCCTAAAATTCGAGCCTCTCCGGCAGTCATATGGACGGGGGAAAAAAGGGGAGGTAGGCAGGGTTGTCAACGTTCTTGGATATGCTGTCCGTCTTTGTATAGCTCACTTTAAATAAAAGAATGAAGTAAAAATATTTACAAGTGTCTTCCATACTCACAGTTGTTCTACAATTTGTGTAACACTAAGGGTAGAATGGCAGAATACAGACTTCTCTGTTAGTACTCATCCTTCTTGTGAAGCATCACAATTCTGTATCATAAATTGGGTATCATAGTTTCACATTTTAAACACTTTCTATGGAACAGGAGAGTCTGGGAAGTGATACCACAGGAGCGCCAGCAGTCAGTAGGCAGGACGTAGACAGTAAAACAGAAATCATAGTCATAAAAACAGACCAGTATGAAGAGTAGTAGACAGAGAGAACTGATTAGGGGAAAGTGCTTGAAAATGCAGAGCAAAAACAGGAAGAGGGAGGATAAAGGAAGGGAAGAGAGGGATGGAAAGACTGAGTGTCAGAAATTGGGTTGCTGGTTGACTGGGGTATGAGCCCTGGTCAAGCAGCAACCACATTCCTCGTTAGGGTAAGAGGCAGGCAAATACTACATTAATGTGTGCTTACCCTCTGGTAGCTTGGCACAGAGCAGTCAGGCTTACCTTTAGAGGCCGTGTGTAAAGTATTTGTGCAACACTTCAAACAATAAATCAGTGAAAACATCACCCAAAAAGATTCCACACCAAGTTATAAAAATAACTATAATTTTAATAAATAAAACAGGACCAAAACAACAAAATTCCAATTAGTAGAACTGAAGAAATTTAGTTTCAAATGTTGTAAGTAAAATAGTGCCAAGGAGCAAAAAGCACTATTGTGGAAATCTGGTCATGCCAGACCGGGACAAAGTCACTCTTTCAGGCCGACAACGATGGAGCATAGGATGACTACAGGGACCCAGTTAGGCTTGCTGAACAAACTTAAATCCTGGTTGTGGAGCGTTGCATGGATCTACGTCGAAGCACGTCGTGCAGCAGAGGCAATGCGTTGATTACGAGATGCGATGAGGCTACAGTGCGAGGTCCTGATGCATCGATGTCGAGGATCCTGTCGATGGAGCTTGCGATGCTAAGCTCGGTGTCGAGGATGCTAGGGGCAGCAGAGGTGGTACGTCGATTCCAAATCGCAGTGAAGCTGTGATGTTGTTTCAGCGTCATCATCGAGGCTGCCGTCTATGAGGGATGCGAGGAGCTTGCCCTGGGGAAAGTGTCTCGCAGCAGCAGTTCCGAAGGCAGCGCATCAGTCCCAAGATGCGGGTGGAGGTGGCATTGCGAGTGTTTTTTGAGTTGGGTCCAATCCAGGCAGCAGCGGCGATGCATCGGTTCTGCTCGGGGGTGCGCTCCTTAGCCAAGGAGATACATAGGTCCTGCTTAGGGATGCGTTGCTCAGCAAAGAATATGCATTGGTTCTGCTGGCAAGCACCTTAGGCCCACTTCCAAGGGTCCAGGGCTGGGATGACACCACTTGGTAGGGTAGACTCAAAGATGGCAGAGTCCAGGTGCTGGTGATGGAAGCCTGTAATGTCCCTCAGCAGTAGCGGCTCGTGGAGGGAGTGCTGCGGGGCGGTGGGGCGTGGCAGGGGAGGATCAGGGTGGGGGGGTAGTAAACTACGGCATACGGCCGAACAGAAGTAAGTAAACAAATAAATAAATAAAACAAAGTTCATTGAGCGCGCTGCATTGCCAAATACGATGCAGCGCGCGCAACGAAATTCATTTTATTTATTTATTTGTTTACTTACCTCTGTTTGGCCATATGCCATAGTTTACTACCCCCCACCCTGCTCCTCCCCCGCCCCGACCCACCGCCCCGCAGCACTCCCTCCACGAGCCGCTACTGTCCCTCAGACTTCAGATCAGGAGGCCAGCCAGCTAGCCCTTGGAGTCACTATGGGTTCTGGGGTCAAGTGATGCAAGTCCATTCCTTCTTACCCAGGCAGGAAGTCAGCTGCCAGAAGACTAGCACAGCAGAGCAAGAGTCCAGCAGAGTCATAGTCCATCAGCAGCAAAGCAGTCCTTCTTCCTGGCAGAGTATCCTCAGGTACAAACGTGTACTGACTTGGTGGTGTCTGAAGTCCAGTACTTAAACCCAGTGGTGCCTTTGAAGTAGGGGAGACTTCAAAGACATGACTTTGAAGTGCACTGAGGTCCTCCATTCCAGTCCCGGCTCCAGACTCACTACAGGGGGATATGCATACCTTTGTGTGTGGACAGGACACAGCCTATTCAGGTGTAAGTGAGGCTGTTCCCAGCTCCACCTCCCATCATGCCAGAGATAGCCCGTTGAGACACACCTAAGCTCCCAATGAGTGTGGCTGTCTAGAAGGAATACAGAAAGCCCAACTACCCTAGTCATGTGATCAGAGAAAGGCCACAGGCACCAAATGGCTAAAGCAAGAAAATGCCAACTTTCTAAAAGTGGTATTTTCAGAATTGTAATTTAAAATCCCACTTCACCATAAGTTAGGAGTTTAAATTAGGATTCCAGAAACACCAGACTTGAAGGGTTTATCTCTTCCCATTTGGAAATTAAACTTATAAAATGTAATAAGGTAATTCCAATGTTATCCTATGGGTGGGATAGGCCTTGCAGTAGTGAAAAACAAATTTGAGAGTTTTTCACTACCAGGACATGTAAAACTTAAAAGTACATGTCCTGTCTTCTAAATACATTGCACTCTGCACTCTGGGTTGTCCATTGCCTACCTTAGGGGTGGCTTATGTGTGTAAAAAGGGAAGGTTTGGGCCTAACAAAAGGTTTATTTTGCCAGGTCGACATGGCAGTGTAAACTGCACACATTGGCTCTACAATGGCAGACCTGAGATATGTTTAAAGGGCTACTTAAGTGGGTGGCACAGCCAGTGCTGAAGGCCTACTCGTAGCATTTAATTTACAAGCCCTAGGCACATGTAGTGCACTTGACTAGGGACTTATAAGTAAATTACATATGCCAATTGTGTATAAGCCAATTCTACCATGTTTTAAGGGGAGAGCACTTTAGCACTGGTTAGCAGTGGTCAAGTGCACAGAGTCCTAAAGCTCACAAAAATTAATTTGGCAAAATGTAGACAGTAAGGCAAAAGGTTGGAGGGTGACCCTGAAGAAAGAGCCATTTCCAACAGTGAGTATAGGACTGGGTTGTTTCCAGTGCATAGTTTGCAAAACAATACTTGCCAGGGGCCTTGTAAGGAGGCCACTGCAGCTTGCACCACCTATTGCCCCCAAAGACTTTACCAACACAACTACAAGCCATCACACTCCTACAAATGTGAGAATTCAAAACATTTCATGTCCCCAAAGCTGCAAGAATGGCTTGGGCGGCAGGTATTAATAATTTTAATGTATGTTGTGCTCATATCTAAATTAGTCAAACAGAGCCACCATGTGGTAGACTATCATAAGTGCCGGTGTTGACAATTAAGTGCCGGTGGGTGCAGAGCACCAGAAACCACCGGCTCAAATTAAGCATTGGTTGTTTCGGCAACAAGAGGACGTTGAGGATCAGCCAGGGAGACAGGAGGTCACATCGTAGGCTGGGAGAAGAAGGACATCGGACAAACTGTGGACCCTTAAAGGCTGCAGAGGAGGGGCTATGCTTCAGAAAGACACTGAACCCCTGAAGGAGGAGTCAAAAGTGGAAAGCCAGCCCTGCAATATGGACGAGAACAAGGAGAAGATGACAAAACTTCTAGAGTAAGGTCAAGAAGAGAAGACAGAAGAAGAGGACTGGTAGCAACCACACCTCCACTAGCAAAACCCCCACAACCTCTTCCACGATCCAAGGACAGGTCTTGGGCAGGCAAGGCATTTGGACAAGGGCGGTGGGAGAAAGTGGGCATGCCACTTAGAACAGTGGACAACCAACGCTTCATTGAAAAAAGGGAGAGTCAGTACTTCATTAAAAGAAAGGAGAGAAGGGGCACTTTAAAGAAAGGGGGAAGAAACCAACATCTTATGGAATAAAAGAGAAGGAATGGTTAAGCGAATGTAGATTGTGTTAGGTTAGGTTATGCTATGTCTACTTGTTTTGGGCACTAATCACCAAGCGCTTGGAGAGGTGTGTAGGTGTGTGGTCCCTTCGGTGTTTAATCGAAACACCAGGTCTTCAGGTTCTTGTGGAACTCAAGAAGTGATGAGGAGGCTCTGATGTGTTGAAGGAGGTTGCTCCATGTTTTTAGTGCGATGTAGGAGAAAAAGCAACCTCCTGCTCTGCTTTTAAAAATGCAGGGGTTGTGTGCAAGTGAGAGTGAGGCAGAGCATAGTTGTCCAGCGGGCAATGTTCCCTCTAATTTTGTTCCTCGGTGTGCGACAAAGAAGGGTGTCTGTGCATCACAGCTAAGGTTGCGTGCACTGACTTGCAGGAAATCTCTGGGCAAGCAAATGCAGTGTATAAGCTACCAAGTGCTCAATATGTGCTTTGATTTGATTCCAATTACCCTCTCAGTCGCCACAGGGAGGCAAACATATTTAAATTCATTTGCAATCTGGTCTGTCACCTCTAGTGGTCTCTGAACTTGAACAATGGAATATTTAAGATCCACCAATGTGAAATCCATTTGAGAAATAAGATAACTTCATTACTTGTTCAATTTTAGAAAATCTCAGGCTCTGGTACACTATCCTGGCACGAATCAGGATAATCAACAATTGTCAAAATCACCAAAAAAAGAACTAACTGCTCCCTAGCAAACTGGTCCATCAGGTGAGGGCGACAGAGTATAACAGGAGGTATAGGCAACCCGATGTGCTATTTCTCACTCACATTCACTTCCATGCATAAATGCTCTTATAAACTAACTGCATCTCAATTGTAGCACACCTTCAACCTCATTTATGACACCAAACATACTACATTCAAGTCACTGCAAACAAACACTCTGCCAGTTATAACTCACTACAACAAAGTTATTTACTCAAACAACCAGAAAACGCTTTGGGGCTTCCTTAGGGTTATCGATCGCTGTACAAATGCTACTGTACAATATTATATAATAAAATACTTATGTCTTCAGTTCTATCAATTTAATGAGATCACTTGAAAACTAAGGTGCATTTCTATGGAAGAAATTAAGGATAGGGAATTAAACATCCATGAGTGCCTATACTATTTAAGGAGACACTGATTTCGGCTATAAATATCAGTGCAAACCTTAACTAGGAGACAGTGTTTGGCTCTACAGGCAGAGACAATGCCCATCTTCATCAAGTCCTTAACTGATATTCTGTCCTACATGCATGAAGTCACAGCTGTACAAGACAAATAACTGGTATTACATTGGAAGTAGTGTCTTAAGCCCTCAGAGATGAACAATAAGCAACAGTATCAACCACAGATTCAGCGAGTAACCACTGACAGATTTGGTGTCCAAATCTCAATGTTTTGTCATTATTCCCTTGTCTCAAACAGAAAGAGCTCTTTGTCATTGGCTCAATTTGGGTACCACATGCTGTAAAAAAACCTTCACTGGAGCCCTCAAACGTTTAGCAGCACAGTGGTGTGGGCATATAACACCACACAATATAGGCCTCCCCATTTTGCTAAATGATATGCTCTTGGGTAATCACTTCTTCTGTTCCCATTTTGCCAAATTTCATAGTACTTTGAATCAGCCTAAAGGTTGCTAGTAAGTTTATAATAAAAGCTACTATGTACTGCCGTAGTTCTACTTTACCAAACTCTGTCCCCTAATCTGCAAATATGTGAGATCTTTAAACTAAGCTTAATAGAATAAATGAGCGATATGAAATATTGCCAGGACATATTCCCATCACAGTTTTCGTTCATGCATCTTTATGATTTTATCACATTTTCCTGGCTAAACAGGTGTAGTTCACAGACAGTAACTACCTTGTCTGTCACTGTAGCCGATCAAACACTAGTTGGCCTCAAGTTCGGCCATTGATCTAACATGGTTGCAATAAAGATTGGTGAAAATAAAAATCTTCTAATACATCCCAATTGATTCCAAAGATTCCTGAATCTTTTCAACATATATATATAGTCTAACGCTTTAAGCTGTTCACCATGGGAGTGAAGTGTTCTCAGACTATTGCTGTTTCCAGAATTTCACTGACTGTTAACCCACACTGTTTAATACATGACCTAGCCAAAATGCCAGGAGTAGCAAAAGTAACATTAAGCACTGTTTCACCGAAATTATATCATACAAAGTGATATTACTTAAGTTACAAATTAACAAATAGGTTTTAGGTCAATAATGGTTAAGGTAAAAGGGTTGCAGGAAGTATGGTTCTAAGATTACTTTACATGGTTAAGCTTGATATTGTACTTTTAGCTTCAAAAAGTATATAAATTAACGCCTTGCAAAGATTTAAAACAAACACTTTCCAGACACACTTATTTGAAGCACTGTGTTTGTTTCTGAAGCATATGTGCTACCGGCTGAGTACACTGATGGAGCATCAGATGCCTTCCAACTCATTCTTAGTGTATTATTGATTGTTAAACAGACACATAGCAACAGCCCCTCTCAGAACCGGTGAAATGTCCAAACAAATGACCATTAAATTAATATTTCTATCTCTGTATAATACACAATCAACATTACAAACATACGTGCAGCTGGTGCACAGCTAGTAATTACATTACCAATTTGCTTGCACATCCTGCTTAGAGGTTTGAACATAATAATGTATGGCTCCACAAGCAAAGGGTGATCTTGAATTTTGCACACAAAAAATACATAGAACTACCTGCATTTACAAGAGCAACTAGGATTGGACTGGCCTATAGGGCAATCAGGAAGTGCCCGATGGGCTGGCCTGACAGGTCAGTGTTTAAGCCAGTTTTTTGGCTGTTTTTGTGCCTGCTTTATGGTGTGGTGGGCCGGTTATTGCTATTGATTTCCCTGATATTAAAAACCATTGCCTGCAGCAAGTTCACATCCATACAGTCTTCCATACTTTGCAAAACACTTATACAGCATGCTCTTAAAAGTTAAAAACTGCCTCAATGTTTATGTCTATTGGTCACAGTTTTAGCTATCTAATTTAACCTATTTTCTGTCCCAGTCCAACCCTGAGAGGAACCACCCTTGGCAACAGAAACAAAAATGTCTTTACTTTGAACCTCAGAACAATGCTGCTTGAAGGACAAATATACTTTTCCTGCTTCTATAACTGCCACAAAAATCTCAGAAAACTCAAACCCTTTGCTCCCATGCTGTTCTCATGCTTTCCAATGGTTTTGTAATAAAATACCTTTGGTTATCTTGCAAGTAGTCCCTCATTCAGGAAACAAAATTATATATTTAAAATAAATTGCTGTTTGTGTTCCCAAAAGTTAACAATATAAACACATACAGTTAAAAAAACAAGAGGGAGTATGATTTTAATGGCTAAATAGATGGTCTGCATTCAGAGGAATGGTTGGGATGGGAGGCAGTGAGTAAAGTAAACCAGGGAAGTGCTGTCAGTGAATAATTTAGGTTGTCACCTGTTTCAAGTTAACATCTCACCAGTTGACAAGAGCACTCCTTTCAGTGCCTACTCTCTATACTGGGTGCTGGTCACTGACTTCGAAGTCAATGGCAAGGCCCCTGGAATTGTGTTATTGTGCAGCTGCAGGGTTTTCGCATAATCATGGATTTACTGCAGTCATCACAATCCATCATCTGCTGCATAATCTGCAAATTTTAACATAAAAAATTTGTTTCTAGCTCAAACAGTTCAAATGATACTAAAAATTGGTTGTTTCGGCAACAAGAGGACGTTGAGGATCAGCCAGGGAGACAGGAGGTCACATCATAGGCTCGGAGAAGAAGGACATCGGACAAACTGTGGACCCTCAAAGGCTGCAGAGGAGGGGCTATGCTTCAGAAAGACACTGAACCCCTGAAGCTTGCACCACCTATTGCCCCCAAAGACTTTACCAACACAACTACTAGCCATCACACTCCTACAAATGTGAGAATTCAAAACATTTCATGTCCCCAAAGCTGCAAGAATGGCTTGGGCGGCAGGTATTAATAATTTTAATGTATGTTGTGCTCATATCTAAATTAGTCAAACAGAGCCACCATGTGGTAGACTATCATAAGTGCTGGTGTTGACAATTAAGTGCCGGTGGGTGCAGAGCACCAGAAACCACCGGCTCAAATTAAGCATTGGTTGTTTCGGCAACAAGAGGACGTTGAGGATCAGCCAGGGAGACAGGAGGTCACATCGTAGGCTGGGAGAAGAAGGACATCGGACAAACTGTGGACCCTTAAAGGCTGCAGAGGAGGGGCTATGCTTCAGAAAGACACTGAACCCCTGAAGGAGGAGTCAAAAGTGGAAAGCAAGCCCTGCAATATGGACGAGAACAAGGAGAAGATGACAAAACTTCTAGAGTAAGGTCAAGAAGAGGAGACAGAAGAAGAGGACTGGTAGCAACCACACCTCCACTAGCAAAACCCCCACAACCTCTTCCACGATCCAAGGACAGGTCTTGGGCAGGCAAGGCATTTGGACAAGGGCGGTGGGAGAAAGTGGGCATGCCACTTAGAACAGTGGACAACCAACGCTTCATTGAAAAAAGGGGAGAGTCAGTACTTCATTAAAAGAAAGGAGAGAAGGGGCACTTTAAAGAAAGGGGGGAAGAAACCAACATCTTATGGAATAAAAGAGAAGGAATGGTTAAGCGAATGTAGATTGTGTTAGGTTAGGTTATGCTATGTCTACTTGTTTTGGGCACTAATCACCAAGCGCTTGGAGAGGTGTGTAGGTGTGTGGTCCCTTCGGTGTTTAATCGAAACACCAGGTCTTCAGGTTCTTGTGGAACTCAAGAAGTGATGAGGAGGCTCTGATGTGTTGAAGGAGGTTGCTCCATGTTTTTAGTGTGATGTAGGAGAAAAAGCAACCTCCTGCTCTGCTTTTAAAAATGCAGGGGTTGTGTGCAAGTGAGAGTGAGGCAGAGCATAGTTGTCCAGCGGGCAATGTTCCCTCTAATTTTGTTCCTCGGTGTGCGACAAAGAAGGGTGTCTGTGCATCACAGCTAAGGTTGCGTGCACTGACTTGCAGGAAATCTCTGGGCAAGCAAATGCAGTGTATAAGCTACCAAGTGCTCAATGTGTGCTTTGATTTGATTCCAATTACCCTCTCAGTCGCCACAGGGAGGCAAACATATTTAAATTCATTTGCAGTCTGGTCTGTCACCTCTAGTGGTCTCTGAACTTGAAGAAATTGAATATTTAAGATCCACCAATGTGAAATCCATTTGAGAAATAAGATAACTTCATTACTTGTTCAATTTTAGAAAATCTCAGGCTCTGGTACACTATCCTGGCACGAATAAGGATAATCAACAATTGTCAAAATCACCAAAAAAAGAACTAACTGCTCCCTAGCAACACGCATTACTTGCAGTGGAAGGCCACTTCCAAAGGTTGAATGGTCACTTTTCTGTTGCTTATTGCTAAATGTGTTAAACCGCTACTAATGAGGTGCAACCTATGTTCAAACATTTTTAACAAGTGTAAAAGTGAAAAAACAATGAAGTAATACTATCACAAAATGTGCAGCAGTGTCCACATATTTTGATTTTTCTTGCCGCATAATTTAGTCAACCCTGCAGCATAATATGGCCCTCTCCTGATGCATAATTCCAGTGGCCCTCGCAATGGGTTTCCAATAACTCTTTACTCAGTCTGACCCATTTAGTAAAGCTGTTTGTATTCCGCAGTAGAATCTAAGAGCTTCGGTGCCTCATCGGGCTTTGGGTAGGCTTCATAAATACTGTACCATATAACTTCCAAGTGATGTACTTTCTTTATGCAGGATGCATGATGGACTGCAGCAAGGGCAGCCACTTGGTTGGATTTCTACCAGCACCATCACTATTGTAATGTCTCGGTCGAAACAAAAGCCAGTATTTTTAGCCCTCATCTGTATAACTTCATACAGGAAATATAAATAGAAAACACTTTCAAATGTGGTCCAGAGCAGAATTAATAATCCCTTACAAATAATTAAGGTATACAAAGGCGGAAAAGTCATGTTACTAATGAGCACATTCTATTTTGTTTACAGTCCTATTTAGTATCATGTCCTTGCAGACTCTTAAACAGCAACAAATGGCTGGTATTTTTCTTCTAGAAAGGTGGTGACCCTAACTGCAGCTCCTTCTTGCTAACAGCCCTATGAAAAAATGATGCCACTTCACAGCTCTTTCCCTTTTAATGTCTTCTAAAAACAGGAGATTTTGTGCTCCATGCCACACAGACATGGTTGGAGGCAGACCTTGTAAAAGCCCCCCTGTGCAGATCTCACCCCCAGGCTACTAGTGAAAAAGGGGTTTAAGTTAAAGTCTCCTGCTCGGGCCCTCAATAGCCCCTGTGTGCTCTGCACGCCCAGGCTATTGTGCAGTTTTCTCCCTACACAGGGGTCCGATACCTCTGATTCCCATCCCAGGTGGGATGCATAATCTTCCTCGCAGAACGCCAAGGGAGACACTACCTGCACACTGATCAGCATTCTAAAATACGATTTGCTGGCAATAGGCAGGCTCTCTCCTAATGCCTCGAATGATCTGCACACTTTCAGATTAATTCTGAGCGCTTGGTGAAGGCTGTGTGAGTGCACGCACAGGCGCGCAATTCGGAGGGAATAGCTAGCGGGCTGGTGAAAGTGTTCTGGTCCTGTTTTGTGGAGGGCTGTTGGACTTGGCCCTTTTTGCAGGGTTATCCCCAAACTTTTTGCTTCTTCCTCCTATTTTTTCCTAACCTGTTGTTGTTGGTTTTAGGACTCTGGGCACTTTACCACTGCTAATCACTGCTAAAGTGCATATACTCTCTGTGTAAATTGTTACTATGATTGGTTCTCCCTGGTTGGCATATTTTGATTTACTGGTCAGTCCCTAGTAAAGTGCACTGGGTATGCCGGGGCTGGTTAATCAAATACTACTAGTGGGCCTGCAGCACTGATTGTGCCACCCACATGAGTAGCCCTGAAAAGATGTCTCAGGCCTGCCACTGCAGTGCCTGTGCACAGTTTGCTAACTGCCATGTCGACTTGGCAAGTGCACCCACTTGCCAGGCCCTAACCTTCCCTTTTCTTACATATAGGACACCCCTATGGTAGGCCCAAGGTACCCCCCTGGGCAGGGTGCAGTGCATGTGAAAGGTAGGACATGTACTGATGTGTGTAACATGTCCTGATAGTGAAATACTGCCAATTTCGTTTTTCACTATTGAAAGGCTATCTTGCCCAATAGGACAGAATAGGGAATGCTTTATCTTGAAGTAGCATCCCTACTCCTGTACAACTACAACTTTAAAGAGTAAAGCAGTGCATGTATTAACCCATTGAATGCTTTATCTTCCCATAGGGATAAGATAGAAAAATAAAGTTTAGGCTCTCTGAACTCAGAGTTTAATAACACATCTTTTACTAAAGATGGTTTTTAAATTGTGTGTTTGAAAATGCCACTTTTAGAAAGTAGGCATTTTCTTGTTTAACCATTCTGTGTGCCTCTGCCTGTTTGTGTATTGACTGTCTGGTTTTGGAGTGACAGGGGCTGGGGAGGTGCATTCTCTCAGACAGCCACCTGGGGGGTTGATGTGTGTCCTGCCTTTCCTGAAGGAGTCAGGGCTGGGCTGAATAGACCTGGGCTGCATTCAGAGTAGGGGGAGGAGTTCTCACTAGCACCTGAATAGGCCCGGTCTGCATTTAGAGTGATGGGAGGAGATTTCCCTTGCACCTGAATAGGGCCTGTCTGCCTTACACAATGATGTCTGCTTCTCCTGCTGGGCAGCTGCACCAGAGAGGACAGAACTGGTTTGGACTGGGCTCAGAGACCCTTGCACAAAGAGAACAAAGACATTTTGGGGTATAAGTATTAGACCTAAAACCCCTGAACTTTAGACTACTTCTGGAATCAAGAGGAACCTTTGCTGAGGAGAAGAGCTGGAGAAACTGAGGAGAAGTACTGCCCTTGCTGTGTGTCTGGGGTTGGCCTGCAGTTGCTGTTTTCGGCCAAGGAAAGGAGAAGGACTTTGCTGTGTGCTGTGTCCCCTGCTTGAGGAAAGTCTCCAAGGGTTTGAGTAGAGCTTGCCTCCTGTTTTGAAGTCTCAGGAACATAAAGACTTCACACCCAGCTCCCCTGAACTTCCTTGCTGGGAGTTCTGACCTGCCAGGAGTGCCTGTGACTGTGTGGGGCCTCTGGAGGTTGTTTCTGCTGCTGGGAGCTGGAAAGCAACGCAACAAACAAGGAAGTCAACACATCGCTCTACTGGCGACAGTTTTCTGACGCGACGCCATGGTGCAAGAAGAAAATCCCCGCACCGCCGCTGCTTAAACCGACGCAGTGCCTGTCACCACTGAAAGAATCGATGCATCGAGGGATCATGGCTGAAAAGGTCGACGTAGCACCGATCGTCGCCGCCGCATCGTTCGCCAACGCATCCCGGATTTCCACGCATCGTCCCTGTGCCGCAAGTTTTCCCCGACGCATCACCCGCGGATCGGAATCGTCTCAGAACCGACGCATCGCTTCCCCCTACAGTCCGGACCCGACGCATCGCTCCTCTGTGTACAGCGGAACTGTCGCATCGCATCCACGAAGGTCTCAAGAACGACGCATCTCTTTGTTTTTGGACGCTTCTCATCGCTGCGGCTGTTTGGCTTGCTGAACTTTGTCGCAACAACAGGTACTTTGCAAGAAATCTTGCATCCATAGTTTTCTATGGACTCAGTTGCTAAAACCTTTTGAAAGTAATTTTTCTTAATACTTGTATGTTGGATTTTTGTCGTTTTGGTCTTATTAAGATTACATAAAGATACTTTATTTTTCTAAACCGGTGTGGTGTCCATTTGTGGTGTTATCACTGTGTTACTGTGAGTGTTGGTACAAATACTTTACACATTGCCTTTGGGATAAGCCTGTCTGCTCGTGTCAAGCTACCAAGGGGGTGAGCAGGGGTTATCTAAAGTGTGTATCCCCCTTACCCTGACTAGCAGCAAGGGTCCCTATTTGGACAAACGTACCTACCTCTGCCAACTAGAGACCCCCATTTCTAACAAGGGCTTTGCATGTGTGCGTGAGACATTTAAATTGGCTGGCTTGTGAATGGGGCGCAGTGAAGCTTTTTGAGGTGCGGTGTGATGTAGGTGAGGTGTTGGAGGTTGAGCATGAGTCTTGTAGCAGCGTTCTGGATAGTCTGGAGTCTGAGATTTTGGTGTAGAGAGTGTTGCTGTAGTCCAGCCTACTGGTGATGAGATCTTGGGTGACAATCCGTCTGGTTTTCTGTGGCAACCATTTGAAGATCTTTTGCAGCATGCGTAGGATGTGAAAGCAGCAGGTGCTCACTTCATTAACTTGTGCTGTCAGGTTGAGCTTGCAAAAAGAACAATTGATGGACAGAATGCAGAACAAGTCATACATTCACCCCAGTACAGAGATCTGGGCCTAAATCCATCGTTTTTTTGCTCACCATGCCATTCCAGTTTGAACCCAGCCATATGCAAATCAGTCTTGACCCTGCGCCCAATGGGAACAGTCCAGCCCGATCTGCCAGGCCAGGTCCTCTCTGGACTGTAAACAAGCATCCTAGGACCGGTTTCGGGGTTTCACCCCTCATCAGCTAGGATAGCTTGACTCCAGTGGCATGGAGAGCACGGGACCCACGTCTGGGCATACCCGTCCCACTCGGGGTGACAAATGCAAAAATAACAATTGATGGACAGAATGCAGAATAATGTCATACATTCACTGCAATACAGAGATCTGGGCCTAAATCCATCGTTTTTTTGCTCACCATGCAATTCCAGTTTGAACCCAGCCATATGCTAATCAGCCTTGACCCTGCGCCCAATGGGAACAGTCCAGCCCGAACTGCCAGGCCAGGTCCTCCCTGGACTGGAAACAAGCATCCTAGGACCAGTTTCGGGGTTTCACCCCTCATCAGCCAGGATAGCTTGACTCCAGTGGCATGGAGAGCACGGGACCCACGTCTGGGCATACCCGTCCCACTCGGGGTGACAAATGCAAAAAAAAAGTTCCCATGAGGCACAGGGTCAAGACTGATTTGCATATGGCCAGGTCTAAACTGAGGTGACATGGTGAGCAAAAGAATGATGGATTTAACCCAGATCTCTTGACTGGGGGTGAATGTTTTGATTTGTTCTGCATTCCGTCCATCAATTGTGTGTCTTTGCTTTCTCGCCCTAAGTGCGCCAGGTATGCCCAGACGTGGATCCTGGGCTCACTGTGCCACTGGAATCAAGCTATCCTGGCTGATGAGGGTGAAACCCCGAAACCAGTCCTAGGATGCTTGTTTCCGGTCCAGGGAGGACCTGGCTTGGCAGTTCGGGCTGGACTGTTATTATTATTATTATACAATTTATAAAGCGCGCAAATAGCCATGGGTGTCTCGGCGCTACGGACAGCAACATGAACCAAGATCTGTTGACTATTGGCTAAAAAGCCATGTTTTTATCATTTTCCTGAAGGTGAGCAAGGTCGGGCTAGTCTTAATTTGGAGAGGGAGTGTATTCCACAATTTGGCGGTGGTGACAGTGAATCGTCTGTCACCCCATGAAGCTTTCTTAGTGCGGGGGACCCTCAGCAGGTTCGCTGTTGATGAACGTAGGGATCTATTGGGGGTGTAGGCACCAAGGGCTTCCTTCAAGAACATAGGTCCAGTATTGTGCCTGGCCTTATAGGCGATGCAGAGGGCTTTGAATTTGATTCGACTTCTTATAGGTAGCCAGTGGAACTGTCGCAACACCTTTGAGATCGATTTGTACTTAGGGGTGCCTGATAGAATCCTGGCAGCTGAGTTCTGCACCAGCTGTAATTTGTTGAGGACCTTACTTTGTGCATTCATGAAGAGACCGTTGCAATAGTCAATTTTTGACATTACTAAAGTACTGACAAGGGTTCTCATGAGGCACAGGGTCAAGACTGATTTGCACATGGCCAGGTCTAAACTGGGGTGGCATGGTGAGCAAAAGAATGATGGATTTTACCCAGATCTCTTGACTGGGGGTGAATGCTTTGATTTGTTCTGCATTCCGTCCATCAATTGTGTGTCTTTTGCTTTCTCGCCCTAAGTGTGCCAGGTATGCCCAGACGTGGGTCCTGGGCTCACTGTGCCACTGGAATCAAGCTATCCTGGCTGATGAGGGGTGAAACCCCGAAACCGGTCCTAGGATGCTTTTTTCCAGTCCAGGGAGGACCAGGCTTGGCAGTTCGGGCTGGACTGTTCCCATGAGGCACAGGGTCAAGACTGATTTGCATATGGCCAGGTCTAAACTGGGGTGGCATGGTGAGCAAAAGAATGATGGATTTAACCCAGATCTCTTGACTGGGGGTGAATGTTTTGGTTTGTTCTGCATTCCGTCCATCAATTGTGTGTCTTTTGTCAGGTTGAGCTTGTCATTTAGGATGATCCCTAGATTTCTTTCCTGGCTTATGAGGTTGAGTTGAGTGTCATCAGCGAGATGACTGTGATGTTTTGTGATCAGATGATGTTGACTAGTGATGTCAGGTATATGTTGAAAAGGGTGGTGCTGAGTAGCAATCCCTCTGGGACTCCGCATATCAGGTTCTTGGTCTCTGATGTTAAGGGTGGCAGTCTGACTCTTTGGGTTCTTCCCGTGAGGAAGGAGCAGCTCCATTTGACTACGGATCCTTGTATGCCAATCTCGTGGAGACTTCTGATGAGGGTGTTGTGGGAGACAGTGTCGAAGGCGGAGAGGTCGGGCAGGATGAAGGCTGCTGTTTCCGTTTGATCCAGGATGGTGTGAGTGTTGTCAGTGGCCAAGATGAGCAATGTTTCAGTGCTGTGGCTCTACCTGAATCCTGATTGGGTGTTGTCTAGAAGCTGGTGCAGCTCAAGGTGGGTTGTGAATTACTTGTTGATGGCCTTCTCAATCACTTTGACTGGATAAGGCAGCAGGAAGATGGTTCAGAAGTTTCTCCGTTGATTTGGGTTGGCTGTAGGCTTCTTGAGTTGGGCATTGATTACAGCAAGTTTTCATTCATCCGGGAAAGCGACGGACCTGATGGAGGTGTTGATGGTGCGGGTCAGGGTGGTGCTGATTGGTGATGTTCCCAGGTTGTAGATGTGGTGGGGGCAAGGGCCCGTCGGGGCCCCTGACTGGATGGTCTGCATGATTGCCGCTGTGTCATTTCTGTTGAGGGTTTTCCATTCAGTCAAGCCGTCTTGGTTGGTGATGGTTAGATTGGCAATGAGTTCTCTGGGTTGGCTGATGTGTGAACTTGCTGTAAATGTTTGCAATTTTGCTGTGGAAGAAGTTGGTATGGTTGTATCCAGTGGTGACTGGCATGTACGAGGGTGGTGGGGCGGGGGGCACAACAAAAAAAATAA
Organism: Calotriton arnoldi; assembly: GCA_963921515.1. NCBI lineage: Eukaryota > Metazoa > Chordata > Amphibia > Caudata > Salamandridae > Calotriton > Calotriton arnoldi. The sequence goes on from CAWUFW010008975.1 coordinate 170,144, forward strand.
TAAAATAAACGTACCTTCCTTTCTTTGCCACGTGATGTCCTCCTCCCTCTGGCATCTTCTGTAAGCCCCTGAAGCAGGAAACGGCACTACCCAATCCTGGTGCTCTTTCACAGCATGAAAGCAGCGCCAGGATTTGATAGAGTGGCCTCTCTCAGGGCTCCTAAGAGCAATGGAGACCTGCACTTTCTCTAACCCAGCTGTTTAAGACAGCTGGGTTAGAGAACTTTTAAAATTGCACGTCTGGCTGGCCAGCCAAGACAGCTGGCCAAAGAGACATGCACATTTTAAAGCGCATAGCTCTCTGCTGCTGCCACTTGGCAGCGCTGGCCTCACCCCATCCTGAAACTTAGTTCAGGACGGGTTGCTAAAAAATAAAATGATAATAAATAAACTTTATTACTGTTTTATTTTTCAGCTCTTGGGCTTGTGGGGCAATGCTACTCTGTTCAAGAGGAGGAGCCACCCCTGGTTGTAGCAGAATTGTTGGGGAGGTTGTGATGCTGTTGACAGTGGCTGAGGGTGAGGTGAAGTCATTGACAACCAAGAAAATCTCCTTGCTGCTGTTGGAGCTTCTTTTGATGCTATCAATTAGTGCTTTTTTCATGGTGTCTCTTATTTTCTGGCGCTAGTGTGCGGCCTTGTAAGTGCTTCTGTCTGTGTTGTCATGGCTGTGTCGTTTGTGTCTCAGAGGTCTTCTCTGTACTTGCGGGCCTGCTTGTTTGATCTACTTTGGTTGTTGAGCATGATGTGTGCATGTAGTCCACACAGTTATTGAAGTTGTTCATGTCCTTGTTGAGGTTGTCTGTGGCTCTAGTTTGATCCGTGCTAAGAGCGCTGAGCCAGTCTGCTTCTGTGATTTTACCCCAGCTGGGGCTTGGAATACTGGTTTTGGTGTTGACTTGAGGTGTGTTGATTTGGAAGCAGATGATGTAGTGGTCAGTACATGTGAACGGTGTGGTGGAGTTGCATTTGATTATGTTGCTGGTAGTGAAGATGGGGTTCAGTGTGTGTTCTGAGGTGTGTGTTGGTTCTGAGACGAACTGGGTAAGTCCAATTTTACCCAGGCTTTCGAGGAGTGCTGTGGAGTGGGGGTAGTTTCAGTCTGCCAGGTGGAAGTTGAGGTTGCCAAAGAGTAAGTAGGCTCTGGAGTCGATGGTGAGCAAAGCAACAAAGCCAGTGATGAGTTTGGTAGAGGTGGCTTGCACTCCGGATGGTCGGTAAGCGAGGATTCTGTTCAGGGTGAAGTATTTGGAGATTTGCAGTTTGAAGTGCAGGTGTTCCATGAATGGGGGGACGTTCTTTGTGGATGTAGTATATTTGATGTATTCCTTGAAGATGGCAGTGAGTCCTAATCCTGGCTTGTGAAGATGGTCCTGTCGAGCGATCTCATAGCTCCCTGGGATAGCCATGGTGATGTCGGGAGCCGATGTGGGGTTGAGCCAGGTGTCAGTGATGAAGAATATATCTGGTGCGTATCTGCTCAACAGGTCCCATATTTCTGTTGCTCATATGCTGAGAGATCGTGTGTTAAGAAGCATGCGTGTAAGTGGGTGTTGACATGTGGGTTCGCTGTATTGCCTGCTCTTGGGTGAGAATGATAGAGATGTTGTTGGTGTTTGCATTAGGTGTATGGGTGGGCGGGTGGCTGCAGAAGAATTATGCAGGTGAATGCTCATACCATGGTGTGAGGTGTAGCGTGGCTGCAGCTGGGTGAATGGCATGCAGGGTTGAGTGACCTAAGGCAAGTTGTGGAGTATCAGACTAGAGTTTCTGTTGCTAGGCGTGGCCTAAGCATGGATGGCCGCAGACGGGCTTGCCTTTGGGGCTGCGGGGAGTACAACAGAGGCCCATTGGAAAAGGCGCATAAGCTGAACAGGCCCAAAAGTAGTAAAAAGAGCAGAGGCTCAGAGGATGAAAAAGAGCGAATGTGAGGCACTACTAGAAAAGAGGCTCAAAAGCAAGAGCAAGAATGAAAGGTGTGAAAAGCGACTTGAGAAGTGTAAAGAGTGTAAAGAGGCTTAAGACTTGAGAAAAGACTTGAAGAAGAAAGCAGATATACGAGAGATGAAAGGAGCAGAAGAGAGAGAAGAGGAGCTGCAGCATGGGGTGAGACAGGAGTCTCAGGCAGAGGAAGCAGAGTCTGAAAGGGCCTAGACTGGTCGGAGGACCAGTCACAGGTAAATGGGTGGGGGGACCTGATCCAGTATTGCTCCATTATTATGGAAAACAAAAACGAGTATTGACAGAAAGTGACAAACTTTGGATTATATTATACTTTATAATATATTATATTTTTTTAAGAATTGAAATCCCAGAGATGGATTTTTTCTTTTGAAATAGCTGACGGTAAGTGATAGCGAATATACAAAAAGATCTAGGATTAGAAAGAAAATATCATAAAGAAAACAAGAAAGGAGGGCAAATAATGGACATAGTAAAGATAGACAGTGAGAGAAAGAGGACCTTGTCTTCTTGCCAGTTAGTACTACTTAATTGTGGTTTTTGAGGGAAGAAAAAAAAACATGGGGGCGAGGGGGATCCCTTGTCCCTTCGCCAGCCTAAGTCGAAGAATCAGAAGAAGACATCATGAGTACAAGAGACATATAAAGACAGTACAATTTAATATGTTTTTTAAAAGGATGAACCGATATGAAGATATTTTCATGTAAGAAAATGTAATAAAACGTTGAACATTTTTCCTGCCCATACAAACAGCATCCATAATCTAACTGGCATGTAACCTGTGATATTTACAGATTTTTAACAGATTATGAAGCTCTTTGTGTGCCACCTTCAGGTTTCAAGTTTGAATTCTGGTGGGGACGTCTGAGCTTGTCATCCTTCTAATAATGATAACATGAATACAGTTGGCAGGGGGGATATTAGCCAGCACTAATAAGCACAATTAGACAAAACAGTTTGTTTTGTGCACTTAATGACTGTTATCTTTATTTCATTACATTTATTCTTGGTATATAGAAACAAGAATGCTGTCTATCAATAGTTATTTAAACATAGAGCAATATTAGATTGCCTTGCAGTCTCAAAACAGTTAACATAGGTGCATGAAAACCTGTCCTTTACTGAGGTTCTTGAGACATTTGTTCGTGAGTGCGCCAGCTAGCTCTTGTATTTTTAATTAGCTGCTGGGATGCTGAGCTGTGGTCTTGAGGGCAAGGTTGTGTACTGCCAGCAGGGGTTTTCCTTTCACAGAAGACGCGGAGGCCTCTATTGATGGCAGCGTAACATATGCAGGACACGTGCACGGTGTAAGCCCGCGCGCACAACGACAATGGTAGAGCTCGTGCCACAAACAAAAGACACATTGTCGAGGCATCTTTTTTTTTTTACAAATCACCTCACAAGGCCGAACAAGATGTGTACGTTTGTACTCTCCAGTTTATAAAAGGTCCCTGATTGCTTTATGCGAAATAATTGCATGCACTGAAATACACCAGTTTCTATTTTCTATTGTTTTGCCACTTCTTAAGTAGAAGTAGTCTATTGTAAAGCAATAAATGTATGCATGTTTCTTATATATATATATATATATAGAGAGAGAGAAAAAATCCAGGAGACTGTCATCTCCTTCCGACTACCCTGTGCATGATTTTTGTTCTGACCTTCATATTTGTCGCCTTCAATTGAAAATCCACCCGCGTTTAAAAACAAGCCCTCTGCCATATTTATTATAGGTTTCCAATTTGTTTTATCGGTGCTCGGTTATTATTTTCAGCCTTTAGGGTCATTGTTGGGTTGTAAGTGTGTTTGCATTTCAACCATCATTGTTTACATCCCTGCAGAGAACAACAACTATAAACAGTGAAAAAGATTTTATTCCAATCTGTATTTTTTGTGTTTTTTCTCAAAATAAAAGGAGGACTTTAGAAAATAATAAAAGTAAATCCTTTTCCACAAAGTAGGCAATAGAAATTCTCACCCCTTCAGAAAGCCCACTTCTCCATATCTGGGAGCTCCTCGTCAGGGGGTTCTGCCCTGCAGTCAGGGTGCAAGGTGCAAGATGGGCAAGAACACCTCTCCACGCTGACCGGCCCCTCTCCGGTCTGCTGCAGCACATGGCCTTCATTTAAGCAATATTTTATACATGCTCGTTCTCTACTTAAGAATTAAATTTGACATTTGTGCAATACTGAAAATACGACTGACAAGGCTGAAAATGGAAAAAATGATAAATATACCAACTGCTAATCAACAATTTCAACCACAAAACAACAACAACAATAATGGCTAATACAAAATAAATAATTATAATGATGAATAATAAATAATTATAATTATAAATAATGATACATACTAAATACACAATTCTAATTATAAATAATGTTAGCTAATAAATACATAATTGTAATTATAAATAATAAAACAGAATAAATGCCTTTAATTCTAATCATAGGTGCTACTTCTTTTACATGAATCGGTGATACTCATGGTACTTTGTAACTTTTGAGGAGCCCTAACTAACATCACTACAAAATGGAGTGGAGATAATGGACCTGACTGTTAGTTATGAGCATAAAAAGCACTTTATGAAGATAAACTTCACATTCTGATTCACAGAATGAGGACTGGTAGAACTGAATGATCGTAATAGGAACTAAGGAATGCAGAATGCTGGATACTTTTAATTTGTGTTAGGGAATATCGGATCCAAATCCACGGGTTTCCCCCTTCTGAGTGAGACAACTGGTTCAAATCTGCACCCATTTATTATCACCTGTTTAGAGTTGTAAAGTCGTGAAGGCTGCTGGTGATTGTGGGCATGGTGGAGATCAGAACAGGCATGAGAAGTGCTGGGGGAGCGTGTGCTGCTTAGCCCATGCTGCGGTCAGAGGGCAGGAAAGAGCCAGGCGTAGCAGCTGCCTACAGTTCTCTTAGCGCCACTTAAGGCTCCGAGGGGCATATGTACAAGGACTGGCGATAACTATTGCTAACGCTAGTTAGCGGCAGTTTTTTTATCGCCGCTTACCGCTGAAAACTATCGCCATGTTAGCAGCGTATTTACAAGCAGGGCCGTTTCTACCATTAGGCAAGACTAGGCGGCCTCCTAGGGCGGCAAAAGGGCTAGGGCGGCAAAAGGGGGAAACATTTTTTAATTTGAAGGCAGCAGCACCTGTATGTGAGTGCAAGCGCACCTGCTTGTACATACTGCACAGCGCATCCTAGCATAGTGGTGTGTGGAGCGGGCCGGCGGTACCAGTGTGTGGGTCCCCAGGGCCGTCAATCTTGTAGCGTGGGAAAGCACTACCAATGACGGTCCTGGGCATCATTTTTGGCCAGTCCCCGAGCGGTGCTTTATGCAGCAGCCAGTGACGGTGACTACTCGCACGTCGCACCACACTCTCTCTCGGCGAGCGGGGGATGGACTGTGTGTGTCAGCTGCTCTGGTGCCTAGGAAATAAAATAACCACTGTGTCAGGTAATTGGTTTATAATTCACGAATTTCATTTGTTTTTAAGCAGTGCAAACAGGTGGCTAAAGCACGCCGCACATAAAAAAATATATGGTGCCAAGAGGCTTATTTTTTCCATCACGTCAATCTGAAATTCGTTTTTTGTTTTTTCACCCCAAAATACAGGTTCCGGTCTTATTATGGTCTGGAAATAGTGAAAAAAAGATGAATAGCCATAATTTATTTTCTAACCTGCAATAAAAACAAGTTCACATTGTGCTCTGCCTCTTGTGCTTTAGCTTTTGGGGTTGTTTGTCACGATTTATGCGGCGAGACATATCAGCGGCGGCTAGATATGAAGCGTGTGATGCTTGACCTGCATGAATAAAATCATATAGCGAGACTCTCCAATCCACCTGGTTCTAGAGTCAGTTTGGCAGCTCTATATGATTTACCACTCAAATGTACCCAGGCAACTATTGTACCGCGCTGTGATGTTCTACGGCTACGTTTGCGCTCTATACGCCCATTTACAAAACATACATCGCTAATTAAATTGTGCCTCGGGGCTTAGATAATAGGTCAATATTACTCAACACAAAGGCACTCCTTTTTAACTTGGAAAGATAAAAGGCTGAGTAGACTGTGCAAATATTTCAATTTGTGACCAGCTAACACTGCAAATCTCTGCAGCAGGGGGAGAGAGTGATAGTAGTAAAAGGGAGGGGGCGGCATTTTTCAATTCTCTGCCTAGGACGGCAAACCACCTAGAAACGGCCCTGTTTACAAGCCATTGCTACATGGCGATAGTATCAGGGATCGGCGGTGAAAACTGCTGCTAACATTAGCGCGATGGCGATAGGAATTCCGGCGTTAGCGGGCAAAAACCACCGATAGGCCCATTAGCGGCAAAAATACTCACGTTAGTCAGCCCAACATGAGGTTTTTTTGCCTCTAATGCAAAAAATGGCCTATCTGCAACCTAGAAAATAGGCATAAAAACCAAAAAAATGCAGAATGTAGCAGCCAGGGCTAAGTGCAGCACACATCAACAACCCCTGCAAGCCACCCAACATCCAGGATGACCAGGATGAGAGCCTGGATGCCTCGCTGGACCTGCGTCTGGAGCCTGGATGCCTCGCTGGACCTGCGTCTGGAGCCTGGATGCCTCGCTGGACCTGCTTCTGGAGCCTGGATTGGGATGCGGAGGAGCTGTGTAGTCGATGAGCCGGCAGTAGACATTGAGGCGTGACGATCGCCCGTACATGGTGGTGAAGTCTGGCAGGTCGCATGGAGACACGTTGCTGACCTGTGTGAGAAGACCGCCTTGCGCCCCTTGGAGCTTTTAATGGTAGAGGCGCTCCTGCGCACCAACGTAGGGAGGTCTGCATCGCATACTACGATCCACCACTACACCAGGGTGCACGGAGGGGATTACCAACGGTGGGTGCCGCCTCTCTGCATCACAGGCCGGATGATGTTGGGCTGGCTGGACGCTGTGGAGGGTGAGGCTCCTGAGCTGCGCCGAACTTGTGTGGTGGGAGCGCTGCAACTTCACGCCCCTGCTGCATCAGCTGCATCGGGAGGTTCACCAGCAGACTTGGCGGCGACTGCTGTACCCAGACTTGTGAAATCACACCTGGCTGAGGCTCCTGCTGGCTGAGTCACAGATTTGGGGAGAGTGCAGCGGATTGCGCCACGGTGTCAATGTCCAAGTAAGGAGAAGGTGGGACGCGTAGCGCAGGAGGCCCGGGGGTCAAGTCGCCTAGGCCTAGCACACGTAGATGACGCACCTCCAGTGGCGGCTCATCCGCTCTGGCGGAGGTGCGTCGCCCCACTGCTTTCAAGCAGTGCAGAAGAGGAACAATCATCATATGTTGATAACTTACTGATGTAATCGTGCTATGATTCCTTTGCGGGTGGGAGGGTGGGTAGGACTGCTCCAAACACGGAGCAGGGCATGGGCGGATTGGCATGCCCACTCAAGTGCGCAGTGACTGTTTGGTCGGCCCGCTCAGGCCGCACTCAGCAGTCATGCGCACTGTCCTGTTCGCAATGCAGGCTGCATTACAGCCTGCATGGACAACATGCCCACAATTCCAGCCCCTGGCTGAACGCCTCGTCCCGGCGCCAATGACCAATTCCAACGCCGCATTGCAGCGTTGTGATTGGCTTAGGGGAGGGAGCCTGGCTGCCTACTTCCTGTTCCTGGAAGCAGACTCAGGAGAGCAGGAGCAACGAAGACATGGGACCCGGCCTCGAGGTAAGATTTCTCTCATTTAAATATTTACAACACCCGCTCACACACACACCCCCACGTCCACGCCCCATCCAGTGTTCTTTCCGTCGTTTTCCACCTCCCAGCTGTCCAGTCCTCCCCTGCAGCACTTCTCAATGGCGGCCGCTGTGCGGCCAGGCGCAGCGGGCTTACCACTGGTGTGCCAAAGGTATATATGGAGTTACAACACATACCATTATATCGCATTCCATTACAATGCATACTAATACTAGGCATATTGCAACAGTTGGGAAGGTGCTGGATTGCAGAGATGTAAACATTACTATTCCCACGTCAGTGAGTGCAACCCTAAAACTGACCCTTGCACCCCAAAGCAAACCCTGACCCCTAAAATTCATCTTTGAGCCCCCAAAAGACACCCTAAAAATCATATTTGACCCAAATGCACACCCCAATTTTCATATTTGACCCAAATGCACACCCCAATTTTCATATAAGACCCAATGGCACACCCCAATTTTCATGATTGACCCCAAAACACCCCCCAAATTTTACCCCATAATACACCCCACATTTCATCTCCGACACCCGAAACCCATACCCACCCTAAAAAATAAAAATACCCCATTACTGACCTCACAGTGCGTTGTAATGGAATGCGATGTAAAGGCACCTGCATTGATGGATTTGCATTGTAAAGGCATTACGATGTAATGCCTGCGTTGTAATGGACGTCTCCCGTGCCAAAGGCAAGCCATAGGCAAGCCCGTCTGCGTCGGTCTGCCTCTGGACCACGCTCAGCACCAACGACCCTTCCTCTCGGACACTCCACCCCTATGGCGTCAGCATCCGCTTCGCCATCAACCCTGGACGCCACATCACCTGCCAGGATCAACATCTGCTCCGGACCGGACATCGCCATCGCCATCACTGACAGCTACTAAATCAGCAGCAAGGACCACCCTGACCGTCCGGGAGGAGGCATTGTCATCACCTACAGAAGCACACTCCGACTTACCATGCACTCTAATGACCCAACGGTGACGATGGAACACCTCAACTTCCAGATCCGGACCAACCCCAACCCCACACTCTGCGGCACCCTCATCTGCAGGCCCCCCGGGCCATGGACACCCATTCTCCGATATCATTGTAGACCTCATTGCACACCAGGCTCTCCCATCCACCGACGACATCCTACTCGGCGAACTCAAGTTCCACCTGGACAACCCCAGTGGCCAGAACACTACCCCCTCCTGGGGTAGCTCCCCAACATCAGACTCAAGCAGCTAGTCACCGCAGCAAGTCACATAGCAGGACACACGGTCGAGCACGTCTCCTCCCCCATCGGTACCTTCAACTACAGCCACACCACCGGACTCTCCTGGACCTACCATCATTGTATACATCACGGCTTCACCATGCCCACCTTACACAACCGCCATCATCGCCCCCCTCCCAGCTGGATCGAGGCCACCGAAGTACGTCTCGTCAACTCCCTCAGCACCACCACTCCACCAACGATTACAGACGATGACACCGCAGCGCGCAACTGCCAGCGATGGATCTCCAACTGCGCCGACACCCGGGCACCCCTCAAGAACGGCACTACGTCATTACTTTACACCTGCATGATGGCAGGCGTAAGGGTGACACAGTGCCACAGGGATAGGCTGGCCACATGCATTGCTGGAGTTGCGTCATGGTTGTGACGCGACTGCAGCAATGGGTGACTTTAGCGCAGACAGATACATCAGGATTCCAGACGTATCTGTCATTACTTGCTTCATGGAGCGCTGTCCAGTAAATGCAGCGCATCCGTGGTGTCGCAAGAAGGGGGTAGTGAAAAGTGTTGCAACGCTATCTTGTCGCAAGGCTGCAACACTTTTCATGAGTGAGGCCCAGCAATGCGCACTATCTTATTGATGGTGCGCAGTCCTGCCCTGTAGTTTTGTCGCAGGGCAGCGCAGCTACATTGCATACAGCGCGGTCCAGCAACAAAACCTGCTGAAATGGGCCCCAGGTGTTATCTCCATTTTTAAGACCAGCTATTTTCTGGTCTTAAAAAACTGCCTCTAACTGCAGCTAGAGGCAGTTTTTTTTGGTCCTCCAAACTTAAGGAATCCCCTGGTAAATATCGCGAAGTGGGGTTAGCGGGCATTTTTGCATGGGAACTCCTCCCTTGCATGTCATTATCGCTAACAGAAGTGGCGATCTTTATAATCAACGTTTTCGCCGGATAACTGCTGCTAACAGAGGTTAGCGACAGCTTGTGAATACAGCAATAAAAATATCGCCGCATTAGCGGCGGAAAAGTGCCGCTAACACGGCGTTAACTCCTTGTACATATGCCCCTGAGTGCGGTGTCTTGGCCCGGGATTTTTGGGTCTTTGTAAACATGATAATTCTGTCCCCCCGAGACACCAGCCATGTCGAAATGACTTGGAGCCGTATCCTTAGAACTAAGGATACCTTTCTGGAGATACAGCTCCACGCCACTAGCAATGAGACCTACATTTTCATTTACAAGTTAGTAGTGAGCCATGACTAGGCAGTAGCTCAAATCTCGGCACATGCAACCATGTTTGGTCAGTTTTAAGGCAAATATTCCAACTTCCATCTTCAAAATTGCAGCCTGACTCATGAAAGTTCTGCATAACGCAGGTTTTAATCGACTAAATCTGCCTAATTTTCATGACTACCCTACATAGCCTCCTTTTCATTCCCTTTGGTCTGCATTGATTGTATGTTGTACCTGCATGTCCTAATTTTTTACCTCCTCTGTTTATGAACTACTGCCAGATGTACGACGTGATTTTGCATGCGCAAACGGGTTTGCGAACCCCTTTGCGCATGCAAAATCACTGTTGACCATGTACAATTCCTAAATAGCGAGTCGCAATTTATTTGAGACTCGCTACTTAGGAATTGCGAGTCGCAATTAGGAAGGGGTGTTCCCTTCCTAATTGCGTCTGCAATGCTATGTGTGAATGTTTTGTGACCGCAAATTACCACCGCAGTCGCAATTTGGAAGGGGTCCCCCTTCCACTTAGTGACTGTCTCTAAAAATATTTTTTAAGGGCAGGCAGTGGTCCCAGGGACCACTGCCTGCCCTTAAAAAATGAAAAAAACGTTTCATTTTCTTTTTTTAAAAATGCATCCCGTTTTCCTTTAAGGAAAACGGGCTGCATTAAAAAAAAAAGCTGCTTTACTAAAAAGCAGTCCCAGACATGGTGGTCTGCTGAGCCCAGCAGGCCACCATCCCTGGGAGGGCTGGCATTCCCAATGGGCTCACAAATTGCGAGAGGCTCATTAATATTAATGAGACTCGCAATTTGCGACCCCATTGGGAATCGCAAAACAGTGTAATAATACTGTTGCACATTTCATTTAGCGCCAAGCAATTTGCGACTCGCAATGAGTCGCAAATTGCAAGGCGCTAAATGAAAGGGTCGTACATCTGGCCCTACATGACTTATATTTGAACTTCCTCAATCTCACCGACCTTTATACCATGTATGAACTTGAGTATGTATGTGAAAAATGTAGCGCAACCCTGATAACAAAGCAACTGAGAATCTGCATGAATGTGGGCTTTATAATAGCTGGAGCAAAAGAAAGGAGAGAATGGTGGGTAGGCGGAGATATAATAGAATGGGCAGGCAAATAAAAAAAACAGGGATTCTGAAAAGTGCTGAGAGAATTATCACAGGAAGGGTAGTGGGTAAGGAGAGTGGCACAGCTGTGAGAGGGAGCTAAGATGGAGGGTTGGCCCATGAAAGTAATGTCCAACCGGTGGCGGCTCGCCGAGGGAGTGCTGCGGGCAGCGGGGCGGGGAGGGGCAGGGTGGGGGTAGTGGAATCGGACTTACGACGGACAGAACTCCTCTGAGTTCTGTCCGTCGTATGTCCGAGTCCACTACCCCCCACCCTGCCCCTCCCCGCAGCACTCCTCGGCGAGCCGCCACTGTGTCTAACTAATATGTTTAGATTCCAGAACTATCCCACGTGAAGCACATCTCACTTCAGTGCTCTAACTCAATTGCTCCTGAATAACATAGTCTAAGTTTGTAGTAGGGAATATTAAATTCAAAATATCAACAGGTTACAATGTTGTGACCATAATACCGAGGGACAAAACAACGAACAGGTAAGTGCACAGAGGGCAGTAAGGATTTACTATACTTAATGCCCCATGTACATACCTTGTATATATATATATATATATATATATATATATATATATATATATATATATATATATATATATATATATATATATAAACACAAAGAGTTGCCTCTATGGTGGAGCCCACACGAGTAAATATTCCTGTATTCTTTAATTGGGACTGCAGCAAATACAGGTAACACAGCAAGCAGCAGTCTATTATCAAAGTCTTTTTGCCGACGCGTTTCGGGCTCCTGCCCTTTGTCTCAGGCTGACTTCTCCGCTGTACAAACACGCCATCAATGAGCCCGTCGTTCAAATAGTACCTGCCCCAGTGGGCGTGGCTGCTCCCGCAGCCCCATGGTACTCAGTAGTGCTGACTCATTAAAGTAATGCTCAAGTGAGTATGGCGTGCACACTGTACAAAAAATGAATAAAATAATGTCCCAAGTGGGTTGCTGCGGCCAGGTGAACTGAAATGTTGCCGTACATAGCCTCAATCACAGCTACCTCGTCCCATAATTGCGATGTCCGATTCGGCATCGTCAGGATCCGTTTTCAAACAGCGGGGCTCTCACCGCGGCTAGGCTCACCGCTAAATACAAACACAAAGAGTTGCCTCTATGGTGGAGCCCACACGAGTAAATATTCCTGTAATCTTTAATTGGGACTGCAGCAAATACAGGTAACACAGCAAGCAGCAGTCTATTATCAAAGTCTTTTTGCCGACGCGTTTCGGGCTCCTGCCCTTTGTCTCAGGCTGACTTCTCCGCTGTACAAACACGCCATCAATGAGCCCGTCGTTCAAATAGTACCTGCCCCAGTGGGCGTGGCTGCTCCCGCAGCCCCATGGTACTCGTAGTGCTGACTCATTAAAGTAATGCTCAAGTGAGTATGGCGTGCACACTGTACAAAAAATGAATAAAATAATGTCCCAAGTGGGTTGCTGCTGCCAGGTGAACTGAAATGTTGCCGTACATAGCCTCAATCACAGCTACCTCGTCCCATAATTGCGATGTCCGATTCGGCATCGTCAGGATCCGTTTTCAAACAGCGGGGCTCTCACCGCGGCTAGGCTCACCGCTAAATACAAACACAAAGAGTTGCCTCTATGGTGGAGCCCACACGAGTAAATATTCCTGTATTCTTTAATTGGGACTGCAGCAAATACAGGTAACACAGCAAGCAGCAGTCTATTATCAAAGTCTTTTTGCCGACGCGTTTCGGGCTCCTGCCCTTTGTCTCAGGCTGACTTCTCCGCTGTACAAACACGCCATCAATGAGCCCGTCGTTCAAATAGTACCTGCCCCAGTGGGCGTGGCTGCTCCCGCAGCCCCATGGTACTCGTAGTGCTGACTCATTAAAGTAATGCTCAAGTGAGTATGGCGTGCACACTGTACAAAAAATGAATAAAATAATGTCCCAAGTGGGTTGCTGCTGCCAGGTGAACTGAAATGTTGCCGTACATAGCCTCAATCACAGCTACCTCGTCCCATAATTGCGATGTCCGATTCGGCATCGCCAGGATCCGTTTTCAAACAGCAGGGCTCTCACAGCGGCTAGGCTCACCGCTAAATACAAACACAAAGAGTTGCCTCTATGGTGGAGCCCACACGAGTAAATATTCCTGTATTCTTTAATTGGGACTGCAGCAAATACAGGTAACACAGCAAGCAGCAGTCTATTATCAAAGTCTTTTTGCCGACGCGTTTCGGGCTCCTGCCCTTTGTCTCAGGCTGACTTCTCCGCTGTACAAACACGCCATCAATGAGCCCGTCGTTCAAATAGTACCTGCCCCAGTGGGCGTGGCTGCTCCCGCAGCCCCATGGTACTCGTGAGTGCTGACTCATTAAAGTAATGCTCAAGTGAGTATGGCGTGCACACTGTACAAAAAATGAATAAAATAATGTCCCAAGTGGGTTGCTGCTGCCAGGTGAACCGAAATGTTGCTGTACATAGCCTCAATCACAGCTACCTCGTCCCATAATTGCGATGTCCGATTCGGCATCGTCAGGATCCGTTTTCAAACAGCGGGGCGCTCACCGCTAAATACAAACACAAAGAGTTGCCTCTATGGTGGAGCCCACACGAGTAAATATTCCTGTTTTCTTTAATTGGGACTGCAGCAAATACAGGTAACACAGCAAGCAGCAGTCTATTATCAAAGTCTTTTTGCCGACGCGTTTCGGGCTCCTGCCCTTTGTCTCGGCGAGCCGCCACTGTGTCTAACTAATATGTTTAGATTCCAGAACTATCCCACGTGAAGCACATCTCACTTCAGTGCTCTAACTCAATTGCTCCTGAATAACATAGTCTAAGTTTGTAGTAGGGAATATTAAATTCAAAATATCAACAGGTTACAATGTTGTGACCATAATACCGAGGGACAAAACAACGAACAGGTAAGTGCACAGAGGGCAGTAAGGATTTACTATACTTAATGCCCCATGTACATACCTTGTATATATATATATATATATATATATATATATATATATATATATATATATATATATATATATATATATATATATATATATATATATATATAAACACAAAGAGTTGCCTCTATGGTGGAGCCCACACGAACGAGTAAATATTCCTGTATTCTTTAATTGGGACTGCAGCAAATACAGGTAACACAGCAAGCAGCAGTCTATTATCAAAGTATTTTTGCCGACGCGTTTCGGGCTCCTGCCCTTTGTCTCAGGCTGACTTCTCCGCTGTACAAACACGCCATCAATGAGCCCGTCGTTCAAATAGTACCTGCCCCAGTGGGCGTGGCTGCTCCCGCAGCCCCATGGTACTCGTAGTGCTGACTCATTAAAGTAATGCTCAAGTGAGTATGGCGTGCACACTGTACAAAAAATGAATAAAATAATGTCCCAAGTGGGTTGCTGCTGCCAGGTGAACTGAAATGTTGCCGTACATAGCCTCAATCACAGCTACCTACATTTTTATATTTTGTCCCTTGCTATTGTAGTCACAAAATGGTGACCCGTTTATATTTAGGATTTGATATTGCCAGCCTACATCAGTCTTTAAAATTTGTGCCACAGTAAAGAGTTAGATTTCCCCCATTTTTTTCTCTTTTGTGCCTCTGGGTTTGGGGCCTTTGATGTGATGTGAGACCCTCTAAGGGAATATCACCCACTGCAATATTCTTTTAAAAATTATTTTTAGCTGTAATCTCAAGTGCTGTCTTTTAAAATAAGATCAGGTGTTGTGCAGCTTGCATAAGACTATCTGCAAGCGTTGTGCATGAACATGTGCATATACGCATGTGCAAATGTGTAGGCTGAGCTAGGAAAACTATTGTCTGACTCATCCTGGCATCTGCACAAAGGTAAGACAGGGGCAGAAGGGGCCTAGATTACATTAACATGATTGGAGTCCAAAAGGGACTGCAACATCCCATTTGGGGTATAATGTAACATATGACGTTTACACTGTGTACTGTATGTATGCCTTGTGTTTTAATATAGTTCCAGATTAGAATATGATACAAAGGTCAGAGCCATAGCTTTGTATATAAATGATCAGGCCTCGAGTGAAAATATGAGATCTATATGGACATATTTAAAAACCCTTCACCTATTTCTTAATTTGGCATATTTCTGTGAGCCAGCCTTAATATGATGCACACTTTGAGCTCGCTAGATGAGAATGTTAATTACTATGTTATCCCATCTAGCAGATAAGAGACCCTTCAGCACAATAGATACTTTACAGGGAGATTAGGCATGTGCTGCTGAAGGAAGAGTGTGGGATAGGAATCTTCATAAGTATAAGCAGCAATTTACTGTAAATTGGCTTAGAGATTGTTCTCTCATGGAGAAAGGTAGGAAAGGCAAAACTTTGACTCCAGTCACAACAGGATGTTTGTTTTTTAAGCGTTGGAGGAAAGAGAGCAGTCATAAGTGGGCAGGGCTTGATTTGAAGAGAGATGTGCCACAATCTTGGAGAATGTGGCCATCTTGAAACATCCCCAGAGTGCAGCAAAGCAATGGTACAGGCAGTGGTCACAAAAACATGCTGCCATTGAAAAGGCATTTTCAGTTGCCAGTTAATCTGTATTTCTTTCATCTTCCACTCTGAGATGGATATGGCTGCATTCAGCAACTGTTGATATAGTGATCAGAGCAGTGACCTTTGGCCCAATACATGTCACGTTGGAAAACCTTCTTGTTTCTCCATGCTTGCTATAGGCGCTACAGAGTCCTCACCTATGTGGAAAGCCATGGAAAGGATTGGAAGTAATTTATGAGGGTCTGACAAGAATGACTACACAGCATGGTTGTGAGCCCTGGGCCTGGTGGCATCCAAACCTCTTCTGGACTGTGGCTTGACCCTACTATCATTAGGTCCACTTTGAAACATTCTCAGATACTACTCTAGTCTCTAATGAAAGATTCAAAGTCATTGAAAATGAAACAGGTATTTCTGATGATCCCTTTGCCACAAATACCGCTTAGCCATGAAGTTTGCATTGGAGCCCTTTTGGGATCCGTCTGCTCTTTGACAAGGAGATCCTCAACTCTTTGTTAGATGGAAACCAGACACAGACCTGTAGATGAAACAGGTGGACCATGGACTAGCTCAGGATGGGCTTTCTAGCAGGACTTTCAAGCTGATTACAAGATAGCAAATGGCTGAATGAATTTTGCCTTTAGTTCCACGTCATGGTTTGGCAATTAATTTTCACCATATTCTTGGGAAGACCATCGTGAGGAGTAAGAGAGGTGGGGAAGCCTCTGAAGGAAACCAGTAATGGCACTGGGGAGGTATATGGGATCTTGTGTCTGCAACTGCTCAGGACCTAACACCCATGAAAATTCCTCTTCCGAGAACATATCGGTACCTGGGACTAGGTGCCTGCAGGAACAGAGCAGTCAACAGCCTACTGATCCTTTTTACCCCCGCCCTTTATGCCCTTATACTCCTGAGCTGTAGAAGAATAGCGTTTATTGAAGGAATGTTGTCTTGGTTCCCTCTTGCAAAATAACAGATAGCCTCCACCATAACTTCTATGCTGAATGGACTCAGTACCTAGATATCTAAATTGTGACCCCAGCAGGCCCCCATCGTTCTTTCCTAGAAACTTTGCTGCCTTCTGCAGTTCATCCTGTCACCAATGCACGTCACAGAACAGATCTTAGAGCCAATACAAATTGTTTATAAATCATTATGAGAAAAGCATATACAATAGACAGGGGGGCAGATTTACAAGGCCCTTGCGCCACCTTTGCATCACTTTTAACATGTTTATGTTTAGGATTTGTAGAGCGCATGGCTGCCCGGAGGCTTCCCAGCGCTAGAGAGTACTGTTTACAGAGCTCTGGTACCTACAAGGAAAACAGCAAAGTTTTAAGATGTTTTCTGAAAGAGGTTTCGTTAGGTAGGGTTCTGACGTCAAATGGAAGAGCATTCCACATCCTTGGCACCAGATGGGCGAATGATCTGCCTCCCCACCTAGCTCTTTTGGCTCTGGTTGTCCTGAGGAGCTGTTTCTGGGAAGATCTTAAATGTCTGGTCGGGGTATACCTGGACATCAATTGTCTAAGCTTTAGTGGGCCTTTTTTATTGATGGCCCTATAGGCCATACAGAGTGACTTAAACTTTATTCTTGTCTCGCAGCCAGTGTAACTGTTTCAGTGAATCTTTAATAGATGCACGGTTGGGAATTTTTAATAGAAGTCTGGCTGCTGCATTCTGCACCACCTGGAGTCTCTTCGTCACATATTTAGGGGCACCCACATAAAGCGAGTTGCCGTAGTCCAAATTATGAGGGACTGAATGACCGTTTTTTTCAGGTGCACAGGGATCATCTCAATGATCTTCCTTAACATTTTAAGGAGAGAGAAGCATAATCCTGACAATTTCCTGGATTGGCAGTCCATCGTAAGTGTATTCTCCAGCCAGACCCCCAAATTTTTTATAGCTGGTTTGGGAATAGGAGGGTTTCCCATGCAAAGAGGCCACTGTGTCATGGGTGCCTGAATAGTAAGATTGCCTAATATCATCAGCTCCGGTTTTTCACCATTTAACTTTAAGCAACTATTTGACATCCATTTTACGACTCTCTCAAGGCAGTGACTCAGCTGTTGGTTTGCGCCATCTGTTAGGGATACTATTAGCTGGGTGTCGTCAGCATATGACACCACTGAGATGCCAGATTCCTGTGCTATGTTAGCCAGCTGTCGTACATAAATATTGAATAAGGTGGGGCTAAGGGATGATCCCTGTGGGACACCACATGTAATTGGCAGGCGATCTGAAAAACAGTCCTGTTCCATCACTTGGAAGGATCTGTCTTCCAAGTGACGCAAAGGTGGCGCAAGGGTCTTGTAAATCTGCCCCAGGATTTGTTTATATCCGAGGTCCGCGTGACCGCGTCCCTTCAAATCACGGGTTACTCTACACCTCAAAGGAGAGGACCACTGTTTCTCCCTGGCAACAGCAGTGCAAATACTTCTAAACCAGCACAAGCAGGAACTCAGAGCTATATTAAATGGGTCTGACAGGGTGAAGCACCGTGTTGCCCAAATTCCTTGCAGTGTTATGCGACAAATCATCGCAGAATCAGGCCATGCCTAAGGATGGGAGGGGGTGCACCGCAGCCACTATGCTGCACATCCGGGGTAGAGGTCCTGTAATAACCCAGGTAAGGACAGAATGATCCTTAGCGATCACGACACTTGAACTGATTGCCTACATACCTATGTTACCCACCTGAAATCCAACACAGGGAGACTCTGGCACTTCAACTCTCAGAAGTGCCTGGTTTAGAAGAGACAGACTAAATTCAGGAGTCTGTGGTATTCGTATGCCTTTGTGCTCCTTCCTCGCCAACTGGAGAAGCGTAGAAAAGGAGGAGGAGGGTGGCATGACGTGTATTAAATTTGGCCTATGCAACAAAATTCCTCATTTTTGTAAGGTCAGGGACGAGTAGGAGTGCATACTCTGAAGTTCAAATCCTGGCTATCACATTTCGGATTACCACTCATCCTGGAGTGCTTTAGTTTGATTAATTAAAACCACCGTGATACAATATTACGTTGCTTGGAGAATGCATTTATAAAGTGTGTGTGTGTGTGTGCTTTTTTTAGATAACTCAGGGATAATATCCCTTACTACAAGACGGAGCCTGAAATAAATTATACAATATCCTAAACCCACCTGCTTTTCTCTTTCTAATCTTTACGTGACAAGTCATGCCCACTGTAAATCAATGGGTTTATAAACAGAGATGTTTAAAATTTTAAACCAGACTCTATAAATTCCACAGAAACGGTGATACCACGATTAGAAAATGCTATTAAGTGACTACGAAACCCCGCAATACACATGCAGATTATCTGTTCGCATAAATTGAAAGAAATCAGCAGCGTTCTCGCAAAGCACGTTTTCAGTTGAGAAGAATTTCATGCAAATCCCTAGACATAAGCCCCCGTTTTAGCCGATATTCAGTTCTATTTAGAATAACCGAATTCAAATATTCAATGTAATGATTTTTGTAACAATGGTTTGGAATTAATTTAGTGGCTGCAATACACTTCTGTTCCTTTCCCTGCAAATGTTTAGGAAAGTATAAAATTATCTTATAAAGTCTCTAATCCAGGACCTGTGGTCACACCTTGATGACGCCATTGCTAAGTCGTGCAAAGCAACACAACTTAGGCAGTAAGCGACGGGCTATTCATTTGCTGCATGTAATGTAGTATTTAAGACAAAAATCGTGATATAAGAAGGCAGGGCT
This sequence comes from Calotriton arnoldi, assembly GCA_963921515.1. NCBI lineage: Eukaryota > Metazoa > Chordata > Amphibia > Caudata > Salamandridae > Calotriton > Calotriton arnoldi. Next base: position 189,719 of record CAWUFW010008975.1, read on the forward strand.
GGACTAGGATTCAAAAGCAGCCTTGGAGAAAATGTTAAAATCAGCCCGCTCCTTTCCTACCCCTCTCTATTCTCTCTCTTTTCATCTACCAATTTTCTGTGTCTCTGTCTCCTCTCTCCTTCACCTCTCTCTCTCTTTCTCTCTATCTTGTACCTCCCTGTGCCTGCTGCACTAAACCTCGGGGACCTGGAGACAGTGACAAAGGTGCTACCACCAGCCCTGGGCCTACAAACACTGGCTTACTATAGCTCCAACCCACCAGAGAAATGCCAGACGGAATAATTGGCCTATCCAGCCTTGCCATTGGCCTATAAGGGACAGTGCTTTAAAGTAATATAGAAACATACAGGGTTTTGAAGCGCTGTCACTGATCAGGCTGGAATGGTCAGCACACACTGGCCAGTGGAGTTGACGAAAGGCAAGATCAGGCACTATGACCATGGCATGGCACTATGCTGGCAGGGCCGGATTGGGAACCAAAAGCAGCTGTGGGAAAAATGCTCAAACCAGCCCGACTCGCTGCATCTCCTCACACAATCTCTCTCTTTCCATCCAACCATTCTCTCTCTCTCTCGTCTCTGATCCATAGGTAATAGTAAAGAAGGAATGGGTTCGTTATGCTTCACGGGCAGGCAGAGGTAAAGGGAGGTGGGGGGGAATTAAAAAATAATGAGGGACACTGGGGCTTTTCCCCTTAGACAACAGACTAAAAAAGGAGGGGTTTGAGGGGTGACCCCCCCCAAAACATAATTTGTGTATATATATATATATATATATATATATATAAAAGAAGCAGAGAACTCTGGGTAGTTCTCAAGTTGAGGTGGAAAGCAGCTCCTGTATAGAGCACTCTCAACACCAGCGGCACTCTAGATCTGCTCACCTCAAATTTCTGTTTTTCTATCAAAGTCTTTAAGCATAGGATTAGCACAGTGCCATCCATGCCAAGATAGAATGGGACAAAGTCTTTTGACATTTCTACAGCAAAGTCTTTAAGCATAGGACTAGCACAGTGCTGTCCATGCTGAGCTGTAAAATGACAAAAGCCATTTACCACTCCAGGCACAGTATTACAGCTTTGAATTGGGAAAACAACCAAGCCAACCTGAAATGAGTAAAAGCGGGGTTGCTTTTACTAATTGTGTGGGCGCAGCTGGTGGGGCCCTATACAGGTACTCATAATATTCCCGGAATGCCTCATTTATTTCCACCTGGGTAGTTGCTATGGTCTGTAGTGGGGAGCGAATCACCATTATTGGAGTTGCTGGAGGAGGGTCACTTATGATTTCCGCTAGCAGTGTGCCTGCTTTATCCGCTTCTGTGTGAACTCTCGGAGTATATGCCCGATAGTCTATCACACGCAACCTTCTAGTAGCTCAGCATATTCTATGCACGCCTTCTGCAGTTTTTCTGCTCCAGATGGGGACGTAACAGCATCCTTCTCTAGGGTTCCAAGCTGGGATTCTACTTCAGTGAGGTCACGAATAATCGTGCGTCTTGCCCTTACTATGGCACCAATCATTGTTCCCCCTCATCACCACCTTGAATGCTTCCCATTCTATTATAGGCGTAGAGGCAGTGTCAGCATTTTGGGAAAAGAACTCGCCAACTACGTCAGACAATTGTGCTCTAAAGGCCCCATCTTCAAGCAATTGGGGGTTAAACCTCCTTGTCGGGACCGGCGTGGGTATCCACCCCCATGTGAGAGTGAGTTCAAGCGGGCTACGATCTAACAGTGTTTTGCCTAAGTATGTGGTGTCTATTAATTGTGGCAGCAGAGTGGGTGGGCATAAGATACGATCTATTTGTGCGTGCAGTGTATGTATTGGGGAATAGAAAGAGTATTCGTGCACTTCTGCGTTCTTACTGCGCCATGCGTCTATTAATGCCCATCCTTGCATCCAAGCCTCCAATGCTTTGGCCTGTCGTATTGCCACTGCTCCTCGGAGTGGGGGGTGCAATCTATCTAGTTGCGTGTGCAAGACTGCATTATAATCCGCACCCAAAATCCATGGGTAGTTGACCCAGTCCGCTAGCGCTGCACTCACTTTTTTTAAGAAGGCTTCTTGTTCCGAGTTGGGACGTAGATGCAACCCATTACCTGTGGCACGCCATCCAGCTCTCCTCTCACCAGTGCATATCTGCGTTCACTATCTATTAGCTGATCATGTAATTCAAAAGGGACCCCCGCCCTGATCCATACCGCTGCACCTCTCGCAAACGCCAAATATGTTGTATGGTACAATTGCCCTCTCCATTTTTTCCAGAGTTTACAGGCCTCAGAGGCATTTAAGTGTGTTTCTTGTAAGAACACTATTTGAGATTTGCGCCTGCCCAATTGTGCATGAATACAATGTTGTTTATGGATAGAGCCCATGGCCCGCACATTCCATGTGGTAAATTTATATGAGGATTGTGTCGTCATTTATGCTAAGTGTGGATGTTAGTGGTGCTCCTTATTGTTCCACGCCCTTCCTTAGCTAGTGTCGTTTCTTGCATGTGAGTGTGCCCTTCATAACTCCTATAACTCTTTGTCAGAACTTCCCCAATACAACGGTCCAACCTTAAACGTATGTTCGACCAAACATTCGCTGCAACATTTGAAACAAAATATAGGCAATCGCTGGGGGGAAAGTAGACCAGCCGCGGTCATCCTCATTCCTCAGCAGTTATAATGCAATGTTCCAGGGGAGAGTCCGAGCTGGATACCGGGGGGGAACAAAGGAGAGAAAGAGAGAGGGGGGTGTTTTGCCCCCCGGAGACGGAGCCAATCCCCGACCCCTACCCCATAAAGTCTATTAGTGTTTCTACAGGTAAGTCATCCGTTCATATAATCGTTTCCGGTAGTGCCACCTTTCTGTGTCTTTACAGGACCTTATGTGCTTTAATATGTACGGATATGAAGAATGACTCTGTGGTTCCCACACAAGGGAGCTTCGATTTCCAGTGTTTGAGGGTCGCCTCTTTTACTCTTTATATGTTATACCTCTTTTTTGTGCTCTGTTCACTTCATTCTAGCATGTCCCAGGCTATTTGGGGAGTAAAAGATGGGAATAGTGGTTGGCTGCTTTCGGAGTCCGTAAGTGGTATCCCATCAGATGATGAGTCCCGTCTGCTGGAGTCCCTCTTTTTCCTCATTGCAGCTGCCATTTGTAGTGCCTCCTGCTGGCTATTTTTTGATCCAGGGTGGGTAAGCCCTCTTCTACGAGTCACGGTCTACTTGCGCTTCTCTGCCTGCTACGTCTCCGGCGTTGATTCAGTTCCCAGGGCTGCCTGTATTCTTCCAGTATTTTCAGGTCAGGGAAGTTGGTTTCAATCCAGGACCAGGCCACGTTTGCATCTTCAAAGAAGTGGCTGGCACGTTCATGAATGACCTTGAGTCTAGCTGGGAATAGTAAGGCATATCGTAGGTTAAGTTGCTGCAAATGTTTTTTAATTCCCAGGAAGGTCTCTCTTTGTCTCTGGACTTGTATGGTGTAGTCAGGGAAGAGAGAGATCCTGACATTTTCGTACAGAATTGGCGCACACTCCAGTGCTTTCCGGAGAAGAGTGTCTCTGTAATTTAAGATTTTTGCCACCATTGGTCGTGGCGGTGCTCCAGGTGCCCTATTCCCAGTGGGCACTCTATGTGCCCTCTCCACGCTGAACATTTCAGATAGACCTTCTACCGCCACTGCGGTTAGCAGCCAGTGCTCCATAAATTGCGTCGGGTCGCGTCCTTCACTTTTTTCGGGCATGCCAATTATGCGAATATTGTTTCTACGTGCACGGCCTTCTGGGTCATCCACTTAGTTTTGCAGGTCTGCTACTTGTTTTTGTAATTGTGTGACAGTCTCCGATTGTTCTTTGCGCCAGGGATTGATCTCTGACAGGGTTATGGAGTGCTTTTGGACTTTTTCAGACCAGTTTTGTGGTCTGCTCGCAATAGACTCACATCAGTAGTGAGTGTGCCCAGTTTTTGCTCCAGTACCGCCCTGGATTCCTTTCAGTATTATGTCCAGTTTGGCTGAGGGCGGTAACTCCTGGGCAGGGGTGTCTGGGACCTCATCCATCAACAGGGGAGAGTCGTTTGCAGCAGTAGAGTTTGACTCTTCTGGGGGACCCTGGTCTGCCTGCTTTCCTTTGGGTCACCCCATATTGGCACCGTGGGGTGATATTCGCCAGGAGGCGGGGGGGGTTTCCTGGTGTTGGGACGGCAGAGGGGAAGAGGACCCCACCTAAATCTTGATTTCACACTGCTTGCACTGCTTGTGCTGAGATGTATACCCTTGTGCCCTTGTGCTGAGATTTATACCCTTGCATCAGGGACCCAGTTGCAGTGTCCACCGAAAATTAATAGCAAGTCTCTCAGAGTGGCTAGCAGTCTATCGTGCCCGCCTCACATAAGCCCTCCATATCTTCACTCAATGATCCAGTCTGCACTGCCAGCTCCGGTGCCTGTCGTATGCTCTCTCTAGCCGTGGTGTGTCCCCCAGCAAGTCTATCCCTCCCTAGCCATCCTCAAGAGCTTCGGTGGAGGCCCACGTCAGTTGTCTATAACGGCCCTCAGATTCAGGCCCACAAGGTATGCTCACCACTTCGGGCGATGTGGTGTCCGGCTCCAGCTCCACGGCGATCCAGCCCATGTAGGTTTCAGGGCAGGAGTGGAGGGGAGGGGGAGGGGGGAGGCCTCGCCCCGTAGCCTCTGTGCCTGGTATCTACTCTCCCCGGACCTCTTCACAGCCGGTCGTGGCCTCCCCCCTCCGCAGAGTCCCACCAGGGGAAGGCTCACCTTGTGCCTCTGGGCACCGTCAGGGTCCACCATAGTCGCCGCCACACCAGCTCGTCAGGGCAGAGAAGCAATGGAGGCAGGGGAGCCTGTCCAAGCACTTGGGCTCCCAGCGCCCGCCCAGGCCGCCCCACTCACCTAGAGGCCCGAGCGTTCATAATGGCCTCGTAACACGTCACATCTAACGCCACTCCGGTCCGACTTCATCTACGGCCGCATCTGCACGTATCCCCACGCAGGCTTGGCCGCCCAACCTGCGTACCTCGGTCTCTTCAGGCAGCCGGTCCGGCACTCGGGCAAGCACACGTCCCTTTTGAGGAACAGCTAAGCAGCCACCCCTAGGCCCAGGCCAGTGGCCCCGCAGAGTGCGTAGGCCCGGCCACAGACCGGATCGCGTGTACGAGCCCAGCTCCTCAACTAGTCGTATGGGGCACCTTAACTGGGAGCCACCATGCTAGCGGTTGCAGTCCCATACAGGATTCTGGCGGATGTGCAGTCTTAAGGGGAGATGGAGGAGAGTCACAGGCCCCGGCCCGGGAGCTCCACAATTAGGCGTCCGCCATCTTTCGTGGCTGGCCACGCCCCCATCCAGCTGATAGGTATAAGAGCTTACAAAACGCATGTGCTTCTAATTAACCATAGGTCTGTAGAAATATTGAACCCGTTATAAATCTTTGCATTGAAGACTAACTCTGTGTGCAGGTGACAATTGACTTGTGTTCATTATGTTTCACACCAGTCTTTTGGTACTGTAGAAATTGTTTCCACAGGGCAAAGATTCTTCGTACTACGTACTAAGTACTGTAAGCAGCCTTGAGTTATTAGACAGAATCGTCTCAGCATGACAATTTCTACTTAACATAGACGACTGTGTGTACCAGATGCTGACCTATATACATGTGCTTGTTTTGCTTCCGAAGATGGGCTATCTGGAAAGCTTTCACCACAGTATGAAGGCTGAAGGTAGTGTGATCTTTAGCACCTTCAGACCTTGGTTATTTTAAGCAAATAGTCGCTCTTTGGACAAGTTTTGCATAGAGTATATACTGTGCTTAGTAGATACTTTTTATTACTCTATAGTGTACTTGTCATAAGAGATTAACTGCCTGTAAACTATCTGGTGCAGAATAAACTCTCTCCATAGAGTGAATACTGTTTACAGTATTCACTTTTCTACTTATATCAACTTCATTTTTAATGCAAGTCAAATGATGGTCAGGGGTTTGATACAGATGAAAGCTGTCCGTACTAGGACATTGTTTTCAGAAGAGACGTTTAGTATTTTTTAGGACTTTGGCTTGCTCTGAACAGGCGTTTACATATTGAACACCATTTCCAATGAGGGTTTGCCATTATCTGTGGTTGATTGTTAATGTGAACTACACAACCCAAGAAGTGTATGGGATAGGGTCAATGTGGTACACAACCCATACTTTCTACAGCTAAGGGAGTTGTTTCTATGATGGCATATATATATTCCATATTCTTCTGAGGTATTTTGTAATTACATTTAGAGCTCTATGGCTATACCCGTGTATAGAGAGCAATGTGTACAAAAAAGCTTGGATTATGTCATCAGTGGTGGGATCAAAGATGTAATTTGAGATGTCATCAGTGATGTCAGAAATGATGTCATAGAACATGTCATGAATGTCATATGTGAGGTCATAAGCAGTGCATGGTGGTGGCGCAAGTTATAGTTAGACCTGCCAACTCTAAATGGTGAATGTCTGTGGGGTTTTTAGTTTAAAACATTAATGTTGTCACTGAGAAATTCACCTAACTATAACATTACTTCAACCTTTGGTTCTTTCAGTGAATTTCTAGGTTGTTTTTTTTACAAGTAAATAATTTTTTTGTGTAAGTGTATGTCTGGTAAAATAACTTTACAATTTATGCTGTGTTCAGACATTATTTTAGTCAAAGAATGTTTTTTTTTGTAACAGAAATGGTTCACAGTTTGCAAAATCTTTGTAAAATGTGTATGAGTATTAAACAGATAAATATTGAATAGAAATTGTTTATTTGCTCAGTTATTATAACTCTGATATCAAGACATGTAACCAGCAATGTTTTTTTGAGGTGTTAACTCTCGCAAGAGAAAGTGAGATGCTTGCTGGACACTCGCGAGATCATAAACGTATAAATTTCATTGTCATCTATTGTATATGGTTCTTTATCATGTTTTCAGTTATTTTTTATTGCTCATCTTTAACAGAGTAGTGAATAAAAGGTGGTTGGATATATATATGTATTTTTAAAGTGATGGCTCGGTGGCTCTTGCGAGCCTCTCACAAGTGTTCATGAGAGCCAGGGAGTCACTCCTTCGCGTGCAGCCCGAGGAGGCAGTGCTTCCTGGTTTGCTCTTGCAAGCCTCTTGAGAGATCGTACTTTTTGTAATAGAATTTGCATTTACACTGAATATATCCTGATGTAGTATTTAAAATCTAGATACACCTGAATACTAACAGTGTGTTTATTTTAATGAAATGCAATCCATTATATAATTATGGGCAAAAATAAGTTACTTAGAATTATGAAAAAACCCACATGTTTTATGTGCATGAGACCAGCATTGCTACATACAACACAGTAATGCTCATTTATTTGTTTTTAGTTCATTTATTATTATTAGAAAAAGTTCAATCAATATATACTCGTTATCCATGGTAGGCCACATGATGAGAATAAAAACTTTAATGTTTTTGTGCCTATTTATATCTCTGTTTCTAAATATTGTTTATTCTAGAACTTTGGTTGTAGAAATATAAGATAGGAATTTGGAAGTTTCTAGGGTAATCTCTGCGTTAATGTAAGAGAAGCATCAACACATTCACTCCAGTCGGATGAATTGTTAAGGAGACTGTGTAGTGACTAGAGCTGATTGAGTGTCTGTGATGGAAAACAATACCCACCGTAGTGTATGTTTACTTATGAATTGATATCTGATCAGCTTTAAAGTTAGTGATATTAATATTGATTTTGCTACCATCAGCTCAGCATCTTTGTAGCATGAGGATGAGATATTTTGAACTGTGCCTTACAACCAATGTAGACAACAGTTCTGACGTGCAGTGTGGACCGGAGTTGTTCTGTACAGATTTCACAAATAGTTTTTCAAATGACACTGACTTATAATCTGGTACTGTAAGTTACACAAATCATTCAAATTGAATGTCTGTTCTTCCTGAATAGCGATAATCTACACATTCATGGTTCCAGAAATAGTTTGTTGAAAAACAATCATTAATCGCAATTCCCTCATTTTCTAACACATTTAGCGCTACCTTTAAAAACTCCTGTGCATCTAGTTGCATGTTCACACTGAACTGTGTACCACCATTACAGCGGTCAACCATATCACGTATAAATGCAGTAGAATTGCACGTGTGTTTTTTCAGTATGTACTAAATTGAAAAGAGTTGTCAAAGCTTGACATTCTTTCTGTTAAACAATGTTTGTAACCACTTGCTGTAGATGGAATAGAACATTAACTACTACATTACAGTAACATGAAACTCCAGAAGTATTAGAAAATGGAAAATCTATTACATTGCTCACTTAATTAGTTTTTAGCTTTTTTGACGTGTTTGTAGATTCTTCACTTTGTTTTGAAAATTTAGAAAAATCTTCAATCTCAGAACTTTTTCACTTTCTGTAAGTTGGATGCTTGTTAACAATGGGATATAAGCTCAGATGTGGTGCATAGATCCCTCGCAAGCGATTGTACTCCATCACACATGATGAGTCATCATTTACTCTGCTCTCATCAAAATCAAGAAGATACAACCCTAACAATGTCCTCACCTGTGATAAAGCAACATAAGACATTCCTTCTTTAAAGACTGTGTGACCTATATTTATCATTGCTGCATCCAAACTTAATCCTTGAGATTTGTGAATGGTGACAGCATATGCCAAACACAGAGGAAACTGTTGTCTTTTCACATATAGATCTTTTACCAGGAAAAATCTGGCAATACACCTTTCTATTTTATTACTTGCTGAGTGTGATCAAATTTTATCAGAATATATTCATACACTGTTCTGTTGGGATATGCAGTGAAGTCTCACATTTCCCATTGCACCATTTACTAATCCATCCTCAACCTTCACAGTTGGGTATGGGGAGGGACTGCCTCTCCTTTCAGACCTCTCTCTCAAATGATGGGCGTGCAAAGTAGGGTGTAGGGAGGGACTGTCCTGTCCTTTCAGACCTCTCTCTCAGACAACAGGTGTGCGTAGTAGGGTGTGTTGAGAGAGACTGGCCTCTCTGCAGTGAACTCTCTCTGCAATGATAAGTGTGTGGGAAGGGACTGGGCTCTCCTTTCAGACCTCTCTCTCAGATGATGGGTGTGCGTAGCAGTCTGGGGAGGGACTGCCCTCTCTTTTTTAGACTTCCATCTCAGATGACAGGTGTACGTAGTAGGGTGTGTGGAGGGACTGGTCTCTGCTGAGACTTCTCTCTGTAGTGATGGGTGTGCGCAGTAGGATGTAGGGAGGGACTGGCTCTCCTTTCAGACCTCTCTCTTTCAGATGATGGATGTGCATAGTTCGGTGTGTGAAAGGTCTGAGCTCTCTGCTAAGACCTCTCTCTGTAATGATATGTATGTGTAGTAGGGTGTGGGGAGGGACTGGACTCTCATTTCAGACCTATCTCTCAGATGATGCATGAATGTCGTAGGGTGTGGGGAGGGACTGCCTCTCCTTTCAGACCTCTCTTTCAGATGACGGATGTACGTAGTAGGGTGTGGGAATGAGCCTTAGCCCTACTCGCAACTCTTCTCAAACCAATGACCATAAATAGTAGAATCTGATAAACACCATCTCCATTAAGACTCCTTCCCACAAGTGTGCATAGCAGAGTGCATTCAAACATCATCTACTCCTACCTACTTTTCATGATCCCGCAAGAGTCTCACCAGATCATAACATTGTTTAAAAAAAAGATGTAATCTTCTAATCATCACAGTACTTATCTCTTACACACTTCGTCTCAAATACAAGGCCCACAATATGCATTCCCACTAATGGAGTGTATTGAGAACTCATCTACTTCTTTTTACTACTCACATTCCTGCCAGAGTCCCACAAGATTGTAAAAATTAGTTACAATTAATATGTACATTTATTTTCTTCACAGTAGTTATCCCTTAGACACGTCTGCTCTAAATCTAGGGAGACAGCATGCGTTTCTGCTGCCCCCTTATATAGCTTTTTTACTTTAATTTCCACAACATCCCCAATTTTTCACAGTAAACACTAATGCTGGCCATTTCATTTCTAACATACCAACAGCCAGTTAATCAGAGCGCTTGCTCTCACAGGATTTGTGGAGGCCTCTTGTTTTCACAAAAGTGTGAAGGCTCACAGGAAATTGGGCCTCCTGATCAATCACAGGCCTAGTTTTGATTTTGTTCTGTCGCGGGACACCCGCAGGACTCTTGCGAGCCCAGCTTTAAAAATATACAATTCATTTTCACCAGTAGTTTCTCAAACACTACTGAACGGTTTTACACCAAATCACAAAAAGCACAATCTGACGACCAAGATCTAGATTCCTGCCAAATTTGGTATAGTTCCATTCAGCAGTTTTTGCTGCAGCCCTGCCTAAAGAAGTCTATGGAAAATTCATGGAGTTTTGCCGTTTTTGGGCCCCAACTTTTTCTCGGCTCCCGCTTGATGGATCACCTCAAAACATTTCAGAAAGGAGCTGAGGTAGATTAACTTTTTTGGGAAAGTTTTGTGAAGATTCGTCAAACGAAGCCAAAGTTATTAGCAAACCAAAAAACACTCCCTCAATCAAAAAAACAGGCCTAACCATAACTACCTAGTGGCGACTGCTACTACATAATATATATCTATATATTCACTGAAAACCAAAGGTTACAGGGACGTAATAGTTAGGTTCACATTTTACCCCCACAAAACCATAGAGATGCAGCAGTTATAGTTACATATACTTATGATACAAAACTTAAACTTGTGGCCTAAAGTTACTTAATGGCATAAGTTAAAGTTTCTTCAGATAAGTATCACTATAAGCTAAGCTAAGTTGGCACTATATAAATAGCAATACATGCATACGTTTACATACATACAACCTCTGCTCCTATAAGTGTAGCCTAAAATGATTTCTATTTCCTACTCAATCAGCAAAATTTATAGCTACATTCAGTCTCTGAGCTAATTTGCTTTGCCTCCTTACCCTCCATAAAATCCTTTCCCCTTCTTCCTTATATTTCTTACATACACAATGTTTCTACTCTCTCTTTTCTCTCTGTTTCTCAGCAGCCTCCTACCACTCCCATTTTTCTTTTGTTATATTCCAGTTCTCTTACCCAAGACCTTTCTCCCCACTATCCCTTCATCTGTTTCTGCTTTTTGTTTCCAGATTTATTTTTGATTGTTATACCACTCATAGTAATGTTGTGTAGTGGTGTGTGAAATTTGCATGATTTCTATTTACATAATGATGCAAAAGTTTGGAAAAATTATGCAAAATTATGCGAAATGGAACCTGGCATTTAGCGCTATACTTTAGTGTGAAATGTGTCTTGCGTCAGCAGGTGAACATAAAGTCCTTTTCTATGCCAATGATTTCTTAGTGACATTATTAGATCCCGCAAACTCCATCAAACACCTTATTACACTTATCTTGTGATTTTTATGCATTCTCAGGCTTAACTGGGGGTCTCAAATTACCTGAGGGAAATGTGAGAACCTGCTAATGACTAGACCTACTACTTCTGTGATCCTTCATGAGTTTTATTCTTATAGATGGAGGGAGTAGAAATTGAAATATCTTAGGATTGCATTAAATAGGGATCTTGATAAAATGACGGAAGGGAATCTACACCCCCTAATGGATTGATTAAAAAATGACTTAGCAAGATGGCAGGCCCTTAACTTGGTAACTTGTCGATTTTATGGAGAACTCAGGTGGTGAAAATAAAAGTAGAGTTATGTCACAATTACATTACCTATAAAGATACCTAAAAAAGGAGTACTTTCTAGCTATATAGAATCTTGACAGATGGGGCCTTCTTGAACCCAATAGCATGCCACCTCAGTGGTAGTCATATAGACTTCAAATGGAGCATGTAGGAAGGTGGAGTATTATGTGATGATGCTGGTTAGGCTTCACGATGCAATAATGTCACAAACCCCAAAGATGGTTCTTGGATTCACACTAATAAATCCTTAGCTCAGTCCTGATAGTGTGGCAAAGAGCAGTCAGGCTTTACTAGAGGAACAACACTTCAGAGTACCAACATGGACGATAAGTAATTGACACAACTCGAGAGAAATCAATTTATAACAATAGAGTGTATTTCTATCTTAATTTAAACATAAAATGAATGGAATAGTGAGCATATAATTGGAGTTATAGATTTTGGAAGCAGTATAACATCAGTGCAAAATAATACAGTGAAACTTTATCATTGCGGTCAATGGTAAAAACCACTAGTGACAATTGGTCACTTGCTGGTTGAGTTGCGTGGTACCCTTGCAGGGTAAAGGTGATGCGGGTCCCAGGACCAAACCACAACAGTCAGTTCAATTTTACCTGGCCCATGTAGTCCGGGTACAGAGTTGTCCTGGCTTTCCGTGGTGCTGAACAGGAGCTGCAGGGAGGGCTGTTTTTACCACTGAAACAGTGCTGCGGGGAAAAGAGAAGCAAAAACACAACAACGGAGGGGTTGCTGACATTGGTTGAAGGCTGGATGGAGTTCCCTCTTGGTACAGTGTTGAGTAAAGAGGTCGGTTGCTGGATTGGCGACCAACAAGCCTTGGCAGCGGTAAGTGAAGCAGAAGGTTACTTCGTCGTCCGGTGGTCCCGGGGAACGTGGTAGTTGCCTATACCTCTGCACTCCTAAAATGCACTAGACCATCTGGATTTGGGGGATTCCTTGGAGTGCCCAATAGCCATCCATTCTTTGGATCCGGAGCATTGTTTTACCTGCAGTTTGCAGGGTCCCAATATCACTAGTCCAAGGGAGTCTGAGGGTGCTTCAGGCTTCTGCAGGGGTACCTCTGTCTGGGGGAACCAAGAGATAGCCTAGGTCGAGTCTCGATCAGGCAGTTCCAGGAGCATTGCCACAGGTTCAGGGTATCCCTCTTCTGCTTTGTGCAAGTCCTGTTGTCGCAGACACAGGCTTCTTCTTCTTGTCCTCTTTGATGCAGGTTATTCAGAACTGAGGTTCTGGTGTCAGTGGTGTCCCTTGAATCCTAGATTTAGGGGAGTTAGGGGTGTGGGAGTAAGTAGCCAATGTGCTGCTAGTACCTGCAGCTAGTCCGCCCCTGAGAGGATCACATCTAGGGGTGTGGGTCACCTTTTCTAACCAGAACCCTCTATTCTGCCACTTCTAGAAATGGCAGAGCCCTTCTTCCAGTGTACAGACCAGGCTGCCAACCCTGGAGGTGTGGCTAGCCTTCTGGGGATGTACACCTCCTTGACTATCTAACTTCCTGCCAGTCCAGGTGTCTGGGGCAGTGGGAGGGCTGTCTTCTTCTCTTTTGGTCAGCCCAGATACATATCAGAGGTGATGCAGCCTTTGAAGCCCACCGTCTTGATGTGTGAATTCACTAGCCTGACTGTGCAGGAGGAAGTGTAACCTCCTTCCTGCTCAGGCCTTTGTTCCTGACTCCTGGCAGGGATCGCACTGCCTGGCAGGAGGTCAGAATCTTGTCCTTGTGGCAGCAAGTGTGGGAAGCACGGGCATGCCAGACAGAGCACAGTGAAGCTGGGGCAACCAGTTGGGCACCTGGGTGCATGTCACATAGCTCTCGACATGAAAACCATGTAAGGGGCAAGAAGGCACATTGTTTGATGCCAAACATGACATATTTAGGCAGTGTCATAATGGAGCTGCCAACCTCGGGTTTGCCGGGGTGCCAGCCCATGTTAACCTATAGACTGTCTATCACTTATAGTGTCCTCTAATGGTAAAGGGCACTATAGGGTCATATAAGCTGGAGCTTACATGTCCACACCTTTAATATAATGCATCAGAGTCATAGCCATCAGCATTGGAGCAAAAAGTGTGGGGGGGTGACTATACAAAAAGGGTACTTTCCTACAGAGCACACTGGCAAAGACTGGCTGGAGATTCTTTTCATGCACAACAAACATTAACGGGAGGCTAGATTGAAACTCAGGTACTATAAAATCTCACACAGATGAGATTGGTCACCAGTGGTTAGCATGAATGTGCATCCAAGATCTGATTTTCTTAAGATGCGGCCAGCCAAACTGGGAAATAGTGCACATATTCTGGGATTGTCAAAGACTACAAGTTTACTGGGAAGAGACCTGGAGGGTGGTGATGGGTATGTTAGATATTCCCGGGGTACTAACAAGCCAAGCAGCATTGCTCCATATCTCCTCCATGTATCCAGAGCTCATGCACGAACATGGGAAATGGTTCGTAACAGCAATGGCAGTAGCCAAGCATTGTGTATGTACTATGGAGAACTGATAGTTGCTTGAAGGTGGAAAACAGGCTTCGTAAAATATTCTGCATGGCTTTGTATGAAAAAATTATTTATCAAATGATTGACCGAAAGAACAGGTTTGATAAGGCCTGAGGGGGTTTCTTATGGTGTAGATTGAAACAAAATCCATTCAGGGAATTGACTCATGGAATTTACCAGGCATGGGAAAATTAACTACGCCTCCATTGTTAAAGGAGAACCCTTGCAGAGGATTGGAGGGGCGCAGATCGGAAATTCAGAAGCATCTGTACTGAGAACAAGTGGCAGGAGCCCATATGGTGAAATTCTATATTACAACAACACTGTCATTATTATTACTACACCTGTTTTTCTGTTTTACTTCTAAATATTATATTACGAAACCAACTGAATAAACCAGGATGCTTATTTAACCCTATGCTCAATGTTTGGAATGATCTGGAGGGAGAGCAAGTTAGAGAGGGTTGGGGAGGAGAGTGGGCAGAAAGGTGAAAAAGGGTATTTGGTACAATGGGACATCGTATGTGTTGATATTTGTAGTATTTGACTATCACATGTGAAAATGGGAACAATCTTTGAGTTTTTATTTCCTTGGAATAAAACACTATTAATATAGAGAAGATCGTAACATATTCATTCCAAGGACAATCTTAAAACTTGGAAGAAACTTCCTGCCGGTGGCATAACCTTAATGAAATTCTTAAGATATAATGGTATTGGTGGTAAGTAGACACAATATCGAATAATTTATATCGTTATGTCATAATATCGAATTTTAAATATCGATAGTTAAAAATATCGTTGCTTAAAATATCGGTGTTAATAATATCAATTTACTGTGTTGTTTAAAATATCGTTGTCATGAATATCGATTGCTAAAATATTGTTATGAAAATATATTTAGTATTCTTTTTAAATTATGTTATATGTTTGTAAATGTTATAATAATTGTTAATAAATGTGAAAAAAAATTGTTTTTTTTTTTTTAGGAACGGGATGTTGGGTTTATAGGGGTAAGGGTGGGGTGTGTTTTAAACATTTATAATTTAAAATGTAAAGTATTCAAAATAATTTTAATGAAATTATAATTTTTTTAGGAGCAAGATGTTGGGTTTATAGGGGATAAGGGTGGGGAGTTTTTTAAAAATTTATAGTTTAAAATATTATAAATAATTTATATAATTTTGTAATATTTTTTTAGGAGCGGGATGTTGTGTTTATAGGGGATAAGGGTGGGTAGTTTTTTAGAATTTAAAAATTGTAAATTTAAAAATTTAAATGTAATATTTATGTAACAAATTTTTTTATGAGATGAATTTTTGGTGTTATTGTGGATAATATAGTTGAATTAAAAAAAAGAAAGTATTTAAAAATTAAAATTTTAAATTCTTTTCAAATTAAGATTTATGAGTGTAATTTATTGTGAAATATATGTTTAAAATGTATTAAAAATTAAAAAGATTATGGGGTCGATTCCGATCTCGGCCGGAAGCGCACCTAACACAATTCATCCGGAAAAAATACAAGCCGAATGCGTGTTTCCTGACCGATTCGAACAGTCGTCCGAACGAGCAAGTACGATGCGCATTACTGCTCAGATTCCGACCCAGCCGTACGTACCCATTCCAGCTCCTGTTCCCCGCCCGAGCCGGATCCGTAAACGCCGAATCGAGTCGCACGGAAGTAAATATACAGCACCTTCCGGCCGGACTAGTACGATGCGCACTCCGTACGCGCCGAACCCGTCGCTACGTCCGGCACTTCAGAGCATCCGGGAGAGCTGCACATAAGCTCCGATTCGCGCCACAAGACGATCTACGGCTACGAGACGAACAAGCCAGCGACGAGTACGAGTCGAAGCCACGAGAAACCCGAACGAGACGACCCAACCATGAATCCCATCGCGCAGGTCCTACCAATACTCTACATCTATTACCGGAACCGGTACGGACGCGTACGGCGCAGACGGTAAGTCAGACACCCACTACACAAACAAACGACACGTACCCGACATATGTCACACACACATAGGGATGCAGAAATGACGTACACTAGCAACAGCCGAACCATAGGGGCGGGATGGCTATCACCAATGCCATACACACCCATAGGGGCCTGATGGCTACCACTACCACCACCCCTACTCATGTGGGCCTGGATGCCTACCACTACCACCACCCCTACTCATGTGGGCCTGGATGCCTGTCACTACTACCATCCCCACTCATAGGGGGATGGATGCCTACCACTACCACTACCCCTACTCATGGGGGCTGGATGCCTACCACTACCACCACCCCTACTCATGGGGGCCTGGATGCCTACCACTACCACCACCCCTACTCATGTGGGCCTGGATGCCTGTCACTACTACCATCCCCACTCATAGGGGGATGGATGCCTACCACTACCACTACCCCTACTCATGGGGGCTGGATGCCTACCACTACCACCACCCCTACTCATGTGGGCCTGGATGCCTGTCACTACTACCATCCCCACTCATAGGGGGATGGATGCCTACCACTACCACTACCCCTACTCATGGGGGGCTGGATGCATACCACTACCACCACCCCTACTCATGTGGGCCTGGATGCCTGTCACTACTGCCATCCCCACTCATAGGGGGATGGATGCCTACCACTACCACCACCCCTACTCATGTGGGCCTGGATGCCTACCACTACTACCATCCCTACTCATGGGGGGCTGGATGCCTACCACTACCACCACCCCTACTCATGGGGGCCTGGATGCCTACCACTACCACCACCCCTACTCATGGGGGCTTGGTTGCCTGTCACTACCACCACCCCTACTCATGTGGGCCTGGATGCCTGTCACTACTACCATCCCCACTCATAGGGGGATGGATGCCTACCACTACCCCTGCTCATGGGGGGCTGGATGCCTACCACTACCACCACCCCTACTCATGTGGGCCTGGATGCTGGTCACTACTACCATCCCCACTCATAGGGGGATGGATGCCTACCACTACCACCACCCCTACTCATGTGGGCCTGGATGCCTACCACTACTACCATCCCTACTCATGGGGGGCTGGATGCCTACCCCTACCACCACCCCTACTCATGGGGGCCTGGATGCCTACCACTACCACCACCCCTACTCATGGGGGCCTGGATGCCTACCACTACCACCACCCCTACTCATGGGGGCCTCGTTGCCTGTCACTACCACCACCCCTACTCATGTGGGCCTGGATGCCTGTCACTACTACCATCCCCACTCATAGGGGGATGGATGCCTACCACTACCCCTACTCATGGGGGGCTGGATGCCTACCACTACCACCACCCCTACTCATGTGGGCCTGGATGCCTGATACTACTACCATCCCCACTCATAGGGGGATGGATGCCTACCACTACCACCACCCCTACTCATGTGGGCCTGGATGCCTACCACTACTACCATCTCTACTCATGGGGGGCTGGATGCCTACCACTACCACCACCCCTACTCATGGGGGCCTGGATGCCTACCACTACCACCACCCCTACTCATGGGGGCCTGGTTGCCTGTCTCTACCACCACCTTTACTCATGTGGGCCTGGATGCCTGTCACTACTACCATCCCCACTCATAGGGGGATGGATGCCTACCACTACCACTACCACTACCCCTACTCATGGGGGCTGGATGCCTACCACTACCACCACCCCTACTCATGGGGGCTGGAAGCCTACCACTACCACCACCCCTACTCATGGGGGCCTGGATGCCTACCACTACCACCACCCCTACTCATGGGGGCCTGGTTGCCTGTCACTACCACCACCCCTACTCATGTGGGCCTGGATGCCTGTCACTACTACCATCCCCACTCATAGGGGGATGGATGCCTACCACTACCACCACCCCTACTCATGTGGGCCTGGATGCCTACCACTACCACCACCCCTACTCATGTGGGCCTGGATGCCTGTCACTACTACCATCCCCACTCATAGGGGGATGGATGCCTACCACTACCACCACCCCTACTCATGTGGGCCTGGATGCCTACCACTACTACCATCCCTACTCATGGGGGGCTGGATGCCTACCACTACCACCACCCCTACTCATGGGGGCCTGGATGCCTACCACTACTACCATCCCCACTCATAGGACGGGTAATGCATGACACAACCAGCATACTCCAACATAATGAATGTCAGCAAAAGACATCCCCCCAACATCATGACAAGAGTGTGTAGTCTGTGTCAAATGCCTACAACACTGAACATGACATTGAACATACAATGTGACCCCCTATCACGTGTCACACATAAATGTGTGTGGCCTCCACAATGCAAGCAGACCATGACCACTGTGGGAATGGGGTCTAAACCCCCATCATCACAGTGACCAAAAGGTAAGTGTGGGGTCCATAGCTGAAGCACAGTTTTGAACATTGTGGCAATGGGGTCTAAACCCCCATCATCACAGTGACCAAAAGGTAAGTGTGGGGTCCATAGCTGAAGCACAGTTTTGACCATTGTGGCAATGGGGTCTAAACCCCCATCATCACAGTGACCAAAAGGTAAGTGTTGTCATGGAAAAAGCTGCAACTGCCAAACAGCATGGATGATTCCTGGTCACACAACAACAAACACATCAGTGGCAAAGTAGTGGTTGTGTCCCATAGCAACATAGATTGGGTGAGGCAAACAGTGCAGTGCAAATAAAACATACCTTTGGCCATGTGCAGACAAACCTAACCCATGTGGGCTGATATTGTCTCCATT
This sequence comes from Calotriton arnoldi, assembly GCA_963921515.1. Classification (NCBI taxonomy): domain Eukaryota; kingdom Metazoa; phylum Chordata; class Amphibia; order Caudata; family Salamandridae; genus Calotriton; species Calotriton arnoldi. Next base: position 208,724 of record CAWUFW010008975.1, read on the forward strand.
TATCAATTACACAATGCCAGAAGTGACCATCATAATGCAGACCCACATATCTGCACTAATGGACACACAAATGTAGATACCCTGTGGAGACTGTAAATGTGAGGTGAACAAATACCATACCATGGCAGCAATGGGACATACAGACCATGATTATTGTGCTGACTGATGACCTAGGAGTCCCAGGGACAGCAGGGGAAATCCTCCAAACAACATACAGCCAATGGCACACTAAAGATATGCCAATGCAGTGGTGCAGATGCACAAACACAAACAGGCAGCCTCACACTGCATATCAAACACAACAGGTGATGGGGGTGTGTGCCAGTGTCCCCAGGCAACCACACAACACATGAGGAGGCCTGAATTCCAATTACACAGATGTGTATACAGTGCCATACAAAAGTAACTCATGGATCGGATTCCCCTATGTGGGCAATCAGGCATTGTTAGATGAGAGGGAGCCCAAATTACACATGTCACACAAGCTTGTAGGAACAGCAACTAACACAGCAAGAGACAGACCCACCACAGCACTACCCCCAGGGACCCCACATTGTGGTGACACTAGCCTGCATGATAATCCCACTGTGATGACAAAGGTAGATGTCGTTCACACTGTGAACCACAGCCATGTGTCCTGAGCAACAAACTACCATCACACCTACACAAGCACAAATCAATCAGCACGGCCTGTCAGCCAAGGCCAATATGGAGGTAGGGGTCTAGCCGTGCAACAACTCACATTTGCACACACTCAACACCACACACCTTGATCTCCACCAATGTGCAGCAGTGAAGCTCACATGGACTGGTGACATTGCACATGCACCCATGACAATCCCAGGGGTGGTGGTGGGAACTAAGGTGCAGAAACCCATCACACATGGACAGTCAACAAGACTCGTGAATGTCTGACACACTGCACAGTACGTGGTACATGGGCATGACGTGAAATCTACCCCAATCAATGGGATCCCGGCCACAGTCACACACCAATGAAGAAGCCAAGGTGACCCAGAAAGAACACACGTAGACAACTTCCAACATTGCAGCTCTGACCCTGAGGAGTGGCAGCAGTCACACACACAACGTGTCACAATCACTGAAAGCTACCACAAACTGTAAATTACATGACTTGTGTAACCAACAAGTGCCAAGGGGAATCCTGACTGTGTCCCATCTGCGTTTGCCCACATCCCCAACCCTGACAACAAAGACAACTAGGGATGACAACCTGATGAACATTAGTTTGCCATGCACCCACATCCCGGAGAAACCAGGTCCAAGATGCTGGATGAACACAGGACAACTCAGCAAGCATCACAAACAGGAACATCCGTAGGGACACAGCCTGTGTAGGAAAAGGGAAGGGAACACACACAGACATGCTTACACAACACACAACACGGGCCCAGGCAATGTCACGGCATTACACACTGCCATGAGGGCACTCCACTCCTGTGGAAGGTCCGCTGTGCCAAACCTTGTCTGTGCACGACTCAAACATGTCAGCAGAACACTCGGTCAGTGAGTCAACAACTACAACACACTGAAGGCTCTGCTCACATCAGCCTGGGTACGGGAGTGTCACTTCAGTCATCTGCATATACCCAAAACACGTGTCAAGCAAGTTGCACTGTATACACAGATGAGTCCTTCAACATTGATGTGGTAAACTGCATGTCCAGTGGAGATGGGCACACAGTCAGGGAAATAGAAACATTGAACAGTGGTAAGCCCACCAGATGTGCATCAGTGTAAGCCACAGATGTATATTTACAAATGCAAAACGTACATCCCTGTGTCAAATGCTGAACATTACACCCTCAGACTGCAGCAAAGGATGCTATAGATCCAGACTAGATTAGGACACATATCCCATGGACCACATGGAGTCCATCACAGCAACACTTCATTTTCCGGATCTGAACACTATTACAACTGCAAATGCATGATGATACTCATCTACATCATGTACATCAAAAGAAAAACCACAAGTAAACAAAAAGTGGCTTTATTCAGCAAATGTGAAACTAAAATTTGAAGTCCAAAAGAAACTAAGGCCAATGGCCAGTCCACATACACAGTCCGAACAGGGTGATATGTGACAACTTGTCACCCATTGCTTGCCTGCACTGGTACGGACAGGGGACATCCCCCTCGGAGGGGCATACAAGGGGCAGGCCAGGCACCACAGGGACAGGATCAGGGGATGCCAGAAGGAGGCAGTGAAGGGGTGGTGGGTGCAGGAGTGTCACCGGCAACTGCAGTGGAGGTGTCTGACTCAGTGGGGGCCGGCACCACTGTAGGGCACAAGTCAGATGGTGTGGGTGCTGCAACCACTGCAGTGGGCCGGTCAGATGGAGTGGACTGGGTCCCCACTGCAGTGCCCAAGTCAGACGGTGTGGTTGTGGACTCCACTGCAGTGCATAACTCCAAGGGAGTGGAAGGGGGGGCAGATGAGGTGGGCAGGACAGAGGGTGGGGACCCGTTCTCCACACCAGTGGCACAAACAGTATGAGCGTCTGGTTTGGGGGTGGAAGAGCAAGTGGTAGGGGGGGAGGGCCTAAGCAGTTTGGGGATGCAGTATTTGTGTGTGGGGGAACCTGGGGCAGGGTGAGGCGGGGGAACCTGTGGAGTGGTGGCCTGGGGGATGGAGGAGAGAGACTGTGTGGTGGAGCTGCGTGGTGGTGGGGTCTTGCCCTTTCTGGTCCGGGGGGACTTTCTAATGGGGTCCTCAGACTGCCTGTGCCTGGGAGAGGGTGTCCGGGTGTGAGGGGCACTCCCCTCTGTGTGTGGTGGTCACCTCTTCCGCCTGGACGTTGTGTCAGATGGATCTGTGGGGAAGAGGCCAAGCTCACAGAGGAAGAGCTTCTAGGAGGGGGGGTTGCAGGTGAGGCAAGGGAAGGGGTTTTGGAGGGAGAGGTATCTGAGGACTGTAGAGTGCTCGTGGATGTGTGTGTGTCTGGGCCCCATCCCCTGTGAGTGAGGTATCAGTCCCCTGACTGTGCGTGCGTGTGCGTCTGTATTTTGGCTTGTGTGTCTGTGTGCTGATTGTGTCTGTGCTGGTGCGTGCCGGTGCCGGTGTGTGTGTGCTTGGGACAGGTAGGGTGCTGGGGATTGTGGATGGGGCAGAGGTAGGAGGGGTGAGGGACTGTTGCAGGAGGAACACTGCTGCCGTCAGTGAGGAGGCCATGGACTGATTGGTCCGATGTAGGGCAGACATGCCAGATGACATGCCCTCCATGAATGACACCAGTTGTGTCAACAGACCCGTGTGTGCATGGAGGACACTCAGCATTAATGTCTGCCCTACATGGATCTGTTTCAGCAAGTCCACAGACTCCACACTCAGGGCAGCAGGGGGGACAGAGGCAGGGGGTGCGGTGCCTGGCATGAAGGAGACAGGCTCCCCTACACGGGAGCCTCCACGGACATGTGGGATGGGAGCAGATGGGAGGGTGGAGATGGTGGTGGTGGCGGGGACAGACTTGCTTGATTTTGCCTCTGGTCTGCTGACACCCACCTCCACAAGGGAGTCCTCACTTGAAGTGCTGTGTTCCTCAGCCGAGGTGGTCGTAGCTGAGGTCTCCTCAGTGTGGCTCCCCTCACCCTCCGTGCCACTGGGTCCCTCGGTCTCCCCTGCAGTGGACCCAGTCTGGCTCTGCCGCTCCTCTTGGTCCGTGGAGCTGTCTCCTCCTGTGGCCGTGGATGTATCTGCAAACAATCAGGATAAACAGAGCAACATTAGTCACCTGTTCTGACCACACACACCACAGTAAGTACAGCACATCACAGAGCAAGCCCTGCCATCATTTGCTAGACATTGCAATAAGTGCTGACACTGATTTGAAGAGGCCCATTGTCTGCCTGACAGTCATTCATGTTTAGAGAAACAATGGTTCTTATGTGGCCCAAACAGGTCCAAACTGAAGTAACCCAGCTAGGGGGCACTAGGTTTTTGAGTAGAACTAAATTCTTAGAAGAGAGCGGTAAGTAATATTTATGTATTTATTTTATGGGATTTATAGCGCGCACAGCTACTCAATAGAGTGTCCCGGCGCGAAGCCAAAACGTCAAAGGGAACAAAAGCAGAGTAAGAGAGGGACAGTTTAGTTGAACAGGAAGGTTTTTAACTTTTTCTTAAACTGAGAGGGATTCTTCAGATTGCGTAGGTCCAAGGGAAGGGAATTCCAGTAAGTTGCTGCAAGATAAGACAAGGAACTGCCACCTTTACGTTTCAGACGAAACCTAGGGACAGACGCAAGGAGCATATTCGAGGAGCGCAGACACCTGCCAGGGGTGTAAAACTGAAAGCGTTTCCTAAAATAGGCAGGGCCATACTCATAAAGTGCAGCGTGAGCAATGGTAATAGCCTTAAACTTTATCCTAGATTTAACTGGCAACCAGTGTAGATTACGTAAATGATGCCTAATACTGGAGTGCTTAGGAAGATCCAATAGGAGACGCGCGGCGGCATTCTGAACCACCTGAAGTCTGTCCAGAAGGTAGTATGGCAAACCGGCATAGAGTGCATTCGCATAATCTATGCGAGAAGTAACCAAAGCACGGATAACCGTTTCTTTAGCGGCGAGAGGCAATAGTGGCAGAAATCTACGGAGAAGTTTTAAAATACCGAAGCAAATGCCAGTAAGTTTGCCAATCTGATTACCAAAACTTAATTTCTCATCAAACCAGATGAATATACTAGGGACATGTAGGTCAGTGTATGACAGAAATTTATTCCACAACAATAATATATATAGGAGCTCACACATCAAGTGACAATAAGCGTAACGAGACAGGTGAAAGTGAAATTAAAATAAAGACATCGCATTGACAACAATACTAGAACATCCTTTAGAACATTTTTACAGAGTAAAAGGAGTTCTTGTTGACCCCCTACAACAAGAACTCCTTTTACTCTGTAAAAATGTTCTAAAGGATGTTCTAGTATTGTTGTCAATGCGATATCTTTATTTTAATTTCACTTTCACCTGTCACGTCATGCTTATTGTCACTTGATGTGTGAGCTCCTATATATATTATTGTTGTGGAATAAATTTCTGTCATACACAGACCTACATGTCCCTAGTATATTACTTACCGCTCTCTTCTAAGAATTTAGTTCTACTCAAAAACCTAGTGCCCCCTAGCTGGGTTACTTCAGTTTGGACCTGTTTGGGCCACATAAGAACCATTGTTTCTCTAAACATTTCCTTACCCCCGGTTCATATATTGGGGTACCGTTGTTCTCCTTACTACTTGACAGTCATTCATGCCACACATATCCTACCTGTCCATGCACCCATCTGTCTGGTGCCTGTTGTATGCGACTAATCATATGTGCACACATGCACCACATCCACAGTTGTTGGACATCCAAGAGAACATATGGAAATGTGTCACTCCAAACACATGCCATCTCCTGCCACTGACTCAGTACATGTGTCAGGAAAAGTGATGGGCAGAGTCTCTGTCGATATGCGGGTTTTGCTTCCATCACCAGACACAATGATGTCCTCATGTCCTGATAGACAATGCAACAATGGTGTGCATGCAGGACATATCACACTACTGCTGGATCACCCTTTGCGAGTTGAATGTCATGGCATAGGCCTGTCTGGCAAGTCAGTCATAACTGTCTCTTGTCACAGGGGCAGTGCATACACACAACACCAGTCTACACTGTGTCACAATAATGGAAGTTTTGGGAATGCAAGCCCTGTAGCTGACAGGTGCACATGTGCACCCCTGGTCACCCACATCATGAGGACTAAGATGATCCCACGTCAATCAAATGAGACATTTGAGTGACTGCAAACACAAATCCATACACATGAGCACTTCACCGTCTGATGAGAATGAACCAAAGCTGCCTGCGCCTCAATGTTTCATACACCAGTGTGCACAGTCAAGGGATCAGAGACCTATGCATTAACCAATGTGCAGATCCTATAGTCACAACTCAGATGGCTGGCCACCCCAAATTGTTAAACACTCCAGGAGTCCAAAAGCAAGGCCACACCACGGTGACAGAGAGGCATACACCTGAGTGCACTCTTCACAATGCCCAATATGTATGCTGACACACGGGAGTGGGAGAACAGAGTGCCTTCGATGTACGGAGTAGGCATTACAGTCCTGGTCCATGTGCAACATGGTATTACCCTGAACACTAGGCAGGTGGCTATGCATGTGTCACACACATGATGTACATACTTCTGAGGCTCCTACCTTGGTCTCTGCTGCAGCATGGGTGTGTGGCACATACCCCAGACATGTGGTGAGTCAGAGCAGCAATTGGAACACATATTAAAGCCATACCCAGAGTACATGTCAGATCACAGGCATTGTGTGAGCAATTGTACCACCCATGAAGCCCACAACAAAGTTCCTGTAACTGATGCTGTCCCCAACTTGAACCACAGGTAACTGCAAGTACACAGTACCCAAGTGACCTAAGTCACAGACTGTAAGGGCAACACCTGTGTATCAGATGAGGAGGGGGCATGACACAAGTGAGGGACATGAGTCCAGGACGACAAGACAGTTGTACTGTGGAAGTGGAACCAGGCTAAAGGAGTGCATAGAGCATGTTAGTCATAGTACACAGTAAAGGCTAGCACTTACCCCCTCCTTGCTGTTGTCTGGCCTTCAGCTGCCCATCCAGGTCAGGGAAGACCACTGCTAGAATCCGGAGCATGTGGGGGGTCAGGGTCCGGTGTCCGCCCCTCCTGCGAGGAGGCGACAGCTTCAGCTGGACCCTTGCAATCCTCCGGGTCCAGCCACAAAGGTCCTGCCACCTCTTCTGGCAGTTGCTGCGCCTGTAGACCCCCACAGATCGCACTGCCCGGACGATGGTCAGCCAGATCTCCTGCTTCTGGTGGGCATCAACCTGTGAGGATGACAAAGTGAAAAGGCCATTACTACACATGCAACATATCCGTGCATCACACAGTTGGATATACATGTCTCAATCACAGGGGCATATGATGTACACAGGTAGTGCAACTATGGCTATGAACAGTTGTCCAGCAGTTACTAAATGGTATCATTGCCTGGGAAGTCAAACCTTGTTGGAATGCACTGTTACTGCACTAGACCTGTTCAGTGCATGTAACTACACACTTTGGGGGGTGACAACTACTCAGTGAGCATGCTAGCCACTGGTGTACACACTGTAAGTCTTGCTAGTCAGACAACATGCACAATTAGTAAGGCAGTGGACAGCACACTCAGCTGCGCCCTGGTTTCCCATACAGCTTGCTGTACTGTGGAAGGAGGCTGTCCAGCAGGGCCTGGTTCTCCTCAGTTCTGAAGGCTGGGGCTCTATCCACATTACGTGCCATTGCAGTAGCCAGAGGATGCAGAGACAGCAGCAGTGGTGGTGGCAGATGTCGTCCTGGAGCATGTAGTGCAGGTAAGTGAGCTCTCAGGGGTACAGCCAGCATTATATGTGTGCTGCAGAGGCAGATACTGTCCCATGTGTCCAAAGTGATAGGTCCAAGTCATTTGCATCTTCTGAATCTGGCCAATCCATGGAATTGCACCACTTATACACGCCCACAGCATCCTTCAAAAGTTCAACTTCATGACACCCATGAATTTGCAACATTGTTGTGGGTGGCCAACTGAATTCACTGCATCCGACTCATAAAAGCTTTGAAAACGCGTCCGTTACCATGTCAGTCCATAGCCAATGCGTGCGCACCGATCGGACCATTGCTGTACGACGCGTATTACGTCACACAACACGCATCCGTCCACATCATATGCAATGGCCAATGCCTGCGCACCGATCGGTCCATTGCTGTACAACGCATATTTCGAAACACAACACGCATCCGTCCACATCATATGCAATGGCCAATGCATGCGCACCGATCGGTCCATTGCTGTACGACGCGTATTTCGGAGTACAACACGCATCCATCCACATCATATGCAATGGCCAATGCGTGCGCACCGATCGGTCCATTGCTGTACGACGCGTATTTCAGAGCACAACACGCATCCGTCCACATCATATGCAATGGCCAATGCGTGCACACGGATCGGTCCATTGCTGTACGACGCGTCCCTGTACAAGTCACTCACATATGTCACCATGGTTGTCACTGGTGAACGTATGCCAGCCACAATTACTTGCCAGGGACTCAGGGGCACACCTACCACACCACAGCCTGTCCACACTGTATCCTAAGGCATGTAAGGCTGCATTACCTGTGTGTGTATGGGGGTCAACATGTGGTTTGTTGGGTGGCACTTGGGGGCAGCCACTCCCAGGCTGTGCACGTGTTCATGGGGACAGAATCCTTTGTGTGTTGTGCACATGACCACTGTGAAGGTGCAACTGTTCAGTTCAGAGCATGTGGCATGGTCACATTTCCAGGTTGTGTATGTGTATGTTATGTCACATACACCCTGACTCCCATGTGGGATGGTATGTACGTCACAGGGTGACCCATTGCCACAATTGTGATGGCCCTCCACAGTCTGTGTGCATGTTGTGTTTCAGATGTCTCTGATTCCATGTGCACAATGGGAGACAGTCTCCACATCCACATTGTTTGTGCATCGACTTTGATGTTGTGCGTGTGTGTGTCACAGACGTCCATGTCTGTCCTGCAGAGGCAACAGGGGCCACTACCTGTGGGAGTCATGGTTGTTTTGCTGACGTGTACATGATACGCCATGTCATGCCAGTGTCCATGTGGCAATACAGGGTCCCTGGGAATCTACCTGTCAAAGAGCTGTGATGCCTGGGGCACATCTGTCCTCACTTGTCACTGTGGTGTGTGTTTGGAACGTGACAGCAGTACATGGGTACTGTGACACAGCCTAATGATTTCCCATAGCACAACCTGGAACTTGTTGTCAACACATGTTGAACCGAGATGTTAGATGTTGGCCATGTAGGTGCCATATATGTCCATACAGAACGGCACACACATCAAGTACTTGTGTCTCGTAATGATGTATCATGTGATATTGAGTATGGTAAATGCCACATATGTGGGGTGACTGACAATCTTTCTTTGTTCACCTATGCACTGCAGGGCACCAGCTGTCCATAGACCATTCCCTGACCTTGCAACCATGGTTGAACGTGACTGCATCCGACGGTACCGCTTCAACAGGCCGCTGATTGAGGAATTGGCGGTGCGGTTGGCCCCACATTTGCAACCTGGACGGCCATACCCTACAGCGCTGACCCCAAGATGAAGGTGATGGCAGCCCTACACTTCTTTGCCACTGGTACCTTTCAACACACTGTGGCGTCTGCTGGTGGGATGTCACAGACCATGTTCAGCCGTGTGCTACGCAATGTTTTGGAGGCAATGTTGAGATACCTGAACCAGTACATCTATTTCCCTAAACGTCAACAACTCACTGACGTCAAGAGTGACTTCTATGCCCTGGGGAGGATGCCACATGTCATCGGCTCCATTGATGGGACACATGTGGCTTTGTTACCACCACAGGCACATGAGCAGGCATACAGGAACAGGAAACATTACCATTCTATCAATGCTCTGGTGGTATGTCTTGCAGATATGAGCATCTCACATGTGTGTGCACGTTTCCCCGGTTCTGCACACGATGCCTACGTAATGAGGAGTAGTCGCATCCCGAGGATGATGTCACAGATGCAGAACCAGCGTGCCTGGCTTGTCGGTGTGTACTGACTTTGTACCATTGTGTGTGTTCTGCAATGTTGTATTCCACCCTCTTTTCCAACTCAGCTAATGTGCAATTGTCTGTATGTAGGTGACTCCGGATACCCCAACATGCCGTGGTTGCTGACACCCCTCAGGAACCCTGTGACACCAGCCCAGATGCGCTACAATGAGGCACATGGTCGGACCAGGAGAGTGATCGAGCGGACATTTGGTCTCCTGAAGAGCCGCTTTCGCTGCCTAGACAAGACAGGAGGGGCCCTCCCATATGCCCCTGCAAAGGTGTGCAAGATTGTCATCGTCTGCTGCATGCTACACAACCTGGCAGTGCGGAAGGAGTTGCCTCTCATCCTGGATGATGATGACCAACATCCGCCACCTGTGGAGGATCCTGGCCTGGGCCACGATGCCAGTGATGATGATGATGATGAGGGTGATGTCCGCACACAGCTCATCACCAACTTCTTCAGCTGAATGTGAGTATACAGAGATGTTATGTCAATGATTTGAGTTTGCATGATATGTGTTGGTGGTGCTCTGTTGCTGTTTGAGTGTGGCCATGTGCTACTTGACTGGATTTGTGCAGCGATGTGTCCTTACAGGTAGTCTGTACTCCCCAACAGTGTTGACATGCTAACTTGGTTTTGTGTAGGTATCTTGTGACATGTATTGGGCATGAGTATTGCAGTTCTGTCCTGTTCTTCAGTGCTTTTGACTGTGTGTCATGTCTGTCCTTCACAGGGTACTTTCAGAGTTGTTTGGTCAACTCGGATCCCCGACACCATGATTCAACTTCCAGGGTGGAAGCAGTCGTTTCCCTACAGGTGATGTGCCACACACCCCTGGACTTTATTTCTTCTACACTTGTTGACTGTGTGGCCACTGCCATGTGGAATTACCTTGCATCTGTAGTGGAAACAACATGTTGCAAATCTGTAATAAACCTGTGCTTCACTTTGAGATGTGCGTTGTCTGTGGTCACACATCTGACTGACATTTGCTTACTGCACCTGTGGGCTAGTTAACACAGACTCTGAATAGGTGTGGTGTCTGTGCATTCCACTGTATTTCCTGGCAACATCAGTGTAGGCGATGAGTCAGATGGCCCTGGTGTGTATGTGTTGTGTAGCCCTAGTGGTGTGTCTCCCTCATATGTGTCACGTCGCCATGACTCACATGACGGTGTTGAACTTGCTGTAGCAGTTAGCATGCACAGTGTCATTTAGCAGATCATCATCTCCATGACAAAAACCACGTTGGAATCACAACAGAGGCAAGTATGGTGTATTAGTGAGTTTATTTACATACATGTGTGAGGATAGTGCACAGGATGGTGGGTGCTGTACATTGGGATTGGAATCCAAAGTTTCCAGATGAGTTGGAAGTGTTGGTAGCAGAAATGTCCTGAGTAAAGTCCACAGTCATCTGATACATTAGTCCAACTTAAACTCCCCATGTCATGTGGGAGAGTTGGGTTGCATTCGACAGGGTGAACAGTTTGCACACAAAGGAGAATTTCCAGAACAGGTGTTGCGTTCCTGGGGGATGTACATGGCCATCAGCCTCTCAGTTGTCCTTCCTCGGACGACCCCTCTTCTTTCTGGGGGGACCCTCACGTGCAGGCAGCAGCGGTGCAGAGGACTCTCCACCAGAGTCATCCTCCCTCCCTGTGGCAGTTGCAGTTGTTGCGGCACCAGATGTTGTGGGCACATAGGGAGGTGTTGACATGTTGGTGCTAATCTGGCGGAGGCATGTCAATATGTCCCTCTGCACCGCTGTCAGTTCTTCCAATGTGTCCCACTTGGACTCCATGCCAGACATGTGTATCTCCACACGGGACATGTGGGAGTCCAAGCGGGCATGATGGGCAGCCTGCTGTTGTTGAATGTCCTTGAGGATCCCCACTACCTGGCTGACCTCTCCGGTGCTATTCTGGTACGCATCAGCAATGCGTACCAGTTGTGGGTCATCATGCAGTCCAGACCCCTCTGCAAACAGCGACCTCTGCCTACCACCCCTCCCACCACCCCTGGCCACACGTGCGGGACCTGCGGTGGCACGCACAGGTGACCCTAGGCCCCCTTGGTGGTTGGTACTGGGGTTGTTGTCCGTTGCTTCACGGTGGGCCGGGGTCCCTGTGCTGTTGTCATTCAGTGTCCTTGGTCTGTCCGTGTCGGCGAGGGTGGTCTGGGTGTTGGCAGATGTTGGAGGAGTGGGTGCAGGGGGTGCAGATGGTGGTCCTGCTGGTGCTGCATGATGACTCACACCGGAGGGGCCAGGTAGGTCTTCGCCATCCGAGGAGGGCAGAGGCAGTTCCACACCAGAGAGCTCAGGGGCCACCGGAGCCTGGGACAGGGACTCCTCATCATCTGCTGCTGTGTCCCCATCATCACCTGTTTTTGGAAGAGACACACAATGTATGTTATGTTTCTACAGGCCTCAATGGTTCAAACACCTGACAGTTGTGACTGTACCTCTGGATGCGGGCCTGTACATTGCATTGTCCTAAGTTGTCACAGTCAGAGGTTGATATTGGTGTGGCTCATTGTCCTGCCAACCTGAAGCATTTCAATGTGAATGTTGAGGTGTGTGCATGACCAGCATTGGTGGTATTTGGTTGACATCCGGACCTCCTTCTCCCCCAGCCCAGTTATCCCACCATGAAGCATGCCACCCTTGCAGTGGGTGCAGGTTAACTCTCAGGATGTCAGTCAGTGGTGTCCTGCTGTTGGTTGGTGCACAGTTCCCAGCAGGGCCTGGTACTCCCCACAACAGATCACCATTGTCAGACATCTTAGAAGTGGCTTTTCACTCCCTGTGAGGTGTGCATGCTTCAGTGTGAGCTTGCTGGGCCATGTGGGTGGGGGATGTTGAGCTGTGACTACCACTCCCATCATGCTATTGCCTACACACCCCTTCCCAGCATGCCCATACTTCCTTCCTTTTGACTCTGCTTCCCTGTTGGGTAGTGTGCCTGTGCTGACAGGATGGCTGACAGTGTTGTCCTGGCGTTTGTTTGGCTACAAGTCCCAAAAGTGTCCCTGTGCTTCACACAGCATAACCCAGTGTGGTGGTTCTTTGTGGGATATTTAATTAGAGTGTGAGGCAATGCATTCTCCCAGGTTAGTTGTGTGGAGTTTGTGTTAAGGGGGTGTGTGAGAAAAGCTGCTGGTAACTATGGTCAGAGCTGTCAGTCCTCCTTCCCACCCAGCCAGATATCCCACCATGGAACGTGCTTCCATTGCAGGGAGTGCAAGTTGGCTTAGAGGATGTTAGGCAGTGGTGTCCTGCTGTTGGTTGGTGACCAGTTCCCAGCAGGGCCTGGTACTCCCCACAACAGAGCACCATTGTCAGACATCTTAGAAGTGGCTTTTCACTCCCTGTGAGGTGTGCATGCTTCAGTGTGAGCTTGCCGGGCCATGTGGGTGGGGGATGTTGAGCTGTGACTACCACTCCCATCATGCTATTGCCTACACCCCCCTTCCCAGCATGCCCATATTTCCTTCCTTTTGAGTCGACTTCACTGTGTGTGAGTGTGACAGCAATGGCAAGATGGCTGACAGTGTGGTCCTGTTGTTTGTTGGTGCACAGTTCACAGCAGGGCCTTGTGCTCCCCACAGCTGAGGCCAGTGTCAGACATCTTTGAAGTGGCTTTTCACTCCCTGTGAGGTGTGCATGCTTCAGTGTGAGCTTGCTGGGCCATGTGGGTGGGGGATGTTGAGCTGTGACTACCACTCCCATCATGCTATTGCCTACACCCCCCTTCCCAGCATGCCCATACTTCCTTCCTTTTGAGTCGACTTCACTGTGTGTGAGTGTGACAGCAATGGCAAGATGGCTGACAGTATGGTCCTGTTGTTTGTTGGTGCACAGATCACAGCAGGGCCTTGTGCTCCCCACAGCTGAGGCCAGTGTCAGACATCTTTGAAGTGGCTTTTCACTCCCTGTGAGGTGTGCATGCTTCAGTGTGAGCTTGCTGGGCCATGTGGGTGGGGGATGTTGAGCTGTGACTACCACTCCCATCATGCTATTGCCTACACCCCCCTTCCCAGCATGCCCATACTTCCTTCCTTTTGACTCTGCTTCCCTGTGGGGTAGTGTGCCTGTGCTGACAGGATGGCTGACAGTGTTGTCCTGGCGTTTGTTTGGCTACAAGTCCCAAAAGTGTCCCTGTGCTTCACACAGCATAACCCAGTGTGGTGGTTCTTTGTGGGATATTTAATTAGAGTGTGAGGCAATGCATTCTCCCAGGTGAGTTGTGTGGAGTTTGTGTTAAGGGGGTGTGTGAGAAAAGCTGCTGGTAACTATGGTCAGAGCTGTCAGTCCTCCTTCCCACCCAGCCAGATATCCCACCATGGAACGTGCTTCCATTGCAGGGAGTGCAAGTTGGCTTTCAGGATGTCAGGCAGTGGTGTCCTACTGTTGGTTGGTGCACAGTTCCCAGCAGGGCCTTGTGCTCCCCACAGCAGTACCCAGTGTCAGCCATCTTGTCAGTTCTTTTCCACTCCCTATGATGTGAGCATGGTTCAGAGTGGTGTTGATGGGCCAATTGTGAGGGTGACCAATATCTGTGACTACAACTCCCATCATGCTATTGGCTACACTCACTTCACCAGCATACACACAATTCCTTCCTTTCAGTGAGCTTCCCTGTGAGGTGGTGTTCTAGTGGTGGCAAAATGTCTGACAGTGTTTGTTGGTTAGATTTGTGCCACTGCCTTGCCGTATTTGTTGTTAGGTTTGTACATGTCATGACACTGTTACATATCACTATGAGATGGCAGGTATTGTGTTTGTCTAACTAACATACACATCTTGGGCTGATTATCTTTTGGTTACTGTGGCTTTGCTAACGGTGCATGGTTTCACTATCCCCTTGACAGTGATGTGTGTGTATTGTCACACAATATTGGGTATATTGGTTGTGTACTCACCAGGCTCTGGGATGTTTGATAGTCCATGTACGCTCTCTGGTGGTAGGATGGCCCGCACCTTCTCCTCCCAGGGCCTGAGGTATACTGGTTTGGCAGGAGGGCCACTGCCAGTGCGATGACTCAAGGCGTAATCCTTCTTGAGTAGGTCCTTGACCCTCCTGCGCACATCATACCACCTGTTCTGGATGTCTTCCTTTGTGCGCAAACATGGTGGTTGTGCGTTCACCCTGTCGACGATCCTCTCCCACATCTTGGTTTTCTGCGACATGGGGGTCTGTTGGACCAATGTACCAAACAACTGTGGCTCTACCCTGAGGATTTCATCTACCAGGACTTCCAATTCACTGTCTAGGAACTTTGGATTCTTCTTTGGGGGCATGGTGATGGGTGGTGGTGGGGATTGATGTGTGTGTGAGTATGCAAGTGAGGGTGTGTGAGTGTAGGTTTTGCTGGGTGTATGTGAGGGTGCTATTTGGGAGGTGCTAATGGTGTGTGGCTTGTGTGATGGATGAGTTGTGAGTGTGTCTGTGGTTGCTGTCTGATGGTGTTCTGTGCTGGCAGGTCAGTTGAATTTGCAAAGGATCATGGTAGGGAATTGTGGCCTTTATATGGGTGGAGTTGTGGGTGTGTCTTTGTTCCATGTTTTTTTCCCCCTGTATTTATTGACTTTGTCATTGCTTGTTTGGCCCTTTTTTTTGTATTTTTTCCTTTGTAGTTTTTAGGCATGTAGGAGACGTTCTTCTGACCGAGTAGGACGATGCAGTTGGCTCGTGCGGGCTTCTCCGAGTCTTTCAAGCTGTGCTTCTGCTGGGTTTCATGTGCGGCGTACGCGTCGGTCGCGGAGTATTGGGTTGCTTCGGCTCCCTGTTTTGTATGCGTGTCGGTCGTACGGCTTGAGCTCCGTGCGACTCGGTCTGGTTTTACACGCATTGCATTGTACTGCGCAGGTCGGAGTTCGCGGGTACGTTTCTGTCGGATTCATTCCTGGTGCGTGTCGGTCGGTTCGATTTGCGTAGTTTTCCGGCCGGATAGCTGGTTTCCGTGCGGTTCGGTCGTTCGGCTTGTGTTCCATACGAGTCGGTCGTAATTCACATGCATTGCATCGTACTACGCGGATCGGGCAGCGCCGGTACGTGTCGGTCGGACTACATTCCCGTACCGAGTCGCTCGGTATGTTTTCCGGCCCGAATCGGAATCGGCCCCAATGTATTTTAAATTATTTTAACATTTTTTACAGTATTAAAATTTTTATTTTTATGAGTGTAAATATTTTTTATAAGGGGATGATGGTGTTTTTTTATTTAAAAAATTAAAATTTATATTTTTGGGAAAATTGTAATTATTTTAAATATATAGTGAGAAAAATTAATTAATTATAGGGAAAACATTCTGTGCATTGAATATAGTGTATGTAATTGTATTTAAAATATGTTTAAAAAATATTATATATTGAGAGAGAATTTTTTTTATTTTAAATACTATAATATTATTAATTGTTATGAATTGATAATATAGTAGTGAGTATTAAAACATGATAAATTATAAAATGAGTGTAATGTAGATGTGTTTTGTGTTGATATGGTATATATATGTACATTATTTTAATTTTCAAAGTGTTATAATAATTTGTAATTTAAAATGTCTTATACATTCATTTTAATATTAATATTTTTTGAAGTGTTTAATGTTGTTTTTTAAAATATTAATCTTATATTTTTATAAATAATATTATATATTTAAAGTTAAAAAATTTAAATGTATTTATTATTATGAATAAAAACATTTTTTTATTCTTTTCATTTCTGGGTAGAAATATAATGATAACAAATTATTGTTGTTTATATATTTGTTAATTTATGAATATGTTATATATTTTTATTAAGTTTTAATTAATATGCATTTATGATATATAATTTGTGGGTATTATATTTTTATGTGTATGTTGTTTTTAATTTATTTTTATTTTATATATTTTTATTTTTGTTTAAAAATTTATATATGTTTACTGTTCATCACTTTTTATGATTTAATGTATTTTGAAGTGGAAATAGTAAATTATATATGTTTAGTGTCCATCACCTTCCCTGAGTTAATGTAGTTTGAAGTGGGAATAGTAAATTATATATGTTTAGTGTCAAGCACATTCTTAGAATTAATATAGTTTGGAGTGGGAATAGTAAATTATATATGTTTAGTGTCCAGCACCTTCCCTGAGTTAATTTAAATTGGAGTGGGAATAGTAAATTATATATGTTTAGTGTCCAGCACCTTCCCTGAGTTAATATTGTTTGGAGTGGGAATAGTAAATTAGATATGTTTAATGTCCAGCACCTTGCCTGAGTTAATATTGTTTGGAGTGGGAATAATAAATTATATATGTGTAGTGTCCAGCACTTTCTCTGAGTTCATTTAAATTGGAGTGGGAATAGTAAACTAGATATGTTTAGTGTCCAGCACCTTCCCTGAGTTTGTAGTGTAGTTCCTATTTCCCTAATAGGCTCTGCGCATTGGAATAATATAACCTATAGGTTTGACATAGGACTAAGGTCGGTATGTCCCTATCGATTATATTAAACTTAATTACCTGTGCCAGCTAGCTCAGAGGCCACTAGAAACTCCTTGAGAACAAGAAGGGAGTAGTTTCTGGCAACCGAAAAACATGACAACTTTGTTTCCCTTTAGAAGCGGAACATGTCTCAGAATCGTGGAAACAATAGATAACAGTTTCACTCATTCAATCGTGCATGCTTAGTTTCTACAGAGTTACACAGAAAGGAAAGACGGGCGTTTCAATAAAAGGGTTTTATTGAACAGTCTTGTTTCTCGTGTAAGAGATATGTGCTGTTATGATCACAAGACAGTATGCAAGATAAATAATGTACAGCGTAAGCAGTAGAAATAAATAATACTGCGCTAGCATTATCTTTTAGCATATATTCACGTACATAAATAACATGAGCTAAAAATGCGAGTACTCATATGATGCGTCTCTAAGCTAGTTCTACCCCAATGTGCCTAACCTAATCTAGGTGTAGGGAAGAGTAGAAGTAGGTGGAGTATTCTCTAGTATGGTAGACTAAGAGTATGTTAAGTCTAGTATGCCAAGAGTCCCTCTAGGTTCTAGTCAGCTCCATACCTTGAGAATGAGAGAGGTGGGAATCTCCTGCCGGATCTTGGAACTCTAACACCCTGCGAAGGGAGTCAGAACACTGGAAGCTGGATTCGTCTGCGTGCAGGAATGACAGCGTCTTCTCAGTGCGTCAGGCCGGGATACGGGCTCCTCTGAAGTCGAGGTCTCCTCTAACTTGCTTGGGCAAGGGAAGGTATATTTATACCTGGTAGGTGTCGAGGAATGTTAGCATTGACGTGAAGTCGGACAGAGGAAGACGTCATGAATGAACCCTTAAGGTATAACGGTTCATACATAATAGATGAGTTCTTGGAGAAATCAATAGTCCTGTGCTAGGGGAACTCCCGAAGCTTAAGGGTCTGGTTTCTAAGAACTCGTTGTGACGTTAGGGTGGACGGATGTCGGTGACCATGCCTGTATTTGGAGTGCACGGTTAATGCCTAAATTAGGACAGGGATTCTATGCCTATATAAGGGCAAGGGGAATTGTGCCTATATAAGGACATGATTCAGGAAAACCTATATACGGACCCCTAAAGCGGAATACAACAAGTTAATATTGATTAGAGTGGGAATAGTAAATTAGATATGTTTAGTGTCCAGCACCTTCCCTGAGTTAATATTGATTAGAGTGGGAATAGTAAATTATATATATGTTTAGTGTCCAGCACCTTCCCTGAGTTAATATTATTTGGAGTGGGAATAGTAAATTATATATGTTTAGTGTCCAGCACCTTCCCTGAGTTAATATTATTTGGAGTGGGAATAGTAAATTATATATGTTTAGTGTCCAGCACCTTCCCTGAGTTAATATAGTTTGGAGTGGGAATAGTAAATTATATACGTTTAGTGACCAGCACCTTCCCTGACTTAATATTGTTTGGAGTGGGAATAGTAACTTATATATGTTTAGTGTCCAGCACATTCTTAGAGTTAATATAGTTTGGAGTGGGAATAGTAAATTATATATGTTTAGGGGTCGATTCCGATTCGGGCCGGAAATCTCTCCGACCGAGCCGGACCCGGAGAGATTTCCGACCGAATCGGACCCGTGCAGTCCGACCGAACGAGTCCGATGCATTCGTATGCCACCGGACACGAGTCGGTCGGACTCCCATTGAACTCAATGGGAGCCGGTCGTACAACGCGTACGCGGGCTCCCATTGCCTCAATGGGTGCGAGGCGGACACGGGCGCTCCCTACAGCGAGTACGCCGCGAAGCGCTCGCGGCGTACACGCACAGGTAGGGGGACCCATGGGTCCCCCTGTGTGCGCCTCGCACGGGTACGCGTGACAGGGGGTCCGACACGGACCCCCAAAGTACGGCTCCGACAGCGAGTTCGAGTCGGACGGCGCGAGTCGGTCGGAGCGGTCGAGGTGCGCATCGTACTTACCCGGCCGGAAAACGTCTCCATTGCGCGGTGCGAATCGTGTCCGACCGAGTCGGTCGGAGCGGTACGATCCGGGTACGAGTCGGTCGGAGCGGTCGGGTCGCCCGGACGAGTCGGTCGGCGGACTCGCATCGTACTCGCTCGGCCGGACCCGCGTACGGTTCGGTCGGGAAACAGGGCTCCGAATCGGATCCGGTAAAGCCGAATCCGATTCGGAGCCCTACCGGCCGAGATCGGAATCGGCCCCTAAATAGAGACTGGAGTGGGAATAGTAAATTATAAATGTATAGTGTCCAGCACCTTCCCTGAGTTAATATTGTTTGGAGTGGGTATAGTAAATTATATATGTATAGTGTCCAGCACCTTCCCTGAGTTAATATTGTTTGGAGTGGGAATAGTAAATTATTTATGTTTAGTGTCCAGCATCTTCCCTGAGTTAATTTAAATTGGAGTGGGAATAGTAAATTATATATGTTTAGTCTTCAGCACCTTCCCTGAGTTAATATTGTTTGGAGTGGGAATAGTAAATTATAAATGTATAGTGTCCAGCACCTTCCCTGAGTTAATATTGTTTGGAGTGGGTATAGTAAATTATATATGTATAGTGTCCAGCACCTTCCCTGAGTTAATATTGTTTGGAGTGGGAATAGTAAATTATTTATGTTTAGTGTCCAGCATCTTCCCTGAGTTAATTTAAATTGGAGTGGGAATAGTAAATTATATATGTTTAGTCTTCAGCACCTTCCCTGAGTTAATATTGTTTGGAGTGGGAATAGTAAATTATATATGTTTAGTGTCCAGCACCTTCCCTGAGTTAATATTGTTTGGAGTGGGAATAGTAAATTATATATGTTTAGTGTGCAGCACCTTCCCTGAATTAATATAGTCTATAGTGGGAATAGTTAAAAATTAAGATTATATTTTGGAGTAAGCTTAATGATATATTTATAAATGTTTATTACAATAAAACAGTTTTTAAAGTACATTAATGTAACATAAATATTTGATTAGATATACAAGAATTAACAGAATATAAATTAAACACAGAAGCATGTTCATATTTTATTTATGTTTTTATTTTCATTCAAACACTTAAGAAAAGAAAGAATATGCATTTTATTTACAATATTTAATATATATTGGTAAACACAGAAAATAAAATACATTTTTTAATTTTGACTTATTATATATTTTGTAGATATTTATACATTTATATATGATATTTTTGTATACTCAGCATTAACATTTTTTGTGTTTTATATAATAGTGATGTACATTTTTACAAAAATAAGATGTAGTTATACATTTGTTTTTCTACAATTTTTTAACATAATATGTTTTTGGGAACAGTTACACATTATTTATTTATAATGTAAATATTGATTACATTATTACATATAGGGCCCGATTACGATCTTGCTCGGAAAGCCCTACGGCAGACTTGGTCCCGTAAAGCTTTCCGAGCGACTCGCGCTCCGAGGCTCAGAGCGACCGAGTACGATGCAATTGAGCGCCGATGGACTCGGGTCGCTCGGAGTCCCATTGAACTCTGTGGGAGCCTGTTGTACATAGTGTACATAGACTCCCATAGAGAATAAAGGTAGGTAGGGGAAAAGGGCGCCCCCTGTCGCGAGGACGCCTCGATGTCGGCCGCCCCGTGCATGCATGTGGTCCCCCACAGTGACCGAGTCGTAGGGCTACGGGTGAAGGGGGGCCCGCTATGGCCCCCCCAAAGTCTGCTTCCCAACGCTGTCTCGAGTTGGAGGCTCTAACTCGGTCCGGCTGCTCGACGCGCGCATCGTACTTGGTCACTCGGAAATCGGCCTCATTGCGCTGTGCAAGTTGGCCATGTCGGAGTCGTCCGGAGGGCCTCGCTGACGGATACGAGTCGCTCGGAGCGCGAGGCTATATGCGCATCGTACTTGCTCACTCGTACAGCAGTACGAGTCATCCGGAAATCGTGCTTACGACTCGGACTCGCTCCTGACGGATGCTGTCAGGAGCCCGTCTGAGCGAGATCGTAATCGGGCCCTGAGTGTACATTTTTAATAACATATAGTTTTTAACAATTTTTTCATTGTAAAACTTTTTACAATTATTTGTATGTTTTAACATATAAAGTTATATTTTAGGCAATATTATATGTTTATATATAAATAATATTATCTAGTAAATAAGCCATTTTGCAAACAAAAATATTTTTTATAACAGTTATACATTTTTTCACATTATTTACAAATAGTAAATTTTTTTCATATACACTGGTAATTAAATATATATTTTTTGAATTATAATAATAAATATTATTTGTTTAATAATATTTATTATTATAATTTAACATTTGAAATAATATGTAATTTTTTTTTATACATCACTATTATTTTGTAGTATTTTTATAAACATTTTTAGTAATACATTTGTAATGTACAATAAGTTTAATAAAGAAATATATAAATCTTTTTTATTTAAGGCAGCCATTTTTGGTCATATGTTCTATTTTGTAAGCTATCGGTTTTGTTTTAGGTCCTTTCTGAGGGGAGATGCTCGCGGTTGGAAGCTGCGTCGCATCGGGTAAGGTAAGTTTAATTTTCTTTATTTAAACTTTAATTTAGTGGTAGTTTGAAGGTAGTTGAGTAGTATATAGTGTATGTAGTGTTAGGATTTTGTATTTTTGGTGAGTTTTATGTTTTAGTTATGCGTTTGCGAAATGCGGTTAGTTTGTTAATCGGTCGGTGTTAGAGTTTGATAGATATATTTAATTATGTTTAGAGTATGGTATTAGTGCTATATTTATGTGTATATTGATATGATGTTAATGTATATTTGTGCGGGAGGGATTGTTTTTTTTCCTAACTGGTTTTTGTCGATTGGAAGTTGCCGTTGGGAGAAGTATGCTTTTTTTTTTTTTAAGGGTCTGTGTATTAGTTTTAGAAAACTAATAATTATTTTACAGTTCCTTCATTTTTCGAGTTTTCCTGGAGCGTTTTTTTTAAATACCTTTTTCGGTTTTTTTCATGGTTTCTCATCTATGGAGCTATTGCCGGTGGATTATTTATACAGTTGGATTTTTTCATTTTTTGGGGGGGAATTTTCATTACTTATTGGGATTTTTATACATGTGGATTTATTTATGGCAGTTTGGATTAAATTTCTTCAGCTACGAAAAAAGTAAGTAATTGTAAACTGTTTATGCTGAGAGGGAAATGTTAATATTGTAATTGGTATTATTTTTATTATGTAAAATATCATTATGTCAATTTATTTTTTAAATATTATTTAAATTAATTGGCAATATAATTATATTTTTGAAGTTTGAAAAAAAACTTTTATTTGACTACTTGTTTTTAGATTACGAGTTTTTTTGAGTTTCAGGTATGTTTATTTAAAGTAGGCTTTATGTATAGTTTCTAGATATCAATCAATCAATCAATCAGGGAATTGTAAGCGCGCCACTCACCCGTGAGGGTCTCAAGGCGCTGATGGGGGGGGTCCACAGATCTGTTTAGCCGAAGAGCCAGGTCTTGAGGGTCTTCCTGAAGGTGTTCAGAGAGGGGGCGCGTCTGATGTCTGCCGGTAGCTTGTTCCAGGTCTTGGCTGCAATGTGAGAGAAGGATCTTCCGCCTGCTCTGGCTCTGTGGATGTGCGGGGTTTTGGCCAGTACGAGGTTGGAAGATCGGAGGTTTCTTTTGGGTACGTGGAAGTTGATTCTGTCAATGAGGTATTTGGGTCCGTTGTTGTGTAGGCATTTGTAGGCGTGAGTGAGGATTTTGAAAGTGACTCTTTTCTCCACGGGGAGCCAGTAGAGACTTCGTAGGTGTTGGCTGATGTGTTCGTGTCGGGGGATGCCGAGGACGAGTCTGGCGGCGGTGTTTTGTACTGTCTGGAGTTTGCGGAGTAGGGACTTGTTGATGCCGGCGTAGAGTGCGTTTCCATAGTCCAGTCTGCTGGTGATGAGTGCATGGGTGACTGTCTTCCTTGACTCAGGGGGATCCACTTGAAGGTCTTGCGGAGGATGCGGAAGGTGTTGAAGCAGCTGTAGGTGACGGTGTTGACCTGTTGGTTCATGGAGAGTGATGAGTCGAGTACGATGCCAAAGTTCTTGGCGTGGTCTGAGGGGGTAGGTGGGCTTCCGAGGGCGGTCGGCCACCAGGTGCTGTCCCATGCAGAAGGGGTGGTACCGAGGACGAGGACTTCTGTCTTCTCGGCGTTGAGCTTCAGGCAGTTGTTGGTCATCCAGACTGTGACGTCTTGCATTCCTTTCTGGAAGTTGAGTTTGGCAGTGGTGGGGTCTTTGGTGAGGGAGAGGATGAGCTGGGTGTCGTCGGCGTAGGATACGATGTTGAGGCCGTGTTGTTGGACGATGGCTGCGAGGGGGGCCATGTAAATGTTGAAGAGGGTGGGGCTCAGTGATGAACCCTGTGGGACTCCGCAGGTGATTTTCGGGGGGTCAGAGAGGAAGGGTTGTAGTCTGATCCTTTCGCTTCTTCCGGTGAGGAATGATCGGATCCAGTCCAGGGCTGTTCCTTGTATGCCTGCGTCGTGTAGTCTGACGACCAGTGTGCGATGGGATACAGTGTCGAAGGCCGCTGATAGGTCGAGTAGGATGAGGGCTGCGGAGTGGCCTTGGTCCAGAAGGGTGCGGATGTCGTCTGTGGCGGCGAGTAGGGCGGTCTCTCTGCTGTGGTTGCTTCGAAATCCGGATTGGGACGGGTTGAGGACGGCGTTCTCTTCAATGAATCGTGTCAGTTTCCTGTTGACTGTTTTCTCTGCAACTTTGGCTGTGAAGGGGAGGAGCGAGATGGGCCGATAGTTCTTGAGGTCGGTGGGGTCAGCTGTGGGCTTCTTGAGCAGGGGTCTGACTTCTGCGCGCTTCCAGTCGTCTGGGACGGTGCCTGTTTTAAAGGTGGTGTTGATGGTGCGTTGTAGTTTGGGTGCGATGGCGGCCACGGCTCAGTGGTAGATGTGAGGGGGGCAGGGGTCGGTGGGTGCCCCCGAGTGGATGCTTTTCATGGTCGAGGCGGTGTCTTCGGCCGTGATCGGTGTCCAGTTGGAGATGGTGGGCTGGCTGGTGTTTCTGGGGGGCGGGGGGCCGTCTGTGGTGCCTGGTGGATGGTCGATGAAGTTGTCCTAGAGGTTTTTGATCTTGAGGTGGAAATAGGTTCCAAGCTTGTCGCAGAGGTCTTGGGATGGGGTGATGTCTGTGGCTTCACTGTGTGGGTTGGTGAATTCTTGAATGACACTGAAAAGTTCTTTGGAGTTGGTGGAGTTGGCCAGGATTTTGTTGTGGATGAAGTTTCTTTTGGTGGCTCTGATCTATTTGTGGTAGTCCGTCATGGCGTCCTTGTAGGTGGTGTGGTTTTCGGTTGTCTTGGTATTTTTCCAGTTCTTCTCCAGGTGTCTGCAGGTGCGTCTGGCTTCTTGGAGAGCGGTTGTGAACCAGGCGGCTTTCCTGGGGCGTTGTCTGTTGGGGTTGTGTAGCGGGGTGAGCTCATCTGCGCAGTTGGATATCCAGGTGTGGAGTTCTCTGGCTGCGTCGTTTGCACTGTTTGCTTCGGGTGCCCAGGTGTGGTTGTCTCGGGTGAGGGTGGAGTTAAGTTGCTCGTCGGTAACCTTGCTCCAGTTCCTTCGTGGTGGGCGTGGGGCTGGTTTGGGTGCCTTGGGTTTGTGGATGGCGAAGTGTACGCAGTGGTTGTCGGTCCATGGCAGCTGCGTTGTGTGGCTGAAATGGACGCTGTTTCCTGCCGCGAAGATGGGGTCGAGGGTGTGTCCTGCTCTGTGGGTCGGTGTGTTGATGAGTTGTTTAAGTCCGATGCTGGCGAGGTTGTCACGAAGGATAGTGGAGTTGGGGTCGCTTGGGTTGTCGAGGTGGAAGTTCAGGTCTCCAATGAGTATGTAGTTTGTTGAGGCGATCGCGTGGGGTGCAATGAAGTCGCTGATGGTGGTGGCAAAGGGTGTGCGGGAGCCGGGGGGTCTGTAGACGAGGGTTCCTTGGAGTGTGGCCTTGGGGGTGGTCTGGATCTTGAAGTGCAGGTGTTCGGCGGAGGGGAAGGTTTCGCTGGAGGTGGTGAGGCGGAGGGTGATCTTGTGGGCGATGGCGAGGCCCCCTCCTGGGTCGTTGGGGCGGTCTTTCCTCTGGAACTTGTATCCGTCTGGGATGGCGGTGCTGATGTTGGGGGCGGAGGATGCGTTGGTCCAGGTCTCTGTGAAGAAGGTGATGTCGGGTGAAAGAGAGTTGAGTAGGTTCCAGATTTCCATGGCGTGTTTGTGTACGGAGCATACGTTGAGGAGGATGCATTTTAGGGTGTCGCCGGTGCTGGCGTCGGCAGTGTTGGAGGCCGGGGTGGCGGTGAGGGTCTGGCGGCAGTGGAGGCAGGAGAACTGGCCATGGGTCGTGTTCGGCGAGGCCTGTTGGCATTCTCTAAGTCTTCCAGTGTTGAGTGCAAGGAGGGTGGTGGTGTCGTAGCGATGGGTAGTGGGAGGTCCAGGGTTCCTGGCGCTGGCCGCGGTCGGGTCGCGGATGGGCGCAGACGGGCTTGCCTTTGGCGCGCCGGCGGTGCGCCCGCTGCACACATCCGCTGCGCGACCGCCATTAAGTAGGGGAGGTGGGAGGGAGGAGAGGCTGGGAGGCGGGAGCAGGGAAATTCCGGGGGAAAATTCCGGGGGGGCGGGGCCGCAGGGGCAGCAACGGCGAAAGGCAAAAGGAACAGGCAGGCATGAGAAAATAAAAACAGTGGTGGAATTAGAGCAAGACACAGATGGGCACAATAACAGTGGCACAACAGGGAAAAAATTAAGAAAAAAAAAACGGCTGAGAAAGGTTACGGTGGTTGGAGGCAGTCTGCTCCCAGTTGGAGCTGGCAGCAGGCGCAGGAGCGGGCAGCAGCCTCGAACCTCCCATGGAGGAGGTCAGGGTCTGGAAGCAAGAGACGGCACAGCGGAGCAGTGGGGAGAGAGTGGACCTAGACCGAGGGTCGGAGGTCTTACTCTAGCCCTTTAGTGTTTGGGTAGAGTCTTACTCTTTATTGTAAGTACTCAAACATTTGCTTAGTTTGTTTGGTTAGTTTTGGGCCTAGTTGGGTTACAGACTGTTCCATTCTTAGTTTTTGTTAGCTTTGTTCTTTTTGGATAGATTGTAATAGTTTATGTAGAGTTGGTGGGGTTCTGCCTGTTGTGGCTTGTAAGGCGTTATGCCATCCTTCCACAGCATTATTAGTTTTAGCTTCTTTTGTTTAGGGTACTGCTATATACATTCCACGATGGAATGTGGTATTTGGGCTGTCTTCTGTGTCCAGATCGTGTAGTCTTCCCACCCAGGTATCCTCAAAATAGTAGAGTAGGGGACTTAGTTTTTGTTAATTTGTTTCGTAGTAGGGGCTTTCTATTAATACATTGTAGTGTTCGGCTACGTCAGTAACTGGGACGTATGCTAGTGCTATTAGCTTTTTAATTTGATATGCAAAATTGCTATTTGTTGCATATTCTACACTTAGGGGCTCATTTGATGGCGGCAGGACCGCCACCACCAGCCGTGCGGTGGCGATCCCTCCGCCATCGAACGACGATTCACCGCCCGCCAGATTAGGATGGTGGGCGGATCCAGACCACGACCGTGGCGGGTGCAAAGACCGCCCGCCACGGATCCACCACAGGCAATCGTCACGATTGCCTGGCGTAGCGGTCTGCATACGTAAAATGGTGGCAGTGCCTAGCAGGCACCATCCGCCGAATTACGATAATTGCTACAGCCAGCTGGCGGGGATTGGTTTTGGGGGCCTGTTGCGGGCCCCCTTGTGTTGGGGGGAGGTGTGGGTGCACTGGGGTACCCCCCTACATTTCACAGCACTAAGTGGCAGGCACCGTGTGGTACCTGCCATGTAGTGCAGTGAAATGCACAACCTGCATTTTTGGCATCGCAGCGGGTGCTGCAGTCAGCAGCACCCGCCGCAATGTTAAATTGCAAGATGCGACCGCCATGGTGGTGGTCGCATCCTAATTTGGTGTGTGGGACCGCCGCATGCATGGCGGGTGGTCCCACTCCCCGACACGATGGCGTGTAATCGCCCCCTTAGTGTAGATTTTTGGAGGTGTCTCCATATGCATTGGTTAAAGTGATAATGGCAACCTTGGATTGCTGTGTGAGGGTAGTATTTTAGTATGGCTTGTATCATTGACCTTTCAAAGTCAAAGATCATTTTTTGAGGATAGTAATTATTAGTTCCTTGTTTCACTTTGGTTAAGAGTTCAGAGTTAAGAGGAGTTGGCCTAACGGCTAGGGCGGTTGACCTCGAATCTGGGGAACTGGGTTCGAGTCTCGGCAATGACGCTGAACATCCTGTGATTCTGGGCAAATCACTTAATCTCCCTGTGCCCAACGAAAATGAATGTGTCCTCATGTAATGCAACTGGTGCTATGTAAAGCGCTCTGATACCCGATTCGGGTCAAGTTCGCGCTATATAAAACTCTGTAAAAATAACAAAAAAAACATAGGTGGTGGTTTGTTTGTTTGGTAACAGGGCATATATAAAGGGGATGTTTGTATTTTGATAAAGTCCATGAATTGTATATAACTGGTAAAATGGTTTGGGACATATTTTAAAAGTCCCATCCATCATCCATGTCTCACAGTTCTGTAGTTTAAGTAAGTTTGTGGGAGTTCCAAATATTCTTCTTCTTTTGTCATTTGATTTATTGTCATAAAGAAGAAATTGTTCTTCATTATGAGTTACTGTGAGTTCAGGTGGTATTTCTATTTCACTAAAGGTTTTGGGGGCAGGTGGGGTGGTAGCAGTAGCTTTTTAGTTCTAGCTATTATTCTTTTTAGTGATGATATTGAGGGCATTTGGCCAGTTGCATGTTGTGGGACTCTGGGGAGTATGTCCTTAAGTATTTCGGTAGTAGGCTTTTGAGAGCTAGTGCTAGCTTCTTTTAGAGTTTCTAAAGCATCTCGAACTTCAATTTCAGCTACGTTAGGGGGGTGGTTATGTTCTCTAACATAAAATACAGTTGTTTACCCTGTTGTAGCCCTCCCATAACATTTGTTTGAATAATATTTGCTACATTTCCAGTTAACTTTGTCGCCTGTTTGCTTTTCTTGGGTGTAAACATATCCCATATAACATAATAACATTTTTCCTTTCTGGGAAGTAATGAATTGGGCCCCTTCAGTCATGGTGATGTTTCAAATGCTAAGAGAAATGTATATAAAAATTATTAAAAGTATTCCTATCTTCTTTTATCGTCTGAAACATTTATACTTTCAAACTTATACTTACAATGTTGAATTTGATGAATTATTTCAATGCTGATGGTTTTTCTTTGCTGTTTGCCTTTAGTATTTCTTTATATTTCCTGCAGAAAAAGAGTAATATTAATTAATTTGTTTAAATGTGTTTTTAGTTTGGGGGGGGTAGTTGTGCTTAGCTTGCGCTTCTGTTTTGGATTTTTAACACTTATAATAGTTTATTTGAGATTAATACTTACTTTATTTGCAAGTTGATCTTTTAAACTTTTCTGTAGTTTGTTGAGTGTCTTCAGAATTATCTGTAGAGGGGATATAATTTAAGAAATATATATTAATCATTTTGTTATTATAAAAAGTGCTTTGAGATTATTTTAAGTAGGTGTACTTTTAAAATGCTATTTTTCTTACTTTGTGAAGCTGGAATCAGAGTTTTTTATAATGAAGTCCAATGTTGTGGAAGCAATCCGGCAGAGATTCTCTTTATTCTTGCTTTTTTTGTTGTAGTGTAAAATAATGTTTATTTTTCGTGTGTTTATATAGTTTTTAATTAATTGTTGTTTTAATCTTATTGGGTTATTTTAATTGTATGTGTATTTGATTGGTTGCTACTTATTGTTTTAATAAATTTGGCAGTTGTTTTCCTTATATGGGAAACGCTAATTAAGGCTAAGTTAGAGCTTTTTTTCCTGTCTTTAAAAGTAGTATAGTATATTATTTGTAATTTATATTCTTTTAAATGTTAAATAATATTTATTTATTTTATATATAATGTTTGAAAGAGTAAATCATTTTGTGTATTTAATAATGTTCAAGCTATTATTTTTAAATGTAATTAAATTATGTGTTAATCTATTTATTTTGTATGCTGTGTGTGTTATTGACTTTTTTTATATTTTTTGGGGTATGTATTGTGTTATTATAAATAATTTTAATGTGTCGATATTTTTTTTTAACGATAATAGTGTTGTCTACATTTTGGTTATCGATATTATTGTTATTTTGTATGCTTTCGTAATATTTTCGATATTAGTTATTACGATATTTTATGTGTCGATAATACTGATATCGATGTAAATGTTTAACAATATTTTATTGTCGATATTTGTGTTTTTAAAAAAATAAGTATAGTATATCGATATTAGTGTTACCGATATTTTTGTGTCGATAATTTGGTAGGTCGATATTATGTCTGTCGATATTATTTCAGTGATCCGGTAGTGGTAGTGGCAAAGAAAATGTTCAAATAGACATTTTCTGGTGCGTTTTCATAATTGCAACCAATGACTGGTTGCTTGCAATTTTCTCTGTACAATGAAAGATGTGCACACTTTGGTGAACAATGTCATTATAAAAAAGGCTAGCCCTGTTGGAAATTCCAGCTGCTCAGTTAAAATTATAGCAATAGGTCTCACATATGTTTCTGGGCATATAATGAACTACTATGGAGAAATTCAAATTCCAAAAGGATTCTAGTCTATTGTCAACTGGTAAAATCTTTGGCAAAATCTCTGTTGCCTTTTAGCGTTGGACAGTAGGTATTTCTACATGATTTCAAACTATCAAGCATAACCCTTGCAGAAATTTTCAAAAATTGTATTGTGTAAAGAGGGGGCTGGTGGGGGAGGGGGCTAAGGGCGGGAGGAAGGAGGAGAGAAGACTAGTCCATGGTGATACGAACAAGACAAATCACGCTGCATCATATTTACTCATGAGAATCATGGGACAATGAGAATCATGGGGCAATAGCATGAAATTCTAAAGCGAAATTTAGGTTTATATGTGGAACAGTTTTTTTCTTATTTTATCCATAGTGAAAGAATAGCTTACTTTGATAAACCTCTCAGCCTATGCCCGTATTAAAAATATGATAAGGTTGACTTTTCTTTCACACCTTAGAAAAAAAAACTTAGGGCCTGCTTACAAGTGTAGGTGCAATTTATCACACCTGATAAATAACAATTTGTTATTTATGGGGTGTGAGAAATAGCCCCTATTGCGAGTGTCTGGGGAATAACATGCAGATTTTTGTGTTTAATGCACCAAAATCTGCATGATATTATAAATATTGTTTGCTTCTCCCTGTTAATTTTTGGCAGGTTGAGTTATTTAACGAAGACGTGTTAAATAAAACCAAACTCGCAATTTCGACCCATGCGTAAACAGGGAGTTACACGTGGGTCAGAATTTAAAGAGCAACTTGTAATTGAAGAAGTAGTTTTATGAGCTCAGGGATGGGAAACACCATGTTAAAGGGACGATAACTTGTTGACAATTTATGTGGCAACCCCCCCGTAGCACACCTTTCCACTCTTTTCTTCTCCATTGAGGTGGACTTACTCATCCATAAAAATCAACCAATTTGGTGTACGTTTTCCCGGAGTATGAGGATTTGTAGGTGTGAAGAACTGGACAAAAATTCTGTCATGTGATGACAATATGAAAGGTTTAAATAATCTGGTGTACAATCTGTATCAGCGAGAGGATCCCAAAATGATGTCAGCCCTTCTGTCTTCAAGTGTGTGTGAACTGACAGCCATCCTTGACTAGTCAACAACCAAACTTGTGATAGAAGTACTGATGAATTTTAATCCATTTTATATTAGGTCAGATTAAATGTCTTATGAACACCACACATTCACACACCCATGTTTGACAGCCCAGGGTGGACAAGAAAATGGGTCAGGACGTGCTATTTGGTATGCCTATAAAAAGTGATGAGGTGCGCACATCTTTAACAACTACATAACAATGAAATACTCAGGGCCTCATTTATGAGGTTTTGACGTAGGGCAGCGGTGCAAGGAATATTGCTGCGCTGCCCTACGTCAAAACAAAAGGGCAGGAATGCGCAGTATCTATGTGATACTGTGCATACCTTTGCTTTTCTCCAGTGCTGGCACCCTGTGAGGACCCAGCATAGCTTTCTAAATTCCGCTGATTCATTCAGAACATTACATCCTGAACAGATGGGATGATTGGGTACCCACGTTCAAGCTAACATTACATTAATTGGAGCATTAGCCCAGCATACATCATTGGCCCTGCCTTGAGAGAAATCTCACACCTAATTTAATTCACAGGGAAGTCCTGCTTTCATACAATAGCAATTTCCCTGCTGTGCTTATCCGTGGTTGCCAGCCCTTCACCCCGTTTTCTCACACTGGGTACCCGGCTGGGTCCAGTGTGAGTATTCTTTTATTTCTCTCCTTTCACTTGACCGGTGTTTCACATTTTTCACGTGGCTGCGCAAACCGATTATTTCAGATGTCCCTATATCCATAGGTCCTGAAGAGACCCTATATCCTTTGTAGGGTCGAAACGTCGTCGACAACTGTGTTAAGCGTAACCATTGTGAACAGCTATGATTATTGTATACATGGCTGTGACTAATATAAAATTATAGATGGTCGCCTTTCAAAATGATGGAAACCGAGTTTTATTTATATGTCACAAAATCACTAGTTTTTGTTTTTTGGTTCCATTCACACTGGGGACACTAAGCACTACTTGAAACTGTTTGCTTTATGTATATATTTGTATATTCTTTATAAATACAAAAATCCATTATAAACACAAACGGAAGTGTTCTGGGTCTCCTTTCTTTCTGACATCCACATAACCCATAATCATTGCGATTGTGCATAATATTATTAATATTAATAAGTATTTTTCCACAGGAACCCCTGTTTCTGTCACACGGCACACAATGGGCTGCCATGCGCCAATGCAGGCACCCTTCCACCATGGTGTAAGGGTGCCTGTGTTGCAAGGCTGATCGATTTTGTGCAGGACGGGACACCTTCCTGCACAAAATTAATCACAAGAGCGATTTCCTTTTTCTATGACAGATAGAAAAAGGAAAGCACAAGGAGAAATAAAAACATTTTTCCTCGTTGTGCTTATCTAACGCCACCCTTGGGGTGGCGTTAGTTTCTGACGTATTCCCAGGTTTACAATTTCTCGTAAATCTGGAAATGTGTCATGTTCCATGGGTGTTGCATGGGAACACCCACAGCAACATCCATGGAACTCCCCTTTCAAGCAGTGTTCTGTGTGAAAGGGGCATATATTTATAAGGCCATGAAAAGCCAAGTAAAGTCGCTTTATGTGGCCTTATAAATATGCCATGGCATGTTGTGCCACCGGAACATCAAAAAAGTGATGTTCCGGCGGTGCAAAGATGTGGGTAGGGCCTCATAAATGAGGCCCACGGCGGTCTATTTACAAGAAAGTCCTGTAGTGTTCACCACAAGCCCTTTGGCTGCGCCATGCTGCGGCACTTTCAAAACACAGGGATACATCATATTTACAACAATATGATGCATCCCTGTGTGTTCCCTGCGCTGGCGCACAACCGGCTGCCATGCATGACGCAGGCACCCATGTGCCATGGTGCAAGGATGCCTGCGTTGCAGGGAGATTGTTTCTGTGCAGGAAGGGGTACCTTCCTGCACAAAAACAATTTTAAAAAAGAGGTGATTACCTCTTCCCATGTGTGCTGCAGAATGCAGCACCCCTAGAAAGAGGAAAAAATGAGGAGAAATGGAAACATTTCTCCTCGTTGTGCCTCGCTATGCCACCCTAGGGTGGAGTAGCATTCTGCCTCATTTCCAGGTTTACGAATGGAAATGTGGCAGAATACATGGGTATTGCGTGGGAACACCCACAGCAACACCAATGTCACGCCCCTTTCATGGAATTTATTTCCTGAGAAAGGGCCATATTTACAAGGACAGGAAAAGCCACGCAGGGTGGCTTTACGTGCCCTTGTAAATATGGGGCAGGAGGGTGCGCCGCCGGTGCGTCATAAAAAGTGACGCACTGGTGCGCAAGGGGCTTGTAAATAAGCCCCTTAAAAAGATAAGATCCCCTCCAGGCACCTCAGCACAACAACCTCATGCATGTGAAGCACAGTTGTGGTGCAAGCAGATCATTTGAATACATCTGCCTGCGAAGGTCTGCTCTAAGAGTGTTCACATTTATTGTGTGTATTTAGTAAAATCATTCTGCAGGTGTTAGATGACTAATAATAAGAGGAACATTTTGTTATTTACTTCCCTCTCACCCAATGCCAGCTCGTGCCTCCTATGCAGAAGTCATTTGAGCAGCATGGGAGCTAGAGCTTCCCAACATTAAGACTATTTGTAATGGTCTCGATTTGTTGCCTGCTAGACATCGAACACACCTGCGCAGTTGGAGATCCAGGTGTGGAGTTCTCTGGCTGCGTCGTTTGCACTGTTTGCGTCGGGTGCCCAGGTGTGGTTGTCTCGGGTGAGGGTGGAGTTAAGTTGCTCGTCGGTAACCTTGCTCCAGTTCCTTCGTGGTGGGCGTGGGGCTGGTTTGGGTGCCTTGGGTTTGTTGATGGCGAAGTGTACGCAGTGGTTGTCGGTCCATGGCGGCTGCGTTGTGTGGCTGAAATGGACGCTGTTTCCTGCCGCGAAGATGGGGTCGAGGGTGTGTCCTGCTCTGTGGGTCGGTGTGTTGATGAGTTGTTTAAGTCCGATGCTGGCGAGGTTGTCACGAAGGATAGTGGAGTTGGGGTCGCTTGGGTTGTCGAGGTGGAAGTTCAGGTCTCCAATGAGTATGTAGTTTGTTGAGGCGATCGCGTGGGGTGCAATGAAGTCGCTGATGGTGGTGGCGAAGGGTGTGCGGGAGCCGGGGGGTCTGTAGACGAGGGTTCCTTGGAGTGTGGCCTTGGGGGTGGTCTGGATCTTGAAGTGGAGGTGTTCGGCGGAGGGGAAGGTTTCGCTGGAGGTGGTGAGGCGGAGGGTGATCTTGTGGGCGATGGCGAGGCCCCCTCCTGGGTCGTTGGGGCAGTCTTTCCTCTGGAACTTGTATCCATCTGGGATGGCGGTGCTGATGTTGGGGGCGGAGGATGCGTTGGTCCAGGTCTCTGTGAAGAAGGCGATGTCGGGCGAAAGAGAGTTGAGTAGGTTCCAGATTTCCATGGCGTGTTTGTGTACGGAGCATACGTTGAGGAGGATGCATTTTAGGGTGTCGCCGGTGCTGGCGTCGGCGGTGTTGGAGGCCGGGGTGGCGGTGAGGGTCTGGCGGCAGTGGAGGCAGGAGAACTGGCCGTGGGTCGTGTTCGGCGAGGCCTGTTGGCATTCTCTAAGTCTTCCAGTATTGAGTGCAAGGAGGGTGGTGGTGTCGTAGCGATGGGTAGTGGGAGGTCCAGGGTTCCTGGCGCTGGCCGCGGTCGGGTCGTGGACGGGCGCAGACGGGCTTGCCTTTGGCGTGCCGGTGGTGCGCCCGCTGCACACGTCCGCTGCGCGACCGCCATTAAGTAGGGGAGGTGGGAGGGAGGAGAGGCTGGGAGGCGGGAGCAGGGAAATTCCGGGGGGGAATTCTGGGGGGAAATTCCGGGGGAAAATTCCGGGGGGGAGGGGCCGCAGGGGCAGCAGCGGCGAAAGGCAAAAGGAACAGGCAGGCACGAGAAAATAAAAACAGTGGTGGAATTAGAGCAAGACACAGATGGGCACAATAACAGTGGCACAACAGGGAAAAAATTAAGAAAAAAAAAACGGCTGAGAAAGGTTACGGTGGTTGGAGGCAGTCTGCTCCCAGTTGGAGCTGGCAGCAGGCGCAGGAGCGGGCAGCAGCCTCGAACCTCCCATGGAGGAGGTCGGGGTCTGGAAGCAAGAGACGGCACAGCGGAGCAGTGGGGAGAGAGTGGACCTAGACCGAGGGTCGGAGGTCTTACTCTAGCCCTTTAGTGTTTGGGTAGAGTCTTACTCTTTATTGTAAGTACTCAAACATTTGCTTAGTTTGTTTGGTTAGTTTTGGGCCTAGTTGGGTTACAGACTGTTCCATTCTTAGTTTTTGTTAGCTTTGTTCTTTTTGGATAGATTGTAATAGTTTATGTAGAGTTGGTGGGGTTCTGCCTGTTGTGGCTTGGAAGGCGTTATGGCATCCTTCCACAGCATTATTAGTTTTAGCTTCTTTGTTTAGAGTACTGTTATATACATTCCACCATGGAATGTGGTATTTGGGCTGTCTTCTGTGTCCAGATCTGTGTAGCCTTCCCACCCAGGTATCCTCAAAATAGTAGAGTAGGGGACTTAGTTTTTGTTAATTTGTTTCGTAGTAGGGGCTTTCTATTAATAAATTGTAGTGTTCGGCTACGTCAGTAACTGGGACGTATGCTAGTGCTATTAGCTTTTTAATTTGATATGCAAAATTGCTATTTGTTGCATATTCTACACTTAGGGGCTCATTTGATGGCGGAAGGACCGCCACCACCAGCCGTGCGGTGGCGATCCCTCCGCCATCGAACGACGATTCACCGCCCGCCAGATTAGGATGGTGGGCGGATCCAAACCACGACCGTGGCGGGTGCAAAGACCGCCCGCCACGGATCCACCACAGGCAATCGTCACGATTGCCTGGCGTAGCGGTCTGCATACATAAAATGGTGGCGGTGCCTAGCAGGCACCATCCGCCGAATTACAATAATTGCTACAGCCAGCTGGCGGGGATTGGTTTTGGAGGCCTGTTGCGGGCCCCCCCTTGTGTGGGGGGGAGGTGTGGGTGCACTGGGGTACCCCCCTACATTTCACAGCACTAAGTGGCAGGCACCGTGTGGTGCCTGCCATGTAGTGCAGTGAAATGCACAACCTGCATTTTTGGCATCGCAGCGGGTGCTGCAGTCAGCAGCACCCGCCGCAATGTTAAATTGCAAGATGCGACCGCCATGGTGGCGGTCACATCCTAATTTGGTGTGTGGGACCGCCGCATGCATGGCGGGTGGTCCCACTCCCCGACACGATGGCGTGTAATCGCCCCCTTAGTGTAGATTTTTGGAGGTGTCTCCATATGCCTTGGTTAAAGTGATAATAGCAACCTTGGATTGCTGTGTGAGGGTAGTTTTTTAGTATGGCTTGTATCATTGACTGTTCAAAGTCAAAGATCATTTTTTGAGGATAGTAATTATTAGTTCCTTGTTTCACTTTGGTTAAGAGTTCAGAGTTAAGAGGAGTTGGCCTAACGGCTAGGGCGGTTGACCTCGAATCTGGGGAACTGGGTTCGAGTCTCGGCAATGACGCTGAACATCCTGTGATTCTGGGCAAATCACTTAATCTCCCTGTGCCCAACAAAAATGAATGTGTCCTCATGTAATGCAACTGGTGCTATGTAAAGCGCTCTGATACCCGATTCGGGTCAAGTTCGCGCTATGTAAAAATAACAAAAAAAACATAGGTGGTGGTTTGTTTGTTTGGTAACAGGGCATATATAAAGGGGATGTTTGTATTTTGATAAAGTCCATGAATTGTATATAACTGGTAAAATGGTTTGGGACATGTTTTAAAAGTCCCATCCATCATCCATGTCTCACAGTTCTGTAGTTTAAGTAAGTTTGTGGGAGTTCCAAATATTCTTCTTCTTTTGTCATTTGATTTATTGTCATAAAGAAGAAAATGTTCTTCATTATGAGTTACTGTGAGTTCAGGTGGTATTTCTATTTCACTAAAGGTTTTGGGGGCAGGTGGGGTGGTAGCAGTAGCTTTTTTAGTTCTAGCTATTATTCTTTTTAGTGATGATATTGAGGGCATTTGGCCAGTTGCATGTTGTGGGACTCTGGGGAGTATGTCCTTAAGTATTTCGGTAGTAGGCTTTTGAGAGCTAGTGCTAGCTTCTTTTAGAGTTTCTAAAGCATCTCGAACTTCAATTTCAGCTACGTTAGGGGGTGGTTATGTTCTCTAACATAAAATACAGTTGTTTCCTCTGTTGTAGCCCTCCCATAACATTTGTTTGAATAATATTTGCTACATTTCCAGTTAACTTTGTCGCCTGTTTGCTTTTCTTGGGTGTAAACATATCCCATATAACATAATAACATTTTTCCTTTCTGGGAAGTAATGAATTGGGCCCCTTCAGTCATGGTGATGTTTCAAATGCTAAGAGAAATGTATATAAAAATTATTAAAAGTATTCCTATCTTCTTTTATCGTCTGAAACATTTATACTTTCAAAATTATACTTACAATGTTGAATTTGATGAATTATTTCAATGCTGATGGTTTTTCTTTGCTGTTTGCCTTTAGTATTTCTTTATATTTCCTGCAGAAAAAGAGTAATTTTAATTAATTTGTTTAAATGTGTTTTTAGTTTGGGGGGTAGTTGTGCCTAGCTTGCGCTTCTGTTTTGGATTTTTAACACTTATAATAGTTTATTTGAGATTAATACTTACTTTATTTGCAAGTTGATCTTTTAAACTTTTCTGTAGTTCGTTGAGTGTCTTCAGAATTATCTGTAGAGGGGATATAATTTAAGAAATATATATTAATCATTTTGTTATTATAAAAGTGCTTTGAGATTATTTTAAGTAGGTGTACTTTTAAAATGCTATTTTTCTTACTTTGTGAAGCTGGAATCAGAGTTTTTTATAATGAAGTCCAATGTTGTGGAAGCAATCCGGCAGAGATTCTCTTTATTCTTGCTTTTTTTGTTGTAGTGTAAAATAATGTTTATTTTTCGTGTGTTTATATAGTTTTTAATTAATTGTTGTTTTAATCTTATTGGGTTATTTTAATTGTATGTGTATTTGATTGGTTGCTACTTATTGTTTTAATAAATTTGGCAGTTGTTTTCCTTATATGGGAAACGCTAATTAAGGCTAAGTTAGAGCTTTTTTTCCTGTCTTTAAAAGTAGTATAGTATATTATTTGTAATTTATATTCTTTTAAATGTTAAATAATATTTATTTATTTTATATATAATGTTTGAAAGAGTAAATAATTTTGTGTATTTAATAATGTTCAAGCTATTATTTTTAAATGTAATTAAATTATGTGTTAATCTATTTATTTTTTATGCTGTGTGTGTTATTGACTTTTTTATATTTTTTGGGGTATGTATTGTGTTATTATAAATAATTTTAATGTGTCGATATTTTTTTTTAACGATAATAGTGTTGTCTACATTTTGGTTATCGATATTATTGTTATTTTGTATGCTTTCGTAATATTTTCGATATTAGTTATTACGATATTTTATGTGTCGATAATACTGATATCGATGTAAATGTTTAACAATATTTTATTGTCGATATTTGTGTTTTTAAAAAAAAATAAGTATAGTATATCGATATTAGTGTTACCGATATTTTTGTGTCGATAATTTGGTAGGTCGATATTATGTCAGTGATCCGGTAGTGGTAGTGGCAAAGAAAATGTTCAAATAGACATTTTCTGGTGCGTTTTCATAATTGCAACCAATGACTGGTTGCTTGCAATTTTCTCTATACAATGAAAGATGTGCACACTTTGGTGAACAATGTCATTATAAAAAAGGCTAGCCCTGTTGGAAATTCCAGCTGCTCAGTTAAAGTTATAGCAATAGGTCTCACATATGTTTCTGGGCATATAATGAACTACTATGGAGAAATTCAAATTCCAAAAGGATTCTAGTCTATTGTCATCTGGTAAAATCTTTGGCAAAATCTCTGTTGCCTTTTAGCGTTGGACAGTAGGTATTTCTACATGATTTCAAACTATCAAGCATAACCCTTGCAGAAATTTTCAAAAATTGTATTGTGTAAAGAGGGGGCTGGTGGGGGAGGGGGCTACGGGCGGGAGGAAGGAGGAGAGAAGACTAGTCCATGGTGATACGAACAAGACAAATCACGCTGCATCATATTTACTCATGAGAATCATGGGACAATGAGAATCATGGGGCAATAGCATGAAAATCTAAAGCGAAATTTAGGTTTGTATGTGGAACAGTTTTTTTCTTATTTTATCCATAGTGAAAGAATAGCTTACTTTGATAAACCTCTCAGCCTATGCCCCTATTAAAAATATGATGAGGTTGACTTTTCTTTCACACCTTAGAAAAAAAAACTTAGGGCCTGCTTACAAGTATAGGTGCAATTTATCACACCTGATAAATAACAATTTGTTATTTATGGGGTGTGAGAAATAGCCCCTATTGCGAGTGTCTGGGGAATAACATGCAGATTTTTGTGTTTAATGCACCAAAATCTGCATGATATTATAAATATTGTTTGCTTCTCCCTGTTAATTTTTGGCAGGTTGAGTTATTTAACGAAGACGTGTTAAATAAAACCAAACTCGCAATTTCGACCCATGCGTAAACAGGGAGTTACACGTGGGTCAGAATTTAAAGAGCAACTTGTAATTGAAGAAGTAGTTTTATGAGCTCAGGGATGGGAAACACCATGTTAAAGGGACGATGACTTGTTGACAATAAGAACAATTTATGTGGCAACCCCCCCGTAGCACACCTTTCCACTCTTTTCTTCTCCATTGAGGTGGACTTACTCATCCATAAAAATCAACCAATTTGGTGTACGTTTTCCCGGAGTATGAGGATTTGTAGGTGTGAAGAACTGGACAAAAATTCTGTCATGTGATGACAATATGAAAGGTTTAAATAATCTGGTGTACAATCTGTATCAACGAGAGGATCCCAAAATGATGTCAGCCCTTCTGTCTTCAAGTGTGTGTGAACTGACAGCCATCCTTGACTAGTCAACAACCAAACTTGTGATAGAAGTACTGATGAATTTTAATCCATTTTATATTAGGTCAGATTAAATGTCTTATGAACACCACACATTCACACACCCATGTTTGACAGCCCAGGGTGGACAAGAAAATGGGTCAGGACGTGCTATTTGGTATGCCTATAAAAAGTGATGAGGTGCGCACATCTTTAACAACTACATAACAATGAAATACTCAAGGCCTCATGTATGAGGTTTTGACGTAGGGCAGCGGTGCAAGGAATATTGCTGCGCTGCCCTACGTCAAAACAAAAGGGCAGGAATGCGCAGTATCTATGTGATACTGTGCATACCTTTGCTTTTCTCCAGTGCTGGCACCCTGTGAGGACCCAGCATAGCTTTCTAAATTCCGCTGATTCATTCAGAAGATTACATCCTGAACAGATGGGATGATTGGGTACCCACGTTCAAGCTAACATTACATTAATTGGAGCATTAGCCCAGCATACATCATTGGCCCTGCCTTGAGAGAAATCTCACACCTAATTTAATTCACAGGGAAGTCCTGCTTTCATACAATAGCAATTTCCCTGCTGTGCTTATCCGTGGTTGCCAGCCCTTCACCCCGTTTTCTCACACTGGGTACCCGGCTGGGTCCAGTGTGAGTATTCTTTTATTTCTCTCCTTTCACTTGACCGGTGTTTCACATTTTTCACGTGGCTGCGCAAACCGATTATTTCAGATGTCCCTATATCCATAGGTCCTGAAGAGACCCTATATCCTTTGTAGGGTCGAAACGTCGTCGACAACTGTGTTAAGCGTAACCATTGTGAACAGCTATGATTATTGTATACATGGCTGTGACTAATATAAAATTATAGATGGTCGCCTTTCAAAATGATGGAAACCGAGTTTTATTTATATGTCACAAAATCACTAGTTTTTGTTTTTTGGTTCCATTCACACTGGGGACACTAAGCACTACTTGAAACTGTTTGCTTTATGTATATATTTGTATATTCTTTATAAATACAAAAATCCATTATAAACACAAACGGAAGTGTTCTGGGTCTCCTTTCTTTCTGACATCCACATAACCCATAATCATTGCGATTGTGCATAATATTATTAATATTAATAAGTATTTTTCCACAGGAACCCCTGTTTCTGTCACACGGCACACAATGGGCTGCCATCCGCCAATGCAGGCACCCTTCCACCATGGTGGAAGGGTGCCTGTGTTGCAAGGCTGATCGATTTTGTGCAGGACGGGACACCTTCCTGCACAAAAATAATCACAAGAGCGATTTCCTTTTTCTATGACAGATAGAAAAAGGAAAGCACAAGGAGAAATAAAAACATTTTTCCTCGTTGCGCTTACCTAACGCCACCCTTGGGGTGGCGTTAGTTTCTGACGTATTCCCAGGTTTACGATTTCTCGTAAATCTGGAAAT
The DNA here is from genome assembly GCA_963921515.1 of Calotriton arnoldi. NCBI lineage: Eukaryota > Metazoa > Chordata > Amphibia > Caudata > Salamandridae > Calotriton > Calotriton arnoldi. The sequence goes on from CAWUFW010008975.1 coordinate 250,024, forward strand.
GTGTCATGTTCCATGGGTGTTGCATGGGAACACCCACAGCAACATCCATGGAACTCCCCTTTCAAGCAGTGTTCTGTGTGAAAGGGGCATATATTTATAAGGCCATGAAAAGCCAAGTAAAGTCGCTTTATGTGGCCTTATAAATATGCCATGGCATGTTGTGCCACCGGAACATCAAAAAAGTGATGTTCCGGCGGTGCAAAAGTGTGGGTAGGGCCTCATAAATGAGGCCCACGGCGGTCTATTTACAAGAAAGTCCTGTAGTGTTCACCACAAGCCCTTTGGCTGCGCCATGCTGCGGCACTTTCAAAACACAGGGATACATCATATTTACAACAATATGATGCATCCCTGTGTGTTCCCCTGCGCTGGCGCACAACCGGCTGCCATGCATGACGCAGGCACCCATGTGCCATGGTGCAAGGATGCCTGCGTTGCAGGGAGATTGTTTCTGTGCAGGAAGGGGTACCTTCCTGCACAAAAACAATTTAAAAAAAGAGGTGATTTCCTCTTCCCATGTGTGCTGCAGAATGCAGCACCCCTAGAAAGAGGAAAAAATGAGGAGAAATGGAAACATTTCTCCTCGTTGTGCCTCGCTATGCCACCCTAGGGTGGAGTAGCATTCTGCCTCATTTCCAGGTTTACGAATGGAAATGTGGCAGAATACATGGGTATTGCGTGGGAACACCCACAGCAACACCAATGTCACGCCCCTTTCATGGAATTTATTTCCTGAGAAAGGGCCATATTTACAAGGACAGGAAAAGCCACGCAGGGTGGCTTTACGTGCCCTTGTAAATATGGGGCAGGAGGTTGCGCCGCCGGTGCGTCATAAAAAGTGACGCACTGGTGGCGCAAGGGGCTTGTAAATAGGCCCCTTAAAAAGATAAGATCCCCTCCAGGCACCTCAGCACAACAACCTCATGCATGTGAAGCACAGTTGTGGTGCAAGCAGATCATTTGAATACATCTGCCTGCAAAGGTCTGCTCTAAGAGTGTTCACATTTATCGTGTGTATTTAGTAAAATCATTCTGCAGGTGTTAGATGACTAATAATAAGAGGAACATTTTGTTATTTACTTCCCTCTCACCAAATGCCAGCTCGTGCCTCCTATGCAGAAGTCATTTGAGCAGCATGGGAGCTAGAGCTTCCCAACATTAAGACTATTTGTAATGGTCTCGATTTGTTGCCTGCTAGACATCGAACACACCTGATGACTGTGGCACGGAGTGGAAATATTATGCGATATAGATTTGTTTATATGTAAGGAAAAGCTATGTTATACACCACGGTACATGCTAGGAGAATGCGTCATTGTTGCAGCGCGTCTGCTGTGTTTAAGACACTAGAGTACTGGCTCAGTCTTCCTCACACTACTGACGCATTATAAGGCTGTCTACACACCAGGAATTTCTAATTTCAAGTTTTTATGCCAACAAACTTTGGCATATGCCTTTGGTGGTCTAGGCAGATGGTAAAAATATATGTTGACTCTACTCAAACATAACATCTAAACCCATAATATATATTAAAAGGATTAGCAGGCCTCCTATTAGATTGTTAGAGGGAAGGGACTTCACTTCACTGCAATATGCTGGGTTGGACTGGCCTATAAGGCAATCAGGCAGTGCCCTGAAGAGCTGGTCTGTAAGACCAGTGTGTGGGCTGGGTTTTTAGCAGTTTATGCTGGTTTTAAGGACAGGTGGGCCGGTTTTAAACTGTTGATTCATCTAATATTACCTGAAGCATTGCCTGCAGCAAACACAAATGTATGCAGTCTCCCATACCTTGCAAAACACCTATACAGAGCGTAGTGTAGAAGTTCAAAACTGGCCTGATTTGCATAAGTGAGACACTTTTTTTTAGCTATCTGCTTTGCTAATGGGAGCCACTTTTGTTTTGGTGGACGGCCTATCTTTTGTTCCAGCCCAACACTGGCCATATAGACAGGAGAGAAATATTTAGGGGGTCATTAGGATGGCTGCCATCCTAGTGGTAACGGGACCGGCCACCTGCCATGCGGTGGTCCCGCACCCCTGATTAGGATGCGACCGCCACCCTGGCGGTCGCATTCCGCAGTTTAACATTGCGGCGGGTGCTGCTTACAGCAGCACCCGCCGCAATGTCAAATTGCCATGTTGTGCATTTCCATGCACAACATGGCAGGCATCGCGCGGTGCCTGTCACCTTGTGCATGGAAATGGAGGGGGGTACCATGGGTACCCCCAAAGTGCACCCCCCACCCCTCCGGGGGCCCGCTACGGGCCCCCAAAGCAATTCCCCACCAGCCTTTCCATGGCGGCATCGCCGCCATGGAAAGGCCTTACACCGCACGCACCCTAATATGGATGGCGGTGCTGCTAGGCACCGCCACCATATTAGTGGCCCAAGTCCGCCCGGCCAGCAATCGGAACGATTGCCGACCGGCGGAAAAGCGGCGGACGCACTTTGCGTCCGCCGCGATACCCCCGCCATTATAATATGGCAGGGGGTATAACTCGTTACGATGGCGTAACGGTCGCCACCGCCGGCTCGGCGATGGAGAACGTTACGCCATCGTAATGACCCCCTTAATTAGGTGTTATTTCTGATTATGTAATTGCATGGTGACACTGAGGTCGTATGATAGGTTAGGGTTTATATTTACGTTATAACTCTTGGTTTGATGGACAGGCCTTGAAGTAAGTGTTTGTCTTTAGACATAGCTAAGCTGTTACCACTTGAGCTTGAAGCAATGTTGAATGCTATAAGCAGCACTGACAACACTTGCTTTTGAATATTTAAAGACTGCTTTCAGTAATTCTGAGCAACACTCATTGTAGCTAAAATACATTGGGCCAGTGGTTCCCAATCGTTTTAGAACCACAACCCACTTTTTAGAACAACAAACTTTTGCATCCCACCGACCTTTAAAGGACATGAGGCAGGTGATTTTTGAATGCAACTAAAGCATCATGTGGTAGCACACGGTCATTAATAGACAGGGCATTTTCCTTTGAAATGCCAGTACATTTGCACAGACATACAGTTTTATAGATAAAACTATATAGCACAGAAAATAATAATGTGTGGAAACCGGGTTTCTGTGAATATTTGTCATTTCAGCATCACCAAGTAAGGGGTCGATTCCGATTCGGGCCGGAAGCGCACCTAACAGTATTCGTCCGGAAAAAATACAAGCCGAATGCGTGTTTCCTGACCGAATCGTACACTCGTCCGGACGAACAAGTACGATGCGTATAACAACCCAGTTACCGAACGAGCCGTACTCACCCAATCCAGCTCCTGTTCCCCGCCCGAGCCGGATCCGTAAACGCCGATTCGAGCCGCACGGAAGCAAATACACAGCACCTTCCGGCCGGACTAGTACGATCGCGCATTCCGTACGCGCCGAACCCGTCGCTACGTCCGGCACGTTTGAGCATCGGGGCGAGCCGTACATAAGCTCCGTTGTGCGCCACAAGACGATCCACGGCTACGAGACGAACAAGCCAGCGACGAGTACGAGTCGAAGACACGAGAAACCCGAACGAGACGATCCAAGCATGAATCCCATTGCGCAGGTCCTACCTATACTCTACATCTATTACCGGGACCGGCACGGACGCGTACGGCGCAGACGGTAAGTCAAACACCAACCGTACAAACAAACTACACGTACCCGAAATATGTCACACACACATAGGGATGCACAAATGACGTACACAAGCAACAGCAGAACCATAGGGGTGGGATGGCCAACACCAATGCCATACACACCCATAGGGGGATGGATGCCTACCACCAACACCACCCTACAACCACCCCTACTCATGGGTGGCTAGATGCCTGCCACCACCACCACCCCTACTCAGGGGGGCTGGATGCCTACCACTACCACCACCCCTACTCAGGGGGCATGGATGCCTGTCACTACTACCATACCCACCCTTAGGGGCTGGATGCCTGCCACTACTACCACCCCTACTCAGGGGGCCTGGATGCCTGTCACTACCACCACCCCTACTCGGGGGCATGGATGCCTGTCACTACTACCATCCCCACCCTTAGGGGATGGATGCCTGCCACTACCACCACCCCTATCCAGGGGGGCTGGATGCCTGTCACTACTACCATCCCCATCCTTAGGGGGATGGATGCCTGCCACTACCACCACCACTATCCAGGGGGCCTGGATACCTGTCACTACTACCATACCCACCCTTAGGGGGCTGGATGCCTGCCACTACTACCACCCCTACTCAGGGGGCCTGGATGCCTGTCACTACCACCACCCCTAATCATGGGTGCCTGGATGCCTGTCACTACTACCATCCCCACCCTTAGGGGGATGGATGCCTGCCACGACCACCACCCCTATCCAGGGGGCTGGATGCCTGTCACTACTACCATCCCCACCCTTAGGGGGATGGATGCCTGCCACTACCACCACCACTATCCAGGGGGCTGGATGCCTGTCACTACTACCATCCCCACTCATGAGGGGCTGGATGCCTGTCACTACTACCATCCCCACTCATGGGGGATGGATGCCTACCACTACCACCACCCCTAATCATGGGTGCCTGGATGCCTGTCACTACTACCATCCCCATCCTTAGGGGATGGATGCCTGCCACTACCACCACCACTATCCAGGGGGCCTGGATGCCTGTCACTACTACCATACCCACCCTTAGGGGCTGGATGCCTGCCACTACTACCACCCCTACTCAGGGGGGCCTGGATGCCTGCCACCACCCCTACTCAGGGGGGCCTGGATGCCTGTCACTACCACCACCCCTAATCATGGGTGCCTGGATGCCTGTCACTACTACCATCCCCACCCTTAGGGGGATGGATGCCTGCCACTACCACCACCCCTATCCAGGGGGGGCTGGATGCCTGTCACTAGTACCATCCCCACTCATGGGGGGATGGATGCCTACCACTACCACCACCCCTAATCATGGGTGCCTGGATGCCTGTCACTACTACCATCCCCACCCTTAGGGGGATGGATGCCTGCCACTACCACCACCCCTATCCAGGGGGCTGGATGCCTGTCACTACTACCATCCCCACCCTTAGGGGATGGATGCCTGCCACTACCACCACCCCTACTCAGGGGGACCTGGATGCCTGCCACCACCACCACCCCTACTCAGGGGGGCTGGATGCCTGTCACTACTACCATCCCCATCCTTAGGGGATGGATGCCTGTCACTACCACCACCCCTACTCAGGGGGCCTGGATGCCTGTCACTACCACCACCCCTACTCAGGGGGGCATGGAGGCCTGTCACTACTACCATCCCCATCCTTAGGGGGATGGATGCCTGCCACTACCACCACCCCTACTCAGGTGGGCCTGGATGCCTGTCACTACTACCATCCCCACTCATGGGGGATGGATGCCTACCACTAACACCACCCCTACTCATAGGACGGGTAATGCATGACACAACCAGCATACTCCCACATAAGGAATGACAGAAAATTACATCCCCCCCAACACCCTGACAAGCGTGTGTAGTCTGTGTCAAATGCCTACAAGACTGAACATGACATTGAACATACAATGTGACCCCCTAACACATGTGTCACACATAAATGTGTGTGGCCTCCACAATGCAAGCCGACCATGGCCACTGTGGCAATGGGCTTGAACACCCCATCACCACAGTGACCAAAAGGTAAGTGTGGGGTCCATAGCTGATGCACTTTTTGAACAGTGTGGCAATGGGGCCTAAAGCCCCATCACCACAGTGACCAAAAGGGAAGTGTGGTGTCCATAGCTGATGCACTTTTTGAACAGTGTGGCAATGGGGCCTAAAGCCCCATCACCACAGTGACCAAAAGGGAAGTGTGGTGTCCATAGCTGATGCACTTTTTGAACAGTGTGGCAATGGGGCCTAAAGGCCCATCACCACAGTGACCAAAAGGGAAGTGTGGTGTCCATAGCTGATGCACTTTTTGAACAGTGTGGCAATGGGGCCTAAAGCCCCATCACCACAGTGACCAAAAGGGAAGTGTGGTGTCCATAGCTGATGCACATTTTTGAACAGTGTGGCAATGGGGCCTAAAGCCCCATCACCACAGTGACCAAAAGGTAAGTATGGGGTCCATAGCTGATGCAACTTTTGAACAGTGTGGCAATGGGGCCGAAAGCACCATCACCACAGTGATCATAAGGTAAGTGTAGTCATGGTAAAAGCTGCCAAAGCCAAACTGCATGGATGAATCCTGGTCACACAACAACAAACACATCAGTGGCATAGTAGTGCTTGTGTCCCATAGCAACATAGATTGGTCGAGGCAAACAGTGCAGTGTCACTGAAACATCGTTTTGGCCATGTGCATACAAACATCACCCATGGGGTCCCACATTGTCAACATTCACAAATAACACAATGACAGAAGTGACCATCATAATGCTGACCCACATATCTGCACCAATGGATACACAAATGTAGATATCCTGTGGAGACTGTAGATGTGAGGTGAACAAATACCATACCATGGCAGCATTGGGACATACAAACCATGATTATTGTGCTGACTGATGACCTAGGAGTCCCAGGGACAGCAGGGGAAAGCCACCAAACAACATACAGCCAATGGCACACTCAAGATATGCCAATGCAGTGGTGCTAAGGCACAAACATAAACAGGCAGACTCACACTGCATATCAAACACAGCGGGTGATGGGGGGGGGTGTGCCAGTGTCCCTATGGCAACCACACAACACATGAGGAGTCCTGAATTCCAACCACACAGATGTGTATACAGTGCCATACAAAAGTTACTCATGGATCGGATACCCCTATGTGGGCAATCAGGCATTGTTAGATGAGAGGGAGCCCAAATTACACATGTCACACAAGCTTGTAGGAACAGCAACTAACACAGCAAGAGACAGACCCACCACAGCACTACCCCCAGGGACCTCACATTGTGCTGACACTAGCCTGCATGATAATCCCACTGTGATGACAAAGGTAGATGTTGTTCACACTGTGAACCACAGCCATGTGTCCTGAGCAACAAACTACCATCACACCTACACAAGCTCTAATCAATCAGCACGGCCTGCCAGCCAAGGCCAATATGGAGGTAGGGGTCTAGCCGTGCAACAACTCACATTTGCACACACTCATCACCTCACACCCTGATCTCCACCAATGTGCAGCAGTGAAGCTCACATGGACTGTAGACATTGCACATGCACCCATGACAATACCAGGGGTGGTGGTGGGAACTAAGGTGCAGAAAGCCATCACACATGGCCAGTCAACAAGACTCGTCAATGTCTGACACACAGCACAGTACTCTGTACATGGGCATGATGTGAAATCCACCACAATCAATGGGATCCTGGCCATAGTCACACACCAACGAAGAAGCCAAGGTGACACACTAAGAACACACGTACACAACTTCCAACATTGCAGCTCTGACCCTGAGGAGTGGCAGCAGTCACACACACAACGTGTCACAATCACTGAAAGCTACCACAAACTGTAAATCACATGACTTGTGTAAACAACAAGTGCCAAGGGGAATCCTGAATGTGTCCCATCTGCGTTTGACCACATCCCCAGCCCTGACAACAAAGACAACCTGGGATGACAACCTCATGAACATTAGTTTGCCATGCACCCACATCACGGAGAAACCAGGTCCAAGATGCTGGATGAACACAGAACAACTCAGCAAGCATCACAAACAGGAACATCCCTAGGGACACAGCCTGTGTAGGAAAAGGGAAGGGAACACGCACAGACATGCTTACACAACACACAACACAGGCCCACGCAATGCACCGGATTACACACTGCCATGAGGGCACTCCACTCCTGTGGAAGGTCCGCTGTGCCAAACCTTGTCTGTGCATGACCCAAACATGTCAGCAGAACACTCCATCAGTGAGTCAACAACTACAACACACAGAAGGATCTGCTCACATCAGCCTGGGTACGGGAGTGTCACGTCAGTCATCTGCATACACCCAAAACACCTGTCAAGCAAGTTGCACTGTATACACAGATGAGTCCTTCGACATTGATGTGCAAAACTGCATGTCCAGTGGAGCTGGGCACACAGTCAGGGATATCGGAACATTGAACAGTGGTAAGCCCACCAGATGTGCATCAGTGTAAGACAAAGATGTTCATTTACAAATGCTAAATGTACATCCCTGTGTCAAATGCTGAACATTACACCCTCAGACTGCAGCAAAGGATGCCATAGATCCAGACTACAACAGGACACATAGCCCATGGACCACATGGAGTCCATCACAGCAACACTTCATTTTCCTGATATGAACACTATTACAACTGCAAATGCAGGATGCTACTCATCCACATCATGTACATCAAAAGAAAACCCACAATTAAACAAAAAGAGGCCTTATTCAGCAAATGTCAAGGAAAACTCTGAAGTCCAAAGGAAACTAAGGCCAATGGCCAGTCCAAAATCACAGTCCCAACAGGGTGATAAGTGACAACTGGTCACCCATTGCTTGCCTGCACTGGTACGGACAGGGTACATCCCCCTTGGAGGGGCATACAAGGGGCAGGCCAGGCACCGCATGGACAGGATCAGGGGATGGCAGAGTGAAGCAGTGAAGGGGTGGTGGGTGCAGGAGTGTCACCGGCAACTGCAGTGGAGGTGTCTGACTCAGGGGGGGCCGGCACCACTGTGGTACACAAGTCAGTTGGTGTGGGTGCTGCAACCACTGCAGTGGGCTGGTCTGATGTAGTGGACTGGGTCCCCACTGCAGTGCCCGAGTCAGACGGGGTGGTTGTGGACTCCACTGCAGTGCATGACTCCAAGGAAGTGGAAGGGTGGGCAGATGAGGTGGGCAGGACAGAGGGGGGGGACCCGGTCTCCACACCAGTGGCACTAACAGGCAGAGCGTCTGGGTTGGGGGTGGAAGAGCAAGTGGCAGGGGGGGAGGGCCTAAGCAGTCTGGGGATGGGGTATCGGTATGTGGGGGAACCTGGGGCAGGGTGTGGCGGGGGAACCTGTGGAGTGGTGGTCTGGGGGATGGAGGAGAGAGACTGGGTGGTGGAGCTGCGTGGTGGTGGTGGTGGGGTCTTGCTCTTCCTGGTCCGGGGGGACTTCCGAATGGGGTCCTGTGTCTGCCTGCGCCTGGGGGAGGGTGTCCGGGGGCGAGGGGCACTCCCCTCTGTGTGGGTGGACTTCCTCTTCCCCCGGTATGCTGGATCAGCTGGATCGGAGGGGAAGAGGCCAAGGTCACACAGGAAGATCTGCTGTGTAGGTGGGGTAGCAGGTGAGGCAAGGGAAGGGGTCTTGGAGGGAGAGGATTTGGAGGACTGCGGAGTGACTGTGGATGCCTGTGTGTGTGTCTGTTCCCCATCCCCTGTGTGTGTGGTATCAGTCCCCTGAGGATGCTTGTGTGCACGTCTTGCCTTTCTCTTGGGTGTGTCTGTGCTGCTCGTGTCTGTGTGCTTGGGTGATTGTGCAGGTGTGCATGTGCTTTGGACAGGTATGGTGGCAGGAAGTGTGGATGGGGCAGAGGTGGGAGGGGTGAGGGACTGTTGGAGGAGGGAAACGGCTGCCGTCAGGGAGGAGTCCATGGACTTATTGCTCCTCTGTAGGGCAGACATACCCGTCGAGATGCCCTCCATGAACGACACCAGCTGTGTCAACAGAGTGGTGTGTGCATGGAGGACACTCAGCATTGCTGTCTGCCCTACATGGAGCTGCCGAAGGAGGTACACAGACTCCTCACTCAGGGCAGCAGGGGACACAGGGGCAGGGGGTGCGGTGCCTGGCACGAAGGAGACACGCTCCCGAGCACGGGAGCCTCCACGGACCTCAGGAATGGGAGCCAATGGGAGGGCGGTGGCGGTGGTGGTGGCGGGGCCAGACAGACTAGCTGGCCTTTGGTGGCTGCTGAGACCCGCCTCCACAAGGGAGTCATCCTCCGAGCTGCTGTGGTCCTCAGCTGAGGTGGATGGTGCTGAGGACTCCTCGGTGTGGCTCCCCTCGCCCTCTGTGCCACTGGGTCCCTCTGACCACTCGTCGGATGCTGACCCAGTCTGGCTCCGCTGCTCCTCCTGGTCCATGGAGCTGTCCCCTCCTGTGGCCGTGGATGTATCTGCAAACAATTAGGGAAACAGACAAACATCAGTCACCTGCACTGACCGCACACACCACAGTAAGTACAGCACATCACAGAGCAATCCCTGGCATCCTTAGTTGAACATTGCCTAAAGTCCTCACACAGATTCGGGGACGCCAATTGTCAGTCTGATGGTCAACCATGGGACTCACACCCCTCCTGCCCTTGCACCCATCTGTCTGGTGCCTGTCTGATGGTAAGACCCCAGTGTGGACACATGCACCACCTACACAGTTGTTGGACATTGCAGGGAACACAGTGAAGTATGTGAACATGCACACATCACATCTCTTGCCACTGAGTCAGTGCAGGTGTCCAGAGAAAGGGATGGCCAGAGTCTAAATAGAAATGCATGTGATGCATACCAGCACCAGACACCATGATCCACCCATGTCCGGATAGTCAATGCCACAATGGGGTGCATGTTGCACATGTCACTCCCCTGCAGGATCAGTCTTAGGAAGTTTAATGCCATGACACAGGCATGCGTGCAAAGTCATACATCACTGTCTCCAGTCACATGGCCATGGCAGCCAGCCAACAACAGTCTGCACTGTGTCACAATCCTAGGACATGGGGAATGCAAGTTATGTAACTGACAAGTGCACATGTCCATCCCCCAAAAACAACATAATCTGAACTACTATTTGTCCACGTCATACCAATTGGACATATGGGGGACACGAAATACAACTCTCTGAACATGAGCACCTCACAGTGTGCTGTGAATGAAAAACAGCTGCCTGAAAGTCACAGTCGCATACACCTGTGTGCACAGTCAAGTGATCAGACACCTATAAGTCACAGAAGTATCGTCTCTCATGGTCACATCTCAGATGGCATGCTGAGCCCTAACCGACAAACATATTAGTAGTCCTGACAACGAAGCCACAGCACAATGACACAGAGGCAGACACCTGAGGGAACATGTCACTGATCACAACATGTCAGATGATCCACGGGAGTGGGAGTACAGAGTGTATTGTATGCCCTGGAGTAGGCATGACTGTCCAGCTCCACCTGTAAGAGGGATGAGTCCTGGACAGTAGGCAGGTGTCTAAGCATGTGTGACACACTTGATATACATACTCCTGAGGCCCAAACATTTTTCCCACCCACAGCATGGGGGTGTGCCAAATACCCCAGGGACATGTGGTGAATCAGATCAGCAAGTGGACCACATATCAAAGTTACACCCAGATTACATGTCAGGACTTGGGCATTGTGTGAGCAATTGACCCACCCATGAATCCCACAACATAGTCACCGGAACAAATGCTGTCCCCCACCTTGAGCAAAGCAAAATGCAATGACACAGTCCCCAAGTGACACAATTTCCTGACTGTAAGGGCCACACATATGCGTATCAGATGAGGAGTGGGCATGTCACAATAGAGGGACATGGGTCCTGGACCACAAGACTGATGTACTGTGGAAGTTTAACCAGGCCAGAGGAGGGCACATAGCATGTCAGACAAAGTGCACAGTGCTGTCATGGACTCACCCCCTCCTTGCTGCTGTCTGGCCTTCAGCTGCCCATCCAGGTCAGGGAAGACCACCGCCAGGATCCTGAGCATGTGGGGGTCAGGGTCCGGTGTCCGCCCCTCCTGCGAGGAGGCGACAGCTTCAGCTGGACCCTTGCGATCCTCCGGGTCCAGCCTCGAAGGTCCTGCCACCTCTTCTGGCAGTTGCGGATCCGGCGCTTGTAGTCCCCCACGGATCTTACTGCCCGGGCGATGGTCAGCCAGATTTTCTGCTTCTGGTGGGCATCAACCTGTGAGGATGACAAAGTGAAAATGCCATTACTACACATGCAACATATCCGTGCATCACACAGTTGGATATACATGTCTCAATCACTGGGGCACATGATGTACACAGGCAGTGCAACGATGGCTATGAACAGTTTGCCAGCAGTTACTACATGGTATCATTGCATGGAAAGTAAACCTTGTTGGAATGCACTGTTACTGCACTGTACCTGTTCAGTGCATGTAACTACACACTTTGGGGGCTCAGAACTACTCAGTGAGCATGCTAGCCAGTGGTGTGCACACTGTAAGTCCTGCTAGTCAGACAACATGCAAAATTAGAAAGGCAGTGGACAGCACACTCACCTGCTCCCCTGGTGTCCCATACAGCTTGCTGTACTGTGGAAGGAGGCTGTCCAGCAGGGCCTGGTTCTCCTCAAGTCTGAAGGCTGGGGCTCTCTCCACAGTACGTGCCATTGCAGTAGCCAGAGGATGCAGAGACAGCAGCAGTGTTGGTGGCAGATGTCGTCCTGGAGCATGTAGTGCAGGCAAGTGAGCTCTCAGGGGAACAGCCAGCATTATATGTGTGCTGCAGAGGCAGATACTGTCCCATGTGTCCAAAGTGATAGGTCCAAGTCGTTTGCATCTTCTGAATCTGACCAATCGATGGAATAGCAGCACTAATACACGCCCACAGCATCCTTCAAATCTTCAACTTCATGACACTCATGATTTTGCAACATTGTTGTGGCTGGCCAACTGAATTCACTGCATCAGACTGGTTGGAGCTTCGAAAACGCGTCCGTTGCCATGCCAGGCCCCAGCCAATGCATGCGCACCGATCGGTCCATTGCTGTACAACGCGTATTTCGGGATACAACGCGTACCCGCTCACAACAGATGCAATGGGCCGGCTGGGCACACCGATCGGTCCATTGCTGTACAACGCGTATTTTGGGATACAACAGATGGAATGGGCCGGCCGGGCACACCGATCGGTCCATTGCTGTACAACGCGTACCCGCTCACAACAGATGCAATGGGCCGGCCGGGCACACCGATCGGTCCATTGCTGTACAACGCATATTTTGGGATACAACAGATGCAATGGGCCGGCCGGGCACACCGATCAGTCCATTGCTGTACAACGCGTACCCGCTCACAACAGATGCAATGGGCCGGTCGGGCACACCGATCGGTCCATTGCTGTACAACACGTATTTTGGGATACAACAGATGCAATGGGCCGGCCGGGCACACCGATCGGTCCATTGCTGTACAACGCGTATTTCGGGATACAACAGATGCAATGGGCCGGCCGGGCACACCGATCGGTCCATTGCTTTACAACGCGTACCTGTACAGGTCAGTCGCATATGTCACCATGCTTGTCACTGGTGAACGTATGCCAGCCACATATACCTGCCAGAGACACAGGGGCACACCTACAACACCACACCCAGTCCACACTGCTTCCTAAAGCATGTAAGGCTGCATTACCTTTTCTGTGTATGGGGGTTAACATGTGGTTTCTGTGGTGGCACTTGTGGGCAGCCACACCCAGGCTGTGCATGTGTTAATGATGACAGGGTCCTTTGTGTGTTGTGCACATGACCACTGTGATGTGCAACAGTTCATTTTGGAGCATGTGGCATGGTCACATTTCCAGGTTGTGTATGTGTGTGACATGTCACATACCCCCAGGGTCCCATGGGGGAAGGCATGTACGTCACAGGATGACCCATTGCCACAATAGTGATGTCCCTCCACAGTCTGTGTGCATGTTGTGTTTCCGATGTCTCTGATTCCATGTGCAAGATGGGAGACAGTCTCCACATCAACGTTGTTTGTGCATGGACTTTGATGTTGTGCGTCACTGGCGTCCATGTCTGTCCTGCGGAGGCGACCGGGGCCACTACCTGTGGGAGTCATGTTTGTTTTTCTGACGTGTACATGATACGCCATGTCATGCCAGTGTCCATGTGGCAAGACAGGGTCACTGGGAATCTACCTGTCAATGAGCTGTGATGCCTGTGGCGCATCTGTCCAGACATGTCACTGTGGTGTGTGTGTGGAACGTGACAGCAGGAAATGGGTACTGTGACACAGCCTAATGGTTTCCCATAGCACAACCTGGTACCTGTTGTGCACACATGTTGTACTGAGAAGTTAGATGATGGGCATGTAGGTGTGAGTTATGTCCGAACAGAACGGCACACACATCAAGTACTTGTGTCTCGTAATGATGTATCATGTGAAATTGAGTATGGTGAATGGCACATATGTGGGATGACTGACGATCTTTCTTTCTTCAACCTATGCACTGCAGGGCTCCAGCTGTCCATAGACCATTCCCTGACCTGGCAACGATGGTGGAACGTGACAGCATCCGACGGTACTGCTTCACCAGACAGCTGATTGATGATTTGGCAGTGCGCTTGGCACCGCATTTGCAACCTGGCCGGACGTACCCTACGGCGCTGACACCCAAGGTGAAGGTAATGGCAGCCCTACACTTCTTTGCCACCGGTACCTTTCAACACACTGTGGCGACTGCCGGTGGGATGTCACAGACTATGTTCAGCCGTGTGCTACGCGATGTTTTGGAGGCAATGTTGAGATGCCTGAACCAGTACATCTATTTCCCTACACGTCAACAACTCACTGACGTCAAGAGTGACTTCTATGCCCTGGGGAGGATGCCACATGTCATTGGCTCCATTGATGGGACACATGTGGCTTTGATACCACCACAGGCACATGAGCAGGCATACCGGAACCGTAAACATTACCATTCGATCAATGCTCTGGTGGTATGTCTTGCAGATATGAGCATCACACATGTGTGTGCCCGTTTCCCTGGTTCAGCACACGATGCCTACGTGATGAGGAGTAGTCGCATCCCGAGGATGATGGCACAGATGCAGAACCAGTGTGCCTGGCTTGTCGGTGTGTACTGACTTTGTACCATTGTGTGTGTTCTGATCTGTAGTATTCCACCCACTTTTCCAACTCAGCTAATGTGCACTTGTCTGTCCGTAGGTGACTCCGGATACCCCAACATGCCGTGGTTGCTGACACCCTGTGACACCAGCCCAGATGCGCTACAATGAGGCACATGGTCGGACCAGGAGAGTGATTGAGCGGACCTTTGGTCTCCTGAAGAGCCGCTTCCGCTGCCTGGACAAGACATGAGGGGCCCTCCCATATGCCCCAGCAAAGGTGTGCAAGATTGTCATCGTCTGCTGCATGCTACACAACCTGACAGTGCGGAAGGAGTTGCCTCTCATCCTGGATGACGATGACCAGTGTCCGCCACCTGTGGAGGATCCTGGCCTGGACCACGATGCCAGTGATGATGATGATGATGATGGTGATGTCCGCACACAGCTCATCACCAACTTCTTCAGCTGAATGTGAGTATCCAGGGAGATGTAATGTGAATGATGTGAGTTTGCATGATATGTGTGGGTGGTGCTCTGGTGCTGTTTGAGTGTGGCCATGTGCTACTTGACTGGATGCGTGCAGCAATGTGTCCTTACAGGTAGTCTGTACTCCCCAACAGTTTTGACATGCTAACTTGGTTTTGTGTAGTTGTCTTGTGACATGTATTGGGCATGAGTATTGCAGTTCTGTCCTATTCTTCAGTGGTTTTAACTGTGTGTCATGTCTATCCTTCACAGGGTGCTTACTGAGTACTTTGGTCAACTTGGATCCCCCGACACCATGATTCAGCTTTCAGGGTGGCAGCAGTAGTTTGCCTACAAGTGATGTGCCACACACCCCTGGACTTCATATCTTCTGCACTTGTTGACTGTGTGGCCACTGCCACGTGGGTAAACCTTGCATTTGTAGTGGAAACAACATGTTGCAAATGTGTAATGAACCTGTGCTTCACTTTGGGATGTGCGTTGTCTGTGGTCACACATCTGACAGACATTTGCTTACTGCACCTGTGGGCTAGTTGACACAGACTCTGAATAGGTGTGGTGTCTGTGCATTCCACTGTATTTCCTGGCAACATCACTGTGGGCGATGAGTCCGATGGCCCTGGTGTCTCTGTGTTGTGTAGCCCTAGTGGTGTGTCTCCCTCATATGTGTCACGTCACCGTGACTCACACGACGGTGTTGTACTTGCTGTAGCAGTTAGCATACACAGTGTAATTTAGCAGGTCATCATCACCATAACAGTATCCACATTTGAATAACAACAGAGGCAAGTATGGTGTACTAGTGATTTTATTTACAGAAATGTGTGTGTGTATAGTGCACAGGATGGTGGGTGCTGTACATTGGGATTGTGATCCAAAGTTCCCAGATGAGTTGGAAGTCTTGGTAGCAGAAATATCCTGAGTGAAGTCCACAGTCATATGATACATTAGTCCAACTTGAACTCCCCATGTCATGTGGGAGAGTAGTGTTGCATTCGACAGGGTGAAACGTTTGCACACAAAGGAGAATTTCCGGAACAGGTGTTGGCTTCCTGGGGGATGTACGTGGCCATCAACCTCTCAGTTTTCCTTCCTCGGACGACCCCTCTTCTTTGGGGGGGGACCCTCACGTGCAGGCTGCGGCGGTGCAGGGGAGTTTCTGCCAGAGTCCTCCTCCCTCCCTATGGCGGTGTCAGTTGTTGCAGCACCAGATGTTGTGGGCACACAGGGAGGTGTGGCCATGTTGGTGCTAATCTGGCGGAGGCATGTCAATATGTCCCTATGCACCGCTGTGAGTTCTTGCAATGTGTCCCACTTGGACTCCATGCGAGACATGTGTGTCTCCACACGGGACATGTGGGAGTCCAAGCGGGCATGATGGGCAGCCTGCTGCTGTTGTATGTCCTTGAGGATCCCCACGACCTGTCTGACCTCTCCGGTGCTATCCTGGTACGCATCAGCGATGCGTGCCAGTTGTGGGTCATCATGCAGTCCAGACCCCTCTGCAAGCAGCGACCTATGTCTACCACCCCTCCCACCACCCCTGGCGACACGTGCAGGACCTGCGGTGACACGCACAGGTGACCCAAGGCCCCCTTGGGGGCTGTTAGTGGTGTTGTCGTCCATTGCTCCACGCTGGGCCTGGGGCTCTGTGCTGTTGCCATCGGTGGTCCTTGGTCTGTCCGTGTTGGCGGGGGTAGTCTGTGTGTTGGCAGTTGTTGGAGGGGTGGGTGCAGGGGGTGCAGGTGTTGGTCCAGCTGGTGCTGCATGATGACTCACACCGGAGGTGCCAGGTAGGTCTTCGCCATCTGAGGAGGGCAGAGGCTGTTCCACACCAGTGAGCTCTGTGTCCCCCGGAGCCTGGGACAGGGACTCCTCCTCGCCTGCTGCTGTGTCCCCATCATCATCACCTGTATTTGGATGAGACACACATTGTATATTATGTTTCTACAGGCATCAATGGTTCACACACCTGGCAGTTGTGACTGTACCTCTGGATGCGGGCATGTACATTGCATTGTCCTAAGTTGTCACAGTAAGAGGTTGATATTGGTGTAGCACATTGTCATGCATACCTGGGGCATTTCAATGTGAATGTTGAGGTGTGTGGATGGCCAGCATTTGTTGTATTTGGTGGACATCCGGCCATCCTTCTCCACCTAGCCCAGTTATCCCACCATGAAGCATGCCACCCTTGCAGTGGGTTCAGGTTGACTCTCAGGATGTCATTCAGTGGTGTCTTGCTGTTGGTTGTTGCACAGTTCCCAGCAGGGCCTTGTGCACCCCACAGCAGTACCCAGTGTCAGCCATCTTGTCAGTCCTTATCCACTCCCTGTGATGTGAGCATGGTTCAGAGTGGTGTTGATGGGCCAATTGTGAAGGTGAGCAGTATCTGTGACTACAACTCCCATCATGCTATTGCCTACACCCCCTTCCCAGCATGCCCGTACTTCCTTCCTTTGGACTCTGCTTCCCTGTGGGGTAGTGTGCCTGTGCTGACAGGAAGGCTGACAGTGTTGTCCTTGCGTTTGTTTGGCTACAAGTCCCAAGAGTGTCCCTGTGCTTCACACAGCATTACCCAGGGTGGTGGTTCTTTGTGGGATCTTCATTTGGTATGTGAGGCATAGCATTCTCCCAGGTGGGTTATGTGGAGTTTGTGTTGAGGGGGTGTGTGAGGTGAGCTGCTTGTAACTATGGTCAGTGCTGTGAGTCCTCCTTCCCACCCAGCCAGATATCCCACCATGCAACGTGCTTGCATTGCAGGGAGTCCAAGTTGGCTTTCAGGATGTCAGGCAGTGGTGTTGTGCTGTTTGTTGGTGCACAGTTCCCAGCAGGGCCTTGTGGTCCCCACAGCAGTACCCAGTCTCAGCCATCTTGTCAGTCCTTATCCACTCCCTGTGATGTGAGCATGGTTCAGAGTGGTGTTGATGGGCCAATTGTGAGGGTGAGCAGTATCTGTGACTACAACTCCCATCATGCTATTGCCTACACCCCCTTCCCAGCATGCCCGTACTTCCTTCCTTTGGACTCTGCTTCCCTGTGGGGTAGTGTGCCTGTGCTGACAGGAAGGCTGACAGTGTTGTCCTTGCGTTTGTTTGGCTACAAGTCCCAAGAGTGTCCCTGTGCTTCACACGGCATTACCCAGGGTGGTGGTTCTTTGTGGGATCTTCATTTGGTATGTGAGGCATTGCATTCTCCCAGGTGGGTTATGTGGAGTTTGTGTTGAGGGGGTGTGTGAGGTGAGCTGCTTGTAACTATGGTCAGTGCTGTGAGTCCTCCTTCCCACCCAGCCAGATATCCCACCATGCAACGTGCTTGCACTGCAGGGAGTGCAAGTTGGCTTTCAGGATGTCAGGCAGTGGTGTTGTGCTGTTTGTTGGTGCACAGTTCCCAGCAGGGCCTTGTGCTCCCCACAGCAGTACCCAGTGTCAGCCATCTTGTCAGTCCTTATCCACTCCCTGTGATGTGAGCATGGTTCAGAGTGGTGTTGATGGGCCAATGTTGAGGGTGAGCAGTATCTGTGACTACAACTCCCATCATGCTATTGCCTACACCCCCTTCCCAGCATGCCCGTACTTCCTTCCTTTGGACTCTGCTTCCCTGTGGGGTAGTGTGCCTGTGCTGACAGGAAGGCTGACAGTGTTGTCGTTGCGTTTGTTTGGCTACAAGTCCCAAGAGTGTCCCTGTGCTTCTCACAGCATTACCCAGGGTGGTGGTTCTTTGTGGGATCTTCATTTGGTATGTGAGGCATAGCATTCTCCCAGGTGGGTTATGTGGAGTTTGTGTTGAGGGGGTGTGTGAGGTGAGCTGCTTGTAACTATGGTCAGTGCTGTGAGTCCTCCTTCCCACCCAGCCAGATATCCCACCATGCAACGTGCTTGCACTGCAGGGAGTGCAAGTTGGCTTTCAGGATGTCAGGCAGTGGTGTTGTGCTGTTTGTTGGTGCACAGTTCCCAGCAGGGCCTTGTGCTCCCCACAGCAGTACCCAGTGTCAGCCATCTTGTCAGTCCTTATCCACTCCCTGTGATGTGAGCATGGTTCAGAGTGGTGTTGATGGGCCAATGTTGAGGGTGAGCAGTATCTGTGACTACAACTCCCATCATGCTATTGCCTACACCCCCTTCCCAGCATGCCCGTACTTCCTTCCTTTGGACTCTGCTTCCCTGTGGGGTAGTGTGCCTGTGCTGACAGGAAGGCTGACAGTGTTGTCGTTGCGTTTGTTTGGCTACAAGTCCCAAGAGTGTCCCTGTGCTTCTCACAGCATTACCCAGGGTGGTGGTTCTTTGTGGGATCTTCATTTGGTATGTGAGGCATAGCATTCTCCCAGGTGGGTTATGTGGAGTTTGTGTTGAGGGGGTGTGTGAGGTGAGCTGCTTGTAACTATGGTCAGTGCTGTGAGTCCTCCTTCCCACCCAGCCAGATATCCCACCATGCAACGTGCTTGCATTGCAGGGAGTGCAAGTTGGCTTTCAGGATGTCAGGCAGTGGTGTTGTGCTGTTTGTTGGTGCACAGTTCCCAGCAGGGCCTTGTGCTCCCCACAGCAGTACCCAGTGTCAGCCATCTTGTCAGTCCTTTTCCACTCCCTGTGTTGTGAGCATGGTTCAGAGTGGTGTTGATGGTCCAAATGTGAGGCTGCCCATTATCTGTTACTACGAGTCCCATCATGCTCTTGGCTACACTGACTTCACCAGCATACACAGGATTCCTTCCTTTCTGTGAGCTTCCCTGTGAGGTGGTGTTCTAGTGGTGGCTAAATATCTGACAGTGTTTGTTGGTTAGATTTGTGCCACTGCCTAGCTCAATTTGTTATTGGATTTGTACTTGTCATGACACAGTTACATATCACTATGAGATGGCATGTATTGTGTTTATCTGACTGACATACACTTTTTGGGATGATTATCTTTTGTTTGCTATTGATTTGCTAGGGGTGCATGGTTTGACTGTCCCCTTGACAGTGATGTGTGTGTATTGTCACACAATATTGTGTATATTAGTTGTGTACTCACCAGGCTCTGGGATGTTTGTTAGTCCATATACGCTCACTGTTGGTAGGATGGCCCGCACCTTCTCCTCCCAGGGCCTGAGGTATACTGGTTTGGCAGGAGGGCCACTGCCGGTGTGTTGGCTCAGGAGGTAATCCTTCTTCAGTAGGTCCCTGACCCTCCTGCGCACATCATACCACCTGTTCTGGATGTCTTCCTTTGTGCGCAAACATGGTGATTGTGCGTTCACCCTGTCGACGATCCTCGCCCACATCTTGGTTTTCTGCGACATGGGGGTCTGTTGGACCAATGTGCCAAACAACTGTGGCTCTACCCTCAGGATCTCGTCTACCATGACTTCCAATTCACTATCTAGGAACTTTGGATTCTTCTTTAGGGGCATGGTGATGGGTGGTGGTGGTGATTGATGTGTGTGTGTGTGCAAGTGAGGGTGTGTGAGTGTAGGTTTTGCTGTGTGTGTGTGAGGGTGCTATTTGTTGAGGTGCTAATGGTGTGTGGCTTTTGTGTTGGATGAGCTGTGTGTGTGTCTGTGTTTGCTGTGTGATGGTGTTCTCTGCTGGCAGGTCAGTGGAATTTGCAAAGGATCATGGTAGGGATTTGTGGCCTTTATGTAGGTGGAGTTGGGGGTGTGTCCTTGTTCCATTTTTTTCACCCCTGTATTTATTGGATTTGTCATTGCTTGTTTGGCCCTCTTTTTTGTATTTTTTCATTTGTGATTATTGTGCATGTTGGAGTCGTTCTTCTGACCGAGTAGGACGTTGCAGTTATCTCGTGCGCGCCTCTCCGAGTCGTTCCCGCTGTGTTTCAACTCTGTTTCATATGCGGCGTACGCGTCGGTCGCGGTGTATTGTGTTTGTTTGGCTGTGTTTTGTATGCGTGTCGGTCGTACGGCTTGGGCTCCGTGCGAATCGGTCTGCTTTTGCACCCATTGCATCGTACTGCGCGGGTCGGAGTTCGCGGGTACGTTTCGTTTGGGTTTCTTCCTGGTGCGTGTCGGTCGGTTCGATTCGCGTGGTTTTCCGGCCGGACAGCTTGTTTCCGTCCAGGTCGGTCGTTCGCCTTGAGTTCCGTACGAGTCGGTCGTGATTCACATACATTTCATCGTACTTCCCAGGTCGGGCAACGCTGGTACGTGTCGGTCGGACTATTATCCCGTACCGAGTCGGTCGGTATTTCTTTCCGGCCCGAATCGGAATCGGCACCTTAGTGTCTTGATTTGTTTTGATTCTATTCAAATATCTGTTTCCAGCACACTTCAGAATTACAGAAAAAGGGCTTCATTTTTGCTTTCCTAACTGCTGGATGCATACAGTTCATTTAAAAGTATTTACATTTTGTTGTGTATTGCAAAAAACAGCATCCTACATTGTCATATAATTCACTTTAACAATTCCTCTCACTTTGCTGCCAGAGAAAGAAAGCAGCCTGAGGTTTGACTTCTGTTTGTGATTCACCAGCAAATGTGGGAAGTTAAACA
The DNA here is from genome assembly GCA_963921515.1 of Calotriton arnoldi. Taxonomy (NCBI): domain Eukaryota; kingdom Metazoa; phylum Chordata; class Amphibia; order Caudata; family Salamandridae; genus Calotriton; species Calotriton arnoldi. The sequence continues at coordinate 271,827 of CAWUFW010008975.1, forward strand.
CAGAATTTAAAGGAATCTTTATTTATTGCTCTGAATTTGGGAAACACTTTGGGGGTGATTAGGATGGCGGGAGGACTTACATCTGCCCCCCCCACCCTATAGGACAACGGGACTGCCTGACTTGCTGTTGGCGGTCCCGTCAGTGTGATTACAATACGACCGCCTCCAAGGAGGTCGCACTGTCTTCTTTTGCATTGCGGCAGGTGCTGCGTGCTGCAGCACACGCAGCAGTACAAAAAATAGACAGGAAATATATCCCTGCACTACGTGGCAGGCACCATGTGGTGCCTGCCACATGGTTCAGGGATATGTAGGAGGGCACCTACACCCACATCCAAGGGCCAGAGGGGAAGGGGGGCCCACTACGGGCCCCCAATGTCCCTTTCTGCCAGCCTTTTCATGGCGGGTAAACCGCCATGAAATGGCAGGCGGGGAGGGACATCCTAATTCCTATGGCGGTGCCTGACAGGCACCGCCACCATTGTAGGGATTATGGCTGCCTCCGACACACCGAAGGGCACCTTGAGCCTGTCGGATGCATGGCGCTCGGGCTTTCCGACTGCCATACTTCTGCCCGCCATTATTATATGGCGGGTGGAAAACAAGCACACAATAGCAGTGAGACCGCCACCGACAGGCTGTCGGTGGCAGTCTCACCATAATTGTAATCGGCCCCTTTATTCGGTCACTTGAGTATCCCCTAGTGCCACTGCACCTGCTGCACCAATGGCAGTTGCAACCCTAGTGACTCCTCATGGCTTTGATTAAACTTTAAAATGTTTGTCTTGTAATAATGCAGCCACTCATAGGGCCCTTCTCAGTACCTGTTACTATTTCACTACTAACATTACTAAAATGGATGCAAAGCAGTGCAGTATTTAACAGGTTCTTGCCCGGTTTGATGTCAATGCTAATCGCATTCAATAAGCCAATAATATCGTTGGATTTCCTTTTATATCTAAGGACATCCATTCTTTGTATCTCAGAATGTTCCCCCACCCAAATTCTACATTTTAGCATCTTAGCCTTCTCTCATCATCATAGTCATCATCAAGCCAGACGATCATGGTATTCTTGCATTCTTACATGTTTGCATTTGTATGAGTCAATAGATGAGCCCAAGGTTCACACCTTTCGCATAAGTAACGTGCAACAACAAAATGCGTACTAAGCCACTCAAAAAGATGCACCAATTCTCAAAAACATAATGTCCTAGTTGTACATAACAAAATATTCGTATTGTTCAAGCTTTCATGACTGCATGCAGTGTATACCACAATCATTCACACGGCAGGTCTCTTGCACCATAGCATTGTCCTGAAATGAAACAGGAAAGGGACCTGTTGTCAGACGCCGCATCAAGGTAATCCTGCTTTGCTGAGGCATTGTCTGCCACCTCATCTCATCCAGACAAAGTTTGTAGGAATCGAAAGGCGTTGCATTCTGTTTACTTTGTATACGCTGAATTGCACACATGCTGTCTCTGTAATCTTTCATTCTTAGGGTTTCTGCTTACTCACTCAGTGCACCTGTTGCCACCTTCCTCAGATTCATTTCTCATCCCCTTTTAGAGGGCACCAGAGGAAAGCTGCAGAAACCTAGGGGCCGATTCCGATCTCGGCCGGTAGGGCTCCGAATCGGATTCGGCTTTACCGGATCCGATTCGGAGCCCTGTTTCCCGACCGAATCGTACGTGCGTCCGGGCGAGCGAGTACGATGCGTGCGCTCGCGAAATCTCCGACCGACTCGTTCGCAGGACCCGACCGCTCCGACCGACTCGCACGGGGACGACTCGCACCGCGCAATTGAGACGTTCCCTGGCCGGGTAAGTACGATGCGCATCGCGACCGCTCCGACCGACTCGCGCAGTCCGGCTCCAAGGAGCTGTCAGAGCCGCACTATGGGGGTCCGTGTCGGACCCCCCTGGAAGCGTAGGCAGGCGAGTCGCACACAGGGGGGACACATGGGTCCCCCCTACACGTGCATGTACGGTGCGACCCGCATCGACGCGAACACGCTGTAGGGGGCGCCTTTGTTCGCGTCGTGCCCATTGAGTCAATGGGAGCTTGTGTACGCGTCGTACGACTGGCTCCCATTGACTTCAATGGGAGTCCGACCGAATCGAGTCCGCTGGCATACGTGCGCATCGTACTCATTCGGTCGGACTGCCAGAGTCCGATTCGGTCGGAAATCTCTCCGGGTCCGGCTCGGTCAGAGAGATTTCCGGCCCGAATCGGCCCCCTAGTGTATAGAGTCCAGCAAAATGGTGTCTTGGCTAGAGAAAGACCCACCGTGGAATTAAGGGTGAGGCAATAATCAAGGAGGTAGTAGTACACTGGTATTTCTATGCATTGCTCTTTTGAAACTAGATGGGCCCGATTCACAGAACTAACTTACGACAAAATCCTAAACTTACTACCATTTTGGTATTCACAGAATGAACTTACTCATTTTGGTATTCACAGAATAAACTTACTCATTTTGGTATTCACAGAAGACACTTACACATTTTGTGTAACTTACACATTTTGTGTAACTTACTCATTTTGTGTAACTTACACATTTTGTGTAACTTACACATTTTGGTGTTCACAGAAGGCACTTACTCATTGATGAGTAAGTGCCTTCTGTGAATACCAAAATGAGTAAGTTAATTCTGTGAATACCAAAATTGTTGTAAGTTCATTCTGTGAATACCCAAATGTGTAAGTTCATTCTGTGAATACCAAAATTGTTGTAAGTTCATTCTGTGAATACCCAAATGTGTAAGTTCATTCTGTGAATACCCAAATGTGTAAGTTCATTCTGTGAATACCAAAATTGTTGTAAGTTTAGGATTTTGACGTAAGTTAGTTCTGTGAATCAGGCCCGATATGTATATCAGCTTACAGGAAATGTTCCGTTTATCAATTAGCCTGACTGTCCATATTTTGAACCTGAGATAGAGTTACAAATACATCCCAGTTTGATAATAATTGGTCTGTTCCTTCTTGCAATACAAAATCCACTGCACATTCATCTAACGAACTAAGAGGGTCATTACGATGACGGGCGGACAAAGTCCGCCCGCCACCGTAGCGGTGAATGGGACTGTGTGCCAGAGGAGCGGCGGTCCCGCCGCGAGTATTAGGATGCCACCGCCACGGTGGCGGTGGTATCCCCTATTCCCAACATTACGGCGGGTGGTGTTCACAGCACCGCCCGCCACAATGCTGGGAATGCACGTCGTGCATTGGCATGCACAAGGTGACAGGCACCGCGCGGTGCCTGCCACCTTGTCCATGCCAATGCAGGGGGGTACCATAGGTACCCCCCAAGTGCACCCCCCACCCCCCTCTTCCGGGGGCCCGCAACGGGCCCCCAGTGTAAAAGACCGTATGCCTTTCCATGGCGGCATTGCCGCCATAAAAAGGCACATCTCCGCAGTCATCCTAATATGGATGGCGGTGTCTTGCAGACACCGCCACCATATTACTGCCCTTTTCCGCCCGGTCACCTGTGTGACCGGTGGAAAACCGGCGGACGGTCTTTCCGTCCTCCGGGCTCCCCCCCGCCATCGTAATGTGGCGGGGGGGAAATGGCATGCGGGCGGAGGGGAATGGCGGGCGGATCGCCACCGCCATACGGGCGGTGGCGATCCGCCAGACATCATAATGACCCTCTAAGTGCATAGTAGCAGTTTGACAGGGAGCAAAACAACAACTGCGAACTGATGCTAGGATATGGTGTCTACCAGTCACTTCATGATGGTTGATGGCAGTAATATTCTCTCAGAATCGTTTCACATGGATCACTGACAAACTATCGAAGGTCAAAAAATCGACCTACAAAAATATCGGAGCAAGAATATCGATGTCAACAATATCGATATCCTATCTACAACATGGTAAGTACAAAAATATCAGAAAAAAATATCGATGTCAAAAATATCGTTATTAAAAATATCGGGTTTTTTTGTTAAAAAAATATGTAAAATAAACTAAATAATACTTATAAATAAAATAAACATAGTTAAAAATATTTTATAATGTTTAAAATTAATAAGTAATATATATAATTTAATAAAACATTAATTAAACATATACATATAATATATAATATATATACTTACTTAATAATCAGTTTTAATAATTATTTTAATAAATTATAAATTATTAAAAAATATTATAAATTACAAATACATCTATACACATAAAACAATAACATAAATAAAAATTAAATAATTATGTATAACAAATTAAAAAATTAAATTTACTTTTAATATTTTTAAAATTAATTATATACTACATTAATTAAAATAATACAAAAAATATTAAATAGCGGAGGGAATAAAACTACTATTGCAACTCCAAAAAAACAACAGTAAGAAAAATGTTGGATAGTGTAGAGCTTAAAATTACTATTCCCACTCCAGAGAGTGCAACAGTAGAGAAAGTATTGGATAGCGTAGGGGTAAAAATTACTATTCCCACTCCAGGGAGTGCAACAGTAGGGAAAGCGTTGGATAGCGGGAGGGTAAAAATTAATATTCCCACTCCAGTGAGTGCAACCGTAGGGAAAGCGTTGGATAGCGTAAGGGTAAAAATTACTATTCCCACTCCAGTGAGTGCAACAGTAGGGAAAGTGTTGGATAGCGTAGGGGTAAAAATTACTATTCCCACTCCAGGGAGTGCAACAGTAGGGAAAGCGTTGGATATCGGGAGGGTAAAAATGAATATTCCCACTCCAGTGAGTGCAACAGTAGGGAAAGCGTTGGATAGCATAAGGGTAAAAATTACTATTCCCACTCCAGTGAGTGCAACAGTAGGGAAAGTGTTGGATAGCGTCGGGGTAAAAATTACTATTCCAACTCCAGAGAGTGCAACAGTAGGGAAAGTGTTGGATAGCGTAGGGGTAAAAATTACTATTCCCACTCCAGGGAGTGCAACAGTAGGGAAAGCGTTGGATAGCGTGAGGGTAAAAATTACTATTCCCACTCCAGTGAGTGCAACAGTAGGGAAAGTGTTGGATAGCTTAGGGGTAAAAATTACTATTCCAACTCCAGAGAGTGCAACAGTAGGGAAAGTGTTGGATTGCGTAGAAGTTAAAAATAACATACTTATAAATAAAATAATTTTTTAAAATAATTAATGAATGATTAAATAACTCTAAACTATTTACCAATACCAATAAATAAATATTAAAAACATAATTACCAATGGAAAATGTATTAACAATAAATTAATAATAAATACCAATAAATAATAATTAATAAATATTAATTACCAAATAATAAATATTGAACAATAAAATATTTTTAATAACAAAAACATATTAATTATTAGAACGTAATTAGCAATTAACTAATATTGAACAATTAATTTCTTTTTATACCAATAATAATAATTATTAAACATTAATTATCAATTAATAATTACTTATTAATATATTAATTAAATTTATCAATAAATAATATTTAATAATATTTAATTACCAATTAATGATAAAACAACAATAAATTAATTTATAGAACCCAAAAATTCTAATTAAAAAAATTACCAATTAATAACTAATGTCCAATAAATTAATTATCAATACCCAACAATAAATTTAATAATTACTTAATTAGATTTCAATTACTTCCAACACTATTCCCCTATAAACGCACAACACACTCCAATAATAAAATAATACACTTAACATAATGATCAATTAATCAATTAATAAAAATTAATAACCAATTAATAAAAATTAGTTACCAATTATTAATTAATTAACAATAATATAATTATCAATACCAATTAATTAAAATAAATTATAACTTAGGGGCCCATTACGATACCCGGCGTAAATAAATCCGCCAGGCATGGAAGCGGCAAAAATCCGCCCGCACACACCGCCTGAACACCGACCACGCCATTATGAGTACACAAACCGAAAACCGCCATCGGCGGAAAAATCACACAAAATACCGCCCGCCATCGTCCGAGTCGGAGTCAAACCGCCCGCCACGGACGGAAACACGCACGACAACACAAAACCGCCCGCCCACACGGCCGACACACCGCACGTGAAATTACGATCGCACCGCCATGAGCGCGGAAAAACAACAAATATACCGCCCGCCAGCGCAAACAACGCCGATGAGAATCGACACGGCAGAAGCCATGGCGCCAACGTACCTGCACAGAAACCATCCGCACACAAAACCAATAGCACACAACATGGCCAACAAGTCCACACAGCAAGGCACGCACAAATACACAAGCACAGTACACATCCCGAAAACACCCCCCGGACAAACAAAAAATACAAAGGCCAGAACCCCAGACACAACACACCTGAAAACAACAGACCATGAGGACACACCCACATAGGTGAGTACAAAAGCAGCACTCCCACAGACCACAACCCCTTGCTACATTGCAAACCAGAGAGGAGAGGAGAGGACACAGTGACACAGCAAGGACAGCAGCACACCACAGAAACGCACACATCACAACCACCACCACCACCACCAAACACCGGCACCACAAACCCCCTGCACATTACACAACACACACCGCACCAGCACCACAAACACCATGGCACCACAAAGGATGCCCAAGTTCACGCCCATGGAGCTGACGGTCATGGTCGACGAGATCATCAAGGTGTACCCACAAATCTATGGGAACATGGTCCAGCACACACCACTAGCCACCAGAAACAGAATGTGGAACCGGATCGTAGACCAGGTCAATGCAGTCGGGACCCTGCCCAGGAACAGAGTCGAGATAAACAAACGTTGGAATGACGTAAAGAGCCTGGTCAAGAAGAAGGAGGGCAAAAACAGAGAGCTGGCTGCCGTCACTGGCGGAGGGAATCCCGCGCTCTTTAAGACCTTCAAAGCGTGGGAGGAGAAGGTGCGAGTCGTAATCCATCCGGAGATCCTCGCCGGATTAGCAGGGGGAGTGGAGGCTGGTAAGTACAAACTAATGTATACCAGCACACCGCTATGTACTCACATGCGCAACTACCATGCCACAGCTCCCAGGGACAAACACCCCCATGTCCAGCACACAATACACAACACATCACACACACATGCAACAGACACTACCACACACAGCCCAAACCGAACAACTGTAAGATGCGTGGGGACATGTGTACACTAAGCCAGCCACGTAACCACCAACAGGTCCCCAAATATGCCAGAAGCGCCACAACGAGCATCCACCACACCCATGTGTCCGCCACAGCTGCACTAACCGACAAGTAACAGGTAAGTGGCAGGAACACAAAGTGCAGTGGGTGGGACGGTGGACAGCCCAAGTACAACTCACACCAGGCCCCAGTCCCACAGCACAGCAAGGAGGAGCATCCCCCACACCCCACAGCCACGTGTCAGCCACCGCAGTGCACAACGACAGCCGAAAGGCAGACATCACGGTCCACAGCAATCGGTGTCAGTGGGTGTACAGCCACCCCCACGACCCACTACACCCCCCCACCCCCACAGACCTGCAACATGGAGCACCCCCGCTTAGAGCCATGTGGCATCCAGTACAGTGCACGCACGAACAACTTGCAGGTGGGAAACTGGACAGGGCTGGATTACTGGAGGCATGAGGACCATAACACCACCAACACATGGGACATGTCACGTAGCAGACGAACACGCAGCACCGCCCACCATCACGAACAAGTGAACAATGTGCACACGGACATGAAAAACAGACTCACACCCCACATGACCCATCACAGACATAGCAACACCCAAGGAGCCACGTCTGCATGCAAAAGCCACACTGAATATAGTCCCACACGGCAGCCACTGTGCAACTCATCACACACAACCGAAACACCATTGAAATCCTGTCCATGTAGCCCCCACTGCCTGTCAACCCCACACCCCACAACTACGCCTATGTAAGACAAACAACACTAGACGCAACAGAGCGGAACAACATAAATGCACACGAACACCACTGAACCCATCAAACTCACAGACACACCATGCACATACAACATACCATCCATCCCATCCGTCAGCCCCAGTCTCATGAAAGGCATGTCATCCGCACAGCTGCCACACATACAGCAGTCACGCTAAGACACATGCCCATGACCAACCATGTGCCAGAAGTCAATTAAGCGCACGACACACTGTGAGCAACAACACACAACATGGGCCACCCCCCCGAGCACTGCAGTGATGCACATGGCACAGGGCAGCACGCACACCAAGGAGATGGGACAACTGCAATACGTTGGCTGGCACACAACTATCACTCACTCATAACGATGCGTCCAATGCCATGTCCAGTAACCACAACAGACAGCAAATATGCAGGGCATGTCAGGCATGCACACACCTCAGACCATGCACTGTCATGCTGCCACAACACATGTCACGTTCGGCACCCATGGCTCACAGCATGTACCCCAAAAGCATATCCTCCCAAACGCGAATCTGGGGCATGGCCCCCATGTTGCCATATGCGTTCCTAAGCGTTCCATTTGAACCCCAAAAGCATATCCCCTCCCAAATGCGAATCTGGGGCATGGCCCCCATGTTGCCATATGCGTTCCTAAGCGTTCCATTTGAACCCCAAAAGCATATCCCCTCCCAAATGCGAATCTGGGGCATGGCCCCCATGTTGCCATATGCGTTCCTAAGCGTTCCATTTGAACCCCAAAAGCATATCCCCTCCCAAATGCGAATCTGGGGCATGGCCCCCATGTTGCCATATGGGTGCCTAAGCGTTCCATATGAACCCCAAAAGCAAAGTACAAACCAGACCCAGGATGGGCCAGGAGCCCGCATACACCAGAGTCACAATGAGTAGGGGCACAGCAACACACCCATCGGCATGGCCAATCCGTCCCATGCCACATGTGCACAGCACACAGTCCCATTGCCTAGCACACACAACTACAGATGCCACAGCCACACACTCGCCTCCGGGAAACCCATGTACGAGATTGCACGAACTGCCAATGTCAGACGACTAATACATACTTCGCCAGGTGCAACACAATAACAAATCTCATTCTCTCCACAGGTGACGAACTGCTGGATGCTGGGGATGGAGACAGCAGCCAGCACAGCCAGCCCACAAGCCCCCAACGAGGACACACGGATCTGGAGGATCTGTCCTCCTCTTCGGACACGGACCACCAAGCTGGCCCATCTGGCGTGGCAGGGCCCAGCCGCTCCCCAGGACCCTTCCTACCCACCAACCCATCATCCAGGGATGCTGAACAGTCCCAGTCCCCTGCTGCCACTGTCGTTGCGGCCACACCCACGGTCATTGCGGCCACTACCACTGCCGCAACCGCCACCATCGCCGCACCGACCACCACCGCCTCCACCACCACCACGTCTTCGCTGGCACCAGCCCCAGCGCAGGTGGTGGCCCGGCCGACTGGATCCACCCTGGGAGCCACAGCGAGGACCGTGGTGTGCAATGTGGCTAGTGGGCAGGCCGGTGGCAGCAGGACTGGTAGGAGGAGCAGGGTCAGGGAAACGCCAGCCTCCCCTGGGAGCCATGCCCTGCCTCAAATGGCCAGAGTCCTTGGGGCCTATGAAGAGGCCCAAGGACAATGGGCCAGGTCTGCTACTGACACGCGGGAGGTGCTGGGGGTGCTGAGGTCCATGGACGCCCATATGGGCCAATTCGTGTCCCGTATGGACCAACTCGTGGACCTCATGGGCCAGCTGGTGGTGGCGGTGGGGTCACAGGCAAGGCCAGCAACACCACCTCCGCCACCACCTGCTAGGGCGCAGGCTCGGGCAGCAGTGTCCACTTCCCTGCGTCCACAGCCAGTGAGCACACCTCACCCACCACCAGCAGGTCGCCACCACACACCCCCCCTCCCAAACGTGGAAGGGGCCGTCCGAAGAGGAAACTGATCTCCCGAGAGGACTTCGCACGCTCCAGTCGCAAGTGAGGCAGCCAGCCAGCCTTCCGCCAGCCTTCCTTGACCAGCCACTGCATTGACTTGCTCTACGATCCCACTCCACACAGCCAGCTGGATGGCATGTGTGTGTTGGACTATGGACATAGAACCAGTGGGTACACCCTGATCATCACGCAGCCATGACCGACAGCTCATTGTCACTGCACGCACCACTTTTGTCATCACCTTACACACAATCACATGTCACAGTTTGTAATAAATGCACCTTTTTCACTAACTGCTGTTTGTGCCCTGTGTTTTATTTGTACGGAATACAACGGCCACCTTGGGCGGAAAGGCACCTGATGCGTGGCATGGCAATGGAATCCGGAGGGCCTGTAGGGACCTAGGGGTGGGAGACAGAACAGGAGCACATTCAATGAGTGTGTCACACACCCATCACACAGTACATGTCAACAACTACAAGCAATGTACACACATCGCACAGAGCAATAGGGCACAATGCCACAGTCACCAACAGTGGCATACTACCCTGGCCATGGAGCGTTGACACACTGCACGCAGTGAACATACGGCCACCCTGACACAGCACACACACACCTGCACAGATACAGACACATCATCCGTCGTACATGGACACTCACCGTCAAGTGAAGTAGCGGGCGATGAGCTGCTGGCGCACATTCCCAGCTTCCTCCTCTCCGCTGTCCACCTCACTCGAGCTGTCCTGGTCTGCGGGCTGGGGCCCTGGTTGATCTCCGTCATCCACAATGAGGGGGATCTGCTTCCGAATGGCCAGATTGTGCAGCATGCAGCACGCCACCACTATCTGGCACACCTTCTGTGGGGAGTACGCCAGTGCACCCCCGGTGCGGTCCAGGCACCTGAACCTGGACTTGAGGAGGCCAAAGGTACGCTCGACCACACGTCTGGTCCTCCCATGTGCCTCATTGTATCGATCGTCTGCTGGGGTGCGAGGATTCCTCAATGGACTGAGCAGCCATGCCCCATTCGGATACGCAGAGTCACCTGGGTGTGAGGGACACAGAGAACCGTTGCAATTCCAACTGGACAGGGGACAGCATCGCACAACCAGCACGCTACACCACTCCACATACTCACCGACAATACAGGCACGATCCTGTTGCAGATTGGCCATCAGTCGTGGCAAGATGCTGTTGCGCATTATGTGTGCGTCATGGGCCGAGCCTGGAAACTTGGCACACACGTGGGTGATCACCATGTCCGCAAGGCACACCACTTGCACATTCAGGGAGTGCGTGTGCTTCCTGTTGCGGTACAGGTGCTCAGTGGCCTGTGGTGGAACAAGGCCAACATGAGTGCAGTCAATGGCTCCCACGACGTGTGGGATTCTGCCAAGGGCATAGAATGCACCCTTCACTGCCGCCAATTCACGAGCCCTGGGGAAGCGGATGTACCTGTTCCGGTACAGCATCATGGCTGCCAGTACATCCCTCAGCACCTTGCTGAACATGGGCTGGGACATCCCTCCTCCACTGCCCACTGTGTGCTGGAATGACCCAGTGGCGAAGAAATGCATGGCGGCCATCACCTTAGCCGTGGGGGTGACAGCAGTCGGATACACCCTGCGGGGACGGAGATGGGGCTCTAACATGGCACACAGTCGATGCAGAGTTGGCCTGTCCAGCCGAAACTTCCTGATTACCTCTGTATCGTCCATGTCCGCCAGCAATTGGTATGGGCGGTCAATGTTCGGTCTCCGCCTGGGTTAAATGGCAGAGGACACATGTCAAAGCAACACGGCACATAGCAATTTCGCATACACATCACTGACATGACTGAGCAAGCACATGAGCCACAGCCCAGCTGTCAAGCTGGGACGGCACGGCCACAATACACTTACACAGGTCTCCCAACAATGGCAATGGCAAGTGAGACATACCACTGCCATGTGCATGCACATGGGGATCTAGGCCCCAATGACTTGCGGGGCGTGCTGATGGGGACTGACTGCATATTCGTCAAGCGGCAACGCCACGGCAACATGAGTGTCTGCTGAGCATGGAACTGCTTCCGAGGCTGGATGAGTATGGCACACGACGACGACGATGTGGGCACGGGCTGAGCGGCCAATACAAGTGGGACCTGTGGCACGAGGGGATATGAGACAGTAGTAGGTGTCAGCACTGCACCCTATGTACAGCACTGTACGGATCACAGCTCCCGAAACATTGACTGGTGTCCACATTGACAGCCCCATGCCAAGACGGCTGTGTGCTTGCAGTCACACGTCACAGGTGAGAGGTTACATTGCACGTGCCAGGTGGCAGACGTACATAGTGGGAGCTGGCATGTGTGTGCATGTGTCTCCTGTTCAGGATCCACCAGATGGGCGCTGACTCTGTACTGACCATTGGACACAGCATGTTCCGTGGAAGGCTTGTGTGTGTGGGATGGTGGCACTGGATGTGCCTCCGTTGGGTGGGGGCCATGCACAGGGCGGGTACGTCGATGATTGCGCATTGTTGGTCACGGTGGGTGCACCAACTAAGATGTGTTGCCCTGTGTTCAATTCCTATGTCCGCATGATGATGGACTGTGGATGTGGGCAGACTACACATTGGTCGATGTGCTGTCTATATGCATGTGCCTTCACACCAGGCACAGCTGCCCCTGCACATGTGACCCCTGCTGGACTCGCTGCTGGGTCTGTGGAGCTGATGCACCTTCTGCGCGTGGGGCGGACAGCTCTCCTCACTTCCCTCATTGCGCATGTCATGACTTTGCCGCAGGTGACATGGATCATGGAGGGCCCACATGTACGCGTGGGTAGGCTACACATGATTGTACACTGGTCGCCACCCCCAGTCAGTGTTTCGAATGGGAAGGTTGTCGTGCTGGTGGTATGTTCGATGTGGTGGATGGGCGGGCCTAGGTGCGGGCTTACATTCCGGACATGGGGGGTAGTTGGATTGGCGACTAGTTGCAGTACACACGGGACACGTCTCTTCCTTTCCACATCTGGGTCATCCCTTGTACTAACTGACAGTGATACAGTCATCTTCGCCCCAGCCCTCATGTCCTCCCCTCGCCCCCCAATATGCATGCTCACCTGCGAGGCTAGCGCTTGCACAGGCAGCCCCAAGCTCGCACCAGAGAGGGCAAGGAGTGTATGTGTGGGTCCAGTTGCACGAGTGGGCTGTCTCAGGGTATGATGTGTGGCGGGACGCCGTCCACCTGCGTGGTGCCCCAAATGGAGACCCGGCCTGCATGGACTATGCATCACAGTCTTCGCCTTCCGGATCCGCCACCTGCGACACCCAGTGGCTGTGGCTGCCCTTGCGGCCAGGCCGCGTCCGTCTGTGGCTGTTGGCCCACACATTCACTCTTTGGCCTCTCTGGGGAGGGCTCGGGGGTGGTGGCGCACGCGCTTGCACTTAGTCGCAATGGCATGTGTCGTGGTTGGTATGATGGGCAATGGATGGGATGGTGCGAGCCACCTCCCGTGACGTCAGTGCTGCTCGTGCTGTGGTGCGTCCCCCTACACTTCCATTTGACTTGTGCCATGCTAGACGTTGAGGTTCTATTGCCTGCGTGATATGACCAGGAGGAGCGCGAGGAGACCTCTCACACACCATGCTCCACTGCCATCCCGTGCCCTGTATCGCCAGTGCGGATTGACTATGTCGGGGTTACACCTGGTCGACTGGGGCTGTGTGTGCCTTGTCAAGGGGCATGGCGGGCGCACAACAGGATCCAGCTTGTCCACAGAGGGTGGGCTGAGGTGCGCCTGGTACCGCTTTGTACGTGTGCCCGGCTGCTGTGCACACACGTGTTCACTCCCCCCGACAGGTGTCCTCTCACAATGCCCAGGGAAGCGGTGGTGTACTGTTCATGACCCCTCCCAACACGGCGTGCTCCAACTTGGCATGTGCGCATCTACCCGTCGCACCCACCCACCTGAGCACTGCGTCCATACGACTTCACACGACACATGTGTGTCTTCCACAGTAGTGCTACTCATTTGCGTTGACATCCAATACCAGTGGACTACATGGTCAGGTCACGACTGCCGTGTACTTCACATACTCTCATCCTCTCTCATTCGTACTTGTGAAATGAGTCAGCGGAGACAGTTCTGGTTTCAAACATTATATTGAGTCTTCTGTCCTCTGTGATGCAGTATAGTGGACACTACTGGCAGCGGGATACATGTTGAGGATATACTGAGCATGATTACAAATGGGATAGGGTGTGGGGTTACATCTGCTTGGCCAAGGCTGTGCTAATGTACATTTACGTATAGCTGCGGAGCTGCGGACTTTGACACAGACGGTATACATGTAGCCTACCAGACCGCTCGGCATCATGGGCACAGTCCATCTCAGTTCCATGTGACAGGTTTGCTGCGGTTGTTCCTCATGCACGCGTGCATGTGAGATGACATCAGGGCATGTGCTTGCGTGCATGCAGCGGCGTGCCACTTGTTGTTGCACTGTGGTGGTTACTGGACATGTCACAGTCACTGGGGTCGTGTTGTTGTTGTATGCACTTGTCGTCCATGCAAAGGTCCTGGTATGGGATTCCCGGGGCGGGGGTGGGAGGGGTGCAGTACCCACAGACTCCAGGCGACCTATTCATGTCCACTGAGCGGTGTGTGTGTCCATGTGCGCTGGATCCATGTCGTGTCCTGGTTGTTCGTGCAGTTCCGTCCATGTGGGTGCGATGCACAGAGCCCATGCCACTGCCTCCCACGATGCATGCGGTGTTCCTGGATGTGATGGGGAACAGTGTGCATGTCCCGGTCATATCCGATGTCATGGCGATGTCGTTGATGGTGTGGTTACAGTTGCCGGTCGTTTGGTATGGCTGTTGTGGTGGTGACTGGCCAGTCCGTGCGGAAGCTGAGCATGGGTGCGGGGTTGGACTTCATAGGTCACTCGGGGAACCTGCGTTGTGGTCCGACGTATTTACAGGTTGTCAGGTATGCGATGCCGCCCAGCAGGGCTTCCATGTCATTGGTGGTGTACATGTTTGCCAGCCAATGAAGCGGATGGTGGCTGTCAAGGTGTTGTTCGTAGGTTGTCCCTTGGAGGACCATGATGGGGCATGCTGGGTGACATTCGATGTAGCTGTTCTCGATGATCCGTCGTGTGGAGGCACAGTGGTTCCATTTCAGTGCGCGTGCGATGTTGGCCACATACACCATGCCCCCATAGGCAGAGCAGGCCCTGTCGTGTGCGTCCAGAGGGAGGAGTAGTGGTAGCAGGTCCGCCTTCAGACATGCCGGGTTGGAGAGGCATATCTCGACGGGATGCTGGTAGGGACACCTCCGACAGTAGAAGACGGGCATGACGCAGCTGAACAATGTGATGCGGTAAGTCAGTCGGTAACTTACGTTCAGCAGGGACAGGAGATCGCATCCCAATGTATGTATCGTGTTGGTTTGGTACAGCTTGAGCTGTTCGGCGTAGTTGGGTAGGTGTGTTGCGGTTGCCATTTCGCAGCGGTTCGTAGAGGTGGCGTGCTCCGGCTGTGTGTGCAGTCTGCAATGTGCACGCTCCGGGGTTGCTGTGAGCTCTGTGTAGTCGTGGGGAGACAGGACTTGTGTTCTGTTGGCTTGTTTGGAGGACACGGGCCCTCTTCCCACATGCTTCTCAGACAGTTCAAGGTCAGTGCTGTGTGACTCCTTCCAATTAACTTGCATGTGGCCGACATGGGGGAGTGTTTTCTTCTTTCTTCCCCGTCCGTTGTGTGCTTCTGTGATATGCGCTATCTGCCCTGTGGTCGGTCTCCTCGGCATGCCTGTGTTGGTCTATTCTTGGACAATGGCTGTATTCACCGGCTTCTGTCGTAGGGCTGTGGTTTCGGTGTTGGAATGGAAGGTCATTCAGTGCTGTCTGCTCTCCCTTGTGTGGGCGGCAGGCTGCCTTTCCGCTCTGCGTTGGGCCTTGTGTGTGGATGTTATTCTTGGGCCACCTGTTGTCGGTCCCCGGGCTCTTTGGTGTTCCGTTTCATGTGTCTTGTTCATATGTGCAGGGTGGTATGGGTTTTTCAGTGTGGTACTGGCGTTCCTCTTCCCGAAGGGGCCCTGCTTCTCCTAGTTGGTGTTGCCGCCGCTGTGTGCTTCGCCATGTTTGTTACACTGGGGTGTGTCCTGCTGTTGCGTGACTTCACTGACATGTGTGCGTCGGTTGTGTGGCGTTGGGTGTTGTCCGTGAATTGGGCGTTGGGGACATGTCTGTGGCCGGCCTGTCACGTGTCATGTGCGTTCGGGGTGGGGCTGATGTGTGTGCTGCTTGGTTGTGTCCCTGTGTCTGTGTGCGACGCATGCATGTCGCTGCGGTTGGCCTCTGCGTTGTGCGCATGTGTGGCGGCGTCATCGGCGCTTTGTGGCCGTGACGGGGTGGTTGGTTCCTAGTCCCAGGTGGTGTGTACACATGTGTTCCGCGATGTTAGGATTTGGCCTGTGTGTCATATGTGGATGCAATGGTGGATGTGTAGTGTGCACGCGCTGGTGGGGGGTTGTCCGCTTTTTCCGCCCTTGCACTGTGTGCGCTGTTTGCGTGCACTTGTTGTGTGTGTGTGTGCCTACCTGCGTCTCCGCGGTACGTTGCGTCCTTGGTGGTGCATCAGCAGAAGCATGGGAAGGGCCTGCAGTGCTGGATTCATGCCCGGGGTGCCGCTTCTTCGTTGTCCGTGCTCTGCGTCCGTGTTTCCGCCTCTCTTTCACGTGCGGTGTCTCTTTGCCGTGGGAGCCGTTTGTTTGCGGCATCGTAATTTATGCGCCGGGCGGGACGTGTTTCGTCGGACGGTGTGTGTCAGTTGTGCTGCGCCGCTACGTGTGCGGGCGCACTTTGATGGCGGACGGTGTTGCTGGCTTGCCGGCGGTGTTTGGCCTGCTTTTCGCATCGTAATTGGGCGGGCGTGTGGACTGCTGCGTGCCGGCGGTAACTGGTTGTTTTTGCATCCGCCAGCACGGCGGTTGTGCTTCCGCCCGCCATCGTAATGAGCCCCTTAATTACAATTAAATTACTTTCCACCCTATTCCCCTATAAACCCACAACCCGCTACAGAACTTAAACGCAAAAAATAATTAAAATTAATTTATAATTCCTAAAAATTAATAATTAATTTAGTATAATTAAATTACTTCCCACCCTATTCCCCTATAAACCCACAACCCGCTACGGTACTAAAAAAAAAAAAACTTAAAAAAACATTATTAACATATAAAAATTGTATACATATATTTTTACACAAGTAGAACACTTAACAAAAACACATATAACACATACATATTAAACACATAATAAAATACATAACAATAATACAAATATCGATATTAGTAACATTGATATTAGTAACATCGATATATTTGATTTCGATATTACTAACTTCGATATTACTTACATCGATATAAAAAAATCGATATTACTTACCTTAGGGTCGATATTCTGTCCATCGATATTCTTAACATCGATATTCTGTCCCTTCGATATTGTCACCTCGATATTAGTGTATATCGATATTTAATTTTCGATATTTTGACTGCTCACCGTTTCACATAAATCAATTCACCAAAGCGGATCCAGTGAGTTCACTGGTGCGAAAATGCATGTTCTTCATAAGGTCAACTTTTAGGCTCATCACACACTTACCTCATGGAAAGCAAATCTCATTACCATCTGTGTAAGGCTCTATAGGGGTGATTATGCGTGTTCCTCTCTGCACAAGCAGTGAGCATCCCTTTTACCGTAGAGAGTGATTTCATCAAGGAAAGAGTATGAAGACTACGACTAAGCAACATGGACGCAATGCGATTGAAGAGTTAAAGAGCTATCTTTAAACAAGTGTTGTGAAAAATTGGGGAACTGGTTGACTGGGGTGTGAGCCCTGGTCAAGCAACAAACACAATCCTTGTCAGAGCCAGGTACAGAAAACCCCAAAATAATCTGTTCTCAACCCCCGATAGTTTGGCTCAGAGAGGTCAGGCTTAACTTAGAGGCAATGCGTAAAGTATTTGTGCAACACTTCAAACAGTAAAATGATGAAAACACTGCACAAAAGTTCCCACACCAGATTAGAAAAATAGAGCAAAAATTAATAAATAAAACAAGACCAAAATGACAAAAATCCAATCAGTAGAACTTGTTATGAATTTTTAAAGAAGAAAGTGTAAAATTGCACCTAAAAGCAGGAAGCGCCAACCGCGGCTATCTGGTCGCACTGGACTGGGTCAAAGTCAAAAGTTCAGGCCAACTGTGATGCAATGCATGTTGGGTATAGTCCCAGATTAATCCCGCTGAAGTTTTACCTTCTTAAGTTTTGTGCCAAGTGTCCCATATGCATTGAGGAGGGTCGCAGGAAGCAAGGAGAGCATTACTGTCGGTGGGTGTCGATGTGACCGAAGAGCAAGGCGGACATCGCGGACGGGCGGGCTGCTGCTTCATGTTGGCGGTCTCCCGTGAGCGGTCGATGCTATGGTGCGAAGAGACGGGCTGGCAGCAGCTCGTGTTGATTTCTGGTGTGAACGGGCCCATTTGCAAAGAGCCCAAAAGCTTGATTTGAGCACGCTGAGCCACATCAAGGATCCAGGACTTGAGAGGCACCACTCGGGGATCGGGAATTCGCTGCAGCTGGGTCTAGGAGCTGGTCAGGGAGCTTTTTATGTCCGTGAGGCTTAGATATGGAGGCCAGCAGACTAGCCAGTGAAGTCCCTGTGGGGTCCTGGGTTCAAGATGAAGTTTCAGATCCAGTTCTTCTTCCCAAGGCAAGAGGACAGCAGCAGCAGGGCAGCACAGAAGGCCAGCAGTTCCTTTTAGAGCAACAGTCCAACAGAGTGATAGTCCTTGTAGCAGAAATGCAGTACTTCTTCCTGGTAGAGTAGCAACAGGTCCAGAAGTGTACTAAAATCTTGGTGTCTGACGTCCAGTAGTTATACCTAGTTGTGCCTTTGAAGTGGGGGAGAAGCTTTTAGAGGTTTCCCATTGAAGTCCCCAGACATCCTGCCTTCTCTGTCCACACTCCAGACTAACTACAAGGGGTATGCAGCCCTTTGTGTGGAGGCAGGACACAGCCTATTCAAGAGTAAGTGGGGCTGTGCCCAGCTCCTTCCTCCCATCCTGCCAGCGCTCGCCCATCCAGGCACACCTAAGCTCCTGATCGTGTGTGGCTGTCTAGGAGGAAAACACAAAGCTCAACTGTTAGCTGCACCCCGTCATGTGACCAGAGACAGGCCACAGGCCCTAAATGGCTTTGTATGCAGAATACGCTCAACATTGAATTACCATGGAAAGTGTCAGATTCATCAGGAATCTTTTGTATTGTTTTATCTTTTTCTCCCTTTTTTTACTTTAAATTATTTTGTTTGATTTGTGGGTTTTAATTCGCGCCGTAGTAAGATAGTTTCTAATGAGATTGTTCTGTATTGGAGGATGCAAAATCTTCTTACTGTGAAGTGTTTTACTTAATGTGACAAACATTGCATGTTGCTATGCCTATGTATACTGTGTTAAAGACACGCCATTAAAGCTTGGTGCATCTTTCCTATCTCGGTGGAGCTCGTTTTGATGAGAGAGTGTGTGTGTTGATTGATGGGTTTTGCTTTGATGTTCTGATTTGTATATAATGTGATGCATAGGTTCTCCACAAGGTGATTTTCTTTTTACTAAATGGCATTTTCAAAATTGTAATTTAAAATTCAACTTCACCATCAGTTAGGATTTTAAATTTCAATTCTAGAGACACCAAACATGTTCTGGTTATCTATTCCCATTTGGAAATTACACTTATAAAATGTCATAAAGCAACTCTAATGTTATCTTACGGTATAGGCCTTGCAGTAGTGAAAAATTAATTTAAGAAAGTTCACAACCAGGTTATATAAATCTTAAAAGAACATGTTCTACTTTTTTTTGAAACTCTATTTTATTAACATGCTCAGTATTCAGCAGTTCACTTATGTTACATTGCAGCATAGTACAAGTTACATGTCTTCTTTTTACAAATTTATAATAAACATACATTTAGACCTACGTCATCAATTTCAGCCCACCCCCCACCTATTTCAATTAAATATGTCGGTCATCACCTGCCTCGGTATGCACACCAGGGCTCCCATATTTTCTCCCAATTCTTCGGGCACCCCCTGCTCTGATAGACCGTATGTATGCTCTGCTTGCTGATACCAATCGAGGTCTGTGACCCACTGTGACACCTCTGGTGGGGCCGCTGCCCCCCAGTTTTTAGCAATATTCCGTTTTGCAACCCCCTCAGCTAATTTTAACCATTTTTCGGTGTAGCTGGGCCACGCCTGTTCATTTGATATAAGCAGTAGGAACCATCTGGGGTCTAATATGACCTCCGACCCCACCACTTCTGTCATAATGTTCCCCACTTTTTGCCAGTATGTTTGTAACACTGGGCAATCCCATAACATGTGAAAAAAGGAGCCCACTTGTCCACACAGCCACTGACACTGACCATTCTCTGCATGTCCCATATGGTGTATAGCCGTGCGGGAGTAGTACACCCTATGCAGAATTTTTAATTGGATGAGTCGGAATAGGGCACGGATCGCTACCTCTCATGGTCCCTGTATCACCTCCAACCATTTCTCCTCATCTATCTGACCTAGATCGTCCTCCCATTGAGATTTCAGTGTCACCAGAGGGTCTGGTGAATTATTAATGAGTTTTCTATATATACACAATATGGCTTTGTTGGTCAGTGGATCTGTCAGCAGCCTGGCTTCCAATGGGGACGATTCTGGCAGGGCGGTCCCATCCTTTATATGGGCTTTTAGTGCATGTCCCAGCTGGAGATATCTCAGCCACTCTCCCTGACTTAGTTCGTAATCTTTTTGCAAGTCTGCAAATGTTATATAGGCTCTACCTCTCTATACGTCCCCCAGTCTTTCTAAGCCCAGCAGCCTCCATTTGTGGAAGCTCTGTAGGCTGCCTAACCCCTCCAGTTGTTTGCTTTCCCAAAGTGGTGTCATCCCCGTTAGTTTCCCTTTCCACCCTAAGTACTTTTGGGCCACTTTCCATGCCTTTATAACTGTGAGTATGTGTGGCGGCAGGTCTTTGGCTTTCCCTGAATTATAAAGGAGGCATGGGGTATCCTCCCTCTCCCATATTGTCTCGAACAACATGATAGGCCGGGTCCATCCTGTTCCCAAACACCCAATCATTAACGCATACCAACTGCGAGGCCCAATAGTACAGCCTAATATTTGGCACCGCTAATCCCCCATCATAAACCCCTTTCTGTAATTTCCTCAAAGCTATTCGTGGCGGGCCACCATTCCAGATTAGATCTCTCAATTCTGCCTCAACTCTAGGAAAGAATGTGTCCGGATTCTCATTAGGGGTGTTTTGGATGGCGTACAGTAATCGTGGGAGGGTCATCATTTTGAATAGGGCCGCCCGGCCTATCAGGGTGAAGGGCAGTTTTTTCCAACGATCGGCATCTGCCTGGAAGCGGGTCAGCGGCCGTTCAATGTTTTTCCGATAAAAATCATCTGAGCTTCTGGTAATATAGATTCCCAGGTATTTGAATCCTTCGGTTTCGATTGGGATCGCACATCTGCTTGTGAGTGTCGGGGTCCCGCCCACCAGGGGGAGGACCAGAGACTTAACCCAATTGATATGATATCCGGCATGATCGCTGTATATACATAGGATTTGGAGTATCCTATCTATCACCTGCCTGAGTTTCCTTGCATATAGGAGAACGTTGTCAGCATATAATGATATGCGTTCTTCCCACTCCTCCCCAATTGGTATCCCCCAAATCAATGGATCGCAACGAATCCATGCCGCAAGAGGTTTAAGGGCCAGGGCAAAAAGGAGTGGGGACAGGGGGCACCCCTGTCTAGTTCCTTTCTGCAATGTAAATGCTCGGGACACCGTTGAGTTAACCCTCACTCGCGAGGCTGACAGTACAGGAGCCTCACCCATTGGATAAAATTAGGACCGAAGCCCAGGTGGCCCACCACTGCAAACAGATAGTTCTAATCGATGTTATCAAAGGCCATTTTGGCATCTAGGGACAGCAAGGCTGCTGGATGCAAATCGTCTGTGGATGTAATATGTAGGATCCCAAAGAGTCGTCTTAGATTGAGCCTTGTACTTCTGTGCGGCATAAACCCTGCCTGGTATGGGTGTATGAGGGATGTAATTACCTTCAATAATAGTGTCAGCAATGCCTTGGCCAGAACCTTTGCCTCATAATTTATCAACGAGATTGGCCTGTATGAGCTGCAGTCTTCGGGGGGTTTACCTTCCTTTGGATTGACTACTATTGTCGCCAATCTCTGGGTGAGTGGAAGCGCCCCAACTGTTTTGGCCTCTGTGTACATTGCCAGAAGGTGTTCCGCTGTTTTATCTAGTAGTGATTTGAATAATTCAATCGGCAGACCGTTCGGTCCCTCTGCTTTTCCAGATTGGAGTGATCGCGTGGCCACTTTGAGTTCCTCTACTGTTAAGTCACTGTCCAGCATTTCCTTGTCTGCCTCGGATAGGGACGGCATTCGAATGTCTTTTAGGAATTCCCTACATTCAACTTCAGAATTTGAGGAGGGGGGCAGGTATAATGACTCGTAATACATGGCAAAGGCCTCTGCTATTGCCCTGCCTGTCTCATGCAGTTAACCCTTCCCGTCTATTATTCTGGGGACCCAATTGCATTCCGTTCTTTTCTTGTCTAGCCAAGCCAACAGTTTGTTTGTTTGTTTGTTAGTTTGTTTCATATAGCCTATGCTGTGTGGCCCGGGCCAAGGTTCTGGCACTGTCTTCCACTAAGTCCCTCAACTCTTTTTGCTTTAGTTGCAACTTATGTCTTGTATTTGCATCGTCCGCCCCCCCCCCTTCCCCAGTTGCGCCACAATGATCGACACCTCCCCCTCCAGGGCAAGACACTTCTGAATTTTGTCTTTTTTGGACACTCCATCACACGCATGTGCCTGCCCTCTAATCACCATTTTGAACGCTTCCCAGTGTTATTTTCGAATCAACGGACCCCACGTTTTCAATAAAATACCGTACAGCCCCTTTCCTTAAAGCCTTTTTGAGTTTGGGGTCTTTAAGATACCATGGGTCGATTTTGGGGGGTAGGGTATGGTCTCTCTGGGGACCCTCCAGAATCACCTCTACTGGGGAGTGATCGGACACTCCGTGTGCTATGTGGGCAGCCCTACCAAAGTCTCCCAGATTAGCGGCCAGTGTGAGAATGTAATCCAGCCTCGCGAGGCTCCCATGAGACGCTGAGACATGTGTGTATTGTTTAACCCCGGGTGTAAATGTCGCCAAATATCACTGAGCCCAGCGTATGAAGTAATTCGCCCAGTGGCCCCAGGCGTCTTTCCACCACCGCCCCTCTCAAGGTGTCCAGGTCTCCCGAGACCACGTCGCACATGTTGCATCCAAGTATTAATCGGCCCTCCGGTAGCGTCAGCAGCACCGGACCTAGTGAGTCAAGAGTTGCCCCCTGCAGGCCCGGAGGGGTATACACCAAACACAAGTTTAAGATCCTACCGGCCACTCACCGCCATATATCTGCTCAATGGGTCGGACCATTGTGCCGTTACAATGTATGGAAGTGATGCCCTGCATAATATTCCCACCCCCCTGGATCCTGTTGTGTAACCTGCGTGTGCAAGCAAGGTATATCCATATCTATGTAGTGCTTTACATTGATTGCCAAGGAGGTGGGTTTCCTGAATCAGGACGATGTCTGGGGCATGCTTTTTAATGAACTCGATATATTAACAAAATATCTACCTGCCTTATTTCTCAATGATTTCAAAAATAAAAGAACCAATGCCCATCATCCATTAGCCCTAAGTTAGTATATGCAATAGAATTGGTCTAATCTAGCTTGCACAAAAGACCCAAGCCTCTCTCTAGTATCATGTTTTAATGAACTGGAGCACCATCGTTCGCTTCAGCCCTCCATTCAGACCATTGACATTCCAGGACCAGATCTTTATCTGTCCTCGTGCAGTTTCAAGGGACGCCATCAACTAAGACTAATTCAACCTCCCTCCCCGTCTCTTAGTGTGGTGCATGCTGACCAAGATGTCGGTTTGTCTAGTGTTGTAACCTCTCTGTGTCATTGCCAGAGCTTGAACCTGAACTGTAGAACTATTACAATACTTAATCCTAAAATGAAAACAACCACCCTCCTCCCCCCACCCAGCTACCCTGCTAAATAGGTTGTACCTTACCAACTCGCCGGTCGCACTAATGCTAATCTGTTTCAACACAATGAAGGGGGGTGTCCCAACCTCAAGCGCGCGCCACTCCGCTCAAGCGATATGAC
The DNA here is from genome assembly GCA_963921515.1 of Calotriton arnoldi. Taxonomy (NCBI): domain Eukaryota; kingdom Metazoa; phylum Chordata; class Amphibia; order Caudata; family Salamandridae; genus Calotriton; species Calotriton arnoldi. The sequence goes on from CAWUFW010008975.1 coordinate 296,019, forward strand.
AATCCTTGTTTCTACTTTTGTCAATCCCTGTCTTTCTTATATGTATTTTGTTGATCGGCAGTCTTTCAGTCCCTAAATACCTTTATCGCAGTGGATCTGCCGCTAGTCCCCACTTCGGGCTTCTCCTCGGTGTAATCTCAGTCCGGTTCAACCTGCTGTACCTCCCACTACATTTGGGGCTCTGCCGTCTCCCTTTACGTCCTCCCTGGAGCTCAATCGTTCTTTGTTACTTTGTGCTCGGTCGGGGTCTCTTTGGTTCTATCGCAAACCGCTTGCTTGGGTTCGGGTTCCTGGATATCGCCCCTCCAGCCATTCCCATACTTCCTCCGGGCTGGTGAAATGCCAAGTCTTATTGTCTATAATGACTTTGAGTTTGGATGCAAAGAGCATCATGTATTTGATTATCCTCTCGCGTAATTTCCTCTTTGCTTCCTCAAAATTCCTGTGCTGTTTCTGCACCAGCAAGGTGAAGTCTGGAAAGAGTCTAATTTGAGCATTTTCAAGCTGTATTCCTCCTGTGGCCCTGGCAGCCTGAAGGATGGCGTCCCGATCACGGTAGTTATAAAAGTCTTGCGATTATTATCCTTGGGGGGACCCCGGGCCTGGGTGGAGGGACCGAAGCTTGGTGTGCCCGTTCAATGGAGAAAAACTTGGACAAACTCTTGGGTTTCAGTTTGTTTACAATGAGGTCTTCCATGAAGAGCTCTACGCTGGGGCCCTCCATTCCCTCCGGGACCCCCACTACCCTAATGTTGTTCCGCCTCGCTCTGCCCTCCTGATCTTCAAGTTTGGCCGCCATCGTCGTGGTGTGGTAGGTTAGTTTCTGCACTTGCCCCTCCAACTGTTTTGTCACTGATTGTAGTTGGGCCATTTGTGTTTCGGCGGTCGTAACTTTCTCTCTGAGCTTGGACAAATCTGTACGGATTAGGTTGATCTCTATTGTCACTGTATCTATCTTTGGCTCTAGGGTGGTTTTTAAATCTTGTATGACCGCCATGATAGCGTTCAGGGAGGGTTCTGGGTTTTCGACACTTCCTACTGCAAGCTAGTGCTTCGGGACGGTATAGCTGTCCATTTTGTTGGATTGCAACGCGGTCTGTCCTTTCGGTTTCACCATTTTATGCTGGGGGGGGGCAGACCAGCGATTATCTACACTCTCTGCCGTTTTTCGCTCTGTCCACCCCTCTGCCCCTTGGTTTTCTTTTCCTCCCCCAGGCCCCGGGCCGTCAAATCCTTTATATGAGCCCTCTGGGGGCTCGCTCGCACCAGGCAGCCCTGCGTGCCCAAGTATATACTGCCATTGCCGCCAGGGGGGGAGGGGACTCTCTCCACTCAGTTCTCTGACCGGTGCCGGGGGCTCCCTCACGGTATCATGCCGCGCGGCAGCTCTACATTACCCAGGGTCTGTGGTGAGTTACTGTTTGCTGCTGAGGAGCGCCCCGGTCCTGATCGTTGCTGCTAAGTCCCGGTGACCGGCATTTCTCACCGAGCTTGCCCCCACATTCGGCATGAGCCCTCGGGCCGCAGCTCCTCGCAGCACTCGACTGCCTCAAATCATCCGGTCGAAGCACCGGGGCCCCTCCGCCACAACACCGGTCACTGCCTCTCACTCTTCTTCACGCCGCCGGGGGACGAGCGCAGCCATCTCCACGGGCACGGCCCCAGCACGCTCCGCCTCTCCTGCACGGCAACCCCGTCGGGGCTCAATCACGCATCCCCCTGCCACTTCGGGGGGGGCACCCCAGGTTACCTTCTTTCTCTGTGCGGGTGCTGGGCAATCACTCTGGGGCAGGATTCCGTGGCCTCAAGAGCCCTGACCCACTTCCGGGATCACAGCCATGCGACTCTCAGCTCATTTCCGTGGCTCCACTGTTCTCCCACGGGACGCAGTTTTCCCTCAGTTTCCCACAGCTCTGTCGGTCGGCTGTACCCTAGGGATCTCGATGCATGTGTTGGATTACCAAATATCCAGCGGATTCAGGTCGGATGGCAGGAATTGTCACCGCGTAATGCGGAGCTCAGCAGAGCGCAGCCATCTTCACTCGTGGCCAAGACACGCCCCCCCCATGTTCTACTTTTTAAATACATTGCGCCCTGCCCTCTGGGCTGTCCAGGGCCTACCATAAGGTGACCTATATGTATTCAAATGGAAGGTTTGGACCTGGAAAAAGGTGAATTTTGCCAGGTCGATATGGACACTTAAAACTGCACACACAGGCTCTGCAATGGCAGGCATGAGACATTTTTAAAGGGTGACTTAAGTGGGTGGCACAATCGGTGCTGCAGGCGCACTAATAGCATCTAATTTACGGGCCCTGGGAACATGTAGTGCTACCTTACTAGTGACAAATACATTAAATATGCCAATTAGGTATCAGCCAATTCTACCATGTTTTAAGGAGAGTACACAAGCACTTTAGCACTCTTTGGCAGTGGTAGAGAGCACAGAGTCCTAAGACCAACAGAAATGAATTCAGCAAAAATAGGAAGAAGAAGGGATGACTCTGCAGAGAGGGCAAAGCCTAACAAGTGTTATCTATGTCTAGTGGACAAGCACTGCTAAGCATATACCAGTGTGGGTCTATTTATCCTCTAGTAAGCTTCCACATTTCTCTGCTTCATCAGCATGTGTTCACTCCATTGCAGTGATCTCGCATAGGATCAATGAAAGAAGTATGTTTACATGTATAATACTCCAGCATGAATGAGTAGCAATGTTACTTAAGTAAAACTTTTTATCCTTTACCTTGAAGCCCCAGGAGCAGGGGCAGTGAAAAGAGTAATCAGGCATTCATGACATTGATAAGAGGCAAATAAGTGTTTAAAAGCTCTACCGTTGTTACAGTTTAAAATTGTAGTTTTAACCTGCCTGTGATTGCATATTTTATCACCTGTTTTGTGTTTTAAACTTGTGGTTTTCCTGCCCATGATTGCTTCCATTTAACGTGTTGAATTGTGGGATTTGCAGTCCAAACTCTGTAGTTTTTCCCTCTCATTCCTGGTGGCTACTCAGTTTTCCCTCCAAATTTCTCCTTTGCTCTGTGCTAAGACCTGTATGTTAAACAGTGCACCCCCAGCCACCATTTTGTGTTATCAAGCCAGTGAAACCAGCCCCCCTGCTTCCCCCAGCAACAGGGATATTCTACATCAGAGGGTGCTTCTGTGAGCTATTTAAACTGTGTTTAATAGGGACTGTGCATTTCGTTTTTGGCCAGGAGAGGGAGTAAAGTTTAATTCAAACAGTATTGTTAGATTTCAAGTTTGTGAGGCCTTTACCTGAAGGAAGTCCAAAGTGTGGATTGAGCCTGTCTGTCTCCTAGGAGATCCTGATCAGGAGGAACAGCTTCCAACTCCCTGGCCAGCAAACCTTGTCTGAGTTTGCTGGGACCTTATATAGTCTGATAATGTTTGGTATATGTGTGCACTGATTGGTGGTTGTATCTGATGTTTCTATTGGATTAGGGTTAGTGTCCTCATTGGTTGGGTATTTGAGGGTTCTGATTGGTTTCTGGGTCTGTGATTCAATCAATGTGGGTTGGGACTAGGGCTAGGGTTATGATTTCTATTGGAAGTAGGGACTAGGGCTTCCTGTGTTATTGGTTGTTGAGATTAAGGTGGAACTAGGGTTAGGCCTTTAATTGGAAGTAGCGATTAGGGCTTCTGGTGGTATTGGTTGTTGGTCTAGGTGTGGTTCTAAGAGTAGGTCTAGGCTTTCTATTGGAAGGAGGGACTTCCTGTCCCATTGGTAGCTTGGACTAGGGTTGGGACTACTGGTAGGGCTAGGGCCTCTATTGGACGTAGAGATCAGGGGTTTGAACTTATTGGGTGCTTGGACTAGGGCTAATATTGGCTGTAAGGTCCTGGTCTCCTATTGGTTCTGGATTTTTAGGGCTAGTGTTGTGATTGGATAGTGTTAGGGCTAGGCTTCCCATTGGCTGAAGGGGTCACCTGATTAAGAGGGCTATAAAAGGCCAAGGATTAGGGCGTCTCAGCCCGGGCGTTGAGGCTAAGGGTGGAGAGGACAAGGGCAGTTGCCTGTTTGAGCCTGTTCGAGACCAGTCGGGACCAAGGCCAGAAATGCTGCCCATCCTCCCATTAAGCAACACCCAGCCCACACCATCCACATCCACAAACAGAGCAACACACTCACACCAAATGTACACCACGCACAACCCTATGCACAAACCAATGTACCAGCATACACTACAAAACCAACCAAACCACATCTATACACCCCACTATCCCAACTACCACACATATCCACCATCACCTACAAACAGTACACAACTCTATCCTATACCACTAACCAATACACTCATCACTAACACAACGCCAATCGACACCATACATAACTACATCCCATCCAGACACATGCTCCCTGCTGTAATTACACCTAACATACCACCTTTTATCACTAACAAACATATAATCATCCTTCCATCATTTGTCCAACAAACATCCTCCTCTCCCTTCTACCATAATAACACTAACGTACAACACACACACTGCAGACCACCAAACTTTTTAACTCTTGCAACAAACCAGTCTAAGACAAACACTCTTATCTCTACTTCATTCCCACCCACGCACATCATACACTCTACTCATGAACACATCACCACCCCCTCTATCTTACAACCTCCTCTCACAAACAATACTATACAACCAAATCCTTTGCATGAAACATATACATCAGCACCCCTTTTCACTACTCCTCAAAAACAAAACATATCACACTCACCAGCACAACAAGATCTTCAAAGCACAACACCTCATAATACTTACCATCACAAAATACAACCATACACCCACCTTTCAAACACAAAGGAACCAACTCCAATGCCAAGCTTTCTCTCTTCCACCACACCTAACACACATACAGCAACACAGCAACTCTCTTCTAACCGCCTCTCATCCATTGGACAATTTAGAACTTCACTACATGACCAACATGCTGCACCACCAACCCTGACTCATACACCTTCCGCATTAAACACACGCAAACTATATAAGCAACATGCCATACCTCACAACTTCGCTTCCCCATGTCTACTTCACAATGTTACACCACAAAAACAACACAGTACTCCTACTCCCTCTCAAACACCATCTCCACCACATACACACGCAGACCCATCAAAATGCCTTCTTAGCATGCTGGATGAGGAACATGATATAGAACAGCTACACAATTGCTATCCTAATACAGCTAATACCAGCTCTAAAAACACACCTGCTACAAACCCACACATTACTGACCACTCTTCTACAAAACAAAGTCTCACAATCACCAAAGACCACTCTCTAAACTGTCTACTAAAAATGCTCGATCCCTCTCTAAAAACAAACATCACATCTACGACCTTCTCACAGATGCAAAACCAGACATACTATTCATAACTGAATCATGGTTGGGAGATGATATGGCTCCAGTCCTGCATGAAGCCATTCCTCTAGGCTATCAAACAATCACCCAAAATCGTATAGCCAAAAAGGAGGTGGTCTAGCTGTTGTATTCAGGCAAACAATACAGATCACAAAAATTGACGACATCTCCATAAAGAATTGTGAGGCTCTTCTAACAAGATGCAATCCTACACCGTCTTCCTCCTTTAACTTCCTGCTCCTTTACAGACCTCCACCTAGCAAGGCGACATTCCCAGACAAGAAAAAAACCATGGGTGGCACATCCTTCTCTGTTCAAGCAGCCAAACTATGGAACTCTTTACCCCCCAACATAAGATCCACCGACAGCCACCTTATCTTCAGAAAACTACTCAAGAATTGGCTTTTCCCCACATAAGCACCATACGCAAACAGAAATTTACAGCATATCCCTCTGTATATAAGCATTTGTTTTCACTATAGACATGTACCTATCTTTGTGTATTGCTTTGTATAAACATGTACAATAATTATGTTGTTGAGAGAAAAAAATAATAATAATAATAATAAATAAATATCATCTTTGGTCTACATGTACTAACTTCCATTGTGCATCTATGTACCTTCCATGTACTTGGAACTGTGTGTCTCTGTAACTTTTCTCCTGAAAAAGCATATCCAATGCACTACCCTATTTCTCATCCTGTGCCTCTATCCATATCTTTAATCTGCATATACTTACCTCCTTTATGTATCTATATACTTTCAATGTATTTATGGATCTATATATTTATCACTTTCTTCTAATTTAGCATTTCCAAGGCACTACCCTAGTTCTCAGCCTATACTTATCTCAATATATCTTCTAGCCCAACCTTCTGACTCATCTCAAACTTCTTTCTACTACTCTTTCCAATGCACTACCCTATCTCTCATCCTATACCTCTATCAATATATCCTCTACATCCACACTCATTTATCCCAAACCCCATACCACTACTATGACCACCAAAATAACCCTTTCTAGACTCTCGCCTACTCTACCCTCCTTGCATCATCGGACACCTCTTTTACTATACCGATGCCCTAAAACAAACCTTTCTAAACTCTTCCCTGACTCCTCCCTCAAACCCCCTTCTCCCCCTCCTACTGCTAAGACCTATAAAAAAAAATAAAAAAAAATCCTTCACTCTTTTATCCCTCCACTATCCTTTTCAATCAGAATTAACAGTCTAACATATTCAATTTTCAACTATACTAATTCACCACTAATCCTTTATGGGTTCCAGAGTAGCGTGCTACTCGCCAATAAAGCGTCTCAACACCCCATCAGGGTTACAAGCGCTATATAAATGCAAACCTTTTTCCCTTTCTACCCTCCCCAACCCTTCTCAATCCAAATAACTGACTAACATATCCACCACTAAAATTACTTTCATGTTTCACCATAATAATTCAACACTAATACTTCTGGGTTCCAGAGTAGCGTGCTACTTGCGCTTCAAAAACCCCATCAGGGGTAGCAAGCGCTATATAAATACAAACCTCTTTCCCTCTTCTATCCCGCCACCTACCCTTCTCTACCCAAATAACTGAATAACATGTCCACTAATCAAAGTTACTTCATTTTTTACTAGACTAACGTTCAACACTAATCCTTAATGGGTTCCGGAGTGGCGTGCTACTCGCCAGAAAAGCGCTTCAACACTCATCAGGGGTAACAAGTGCTATATGAATGCAAACCTTTCTTCCCTTTTATCCCTCCGCTATCCTTCTCACTCCAAATAACTGACTAATATCCACCACTGAAACTACTTTCATATTTTCACCATATTAATTCACCACTAATCCTTGATGGGCTTCCAGAGTAGCATGCTTCAACACCCCATCAGGGGTAACCAGCGCTATATAAATACAAACCTTTTTTTCCTCCTCTATCCTTCTGCTATCATTCCAAATCCAAATAACTGCCTAACCTATCCATCACTTAAAATGTACTTGCATGTTTCACTATACTAATTCAACACTAATCCTCTATGGGTCCCGGAGTAGCGTGCTACTCGCCGAAAAAGCGCTTCGACGCCTCGTCAGGGGTAGTAAGCGCTATATAAATGCAATTACAATACAATACAATACCAGGTATGTTAAAATGGGGGACACTTGTATTCTCGAGCACAAACAAAAGTCACTGTTCGTACTGTTTTTTAACCTGACGATAGCTGAGTTCTGGTAATATTTGATTGAATGTATTCCTCCTTTCAGAAGTTCAGTCAGCGAATAACGATGGGTTGTGATCACTAATCAAACCATCTATTACCATGTCAGTGTTTTCTAGCCTTTGAAGGCCTATTAATGGATCAGGGCTATGTGTGAGTCTATTCCAGATGAGAGCACTGAAATGCTACAAATCTTACCCAGAAGACAAAGAAAATCCATACGAGATAGATTCAAAGTACAAACCATGAATGTTTATGAAAATTTGGAAACAAATGTAGAAGGCAAAAAGGCTTTGGTTAGTTAATTCATAACAAATTGCAAAATATCATTGACAGCAGAATTATAAGCCTATCTAAATCAAAACCAGCACCGAATCCAGTCTATGAACTGGCAAAGGAGAAAATCAAGGAGTGTTGGACCTAACTTTCTTCCCCCTATTTTTCTGGCCCTCTTTTTGTTAGCTTTAGGACTCTGGGCACTTTACCACTGCTAATTAGTGATAATGTATATGTGCTCTCACCCCTAAAACATAGTATAATTGGTTTACACCTGTTTGGCAAATTTAATTTACTTGTAAGTCCCTAGTACAGTGGTATCCCACATACCCAGGGCCTGTAAATTAAATGCTACTCGTGGGCCTGCAGCACTGCTTGCGCCAGTCAGAGAAGAAACCTTTCAAACCTGTCTCAGGCCTCGGCCATTGCAGGGCCTGTGTGCGTAGTTTACTGCTACATTGACTTGGCATTTAACACTAATTGCCAAGCCTTAAACTCAACTTTTTACTACATATAGGTCACCCCTAAGGTGGGCCCTAGGTAGCCCTATGGGCAGGGTGCTGTGTAAGTAAAAGGTAGGACATGTGTGGCATGTCCTGATAGTGACATACACCCTATTTTGTTTCTTACTACTGTGAGGCCTACTTCTCTCATAGGCTAGCATTGGGAATTCCCTTATGTATGTTTACGTTGTAATTCCTGATCTGGAAGGAGTAGCGCTGCCATGGTTGGTATGTTTAGAATGGTAGTGAAAAATCATGCTTACTGGTGTAGGGTTATTTTTTATTACTAGTTTAGAAATGCCACTTTTAGAAAGTGAGCATGTCTCTGTGCTAATAACTCTATGTGCTTGACTCCAAGCCACATCTAGGGCAGAGTGACAGCTACACTTTTGTGCATACTTTCCAGACAGCCACAGCCATCACACAGGAGGGGCTGGGTGCATCTGCATACTGAATGGTCTTCCTGGGCTGGCAGAGATGGAGGCGGGCTCACTTACATTTTTATAGGCTGTGTTCTGCCCTCACACAAAGGGCTTGTTTACCCCCTACTTATGTCTGGAGCCAGGGCTGGGGTTGAAAGGAAGTGTTTTTCACTTCTAAGGTTTCTTTTGAAGTCGCCTCTACATCAAATCTATTTTGAGTATAAATACAGGGGCTCTGACCCCACATTTTTAGAGCACTTTCGGGACTGGACTAAACCTCTGTCAGAAGGACTTCTGCACTGTGCAAAGGACTAATCTGGACTGCTCTTCTGCTGTCGCCCTGCTTCCTGGTACCTGCTGGTTGGCCTAACGGACTCTGGATTGCTTTTCTGCTTGTTGCCCTGCTGCCAGCGGCTCCCTGATGCTGCTCTGCCAGGAGACTGCAGCTTTGCCAGGAGGAACCTCCATTTGGATTATCCACCTTATTTGCTGGCCTACTGCTTGCTTCCCCCTCTGGGCCCTGCCCCTAGTGTTCTCCAGGGGCTTACCAGCTGACCCCTGCTTCCTCAGAGCCCCTGTCCCCGCAGGAATGTTGTGGGCTTACGAGGCTGACAGAACTGAACTCTTCAAAATGGCACATAGAGATCGCCTTATGGCCTCTTAGCTTGTGATGAGTGCTTTTCATTAGTGCCTACTGAGGTGCTGCATCCTTGGCTGCACACGCTCGTGTTGAGAGCTTTGCTTTTTGAAGTCAACCTGTGCCCCAAACTAGCGTGTGTTGAGCGCTTAACTTGTGGCACAAGCGCGTGGAGTGATCCCCCGTCCACTTTGCCAGAGGAGTGCAGCATCTGCCTCTGAGTGCTGCGGCCCCTCCCCTCCCCATTCCTGGAGTAACAAAGCTGCCGAGGGGAATCCTGAGCTAACCAGGGGTCAATGTCACACTTGAATGACTTGCTGCGGCCCCAGGAGAGGAGACCGCAACCCAGGCAGTCCACCTGCTACACGCTGTATCACTAACTCCAGGTCGTCTTGAAAGAAACCCACAAGGCCTCTTCATTCACCATTTCTAGCTGCCCCAGTCAGTGATGGGAGTTCTCCAGCAGTGAGTGCCCTTCTGGCTGCCAAGCAACCGCGATGCACTGGGTGCGCCCTCACCAGATGCCCCAGAGCTGTAAATATTTACTGTTGATGTATGGGTAAAGGAGTGGGCATTTTCCAGCGTCGCACGTTCAGGTGCGGGTGTTTCAAACAAAAGAGGGTGTATTTACGCCACCAGGCACATTGCTGTGCTCGTTCATTTTGGTTGGAATATAAAGCACGCATATTGAGTGCATAGCTGCGTGAATGTACTCCAGAAAGAAGCAGAAGGGTGGACCTAGCGCACTTCCGCGTGCATGCACTTTCAGAAACAGAGTACTTGGGTGATTTCTTACCGGTCCAGAGGGGACCCGAGATTGCCCCGGTACAGGGTACTTTCTACGTGCTGGGCTTCGCTCCATGCTGGTTGGGTGGAGCTCATCAACTCATTCTGAATCCTTCCAAAACTGAATTCCTCCTCCTCTCTACCTCTCTCTCTCCTCCTCCTGTTCAATCTTGGATGGATCCGCTGAAGTTACTCAACAATAAACCTATTGTTGTCGACAGCGCAAAATCCCTTGGTGTCATACTTGACAAAAGGCTCAATCTACTCTCCCACATCAACTTCATTGCAAAGAATGCACGATACCAACTGCGCCTTCTCTGGGGGATTCGATGTTTCTTTCCGGAACAAGACCTAAAAACCCTGGTCCAATCTCTGGTTCTCTCTAGACTGGATTATTGCAATTCTCTTCTTGCTGGCCTCCCCAAGTCCCACCTTTCCCCTCTTAAATCCGTTCTCCATTCAGCGGCTCGCTTTATATTTGGGGCCAAACGAAGTGACCACATCACACTCATTTTGTCCTCTCTTCGATGGCTTCCCATCGAGGCAAGAGCAATCTACAAGACTGCCTGTATCACCCACAAAGCCTTGCACACTTCCTCCCCTCGATACCTGGCGAATAAACTGAAAATTTCTGGAGGCTCTAGACCATCTCGTAATGCGGAAAAGTTACTGCTTGAGCCCCCCACCTTCAAGAGGGAAAGATCGATGGCTCAATCCTTCTCTGGCAATGCGGTGAGAATCTGGAACTCGCTTCCTCCATTACTTCGTACCACCACCTCTACTCGGACCTTCAAAACTGACCTCAAATCTCTTCTCTTCCAAAGACACTTCCAGAACTAATACACCCCTCTTCAAGTCCCTCAAGGAAGTTCTTTCTTTATTGTAAATTTGTAATCTATGCCTGTACAATTGTCATCCTAGTGTGTTTTTTTGGTGTGTTTTTGAGTGACTGCCATCTATTGCTTTATTTTACCTCTTCTTGTTTCTCGTTTGTTTCTGTAACATGTATATTTTGTAACACTCTCCTCATGTAACGTACTTGCTTCTATTGTGAAGCGCTCTGACACCTTTGGGTAAAGTCTGCGCTATATAAAAATGCATTAAATAAATAAAAATAAATAAAAAAATGGAGACCACAACAGAGCCCCTGATCTGGAGTGTTCCCTCCAGCACTCTCCCAATCACTAACCGTAGTCACTGTAATAGGCACGCCGGAGCTGCTACGCCCTACGCTCGAAGCCTGATTACCGTAATACGCCTAATATGAGTGCAAGTGGGCTGCTCGCTATGTGCTAGTGGGGAATATTTCGTGAATCCTGCCTGTATTGCCCACTGTGATGAATGATGGATGTTACTGATGCATCTCATGCTCTGATGTAATACTGCAGATTGTTCTTGACACTGCATTGTCAGGATAGCAAGTGTTCTCTCAGTAATTTCTGCACAGTACTTATGATTTATGTGTTTTGGCACTAAACTGCTGCATTTCCATGCCCTGGGTGTGTAATGTATATCATTCTAACCCTTGCATGGTCAGGATAATGAGCATCACCTCAGTATTTACATAATGTGCACAGTTTTCATGATTATGTCTTTTTGGTCTATGTGTTATGTACAATATATACAATATTTTTATATAATCCTGTGTGGATTCTTTCTTGTGGTCTATTTATTGTGTCACTGGTGTGAGTGTGTTGTGCAAACGCTTTACACATTGCCTCTGGGGATAAGCCTGACTGCTCTGTGCCAAGCTGCCAAGGGGGTGAGCATAGGTTAACTTTGGTGTGTAACTTACTTGCCCTGACTAGAGTGGTGATTTCTGCCTGGCTCAGGTGCATACCCTAGCCAACCAGAAACTCCCTCTCTAACAAGGAGCAATTGTCTTAAGGACTGCTCAGTAAAGCCAGAGAGGACCTGTAAATCATTCCAAATACAGAGTGATAATCAGACGAGCATGGATGAGACAGTCACTGTGGTCTGCCAAAGAAAGTCCAGTAGGTCAATAGAAAACACATCACCTGGTAAATTTCACGTTTGCCCTACATGTATTGAATACACTGTACTATGCCTTAGACAGAAAACATTACCACATTCAGAATATTACACAACATTTCTGTTTCGGCTGAGGAAGTAAGGACATGACCTTCAGTCTGTATACAGTTATAAAACCATCATGTCCAGGGACATGAGGAACACATTGCAATTTTATAACTGTTACAGTGTGAGCAAAACCATCGAACAGACTGAATCTAGTAAATTCAATGAACAGTAAAGGTGAGAGTTGAAGTTTCACAGTGCACGATCAAGGAGGAGAAAGATGAGCTGGAGACAGCCTTACCAATGTGAGAAAAACAGCATGCATCAAAAATGTGCTAACTGAAAACTCAATAAGGCCTAAAACTCCACTCATTATGATATGTAAACTCTCTCGTTTTATAAAGTACTATAGGAACATTGCAGTTGCAATTTTTTTGTGTTAATTAGGTCCCCACACCTCACCATTCTTGCCACTGCTATTCAACACATTCATGTTTCAATTGGCAGAAATACACCAACATCAACGGCTTATTTGCTCACACAAAATAGTATTTACAACACTTAGCATCATGCATGCAGCCTAATGGCAAATGATATATTAAAGTGCAAGCAGCTCACTAAATCTCAGCGAGAAATTTTCATGAGGAAAAAAACCAAAGCCCGACAGATGATGCAACAAACAATAACAAAAAACAATAACAAAACCTAGGGGCATATTCATAAGCACGGTGGAGCAGGGCAGTGCAACAAGTTGCCTTGCTGCGCTGCCCTGTGCCACCGGGAAAGGGCATTAATGCACCATATGTATCCAATACGGTGCATTCCTGTCCCTGCTGTTTTAGCAGCCTAGCGCAAACACAGGCACACTTTAAACATGGTTCAAGGGTGCCTGTGTTGTCGTCAGGATTGTTTTGTGCAGGAAGAGGCACCTTCCTGCACAGAAACAGTCCATAGAAATGTATCCATCAAATCAGGTTAGCTCTAAAAACTGCCTACGAAAGCAGCACAACCCAGGGGAAATGTATGGCAAACTCTGCGATCGAATGCTGATGGGACCACTTAACGATGCACCAAGGACTGTGCCCCTCTTGCACGCCCCCCCCAAGAGAGCATTTCTACCAGAGAGACACTTAGAGCGCCACAGAGGACAGCTCAAGAGCTCTGTAATGTAGTTCAATTTCAGGGCACAAAACGGAGGCCTTAAGAACATGTCCACAACTGCTGGGGAAAGGCTGACTACGCTGGACTCGGGAGGGGTGTTAAATTTTACCCAGAACAGAAGTTTGAAATCACTGTTTTTAGCTTTTATATATTGATTGTTTTTACTGTAATGATTTTAATTAATTATACAGTTAATAAAGTTACAAAGTTACAGTCCATAGAAGCGTTTTCCTCTTTCTATGTGTGCTGCAGAATGAATAGAAAGAGGATAAAACAAGGAGAAATAAAGATATTTCTCCCAGTTACGCCTCACCTCAGGATGCGTAAGATTTTGATGCATTCGCAGGTTTACAAGTTCTTGTAAATCTGGGAATGCATCAAAATCCATGAGCGTTGCATGGGAACACTCACCACAATGCCCATGGAACGCCTTTCTTGTGCAGAGTAAGGCATTGCAGTGATTTGCCCCACTTGCCTTACTCCATATCTATGAGGCCATTCAAAGCCACGCATAGTGGCTTTGCGTGGCCTCATAAAAATGATTTGGTGGTTTGCGTGGGCATTGCATCACAAGAAGTAGCGCAACGGCAGTGCAAGGGGCTCGTAAATATGCCCCCAAGTCTATTAGCCAAAGCATTCTTTTGCCCAAAACCCATTTCGTGGCTAACTACAAATATGCACATCCAGCAGTTATAGGCCGTAGGCGATGGTCTTTGGCCAGACCCTGGGCTTAGCCTTCAGTGTGCCTGACCCCTCGCTCACTTTTTTTGGCCATGGGCAGCAAGGATTTGGCCAAAGGATCTGACTTGTGGCCAGACCAGTGGTTAATTTGAGCCAGTGATTGCTGGTGGGGGGCCTTGGTACTTATTTTTAGAACCAGCACATTTTTTTTCAACAGTGAGCAAGAGACGGAAAAATAAACAAAGCAGAAAGACAGAGGAAGACGGAAAAACGTCATAAAGGGAGAAAGCAGGATCTTGTAAAAGTGAGCTAAAGAGACAGGGAGTGTCTTTTAGTGTATTAAAGAGGCCTGAGGTGGATTCAAGACTATGCAGCCTTGGTATTTGGTGCATCAAAATTTAATTGCACTGACCGCGGGTTTCAGATCAGGGCTTTGGACACCGGCACTCATCCCATTGCAAATTAAGCACTGGGCCAGGCCCAGTGGCCAACCCACTATGCATCAAATGCATGGTCTTACACCTTAATAGCTACCCATTGGCTATGAAGTGTAGACACCACCATTCTTAGGAGGAACCCGTTCCTAAAGTAATCTTGAGACATGCTAGGGAGCAGGAAGTGGTTCAAACCTCCTTACTGTTAATCCAAAGTTTAAAGCACTGCCAGTGACGAGCAGACACTTTGACAGTGCTAGGTCTTCTAGCTACTTCATCAGAAGAACAATGAGCTCTTAAACCTACACTATCAATCCTCAGACCATCAGTTGAAGGTGAAAAAAGAGCAGACTCTAGGAGAAGAGGGAAACAAAGGCAGACTGATGAGTGGGAAAATTCACTGAGCACGGATCGAGCAGCTTGAGGAGAAGGAAAAACCAGGGTATTCTTGGCCAATATATGGCTATTAGAAGGAGGTCTGCCTTCTTATCACTGATGTTGTGAAACACCTTGGGCAGAGGAAGAATTGGATGGAATGCATAGTGGAGACATCTGTGCAAAGAAAGTGACAAGGCATTGATTTCCAGGGCTTTTGGAATCAGATAACAAATCTGGGGCAGAAGAGTGTCCTTCTCTGTTACAAACAGGTCCAACCAAGGGAAACCGAATCTCTTTACTACTTACTGAAACACACAAAGTAATGTCAAAAAGGGGAAGATCCTGCTTGGTCGATCCACATGCTCGATCTTTCATTTTTTCCCCAGGAGATGAATTGTCTCCATGGAGAAGAACCTGGACACTCCTCAACCCCTGAGTGAACAAGGCATGCCTGAGAATCTGCCTCTCCCCATCAGCTTACATAAGCTCGAGCCACATGTTTGTCAGTTTAAATTGTAAATTACTGACACTGTAAGAAGGAAATAAAAGACAGAAGAACTCAATAAATTGCTGGTGGAACCATCCATCTAAAGGAGTTTGTTGACTCCTTTATGAACCAGAGTCCTTGGATGGAATTGCCCCTCACTGTGGCTCCCCAGTCCAGCTCCTGGCTTCTGCTAATACATTCTGAAGTGGAAGAGGAGCTAGGGATACACCCGTCTATATGATCTGACAGCAGCTACCACAATAAGCCCTGACAGCTCTGATGTGTGAACTGAATCATCTCTTCAAAATACCCTGAACAAGGGTTCCAATAGGACAGAAGATGCTGAACCAGAGACTATGGGTAAATAAAAGTCCAAAGCACCACTGTAAGACAGGCTGCCAATTCCCTCTGGCTCTTTCATTTTGGACTGGATCGATGGGTCCTGCGTTTTTCGTTCTTTGGAGGAGGCAAGTCCTAGCACTGATCTGTTTGAAAAGTGGCCCCTATGAATTGTTGTGACTGAGAGGGTATCAGCTATGACTTTCGATGGTTTTTAGGATGGAAATATCCCCTGCATAGAAAACAGGTATGGACCTCTGTCCTGAGTGTTCGACTGGAAGAGAAACTGGTATTGAGACTTTTATTTTGGCCACAGTGTCACCTTAATCTTTCCCTAAAATTGTGAAGTCCAAAACCTGTCCCGCTCCGAAGGAGCACACCAAGCACGCCCTCATCCTGGGCAGTGAACACTGTCCATGCCATGGGTTTATCACATTAAACCTTGGGGGAGAGGTGTGTGTGTGCATGTGTGTGTTTGTGCGTGCATTAATGCTTGTGTTTGTTTGTGTGTGTTGCATTTATAGCACATGAATAGAATTAGACCTATGTGTATTGTGAGCCTCAGTACTGGGCCAGTGAGATTCATGTTGCATGTCCCTGGTTTAGCATGGCACTTGATGGAGGATAAGAACAGCTTCCCTCATACAGTGGAACTGTATTGTCTTCATTTCTGTGGCTAGAGGGTGAAGGCCTGTATACTGAAATGAAAAGGATGGAGACAGGGCTGGATTTCAAGATTCCATAAGGGCCTTGTTAGCAATGACCATTAATTAGTTCTTCCTGAGCTCTCCCATTTGTTAGACAGTAGGGGTGAGGCTTGGACTGTAGTTTTTGTTGTTCAAGAAGAGGAAAGTTCTAGACTGGTTCTGCTCTTTTGTCTGTTTCTGACTGCTGCTTCAAGAAGGCTGATGGCATTCAAGTGCGAAGCCCATAGTTTCATTGTACACATACTTTGGTACTCCTACTTGGAGCCACCCCATTGACAACTGCTGTGAGAGCCATCGCTTTGCACGAAGAGTGTGTCAGGAGAGATGCCTAAAAATAACATTTGAAAGAGAACCAACTCAACCTGGTCCTGAAGCCTCAAACTGTGAATCCACATCCCTTGACCCCCATAGCTGAGGGTCTGTCTAAAATCCTAAAAGCCTGCCCACTGAGAGAGAGGAGTGTGCCAGTTCCTGCAAGAGGAGACCCTGCCCATTGGGACAGACCAGCGTGTTCCAGTTGTGGGAGTAGCCAGAAAGAACAAGTTATGCCAGGAAGTCAACCAGTAGCAACCCTTGTCGGGAACGTGTACCCCAGTTTCCTTAACCCGTTCATATCGTGATCGGTGCCTAACCTTCTACAAAGAAACAACCAGTGAGCAAAATTGCCATTCACTGTGGCACAATGACTGGTGCTGTTGTGCTCCTGTACCACCGAGCTGTGCACCATGATCGGCCTGGAGGCCAGAACTACTGCAAAGGTCACCTGTGAAATCGAGATCACCCTGGAGGTCACACCTGCCAATCCAGCTTGCCGCCAGTGCCTGGCCTAGGGAGGCTGCAACTGTTGAAAACAGAACTGCTTGCACTTGCTACCCTGCCAGTCAAGTGTGGAAAGGGTTTTACTTGACCCAATTTGTAGAGGGGGCTGAGGATCATAGCGTCCACAAGTGAATTGCTATCAGGAGTACCTCCATTCTTCTGGATTGAAATGTGCAGTAATAAATATTACTATGTAATTAAAAAGTATTTTCTTTTTTCAAAAGACACTGTGCTGTACGTTAAAGTTATTTTGTCTGTTGGTTGGTTGTTGAGTTCTGAGATTGTGTCCCTCAAACTACCTCCCTGGGATGGCTGTGACTGATTGCTTTTGTTTCTCTAAGAGTTAAGTGCAGAAAGGTGTGCAGAACCAAAGTAGGACATACAGGTGACCACCAATGGCAAACTAACTCAATCACCATGTTTTGAGCTGAGTAACTCTGTCTACCTGTACACTCCCCAACAAATGTTGCCTGAAAAAGGTTGAGCAGGTATCCATGTTTTTGAAGGAGGTTGCCTACTTGGTGCACATCCTTAAAACCCTTGGAGGAAGAGGAGGCACAGATCACTCAAGCATGGGAAGGCCTGAATGGCCCGTAAATGCAATACACCCAACATGGGAGCTATGACCGAGGTAAAAACTCTTGGAGTTAGACCCATTCCAAACATACCAACCCAGATCTGGTAGTCATGGTCAAAACAATGGAACGTTTGTGAATCCAGGTGAATGGGAACATGGTGATCAAGAGTAACCATCTAGATTAGCTTGTCAGGTAGAGAATCCCAGGGGCCTATTACGATGGCGGGCGGACTTTGTCCGCCCGCCACCGTAACGGTAAACGGGACCGACCGCCAGGCCCATTAGGATGCGACCGCCACCCTGGCGGTCGCATCCCGCATCTATTACATTGCGGCGGGCGGTGCTGTGAGCAGCACCCGCCGCAATGTAAAAGCTGCATGTAGTGCATTGGCATGCACAACGTGACAGGCACTGCGCGGTGCCTGCCACCTTGTTCGTGGCAATGAAGGGGGTACCATAGGTACCCCACAAGTGCAGCCACCCACCCCCCCGGGGGCCCGCAACGGGCCCCCAAAGCCATTCATCGCATGCCTTTCCATGGCGGAGTCTCCGCCATGGAAAGGCATGTCACCGCAGGCATCGTAATATGGATGGCGGTGCCTGCAAGGCACCGCCACCATATTGTGTGCCTTTTCCGCCCGGCCGGCAATCCGACCGGTGGAAAAGCGGCGGACGGTCTTTCCGTCTGCCGCGGTGCCCCTCGCCATACTATTATGACGGGGGGTGACACAGGGACAGTTGGCGGGCGGATCGCCACCGCCGGGCTGGTAATGGCCACCGCCAGCCCGGCGGTGGCGATCCGCCCGTGATCCTAATGGGCCTATTAGTCTTTTCAGATCAAAATAGGGTGTAAGTCTCCTGAAAGTTTTCTGACCACATGCACAGGATGCAGCCATCTCCGATCCCGACCATCTTCACTGACTGGAGCACAGCCGCCTGGGGAAGGGCTGGGTTAAAGATGACAACATTTATTCATATACCCTTTTCATAACAGGAAAGTACAGGCATTTTCTGGTGAACAAAAAAAATAGGATGACTTGCAGGGAAGTTCTAAATGTAAGGGTTCAGAAAAGGGTAGAGTTTCGCTCCGGGACAAAGGGGCATATTCACAAAGAAATGATGTAGCATGGCGCTGCAATCAATTTAGCAGCACGGCTCTAAGTCATTTAAAAAATGCAGGGATGCGTCGTATTCACAAGAATATGGCGCACCCGTGTATTTTCCCTTGCACCAGCGCTAATGAAGCTGCCTAGCACCAACGCAGACACCCTTGTGCCATGGTGCAAGGGTGCCTGCGTCACAGGGATATTGTTTATATGCAGGAAAGCATACCTTCCTGCAAATAAGCAATCATTAAAGGCGCTTTGCTCCTTCTATGTGTGCTGAAGAATGCAGCACACATAGAAAGAGAAAAAACGAGGAGAAATAAAAGTATTTCCCCTTGTTGCGCCCTCTAACACATGCTTTTCAGTGGTAGTTTTTGGCCCTGCCTCAGATTTACAGATATTTTTAATCTGTGGCAGCGTCAAAAAGCAATAGGTGTTGTGGTGGAACGCCCACAGCAACACCCATGGCATGCCCCTTTCACGCAGATACCTGTGTGAAAGGGTACGATATTTACAAAGCGGGGTTAAGCCACGCAAAGTGGCTTAGCGTCGCTTTGTAAATATGGAGCAGGGCATTGCGCCACCCTAGCGAAAGTAAAAGTGACGCTGCGGTGGCGCAATGCCCTTGTGAATATACCAAGAAGTTTTTTGTTTTTTTTGGGAGTGTGAAAATATGGGGGATATGTGCAAGGATGTCTGCGTGCAGGGGAGGATTGTTTATGTGTAGGAAGGTGTCCCTTCCTGCACATAAACAATCCTGAAATGCCATTTTGTCACTTAATGTCGCTTAATGCAGCACACATGAAAGTCACAAAATGGCGTTTTTTTAAGATTGTTTATGTACAGGAAGGGGACCTTCTTGTACATAAACAATCCATAGCATTTTGCTTTTTCCATGTGTGCTGCACAAGGCAGTGCACATGGAAAAAGCAAAAACGAGGAGATATAATTCATTTCTCCTTGTTTCGCCAACTTAAGACCAGGTTTTACCTGGTCTTAATTTTGGCGCTGCCTCCTATGTACGCTGCCCTTGTACATAGGGGGCAGCGTCAAAATCAATGGGTATTGCGGTGGAACACCCACCGCAACACCCACTGCCCACCCCTTTCACGCTAACCATAGCGTGAAAGGGGGCCTTATTTACAAGGCAACGTTAAGCCACACTAAGTGGCTAAGCCCCTATCGCCACCACAACCTTGATAAAAGTGACGTTGTGGTGGTGATAGGGGCTTGTACATATGCCCTTATGTTTCTTAGGCTCTGACAGCAGTGTGTGTGTAACTCAGCAAAGTAGGTGGGGCCGATCCCTTCCAACTATGAGCATCCTCAAACAGGCACCTGGAAGGCCATTTCTGCTTAAACAGGGAGCGGGAATTTAATAAAAGTTTGTGCCATGCCTCCTTATCATGAGGTTCAATGTTAGAGTTAATTTGTTCATAACAATCTAGTTTACGGCCCAGCATCCATCTGAATATCCTTGAAAAACATGTATCTAGAGACTGGTATGAAGGGAAGCGATACTTTCTGATCGAATAAAAACTGTCAAGCGCCTAGGCCTAAAGGAAGGTACCCTTTGCAGCTGCTGCTATCCCGCTTGCTGGCCCAACACCGACCTCTGGTGCGCCCTCCATGTTTGACGTCTTCCACCCTGTGTGTGTCAGTGACTCTACAGTGGAGTTTGTCTGCTCTGATTTATCTCCGTCAAATTAATGTTCCTCTGGAAATGAGAGGAGCAAACCAATAAAAAAGAAATCAGCTTTTCCGGAACACAGGGATTTATTCTTCATTTTTAGGGAAATAAATCAGCCTGGTCTCTGTCAGTCTTCCAGTTATTAAGGCATAGCTCACGCAGATGGATTGGCCGGCTGAATGTATGAATGTTACAGCGGGGAGAGGTGGAAATCTGCCGCCATTCCTTCATTCGGATGCACCGCGTGTTTACCAAGGTGAAGGTACCAGCGGCCTCGCCATCATTTACTTTCATAAGCTTTCAGCTCGAGCAGAAAAAGTTTCATGTCTTGATTCCTTTCCAGCATCCCTCCGTCGCCCTCTCTTAGCAAAGCATACAGGGACATGCTGAGACATACTGATTGCCGGCAGGCTCTTCCTACAAAATTGCCCTGTCTGAATCAGTTAGACTGGGGAGGATGAGACAGGCTCTGCCAGTCCTCTCCCACCCTTTTAACCAGTCGTAAGACATCCAGAGCGTCCGTGGGAGTTTTATAATCAGGGATGAAACACTCGAAATTTTAAAAGCTTAATCATGTCACGACCCCAGGCTGTGATAAGTCTTGTACTTTCGGCTCCTTCCATGAAGCTCTGTAAAATGTTTCTTTTTCTTGGTGAAAAGCACTAAGAACGAAGGTGACAGAGTAAGTGTACAACACATCCGGTTGTATAAAGTGATCCAATTGTTGCTTCAGTGTTTCACGGTTTGAGGGCTGTGAGATCACTGGTGTAGACAGAGGTTTTGAATGTGTACACCTCCTCCTTACGATTCTACAGACTCCCTCTTATTCAGTCAAGCCCCCCCCCCCCCATTAATTTTTTTGCAATTTTACATAGCACACACTCACCCTGAAGGTTTTGGGGCGGTTTAAATGGGCACCAGTTACATAACACAAGGACAAACTCATTTTTGTAGCCACAGGGAGATCAACTGATTTGCCTAGAATCACAGAATGCTGAGCCGATGATGAGACTCAAAACTGATCCCTCGCTTCAAAGTCGGTAGCTCTAGCCCTTACGCCCTCTCCAAAATAATGGGCCTAATTTATGACAGTTGCATTAGGTTTGCACCACGCAATGTGGTACATGCATGACGCAAACCTCTAAGTCAATATTGTAAGCCATGCAAAGCCACTTTGCGTGGCTCTGGTTGGCTTTGAAAATCTGGATTAACGCAATGCAGCGCAGATAGCTGCGTTGCACTACTCTGTCCTGGGTAGCCATTCCATGGGCAGTGCGGGGGTGTTCCCACGCAACACCCTTGTATTTCGATGCATCCGCAGATTTACAAGACCTTATAAACCTGGGGATGCTCTAAAAACTTACACCTTCCCAGGGGAGGCATGAAGAGGAGAAATGTCTCTATTTTTCCTCATTTCTTCCTCTTTCTATGTGTGCTGCGTTAGGAATATGCCTCCCAGGATTTGTTTTGTGCTGGAAAGTTACCCTTCCTGCACAAAAACAATCCTTCATGCAGCACAGGCACACTTGCACCATGGTGAAATGGTGCCTGCATTGGCGCTAGGCTGCCAAAGGGGCGCCCGCACAAGGGAAAAGACGGGAATGTGCCGTATTGCCTTAAATACGGCACATGCCTGCCCTTTCCCTGTCACACAGTGCAGTGCAGCAAAGTTATCAGCTGCGCTGCACTGTGTGACGTCCTCATACATGAGGCCCCAATATCTGTAAATTATGGGAGACTCAGAGGCCTGTTATCACATTCTCCAGTGGAGGGAGGGGGTATCATTTTGTCTTACGCCACTTCCTTCAATTCTCCCCTTTCTAGCTCCTCCACCTTACGAGGCTGATTCAACAAAACCTTGAGCCCTACTAGTGGCAGACACCAACTTACTTCCATCGGATCGCATAGATCACAAAGGCCCATGCCGAAAACAGTTTATAGATTTTATATTCTCAGGCCTAATATAGTAGAGCTATGCCTCAATAACACAAATCCTGTAGGCTCAGGCCTCTTTCAGTAAAACCATTTTCATGGTTACTCACATGTTACAGGCTGAGTACTCAGTCAGAAGAGATATCCCTCGGATTATATCAATATCACTTGAAATGTATAAAAAGTATAATAGGCGTTATGTTATTTTATGTTAAATACCTTTTGTAAAACACACAATACTATCCACTGGTATCAAAGCGCCAACAAAGCACAGAAGCAAAGGTGAGCAAGAGATTATGCTTCAAGAGAGCAAAGCAGGAGTGAATTTCACAAAGAAGGACCCAGAGTAGAGAAAGCTCTGCTACCCACTCAGGCCTTTTTTAAAAGCGCTGGACTTTCAGAAAAGAAGCATTAGAGAACTTAATTATACCCGGGGTTATCGGACCAAGCACCTTTCAGGGCATTGAGTTGTTTTGCTACAAAAATAAGTGATAAACAGCAATTTAAAAGTCATGCTGCCATTATTCTTAATTTTTTAAAGGAAACTCTCCAACCCTAAGCAGAGGGCGATTCCGTGATCTAGCCACAACCCAGACAGGGCAGCAATGGTCTTGCGGTGACCTTCATAATTCAGAAAACACAATAGTTTGCTTAATCTTTTAATATGAACACACATACAAAGACCACGCCAGAGACTTGGGGGCATATTTACAAGGGCTTTATCTCCGCTCTTTTGGCTTACAAAGCCAAAAAAGCGGAGATAAAACCAGCGCCCTATTTACAAGAGGGTGCTAACATGCATAATTGCATGTTAGCACCCTTTTTCACAACGCCTCACTTTGCATCTCCAATGAGATACAAAGTGGGCGTTACTAGGCGTATCCAAGATGGACTACCTTGCAAATATCGCTGATGTTTACATCGCGATATTTACAAGGCAGCCCATATGATTTTAGCACACATTAGATTTTGGCGAAAACGGCCGTTTTCGCCAAAACCTAACGTCTGCTAAAATCCTGACTTAGCCATCCCTAACATAGGGGTGGATTATGCTGATACGACCCTGTGGGTCGTATCAGCAGAGTTATCGCCCTTTGCAGGGAACATCGCTGGAAAACCAGCGATGTTCCCTGCAAAAGGGTAATAACCTCGCTATCTCTGGAATTTTTATCGCCCTGGAGTAACGCGTTGTTAATAACGCGCTACCAGGGCGATAAATACCAGAGATAGCCTGCGATAATATAATTATCGCTAAGCACGGCCAGCGATAATTATCGCTGGCCGTTGTTAATATGCCCCTTGGTTTTTTAAATAGAGGGGTGCAACAGTGTGACAGGTTTACAACAAATACCTATCTTGGTAACCCAATGAGCTTCGGCCCAGAGGTCAGCACCTCTACCCATCACCAATATTTCAGACTTCTTTGAGTTCAATTGAAGCCAACCTTTCCCTTTTTACTCTCTGACCCCTGCCAAGCCACACTGACGAAGTGGCACCCCTCTTAATTAATTTTTTTATTGCTTCATTTTCATCAATATTCAAACAATGAATACAACAATAAAAAACAGATCAGTTAATGACAGTACATATATCATATAAAATCATAAGTATTCATATAGCAGAGAGTGTTACCACTCATCACTACCTCACCCCAGTGTGTGCTGCCTCCATTCATCTCTCCTGGGAAGCCTTCTGTAGTACATCAGTCATGTCATATCATGGTGTAATAATAAATACGTTGTACTAATGAGCTATCTATAATGAGTGTATAGAATTAGAGGTCCAGAGAGTAGAGGGGGTTGGTCAGAAGGGTGCGTAGACTTTAAAGAGGTAGGGTGAAAGTGTGGAGCTCTGAGAAACTCCACTATTCGCGGACCAAACTTTCTGAACTTTCAAAAAGACCTGAACCAGTTGAGTGCCAGGCCCAAAATACTAGACCTCTGAAGCTTAGTTGTCAATAACACATGGTCAACCGTGCAAAATGCCACTAAGGTCAGGGCTTAGACACAGCTGACATTAGCAGCCCTAAGAAGATCAACACCAGCTGCTGCCTGTGTACTGTGTGCTGGTGGAAACCCAAACTGGGAATCGTCAAGAAAGCCATAATTTTCATGAGATGGACATAATTGCTGATATTATGGTCTAAGGTAAAGACAGGAGAGCTTAGGTTACAAATAGCAGTGTGGCCCAGGTTTCCCACAGCAGGGCTATCCATCAGACTAGTCAGATCTTATGAGATTAGGCCCACGTAGCAGAGCTGTCCTTCAGACCTCAGAAGGCACACAGATCTTAAAGGCTCATATTTCAGAAAGCAGAGCTATCCCTGGCGTACAGAGTTCTTACAGGCTATGACTCATTTAGAATAAACATCCCTCAGGTTACAATGACCTTACAGGCTTGGACACTTGAGATGCAATATTATCAGGCAATGTACTGCATGCAATATTGTGATCTCCCCACCTGCATGATATATAGATATAGGCGCTGAGAACATTACCTGATCCACAAAAACCACCACGTTTGTATGGCAATTCACGTGTAGGCACAGTGTCCAAAGCAGGACAAGAATTGTTGGTCACAATATATCACTTTTCACCACTATAATATGTGACTATGCTAAGAAAAACATTGTGTGCTCAGGATGAGTATGAATTTGAAGCCCACTCGGGAGACCCACTAAATCATCCGAGTACACAATGCATCCTCTGTAAACCACAAGATTCACACCAGCCATTCCAGCAGTGCAACAAAAAGTGGATGTGTAAGCTCATTTGCATGCTGTAAACACCATAGAACAGAACCCATACAGAAATGAGATACAAGTCCTGAAAGACATGGAAGTGTGTTTGTTGCACATGTAGCCCAAAGCCTCAGATCCATAGAAAGGAGTATTTAGTAGCTGGGCTTCCTCCAGAAAAAGTCATGCTTAAACAAAGACTTTGGAGCATATTCACAAGAAACTGTCAGAGCACTGAGCTGTGCCAAATTTAGCAGCGCCCTGCTCTGACATTTTCAAAACCTTAGGGATGTGCCGTTTTCACAAGAATACGGTGCATACCTGTGTTTCCCCTAACGCTGGTGCACAAAAAAGCTGCCTAGTGCCAGTGCAGGCACCCTGCCACCATGTGGTAAGGGTGCCTGCGCTGACGGGACGATTGTTTATGTGCAGGAATGGGCACCTTCCTGCACATAAACAATCAATAATGGCAATTTGCACCTTCTATGTGTGCTGCAGAATTCAGTGGAGATGAAAAGAACAAAAAATGAGGAGAAATTTATAATTTCTCCTCATTGCGCAATTCTATTGCCTGATATTCCATGGCATTAGTTTTTAGGTCTCGCCTAGGCAGCGCGCATGCGCTGTTCTAGGAGATGACCTTTAGAAATTGGTCAGCTCTTTTCAAGCACTCATGCTTGTGCTGGCATCCACCTTGCGGGAGCGAGCAGCGGCGCGCGGGCCATCTGTTTTCAATTAGCATGGCTGCATGCGCCGCTGCTCGCTCCCGCAAGGTGGATGCCAGCACAAGCACGAGTGCTTGAAAAGAGCTGTTAGCATCTTGTGACGAGGGCTCTCAACTCCTCCCCTAGCTCTGGGATCGCTGCAAGGCACAGAGGGCTTGATCGCATGACGAGGGCTCTCGACTCCTCCTCTCCCACTGGGATTGCTGCAATGCCCTTAAGGCTTGATCGCATGATGACGGCTCTCGACTCCTCCCCTAGCTCCGGGATCGCTTCAAGTTTCTTAGAGCTTGTTCAAGTGACAAGAGCTCTAGAATCCTCCCCTAGCACTGGGATCGCTGCAAGGCCCTTCAAGCTTGTTTTGTTTCCCTGTACTCCTACTTGTTTTATGAATCTTTTTGTTTTTCTGATAGGTGCGTTCTCAGATAATGCAATGATGATGTTCATGAAGCAGTGTACTTGTCTTTGAAGGTTTTTGCATGCATACGGAGTATTGGCGGCATGTAAATTATACATTATTCCCCCGTAGGTCCTCAACAGGCGGTGCGTAGAACAGAAAGCACTATTTTTATGCAGATCTGCCGGTACGTATGTGCCTGTGAGACATACTGAACCACTGCCATTTACAAACGTGTTGTCGCTGGGCATGTGTCATTTGTTTGTTTTCTCTCCCACTCTGATGTTTTCAGCATCTGTGATTCATCACGCCATGATTCTTTCTAATAAAAGGCCCCAGTGTGTTTAGCGCGCAGTGTTTGCTGACTTAATAGCTTAACCTTGGCTGTTGACTGTACCAACGTCATGCTCATAATAGTTTGGTGTAATTGAATTGAGGTTGGAGCTGTCGTGCCTACCCGTTCTTCACTTCCTGCCTTTGAAAGGAATTGACTCTGAGTGAACCATGGTGATAGTGGCTTCGGTCCTAACATAAGTGCACTGTAATCATTCATAAGCTTTACGGACAAAACTCAATTAATTTTTTTACACTAAATACCACTAGAACAGTGGATCAATTGTGATCCGTTAATACTTTTAAAAACTCTTACTTTGACATTAAACGTTTTTGTTTAGTGGTTGAAGATCGTCAGTTATCCGAGTTTTACTTAACTTGCGTGTATTCGGAGTTTATTTACATTTCTGGTTCATTTCGCCTTCATTCCCTGCAGCATGAATGCAAATGAAAATACTTTATGTCAGTAGTGGTACTGCCGTGGAACAGTTCCATTCGATGATGGCATGCAATTTGCTTTTTTAATGTTTTGTTGTAACATGAGACAGCCACTAGATGGCGACAAGCCGGTATTTAAATTCCTAAATTCAGAAAAATGCACGTCTTAACAATTGCAGGACTAGGTTCATTTTATTTAGTTAGTATTCTACCTCCAGTCCTCGCATGGTTTGAGGAAAGTGCTGCTTGATAGCGGTTTTAGTTGAAGTTTTCTCAGAGAGATACCTTTTTTATCTGTTTTTAGTAGTTTGTAACATTGACAATGCAGCATTCACAGTGCATTATGGAATCAAGCACATCAGAGCCACAGGCCCATAGAAGGAGAAGGGAAGGGGATAGTACAGCCCACTCTTATCATAACGTTTTCTATGTACTAATTGAATAGTCAAAGACAACCATACAACGTTTGTGGTTACACTGTCGTGAGGGGCATATGCTTTTCACGTTTATTTGACATGCCTGGGTGCAGTGGCATTAGGAAAGTGATCAGCAGTGAACGTGCACATACCCGTTAATGCTCTTTTCTACCAATTCGTCTGTCCTACCCTCAAAAGTCTGTTCCCCGTCCATTCCCAGATCTCTTCTCTCTCTGATACGAAGAAAAATAATACTTCGTCCCAAACGTGTGCTAGCACAATTCCTACGCAGACCATGCTTCTCCTATCTGGCCGTCTGGCTTGGTCTATTTCTCTAGCATCTACCGCCATATGTTCTAGGTGGGACCCTCCGCAGGGTTCCCCTCCATAACAGTTGCCCTCTTTGCTATTAAGAATGCCAGGTCCACAAAGTCATTACCAGTCTTTTTAGTCTTTGGACATGGAAAGAGTCCCAACAAGCAGCATTTTGGGGTGCAAAGTCCTTCCTTTGCTAATGTCCTTATGAGGTGTACAGTTACTCCCTTCAATAATTGGATTATTACAGGACATTTCCGCACCATATGGAAACAAGCATTGGCATAGCCAATAGGTCTCGCCTTTGGAACCTTATAAGTATTTATTTATGCAGTACAATATCCTTGGTGCAACAACATCAACTGTTGCATGTCTAAACACTTATAAGGTCCCAAAGGCGAGACCTATTGGCTATGCCAATGCTTGTTGGTGCTGCCTCAGCCTTGTAAACCTGGGGCAGTGTCAAAAAGCAATAGGTGCTGCGGTGGAATGCCCACAGCAACACCCATTGCACGCCCCTTTGCCACAGAGGACTGCGGCAGAAAGGGGAATATTTACAAGGTATCGTTAAGCCACGCAAAGAGCCACCGGAGCGTAAAAAAAAGTGACGCTCCGGTGGCGCTAAGGACTTGTAAATATGCCCCTTTCTGTGTCCTGCATGTGGACTCACTGGTACTCTAGTGTGAGCAAACTAGAACACACACATACACAGTAGTATTCCAGAACATGCCTTGCAATCAAGTGCAAATTAAGTGAGCCATGGGTGGCATACAACTGTTGTATGCCACCCACGGCTCACTTAATCTGCGCTTGATTGTAATGTGTGTTTTGGAACACTACTGCTAAACAAAAAGTATGTGTGTGTTCTGGTTTGGTCTTAAAACTGTGACATTAATGTACCAAATGTTGCATGAGCCAAACAGAAATGCAATGTTTTTGTTACACATGCACTATGAAGTTGGTTGCAGGATTTATGAATCTGAAGTATGTGAGTTGGTATCCATACAAGTCTGCGTGTGTGTCATGTGAACCCACTTTGTCATACATTAAAATACATTCTTGCTTTGTTTATATTTCCTCATTTAAGGTACCTTTGAACAGGCAAGTATTAACTGCCTGTGCATGCGTAAAAGATTTTATTGTGCATGCTAGATTAAGAAACTTCTGAAAATGGAAACGTTACCTGGGGAGTAGTGCTGAATTTATTTCTTAGGGCCAGGTCTGCACAGATATCGATTTGTGCGTAAAATATTTAAATTTGGAGCCGCTGCGCCTACCTTCAACTGCCCGGGTGAAGACCCTGCCTCAACAGGAACAAATAGCAATATTAGTAGCGTTAGTGCTCTATCAATGACAATTGAAAAACAAGCATTGGCAGAGCCAATAGGTCTCGCCTTTGGGGCCTTATAAGTGTTTAGGTAGAGCTATTGACTTTGCCAATGTGTTTAAGCTGTGCTGTAGAGAAGTGTGGCTGCTGTGCAGCATGCTGAAAAGTTGTAATAAAAAAGTGCCAGAGCATTTTTGTTACCTTATATATGACCAAGAAGGCCAAGAGTCTGTGAGAGAGAGTCTGTGAGAGTCTGTGAGAGAGAGTCTGTGAGAGTGTGAGAGTCTGTGAGAGAGTGTCTGTGAGAGTGTGAGAGTCTGTAAGAGAGTGTCTGTGAGAGTGTGAGAGTCTGTGAGAGTGTCTGTGAGAGAGTGAGAGAGTGTCTGTGAGAGAGTGTGAGAGTGTCTGTGAGAGAGTGTCTGTGAGAGAGTCTGTGAGAGAGTCTGTGAGAGAGTCTGTGAGAGAGTCTGTGAGAGTGTCTGAGAGAGAGTGTCTGTGAGAGTCTGTGAGAGAGTGTCTGTGAGAGTCTGTGAGAGAGTGTCTGTGAGAGTCTGTGAGAGAGTGTCTGTGAGAGAGTGTCTGTGAGAGAGTGTCTGTGAGAGTCTGTGAGAGTGTGTGTAAGAGAGTGTCTGTGAGAGAGTGTCTGTGAGAGAGTGTCTGTGAGAGAGTGTCTGTAAAAGAGTGTCTATTAGAGAGTGTCTGTGTCTGTGAGAGAGTGTCTGTGAGAGAGTCTCTGTGAGAGAGTGTCTGTGAGAGTCTGTGAGAGAGTGTCTGTGATAGAGTGTCCGTGAGTCTGTGAGAGAGTGTCTGTGAGTCTGTAAGAGAGTGTCTGTGAGAGTCTGTGAGAGTCTGTGAGGGTGTGAGAGTCTGTGAGAGAGTGTCTGTGAGAGAGGGTCTGTGAGTCCAGCTCTACCAGTAAAACAGAAGCGCGAGACGGTGTGCAGTCAGCTGAGTTTTCTCCATCTTATAGTCCACTATTGTTTTCGTATCCATCTGTTGAAAATGTCATAATTTGGTTTATAAGGCTGGCTAGATTTCAATATTGCATAGCCTAATATAAACGCTGAAAGGAAAAATAAACAGTTTCGACTAAGCGTCATTTGGCAAACACAGCATCATGTGTTTCTTAAAATAAAGCAGTCTAGCCGCTTTCAGTCATTAATTTACATTTAAACAATGTCCTTAAAAAGAACACATGATTATTGGAATGTTATGTATTTTACACAGCGCTTTGTATCTTGCATCTGTCACTGTGAGCTTCACAAAACTGCAGATTGTGGGTCACTGTCATCCAATATACTCCTTTTATAGCCCTTGAAATTATTTTGCATTTTAACTGGTGATAAAACGCCGATGTTTGCTGCAAGATCTTATACCGCTCGCCAGAAACAGCGCCTTAAAAGCAGGCACTGAGTCACGGCGCTGTGAATCTTTCTGCCAACAGTTTTACTATGTGTCATTTTGTTTCTAGAGAGAGTTTGTCGCTGTTCTCCAACTACATATAATGTAGTCAGCTCCTGACTGTATTCTGACGAGACACTCTATGGAAATTAGGAGTTCCTTAGCCATGAGGCAACTGACAGAAAACATGTCTTAATGTGCTGAGTCTCATTGTAAATTGCAAGTGCAAAGATCACCACAGTTTCTTTTAACAATCTGCCTGCAGATTAACACAACTAACAGAAGCGGAAGCAAGCACATTTAGTGGATAACGTGTGTCAATTATATAAACAACACGTGCGTTCAACAGTGTTAACAAATAAGTTAAAAGCGTCGTGGTCTCACATGATCTATTTATTTTTCAGTTCTACCGCACCCACGAACCTTTTTTCTTTTTATTAGAAGTTGACATTGGAGGTGACAGAAAAAGCAGCTCGTAAGATTTTCAAATGAAATAGGCGCCACAGACTGAAAGTGAGTGAAGTCAATGCCTCTCCATAAAATTATAAGGGCAGGAGCAGACGAAAGAAATAAGCAACAGCTCGGGAGGGGGAAGAACAGAGGCAAGAAGCAACAGAGGGGAGGGGGAGGGTCGAGGGATAGATAAACAAGCACCAGAAAATGACTACTGTCTGAGGCGGCATTGGCTTAGTCGGAAGTGAATTGCTCCTTGAAGAATTCACATCTGATGCTTCCGAAGTTAAGAATAACAAGCTAACGAGGAGGGAGGGGAGAAGGGAGGGGAGAAGGGAGGGGGTTGAAGGGAGGGGGTAGTGAGAGCAGACAGCAAGGTGGTGGAGGAGCATGATTCACGCGCCGGAAGGCTTAATGAGCCATGACAGAAGCGCGTGCTGTGCGCGTAACCGCACACTGTATGCCACGGAAAAAGCTGTGGTCGCACTTTTAAAACCCCACAACTAAATGTCTCGCCAGACCAGCGCAAGCGCTGGATCAGGGCGAGACCTAAACACAGTGTGGGGGATTGGGGAGGTGAAGCAATACGAGTGGGAAAGACGTTGGAGGGCGGACGGGTTGGGTGAAACCACAGGAAGCGGAAGGAGGTGGTCATGAAACCACAGGGAGGGTGACAAACATTTAACAAGCATTGGCCGCGCGGCCGTAAAAGTAACGCCGCGCGGCCGCAAAATGAAATAATAAAAAAAAAACGCGAGTGGTGATGCGAGTTGTGCGCACGCGCGCGCGCGACGAGAAAAAGTGCTGTGCACGTCGTGCGCGCTTGTGCGCGTAACCGCACGCTGGTGGCCGCTTTCGGAGCACTTTCAAAAGCCCCTTACTAAAGTCTCGCAGAGCACCGCATGCGCGCTGGCTCAGCGAGACCTAAAAATGCATCAGTCCGGCTCCGTCTCTTCCTCCTTGGCGCTGAATCGTCTTTCCTCTTGAGCCGGATCAATACAGTTTAGACCAGTGTTCCCACTTTTCGCCATCTATACATACTGCGCAGCTGCAGCAGTGCTAGTCAGTCGAATGAATCGAGTGAGTCATCTAAAAAAGTAAGCAGCGTGTGTCTCGCGATGACTCGAGCAGCAGCAGGCCTCTCAATAAAACCAAAAGGCAAAGTAAGTCATTATTTCGTTTTAACATGCACTAGTAGTACTGTAGTGTGAAGCAAGTATGTTGTTTTTATTGGCTGAGGTACGTGCCGGGAAAAGTGCACCTCTCATTTGCTGCGCGTTGTAATTATGTAAATGATCTATGATGCGAACACTACAAATATCTCTTGGCTCAAGAAAAACTACAAAAAAAACAACAGTGAGTACAATTAATTGCTGTGGACACCACCATGGGATTCACAAGGGCTCAGATTCATAGTATGAATAGAAAGTTTTTCGTGCCTTCCTGAACCCTGAAAGGTTTAACTTTTGCTTAGTATCCTCTGGTAATGAGCCCCATATTCAAGGGCCTGTGACTGAAAATCCTGTGATTGAAAATCGTCGATATCCCTTGTTCCAGTGCAACTCTGTACTTGGAAATTCCAAGAGCATCTGACTGACCTCTTGGTCTGCCCTGGGATATATCTATATTTTATTTACATGTAAAAAAATCGTACTAGCTACAACCACTTTCACAACACAACACAAACACACACAGTTTCAGTATCCTACACTCACTACGAGACACACACAAACACACCATCAAATCATATTATCTCAGTACCATACACCACCACAAAATCTCAGTCACACCCTAACATACACTGAGGCCAGCTCTGACAGTTGGCGCACTTACTGTGTGTGTGTAGAAACGTCCACTGCTGCAGCCTGTTCGGTAACTGTTGCATTTATGCAGGAAACGCTTGCACTGGTGCTGGACACTTTACTATATATGTTTGAATAAGTGGCCACTGCTGCAGCCTGTGTTGTAACTGCTTTGTTTGTGGTGGAAAAGCATGCACTGCTGTTGGACCTATGGCTTAGTGTGTGTGTGAAAACGTATGCACTGTTGTAGCGTCTGATGTAACTGGTCTTTTTATGCGGGAAAAGCTTGTACTGCTGCTTTACGTGTTCTCTGTGTGTGAGGAAGTGTGCACTTGTTTGTCTGTGTATGGGAGGGAAGCTTGCACTGCTGCTGCTGTGTGTGTGTGCATATACTAAACCCACACTCTGTTGACTGGACCAGTCGCTACAGTGTTGTGCATTAAGCTTGAAAAAAAAAAAAACTGTCTATACAACCGCCAAAAACATTGTTCATTGCCGGAGCACATACCTTTGCTCACGTAATCATGTAGCCTCCACGTTTACTTTTTGTCATTTTTGTGAGGCAACTGCAAGGGGATATTTACGGAAGCATAGAGCGCTATTGCGTCCTTGTTTAGAATCCAAGATACCCTGTTATGAGACTCTACTGTCTATTAGAGTGGAGGATGATGGGAGTTTGCATAGGAGCCTTCTGCCCCCCCAAATCACCTATTATTGTGCCTCATCATTCAGCATTGCAACTGGAGCCCCCCCCTTACCCCTTTTAAGACATTGAGGTGGTTGTCAGCTCTGTTTTTTTGAAGCAGTGTCAGAAATAAATATCGACCTTTATGACCGCAATAAAAAGTCCAGTGGAAGGCTGTATGGCAGACTCATATTTTCTGAAAGTCTATTTAGTTGATTTTTTTGATATATTCATTGGATAGGGATTCCGTCTGAGAAAAAGGCCTGAGTTCAAATACTTCTAGTCTGTGGCAACAATATACATCTGTGTAGATGCTTTAAAGGTAGCTCACATAATTTCAAATGCATACTTCCTTGTTTCGGCAGAAAAAAAACCCTACAGATGATAACAAAGCTTCAGGGTTCATAGTAACTGTCTCCTAGGACAAGAACCCAAAGACATGTCTTCAGGAAGTCCCCTGAGCCAACCTCTTGAAAGAGCCTTGGAGGCTCCAGTCACTCTGGCCATCTTCTGTTTTATTACATAGTCCTGATTTTGAGGCTGTACTTGTCATGCTTGTCGTTTGTTGTTATTTCCATCCATTCGAGAGCCTCTCAGCCTCTGACTGCCTCAAATAGGTTTTAAGTTCACTTGGACCATCAATTGTAAACATTTACTCCTTTCCGTCCGGCAATTGCCAAGGGTCAACTATGCGTGCACTGTATCACTGCCAATGAAATACCCAGGTTGTCTTTTTTGTTATAGAAACAGCATGTTCCATCCAGGGCGAGGTCACAGCGGTTGGAAGCTGTGAAAGAAATATTTAATTGCCCTAGGGTGTGGTATTGATCCAGCTGATCCTTGAAATGACCCTGAGTAACCCGAATAACCTCAAATGTATTGATATGGATGCCAGTGATCATATTGCTGCCTCTTGGGGACCTCAATACTTTATTTGCACTCACAGTGTTCATCTGAGCAACGGTGTCTTAAGCAGAAGACGGATACTGAGGTCTTGCTCACCAAATAGAAACATATGGCCAGTTAGCGCAGAAGATGCAAGTATTGTCCACTTCTAAGTAGAAAGGAAAGTGTTAACTGCCTGACTAGCCTGTGGGTATAGGTCAACCAAAGATAGGCTTGGGGTTGACTAAGGTAGCTTGTCAGAACGAGGCAAGAGGCAGGTAGCTCAGGCCACCAGGATTTCAAAATGTATTAACAGGGACTAACACAAAACTGGAATCCGCCTCTTTGGTGCCATCCAACCCACAGGAGATTAGCTGCTCCTCTGTTAGGGAATGGGAGCACGCCGCCCCGTCCGTTCCTCCTTGGTGTTGAATCGTCTTTCCTCTCAAAAAGTCGCACCAATGCATATCAGTCCAGTGTACCCACTTTTCACCCACCCCAGCGTACTGCACAGCTTCAGCAGCGATAGTCAGTCGAATTGACTCAAGAAGCAAGCAGCGTGTGTCACGTTGACTCCCGCAGCAACAGGCCTCTAATTAAAGCCAAAAGGCAAAGTAAGTAATGATTTCATTTTAACATGCGTTAGTACTGTAGTGCGAAGCAAGTATGTTGTTTAATGGTTGAGGTACGTGCCCAGAAAAGTGCATTCCCTATTTGTTGCCCGCGTTTGTTTTTATGTAAATGACCTGCCGTGCAATTCTGATTGCTGGGCTACCCGAGTAATATTAATGTGTCTCTGACAAATTGATTAAGTGGGTGGAGCCAGTGGAAGAAGTGGGTGGAGCTGAGGATAGTGGGTGTGGCCTCCTACAAAAATCTGAGCACCTGGACTTAATATTTTACAAATTAACCACTGCGGGGGAGTATTAGTAAAACAAACCCGCCTTGACAAATGCCCTGGACCTTGGACGGCCATCAGTGTAGGGCAGAAAAATGTTGCCACTCGAAGGGTCATAGGACCATTGTACCCCTATCGCCCCTTATATAGTTTATTTTAATCATTTCCCATCCACCCCGCTAATAAAGGAATTTTTATTAACTTGCATCTTCCCCCGTCGGCAATTCCAGAGGGCTTTAAAATCTTGAGAAAGGATAGGCAGGCTGGGACGGGAGGGGGGGTCGCCGTGGTTTACAAACAGGAACTAGCATGCTCCCCTATTCTACTTGACCCGGTAGAGGGCGCGGAGTGTTTAGGTTTTCGATGCATGGTCTCACCACACCAGTGCATCACAGGAATGCTTATCTACAGACCGCCGGGGGCAGTAGGGAATTTTATCGATTCGCTACATGAATGCATCACCTCATTTGCCCTAAGGTATAAGCACCTACTCATTCTGGGGACCTGAACTTGCATTTTGACAAGCCTACTGACCCCCAGGTGAGGGCCTTGTTAGAAATTACGGCAGCCTGCAATTTCATACCTTTTGTGTCTGGTCCTACCCACAAATTTGGACACACACTAGACCACATTTTTTGTGATTTACAGGTGGTGGTAGACCCTCCAACACAGCTAATTTGGTCAGACCACTTCCTAGTTAATTTTCGGATTCCAGTCACAGGGAAGGCAAACCCTGCAGGGGAATCAAAGGTTGAGCTCACTTATAGAGCTTTTCATAAAATAGATATTCCGTCCCTTAAGTGTACGCTCGACTCCTCCTCCCCTTCTCTGATGGGCAACCCTGAATCTGACGCCTACTTGGTAGAAGAGTGGCTGAGGACCAATATTGAGGCAGCTGCCCCTTGGGCCAAACGCACCTCAAAGCGAACTGGTCGTTCGGCATAGTGGTTCAACGAAGCACTGAGAACTAGCAAAAGTAACTGTAAAAGATTAGAGAGGGAATGGCGCAGGCAGTATCTTGTAGAGGACAGAAATACCTACAAGGCAGCACTCAAAGTACACTACAAACTAGTATGGAGGGCCAAAAAGAGTTATTTTGAAGATAGAATTACTAATACTAATAACAGTGGCAAGGAAATCTTTAAAATTGTTAAATTGGTCACAAACCCTAAAGCAGAGATCAAAGTAGCAGCACCATCAGCCGATTGGGCAAGGCAGGTGGCCTGCTCCCTTCATGATAAAATTAAGGTGATCCAACAGTCATTCTCCTCAGAGACGGAAGAAACCACACCCTCCCACTACTCACACGGGGATGGTGTCTTTTCGCTCTCCCCTTCGAAGATATTTTTACAAAGGCCGTCACTGTCACAATTCCCCGTCCTCAAACTGGAAGACTCTCTCATTTATCTCTCTGGGCTTAAGTCAGGATCACCCACTGATGCCTGTCCTGACAAACTGTTACCAGCACTAGCAGCCACCTTAAACGCGCCAGTCAAAAAGGTAATCAACTCCTCACTGGTTACGGGTGTCATGCCATCTGCCTGGAAGCAGGCAAAAATCTTGCCTCTCCTGAAGAAACCCAACGCAGACCCCAACAATCTAACCAACTATAGACCAATCTCCCTTCTTCCTGCCTTCGCTAAGGTAGTAGAAAAACATGTTAACTCCGTAATGACAGAATACATAGAGGAATATGATCTCCTCCACTCTACGCAATCTGGGTTTAGGGCAAATTACAGCACAGAGTCTGCCCTGCTGGAAGTGACTGAATACCTTAAAGATCAACTTGATGATAGGGGAAGAGCAATTCTGATCTTGTTAGATCTGTCGGCTGCATTTGATACGGTGCACGATGGGATGCTCGTAAACAGATTAAATAACATGGGCATAGATGAGAATGCATTGGCATGGATTACATCTTTTTTGGAACACAGGGAACAGATCATTTGGACTCCTCCCTTCTCTGCCACAATGCCAAACATAAAGGTGGGAGTCCCGCAGGGATCTGCTTTAAGTCCCACCCTATTCAACCTGGTCATATCACCACTAGCATCATTAGCAGAGGCACATGGCTCAAAAATTGTCTCTTATGCTGACCATACGCAGCTGATTTTTTCATGCAAGAAAGGGGATGACTTTAATGGGGAGGCAATTAGATCCTGCCTCACCAATGTTTTTAAATGGTTGAAGCAGAATCAGCTTAAGTGCAACCCCGATAAAACCGAGATTATATTCTTCGGCCAACCCGTGGAGAACAATTGGGCTCAGTGGTGGCCTTCAGATCTCTCTTCTCCCAGCACTGCCCAATCGATAGTGAAAAACCGAGGTATCCACATTGACAACGAGCTATCGATGCGGACCCAAGTTCATGCCCTAGTAGAAACCTGTTTCGGAGTACTACGGATGCTCAAGAAATTTCTTCCGCTTCTCCTCCAGGATTCCAGGAAGACAGTGGTTCAGGCTCTGATCACGTCCAGACTGGACTATGCTAATGCCCTCTATCTGGGTTTGCCGGACTACCTGTTACAGCATCTTCAGGTAGTGCAGAATTCAGCAGCAAGAGCAATTCTTAAACTGAAACCTAGATCACATATGACCCCCCATCTGAGGTCCTTACATTGGCTCCCAGTTAGGGAGAGAATAAAATTTAAGGCCCTGGTTATTTTTTTTAAAGCCTTCCATGGAACAGGTGCCGCCTACCTTAGAAAACGAGTCAGCCGCTAAGTGCCTACCAGGACACTCAGATCGTCCAATGCCGACCTGGCTTGCATCCCCAAAGCTCGTCTGGCACGCAGAGGAGGCAGATCCTTTGGCTTTTTGGGAGCCCACATTTGGAATAAACTACCGGCAGCTCTAAGATCTTTGACAGTGCTCTCCCACTTTAATAAACAGCTGAAAACTTGGCTATTTAAAATCTAAGCCGCGTAGGATGTGCACTTGTTAATTGTCAGCTCCGGGACCCTCTCGAAGGAGTAGCTGTGCGCTATACAAATACGGGTCATTCATTCATTCATTCATTCCCCCGACTACTAGTATACAAAGAGCTCCGTGGACCAGGGTTGAGCCCACCCTGACCTTTAGGAGTCAGGATGAACCCGATGACGACGCATGCCACTACTAGAGTGGATGAGGGTTGTATATAAAAAGGGATGACTTTTCCTTTTTCTCACTTCTCACTGAAGTGGTGTTTAGTCATGGTGCACACACACCACGCCATTTTTCCTCCTTAGGCAGAGGGATACTCTTTTGTTTGTCATATATCTTTGTATACAGCAGCACAACGGCCATGATGTAACACAATGCAGCACGATTATGCCATAAATGTTTACTATCCATATTTCCAAAGAACATATAGATTATTACAACCAGGAGACAGTAAAGTTATGGTTGAGGTGTAAGGTAGGTGAGTGTTTTCATTTTACTGTGCTGCCAAAGAAAGAGATATGTTCATGTGTTAACTCCTGCATGGGCAACTCTGGGATCACAATCATGGCATCCTTGTTTCCATACTCTATTTGTCGGGGAGTCAATCTAGTAAGCAAATGTACTGCACACACATTTCATCAGTGTTTCAGCAAAGTAGCAACGAACCCTAATGCCACCAAGGAAAAAGGACTCTCATTCTCAGGTTGGCTAGTTAGAGAAAGCGAACACAAGGAGATGATGAACGGAGTGCTGAAACTTTTCAGACACTCACCCCCAGTCACAGATCTGGGTTGAATCCATCATCATTCTTTAGCTCACTTCGCCACCCCAGTTTGGACACAGCCATATGCAAATCAGTCTTGACCCTGTGCCTCATAGGAACAGTCCAGCCCAAACTGCCAGGCAGGCCCTCCCTGGACCGGAAACATGCATCCTGAGTTCGGAAAAATATCCCCAAATACTACTACAGAGGCCGCTTAAACAAACTGCAACAGCACCACAGAAAAGTATTCTAAGGGGCATAAAATCGATCCGAGCCTACATTGTGATAATAACATCAAAATCAAGCTCATGAAGGGGGATGCAACCAGACAATGCATGGAGATAAAAGCACCCCAGGACGCCATTTCAGAAAACTGGGCCTGGATCTCAACGGCTTTGCACACCAACGGGAGGGCAAATCCCTAGCATAGAAGAAGCAAGAACAAGAACCAACCTCAGAGTAATAAGCTGGAACGTGGCAGGTCTTAAATCGTCCTTAGCAAATAAGGAAGCCACGAATCTGCTCAAAACAGGAGATATCCTGTGCCT
This sequence comes from Calotriton arnoldi, assembly GCA_963921515.1. NCBI lineage: Eukaryota > Metazoa > Chordata > Amphibia > Caudata > Salamandridae > Calotriton > Calotriton arnoldi. The sequence continues at coordinate 335,637 of CAWUFW010008975.1, forward strand.
ACAGGAAACATGGACGGTAACACCAAACCCCATCAAAGGCTTTCAGGCAATACACACCTTGGCCGATAAGAAAAACATCTTTGGAAGACAGATTGGTGGGGTATCAATCTTTGTAAAATTAAACCTGCAAGTACAAATTGAGGAATGGCCTACGAATTCCCCTGACGTCCAGATCGCCACTATAAAGGGAATAACATTAGAGGGCACTCCAACTACAATTGCAGTAATTAACCTCTACATCAATCAAAACAACAAGGTAAAAATAGCAAACACAAGGAGGATTACAGGTCTAATTAGAGAATACCTCTATGAAAACCCCGGCCATGAATGCATCATCACTGGGGACTTCAACATGAGAGACCTGTGCCTTCCGGACCGACGTCAAGGAGATAAAGGTCGGAACATTATGGAAGCTTGCATCAACTAATTCAACCTGGAGTCCGTGAACCAAGTGGGGCAGCAAAATACGAAACATCAACCAACTTTCAAAACATCTCCACGCTTGACTACATCTTTTTGAGCCAAATCTTACTTAGGAGATGTGAAGAATACAAGGTGACACATACTTCCGCGAGCGACCACCATCCAATATCCATCCTTGTCAATATAAGCACCATAATGCATGCTGAACACTTAACTACGGGTAAAAAGCTTCATTCGTACACTGATTCAGCACCGATAAAACGCATCAAATGGGGACTGATAAGCCAAGTAAGATACAACAATTGGAAACAGGCTATATGCATGACCAGTCCTCAGGAAAGATGGTCGGAAATCATCTTCTCGCTATCTAATGTACTGGTCACAGGAAGGCAATCCACACACAAAGGAAAAAGTAGCAGAAACAGGCCAGTCAACCTCTCTGACTTCAAAGAATTTAAAGAAAGCAAAAAGCGGTGTCGTCTGGCAGAGCAACAGCATAGGAGAGAAAATTGCACACGGACAGAATCACTTTTGAAAACAGTCAGAAGATCGCACAAAAAAATTGTCTGGAAGTTGAAACAAACCATCACAGATGATAATTGGAAATACATCTATGCATTGCTTGCTCCCAGCAAGAGCAGGGAATTTTGGAGTCATGTCAATGGACTTAATGGTGGAAGCCACATACACAATGCCGTACCTGCCAACCAATGGGCAGCCCACGCAAAAAGGCTGTATGTCGATCAGGACTAATCGAGGGCAAAAACAATGGAGGCTGAAGGCTATCACCCTGGTGAGTATGAGATCAAGGATCTCATCCCCACAGAAAAAGAAATTTTGATTACATTGAAGGGAATCAGGAAGGACGGGGCTCCAGGGCCTAATGGGCTACCAGGAAGTGTCTTCAACGAAGATCGAGACTTCTGGGCCCCCCACATGCGTTGTCTATTCAATCACTGCTATAAAACTTCAGGAGTACCTGACTCGTGGAAAGGCTCTATCCTGCAACCCATCTACAAGAAAGGGGATGCTTCACAGCCGGTGAACTATAGACTAATTGCATTGCTAGATGTGGACGGGAAGGCATACGCAAAAGTGCTCCTGAAAGAGCTCGAGGCATGGATAACAGATAACCAAATCACACCGCAATACCAGACAGGATTTCGGCCGAACTCCTCGACAATGGATAACGCCATTGCACTAGCATACCTGGCAAATAAGGCCATAGAGGGTGCCAACACCCCCCCTTTACGCATGCTTTGTCGACTACAGCGCCGCTTTTGATGGTATTGATCGCAACATACTGTGGGCAAAACTTGCAAAGTGGGGCATTCCGAGGAAACTCCTGGCGGCTATCATGTCTCTCCACACCGGCACTTGGGTCCGCATTAAACTCACACAGGCATTTGCAACAGCCAAGATCTATACAAACAAAGGGCTAAAACAAGGCTGCGTGATTGCACCAACATTGTTCAACTTATATACTGCGGGCTTGGGAGATGCTCTTTTAAAAACCAACATCTTCCCACCCAAATTGGGCCACTTCAGATTACCAATCATGCAATACGCGGATGACCTTGTTCTATTGGACCAAACCAGAATAGGCATGAAAAGGGCATTGGAGACACTACACCTCTAAAATATGGAAAACAAACTCCAAGCCAATGCAACTAAAACTAAGGTATTGGTCTTTGGTCATAAACCCAAAAAACCCTTATTGGGCTGGCATCTCGGCCCATTAAGAATTGCCACAGCAAACAAGTATACTTACCTGGAAGTACAATTCTCAGATACTGGCAGAACAACACTACAGGCCAAAACACTGGTGGCAAAAGCGGTCAAGGTCACACACGCCCTATGCAGATTACATCAGAAGCTTGTAAGCCATTCAACGGAGGGCATACGACGAGTAATGCAAGCCAAGCTAATTCCAACACTGAGCTATGGCCATCTTGCCTTCCCAGGCCTGTTGACCGATAAATTGGAGCATCTGCACATTATGGCATTCAGAAAGGTTTTTAGGTTGCCACACTCAACGAGGCGCACAATGATTCGACTAGAGTTTAATTTAACAGCAATGGATATAGAATGCAAAAAAGATATAGTGAAATTACATCATCATGTGACTAAGGCAAGCCCTGGCACTTTAAGGGAAGCACTTCGAATAGTCTTCACCGACAAAAATAGTCGTTGGGCAAGGTATCTTGTGTCAGCCAATAATACACTGTACCTGCCAGCTGATTTTCCAATGGACACCCAACTGACAACGGCCAGCTAAAAAAACCTGCTAAAAAAGCAGGGAAAGATCATTTCAAGACACCAGGACATCGAAAGGATCAGACCCATTTGTGGCGCAGATGGCCTTGTCCACTCACACGAAGCTACTCTATGCCAACCATACCTGAAAGCAGGTCTGGGCAGACAAGCTCTTCAGAATGTTTTGAGGACCAGGCTACTAACCTTACCAATACAGGACTACAGGGCACACTGGAAAACCACACCAACAGGAAACAGTGGATGTCGCTTGTGCCAATATCACACAGAATCCGCAGAGCATGTCATCTGCTGTTGTCCAGTTTTGTTAAGCCCGAGGCGCCTATATCTAAGAACTATGTTCATCCAAAACAATGTAAGAACATGCAAGGAGGCTCTAATGTCTATCTATACTACCACAGTGCCAATGGAGCTCGCACGAGCTGGGAATTTTTTGCGGTAGCTGGAAAGACTCTATGCCAAACGCAAGAACAAAAGACAATAGCAAAATAACACACTAGCCACACATCTCCTGCTGGTGTGCATTACAACTCTACTATCATTACTGTTTCATTTTGCATTATGTCTTACCTTTTAGATGTACTAATAACATTGCACTGAATCACGACGTTAAAGCCATCCGCTGTTTTCATAATCCTTTTGATTACTGTATCACTTTGCACTATGACTTATCTTTTAGATGTATTAATAACATTGCACTGTTTTACGATGTAAAAGCCATCGGCTGTTTTTACAACCCTTTTAGATTTTCTCTTTTTAACCCAACCAAACGTTTTTTTAAAATTATGAATGTAATATGTATCGCATTTGTAAATGATTTTAGGTAATCATACAATAAAGAATTCTGACTTTGCAACCCCAGTTTAGACCCAGCCATATGCAAATCAGTCTTGACCCTGTGCCTCATAGGAACAGTCCAGCCCGAACTGCCAGGCAGGTCCACCCTGGACCAGAAACAGGCAAACTGGGACCGGTTTCAGGGTAATACCCCTCATCAGCCAGGCTAGCTTGAATCCAGTGGCAAAGTGAGCAAGGGACCCGAGTCTGGGCGTAACCTGCCAACTTAGGGTGAACAAAGCAAACACAAGGAGATGATGAACGGAGTGCTGAAACTTTTCAGACACTCACCCCCCAGTCACAGATATGGGTTGAATCCATCATCATTCTTTAACTCACCTCGCCACCCCAATTTGGACCCAGCCATATGCAAATCTGTCTTGACCCTGTGCCTCATAGGAACAGTCCAGCCCGAACTGCCAGGCAGGTCCTCCCTGGACCGGAAACAAGCATCCTGGGACCGGTTTCGGGGTAATGCCCCTCATCAGCCACGCTAGCTTGAATCTAGTGGCAAAGTGAGCAAGGGACCCACGTCTGGGCATACCCTGCCAACTTAGGGCGAACAAAGCAAGCACAAGAAGGTGATGAACGGAGTGCTGAAACCTTTCAGACACTCACCCCCAGTACAGATCTGGGTTGAATCCATCATCATTCTTTAGCTCACTTCGCAACCCCAGTTTGGGCCCAGCCATATGCAAATCAGGCTTGACCCTGTGCCTCATAGGAACAGTCCAGCCCGAACTGCCAGTTAGAGAAAGCAATATTTCCCACTGTACCTTCTGTGCTAATGCTAGCTATACCCCTGTAAGCACAATCCACTCTTCATTGAAAAGGTCCATACTATCACTTCAGCTGAAAGCTTGTTGAATGTTCACCTTGACTATGTCAATATGCCATATGTTGTTTGTTGTTCTTCCTTCATTTGAACCAACCATGTAAGAGAGGGTTCAAAACGCAAATGGCTGGTTTTCGTCATGTGGAAACACCAATCTATTGCCATCTAGTTCAGAAAAATCCATTAGTTGTGGGTCACACTAAAGTGACCAAGTCCTCCCTTTAGTCTTTAAAAGTCTTCACAGCCCTACATTAACTTAGCCTGGCAAACGTACAGCGCAAGTAAAAAACCAGGATCCGGCACCCTAAATTTCAGAATTTGCATTATTCCTCAAAGTACATTTGTGGAAAGAGGAGATGGGTACTGTCATTTCTGGGTGGGTCGTTGACACATTGCCTTTAATGCTACATCCTTGATATCTTTTTGCCTGTTGATTAAAACGTATCTACTTTAAAGCTTTGGTTATTTGTAGGTATGCTTCCTCTGCTGTAAGGGTCTGTAAGGTATTTAGTTTGAAGGGCTTAGCAAGGCCTTAAGCTTTAAAATACCAATAAAAGCAGGTTGCAAGTCATCTCTCTGCAATAGTAAAGGCCAGCCGGATAGGACAGGGTACCAAGGAGTCATCAATGCAAGTCTTAGAATTTGAAACCAAAGTTGAAGTAGAAGTGGTTAATTTGCCTATTCCCTGAAAAGGCCCAAGAGGGCCCCAAAGTTAGAATTCATGAATGAACAAGGTGACAGATGCTCCATTCTCCCAGGACGAACATGAGCCTTAGCATTCAGCAGACCCACTGTCCACACTATGGTGGATGGAAGTGGCAGTCAGATAGGCTGAAGCAGGAGTGGCATAGAACAGGAAATTACTATATTGGTTACTATTGTTTGCTTCTTGCTATAGTTGAGATCAGAGTTAATAGGGAGCAGAGGGAGAGAATGGGAATGAACCAGGCTGAGGAGGTATAGAATGAAAGTTAAATTGTGGAGATGTATAGAAAAGCTGTTTTTGGCAAGGCTCACCAATCAGAGCATGACCAAGATTGAACAAAAGTGGACCTAACAAAGACATGGTATTCCTCTGTGCTAGCAGAAACAATGAAAATGGGTAAGTCTCCTTTCAGCATGTTGTCTACTTTTATTTACCCTGAAATGAATGAATGAATGAATGAAAAGACATTTATAAAGCGCAGTTGCTGCTTCATGAGAAGCGTCCTGCGCTAATATGTCAGTTGCTAACGATAATGAAAGTCAGTTGCTACTGAAAATGAAAGTAGAAAGTAGTAATTGTCAGGAAGGAAATTCTCGGACAGCAGGATGCCTTTTCATGCAAACTAAAAATTTCAAGAGCTTCTGGATCTAAAAACAAAGTGTAGGGCTTTCATCCCAGCACAGTTTCCCCATTGCATTCTAGTAAATGCAGTATGCTTACTTCAAAGTTGGTGCTGGGATTAGAGGAAGTGTGCTCCCTCACCCCTTAGGGCATATTCACAAGGAGCTATCGCCGAATTAACAGCACTTTATCGCAGCCAAAGTCGTGATAAATTTACCCCCCATTCACAAGCCGGTGTTAACAGCCCACAGCACCAGTTTACCCGCGATAGCAGCCGCAAAAAACATCGCCACATAGGACCAGCGCAAATATCGCTAATGAGATGCAGAGTAGGCGTTCCCGTGACAAAAGCCGAGACAACAGCACACCTCAACATTCACAATGACCAGCCACATCCGCGATAAAAACACAAAACAGGCGATAAGGCGCGTTAGCACCAGGAAATCTACACCTGCTCTGACCTGGTGTAAAGTCCGACGGCAGCCACCACCACAAAAGGGAGCACAGCCCAGGGCCACAACCGAAGGGCAACAGATGCCATGGCGCCACACATCATGCAGCCCGGACACCCAAGAGGGCCACAACACCCACCCCCACCACCCCAGGACCCCATCCCACACCCGGAACACCCCCCGGACCAACACAGACACAGCGCAGAAAAAGACAGCGGAACCCCAGGAAAAGTACCAGCCGCACAGACCCAACATCTAACAATGTCACCTTCCACTCCAGGCTGAAAGGGACAACCAACCTACGCATCCTGACCATCATCGCCTAACAGGCCTACGGCAACAACACAGCGGACAACCAACATCCCATCCAACACCCGCCAGAGTCGGAGGAGTCCCACAGCCAGCCACATCCAAGTCCCCCACACCTGTCCTGGACATCACCATCACCCTGGTACCCCAGTCCCCATACGTACAACACAATGCGCAGGATCCGCTATGAGACCAAGCAAGGACCATATGCCATAGCAGGATGCACGCACGTGTCGGGGGCAACACACAGCACACATGTACTACCTGTGCCCCGTGGTGATACAGCACACAATCACCGCAATAGGAAGCACACGTCTCACACCAATGTGCAGGCAACAACAGAACACTGTGGAACACCCAACAATGTCGCCTTCAAATACACAGCCAGTGTGCATGATACCTTCATCCTCCGACAGTCCATCATCAACCAGCGTTCCCAGGATGGCAACAAGGGAAATGTACAGCCCCTTGGCAATATACAAATGAACACCCCACACACCTCAACACCACAACCATGCAACTCACAACTCTGGCAATGCACACGTCACAAAATCTCATACAACATGCACAACAATATGCCCACCCACCAGACACGACAGAACAACTTACAATGTCCACATGGGCAAGCCCTGAAAAGGAGCCAGCAATGGCATGGCACCTCAGCCACATACTAGCCGAATGTGGGGAGAGGTGCCAACCAGGCATGTGTGAAGGATGCAGTAGAACCATGATTGGGAAAGTACACAATGCCAACAGTGCCGGAGATGTGCTGGACACCTCGCAGTATGCAGAACACACCCATATCCATGGCGACATACACCGCTTGCATATGGAGTGTAGTGGACAGTGGACGCCACCATGTCACCACAGCCAGTGGGGGACACCGCGGAAATGTTGCCTGTTACGCCCCCCCTAAGCGTCAGCGGAGTGGGATGGCCCGGCGTACACCACGCCAGCGTAGGGGTGTGAATAAAAACCACATAGGCCTGGGCGTGGTCCACTTCCGGTAAGACCCACGTGTCTGCCAGGGCGGCGCCTCCCACCTCGCCACGAGGCCGACGCCATCCTCGTGAGCGGAGTTTCCTGAGATGCCGTGCGCCTGCCGGATCCCGGCACGCTGGTCCACGAACCCGTCAGGCCAGCCCTTGCGCAGCCAGGCCACACTGATCACCTTCCGACACCGGCGTGTGTCAAGGAGGGCCCACCACGTGCCGGTGCAAGCCACAAGCCCGAGGCCCGATACCTTGGCAGCCACCTCAGACCATCACGGCTGCCACGACACAGGCCCGATTTATTCCTTTTTCGTTGATGTACTCCACTGCCGCCCCCGGCCTACTCTTCGGACCAGTAGGTCCCACATGTGGAACTGTGTCTTGAGTCATGAATGGCAGTGACCTCATATCCCGGCCAGCGGCCACAGCACCAGACCGCCCCCAGTTCAGTGAGGCATAGTTCCATATGGGCATCTTGCGACACGTGGTGCCACTAACCCTGTTCAACGGCAGCCTGCTACGCGTGGTGCCACTAACCCTGTTCAACGCCAGGCTGCTACATGTGGTGCCACTAACCCTGTTCAACGCCAGGCTGCTACACGTGGTGCCACTGAACCTGAACTACGCAGGCCGGTGGGGCCATCCAACCTATGCCGGCGACACTCAGTGAATGGGCCGTGCTAACCGCTGCCTCAGGCCACAGTCAGGTAGGTCACACATTTGGAACTGAGTCTTGATTACACCATGGCAGTGAACATCATTTAAGGCAGAGAACTATTCACCATACACCCTTCGATGTGGTGGCAACAAGTCTGTGCATGGCAACACAACCACACGTGTCTGTGGGCCTACGCGGACCACTGCCCTCGGCCTACGCTGCGCTCGAGTGGGATCCAAGAATTGGAACTGAACATCGGTAATTCAAAAGGCTGAATACATGTCTTCGCACGCACGGAGGAGCGTAAGAGGATGACGCGTTGCAGGCCGGAGGGAACAGGATCATCGTCACGGAGGTGATTGAACATTACCGACAACTGCCACTGTGTCACTAACTCTGTGCCTTGCGAGCCAACGACACGTGGCTGTGGGCCACTGCTGACCGCTTCCTCCGGCCTACACTGCGTCCAGTAGGTCACAGCGCCTTGATTTGGCATTCTTGGAGTTCACATCTGTGTACAGGCATCATCGCAGACTGCATCCCCTCCCAGCACCTGTGCCACTGAGCTTGTTCCCCGACATTCATGGACACTCACTGGTCATACATTGGGGGCGTTTGAGTCTATGGACTAGGGGCTAGTTTAAATCCTCTTGTAGCTGATTCCGAATTGTTGGTGAAAACGAGGGTTGCGCTTTCCACTCCTCCATTTGCTGCTTCCAGATGACATCAGACCTTCCGCATCATGCCCTGGAGGACACCTTCCACTGTCCCCCGAAACCCTCCGCAACATACACCTCGGACATTGATGGGGACCCGCTCAGGTTGCATGGCCCATCTGACTGCACCGCAAGTCACCATCCCGTGGCTGGGTTCCTGTGCCGGCCGCAGTGCATCCGGGGCCACTAACTCTGTGCTGGTCAGGCCTGGGACCCCTTCTTCTGAGACATTGAATGGCCTCTGTAGCGATGGTCTTGGGGTCATCAACGCCATGTGTCTGTGGCCCTACGCTGTCCGCCTCCTCCGGCCCCAACTGCGGTCCACCAGGGCCCACACATGGCATCGAGTCTTGACCGGCCCGGACGTCGCATCACCGCAAGAGGCACATGCCACCACCGCAAGGACCACCTTCAACCGCCATCTGCCAGAGTTGAAAGGGTGGTCCTGACAGGCCTACGGAGTTGCCCAGACCTGTCGTGGATGCCATCATCGGCCTCATGCCCTGCACAGCACTCCAGGTGCCAGTGACTCAGTGCACCGCAAGCCATTGTCCGTTACAGATTGAGTTTTGTGCTGTTGTGAGGTTGCGCAGCAATGTCACCTCATGCAGTGGGGAAGACCTGGGACCATGAGGAGGAGGATGTGTCAAGTGTGCGGACGGGAGAAGGCACAGACAATGGGAGGGCAGGTGGCAGCAGCCCCAAGGCAGGAATGCAGACTGGTGGCGGTAGTCAAGCTATACACCCGGATCTGATACTGGGTATTGCGCTGTGGACTGCGGACGCAACTGTCACCTCAGGCAGTGTGGGAGACCTGGGACGTTGATGAGGAAGTTGACGCAGGTGTACCACATCCCACTGCATCTGCATCAGGACTAACCCAAAGGGACACAATCCTAGCAATTCCTTCACATGAGCGCGCTCTTCTCTAGTGCCCCTACCTCAGTGCACTGCAACTCACGGAACGTCCAGACTGAATATTGGGTGACCTCTGTCCTTACTCCGGATCCCTCCATGTTGCTCTGCAATTGACTCTGTTATGCTGGTGTTTTCTGTTTCCATTACACTGGTGTCCACTTTTCAGGTTGTTGCCAGCACCAAGCACTCCGTGCGGGCTGGCTTATACTCACCCCACACACATCCAGCATAGGCGTCACTGTACATGTGGCCCTGCCAATAAAGGGGCCGGGTGCACGTGCCCGTAGCCAGTTCAACATGATATGTGTTTCTGTGGAGGTGTGGGTCTCCTTTGTGGGGTGTAGGTGGTCCCTGAAGGGTATTGGACACCCACGTATGTGTTCTAGTTCGCATTCCATGGGTTGGGCAACACCCGCACCTATTGGGCCACCTCCTTTTGGCGTTCTGCCACCTGGCATTGGGGTGCCATGTGTGGGTGGGTGAAGTGTTGTGAGGCAGCCTTGATTGCGGGTGCTTCATGCTGTGTGGTCTGTTGCAGGGTCTGGGTTCTCCTCTGAGTAGCTTGTCTGCCCTGGTCCTGGTGGTGGGTTGTGTGGGATGTCCATGGGCTGTTGTAGGGCGTCGGTGTCTGGGCTGTGGTGTTCGTCTCGGGCATCACTGATGGGTTGTCTGTTCTGACCTGCTGGAGGTGTTGTTTGTCCCTCTGCATTGTGAAGGGGAGGTGTGCATGTTTGCATTGTGTTGGCGCCTTGTTCTTGTCGACATGCAGACTGTGTGACAATGTACATTGTGACTGTTTGGGCGGTGGTGGCTATTTGAGTTGGGACAGTGTGCATTTGGCCTACATGGCTGATCTGGGGTTGTAGGGGTAGATGTGCATCTCACAGTTCCCTGCTCTGTCCAATGTGATTGTTCTGTTTCTGTGCCTGGGTGGACCCAGTTTTGTCCCCTGTTCTGCAGTGTGGGTGTTGCACTTTGTGCCACATTGTCATGGTATGTGCTGTGATTGCTATGTGTGTGTGCTGCAGTGTGCCACGGGGATGGGGGACATGTCCCTGGGTAAATGTGGGTGTGCAGTGTGTTACACCTCATTGTGTATGTGTGGCATTGTGCCCATCACCCCCGTCCCCCCAGTCCCTGTTGGATCCTCACCCTGTTGTTGTTGTGTCAGGTCCTGTCGAGCTGTGTACGTACTCCCTACTCCTTGCACCCTCTCCACACTGATGACTGTGGCCTGGCTTTCCTCCTGCTCCTCCTGTGTTGAGGACTGCCACCTCCTGTCGCCGTTGCTGCCTTCCTGTTGGCAGCGGGTTTGTACCTGGTTTAGGTTGTCACGTCCTGGCGGAGCCTCTTGGCCTCCTGGATTGGCCTCTTGGGCTCTGCGACTCCATTCCAGGCAGTCTGCTTGTGGGTCATTTGCTGATAGTGTTCTGTCGCCTCCGTGGCCTTGGTCTTGTTTTCCTGCGGTCTGCACCCCGTGTTCCTCTCCATTTTCTCCTTGGCCTTCCCCGAGCCAGTTGTTCCTTGCTGGTGGTCTGTGGGGGTTGTGGGGTTCGCGTTGTACTCTGCGCTGGGTCAGGGTGCATGGATGTTGCTACGTGCTTTGGCTTGTTTCTGGTGTGTTGTGCCTGTGGTTTTTATGGTGCAATTGCCCGCCAGACGCGTGGGAGTTGCAGGACTGAGGCTGCTTTTCGCAGCTTTTTGTACTGCGATTGGCCTCATCGCATGATTTCTCGCGTTCGCGTTTCGCATTTGTTGGGCGTGGTGTTGATTTACACGCTGTCATTTGACGCGTTATCTGGTGACTATCGCATGGTACCGCCTTGTTGTGAATTCCACGTTGACATAGGGTTATTTTCCCGTGATAGGCTGCGTTATTGAAAGTTGCGTTACGCTACTCCTGCAGTAGTTATCACACGTTCTTGTGAATATACCCCCTTGTGTTTAAAAAGCTGCATGTTATTTTTCATGGTTTTGAATGATTTTTGTGAACAACACCTTTACAGTTGATGCCCTGGCAATAAGCCACCATTTTGGATGACGCGCTCTATTTATCTTTCTTTCAAAATAACAACAGGCCTTCTGTTATAAACTTATTTTCTACATGGGAAGTAAAATTGTACATACGAACATCCCCTAGGAGACTGGTAAAACTAGAAGAAATACTACACAAGCAGTCCATGACTCTCCAATTGCCTCTCTGTACTTAACTTGCTAGCTTGATAAACGTTAACTATTCTCAAAATGAAGTTGGAGTTCAAGTACAGAAATATATTCAATTATTATATCAGAAACCCTACGACACAAGATGCTAAAGCTATTTATCACCTGGCAGCCTCGATAAATCTGGCCAAGCAGGCAAATCAAAAAAACCTGATTTTACTGCAAAAGCAACATTTAAGTACGAAAGAAGACAAAAAAAACATATTAATAGTATAATAATAAATATCAAAAGAATAATCCACTGAGAAAGAAATCATTGTCTAAGGTTAGGTAGTAAGTGCTACCAAGGAAATCCATTTCAAATTTTATTCAGTCCATTGTCTATATCCAGCAATGTTCTCTAAGGAGCATCAGTCTTGTCAAGCCATCCCTCGCGGTTATGGCATGAACTCTTCCATGCCTGTCCACTTAAGATCATTTCTTGTAGGGTCTTTTTCAGAGGGAAGCATTTATGTCCTGGTCTAACATTCTCTAATTTTCACCTTACTTACTGGTCTAACAATTCTCTGAAAAGCCACATGCAATAAGGAAACGTTCTTCCGAAATAAATCGAAATTGTTAGAAACGGGGGTCTCTAGTTGTCAGAGGTAGGTACCTTTGTCCAAGTAGGGGCACTTCTTCCTAGTCAGGGTAAGGGGGATACACTTCTAAAATAACCCCTGCTCACCTCCTTGGTAGCTTGGCACGAGCAGACAGGCTAATCTCAGAGGCAGAGTGTAAAGCATTTGTGAACACATACAGTAATACAGTGAAAACACTACAAATGGACACCACACCAGTTTAGAAAAATAAGTAATCTTTATCTAAACCAAAACAAGACCAAACGACAATACAGTTATCAAGATATCCTTAAAAATAGGTTATTCACTCAAATAAAGTTTGTTATTACGACGTTGTGACAGATGAAAATCCCAAAGTACTGTGCCGACCGCGAAGTGCGTGGCGTCAGGCACGGAGTCAAGCTGACCCCCAAAGAACAGTACCTTGGAAACAACGAAAGCAAAGACGGTGCATGGCGTCGGGGAGGTGATGCTTTGTTGGCGCCGGGCGGCATAGGTTCCTTACAACCCCAGGGGAGGTGAAGCCTTGGTTCCTTACTGCAATGCAGGGGAGGTGAGATGTCAGATCCTTACTGTGTCGGGGAGGTGACGTCACGGTGGCGGCGAGGCATTGGTTCCTTACGTCGATGGATTTGGGAGTCACCCACGTCGAGTATAGGCTCTGCGTTGATGAAGCCACAGCGTCGGTGAAGTTGAGGCTGCTGTGCGAGTCGGGACGGTGCTTCGTGCTCTTCACGAGCGGTGACCTCGGCTCTGGTGCAGGCAGCGGCCTCGGTGACGGCTTTGGAGTCGATGTGGCATGGCGTCAGCAGGCGTCGTGCCTATGGTGCAAGTCGGGGCGGTGCGTCATGCTCTTCACGAGCGGTGCCCACGGCTTTGGTGCAGGTTACGACGTCGCTCGCCGGCGTTGGTGTTGCAATTTCCTTCTGTGGCAACTGAAACAGCCGTTCCAGATGCAGAAAGACAGAAGAAATGAAGTCTCTGTGTACCTGAGACTGCAGAACAGGAGGCAAGCTCTATTTCAAGCCCTTGGAGATCTTCCTCAAGCAGGGGTGCACAGCAAACAGGAAAGTCCTTTGCCTTTCCTTGGCAGCAAGTAGCCACTGCAGGCCAACCCCAGACAGCAAAACAGCACAGGGGCAGTATTCCTCCTCAGTTTCTCCGGCTCTTCTCCTTGGCAAAGGTTCCTCTTGATTCCCAGAAGTGATCTAAAGTTCTGGGGTCTGGGCCCCAATATTTATACTACAAAATCCTTTGTTCTCTGTGGCAGAGAAGCCCTGTGCTTGGTCAAAACTGGGTCTGCCCTCTCTGGTGCAGCTTCCTGGCAGGAGGAAGAGACAGCATTGTCCTTGGCAGACCAGGCCCATTCAGGTGAAAGGAAATCTCCTCCCCCTACTCTAAATACAGCCCAGGTCTATCCAGCCCATCCCTGACTCATCAGGCTCTCTGGAGCCGCCACTGCTCTTCCACAGCCCCTGTCATCCAAAAGCCAGACATGCAATACACAAACCTAGCAGAGGCAAACTGGATGGCTATTTTCAAACACAGAATGTAAAAATCACCCTCACTAAAAGATGCATTTTAACATTCTGAGTTCAGGCATACTAAACTTTATTTTCCTACCTTGTTCCCAGGGGTATTTATGTTTATAAGATATTATAAACAAACTCCCCATTCTATCCTATGGGAACAGGTAGCCTTGCAATAGTGAAAAATGAAATTGGTAGTAATTTACTATCAGGACATGCCACACACACCAGGGCATGTCCTACCTTTCACATACACTGCACCCTGCCCACAGGGGTACCTTGGGCCTACCTTAGGGGTGGCTAACATGTCAGAAAAGGGAAGGTTAGGGCCTGGCAAGTGGGTACACTTGCCAAGTCGACATGGCAGTACTAGACTGCACACAGGCTCTGCAATGGCAGGCCAGAGTTACATTTACTGGCTGCTTATGTGGGTGGCACAATCAGTGCTGCAGCCCACTAGCAGCATTTGATTTACAGGCCCTGGGCACACACAGTGCACTGTACTAGGGACTGACTAGTAAATCAAATCAGCCAATCATGGAAACACCGATCCATAACAACTATTTACAAAAGGAGTACTTGCACTTTGGCACTGAACAGCAGTGGCAAAGTGCCCATAGCATCTAGACCAGCAAAATGGAGTCCAACACACAGCAAAAACACAGGAGGCAAAGGCAAAAATTGCAGGGGAGACCAACGCCAATTGTGCCAGGTTTAACAGAAATTTATAAAGTTGATGTAAAGGCATGACTGTACACTATATTGGTCGATAAATCAATCTGTCAGGGTTTGTAAAGCACAACTACTTATTTGTGAGGGTCTCAAGGTGCTGGGGGTGGGGGGGCAGCTCCGTTGAGTGCTCGGGTCATTTGAAGAGCCAGGTCTTGAGGTCCTTCCTGAACTGAAACAGTGTGGGGGCTTGCCGGTGGTGGAGGGGGAGGTAGTTCTAGGCCTTGACTGCGAGGTAGGAGAAGGACTTTCCTCCCGTTCTGGTCCTGTAGATGCATGGGACGGTGGCTAGAGAGAGGTCGGCTGATTGGAGGTGTCTTTTGGGTGCATGGAAGGAGAAGCAGCTGTTCAGGTATGTTGGTCCGGTGTTGTGCAGGGCCTTGTATGCGTGGGTGAGGAGCTTGAAGGTAATTATTCTTTCAAGTGGTCCGTTTACAATGTATGCAAGGAACTGACTTTCGCACGTTTTGATTTGCTGATTACATTTACTATCTTTTACTTTTTCAATTGCTTTTTTAGGAGCTTTTGAAATAGCACTGCTAGTCCCAGAAGAGTGACAGAGCCCTTTCCAACAAAGTGAAATAGGACAAGAATATGAACAACAACTGCACATGGACGGGAAATGACAATAAACACATTAGTGAGGCAAGTGAGTGGCTGGTATCAGTATAACACAAGAGCATTTAAAAGAAATATCTATTTGTAGTCAGCGTGATTAAGCACATATAGGGAACAGAAGTATAAATGTGCGGTATGCAAGATATATACATTTGTAATAAACAGCAGTTGTAGGAAGGAGAAATGGGTGATGATGTGGTTGGTAAATGCAGGAGATATGGGGTCACTTGATAAGCTCTATATCTACGTGGTGACAATTTGCCATAATGTTTCAAGTAGTGGTGCAAGAGACAGGTTTTGTACATTTGAGGTCAGAAGCAGCACAACAGTAGTACACCAATGGGAAGTCTATATCATTAGAAGGCATGAGCAAAGTGAGGTATGTTAAGTAATGTTATTGAGTGATCCTTTAGTTTCTCTTTGAAGATTTGAAATGAGGGAGCTAGGCATTCCAGATCTTTGGTGCATTGACTAAGAAGGTGTGCTGTTCTAGGAAGTTTAGATTTTCTTCGTAGGCTATGGTTTATACTGGACAGTTCAAATTCTTGTGCAAGAAAGGGGGGGGCATCCTTGTATGTGATACCAGAAGTGTTTTTTACATATTTGTATTCACATTTTCGATGTGAGAGCATACAACAGTGGACAGAATAACAGATTTATCCATCAGCAGATTAGTGTCCAGCAAGTCATCAAGATGATAGACACAAATCGAGAAATGACAATGAGCTCTTAAGACCATAGTGTGTACAGCCATGTTGAATCATGGGCTAAAGGGCTCATCTGAGGGTCAGAGTGGAGTGGTGGGAGGCAAAATGTTTTAGAAGTTATGCATGTCTGAGTCGTGCCCAAAAGAATAACCAGAAGATATCCCACACCCATTGGGTTCCCAGTGAACTATATGTACAAAATGTGTAATATCTCCAGTTCCTAGTAACTGCAGTCATGGCTGGAAGTGGGGAAGAGGATGGTAGTTTGAGCAGATAGCCAGCTTTTAGCAATAGAATGGAGGTTGATGATGTCAGGATCAAGCTTGTTATGTGAAGGAGGCAATCCACAATAGACCAGACAAGGGCCCCATATTTAATAAAATAATGTAGCCCGATCCAATAATCTGTGTGCAAAATGTTCATGTGTAGTTAGTCAGATTTCTGTCAAATGTTATGTTTGATTGGGAGCCATTAGCGTTCCACCAGTGCTCAAGGATACAGATGTGTTCTGTATAACTCCGTGGCCATCCTTCTCCTCTAGTGGGATTTCATGTCATCTAGAACAGAGAAGTAATATAACATGGCAGGTTTGGCAAATGGCTATAAATGGACAGTCACTGGTGGTGTGTAACACATGCCAAAACCCCGTTAGTATTTAGACTATCAAGGACAAGATCATAGAATGTGTCAGAGGTCACAGCCAGGTGATTTACATCTCCAACTGTCATGGTTCTGGCTGTCAATCCTTTCCTCTGTGCTACATAACCCGAGAGGCAAAGGAAGTATGAATGCATGTGAATGTGTATTCCTGCTATGTCACACGTGCTTGATTCAACCTACTGCTACCTCGTTATGAGGTTAGCGTTCCTGCGCTCTCTTTCACATGTTGCTTGGGAAAGCAACAGCATGGGTTGAACTTCTGGGTTACTCTACATTAAAACCTGTGTCATTCAACTTGGCACTGCTTCATATTTGTAGAGTTGTGGGCCACAGGCCCACATGCTACTAAAATGATAGACACATACACAGGGACTATGCTTTGTCAACTGCTTTGTTAACTGGCCACGAGCACATGCACTTGGGCCCTTTTATTAGCAGGCCCACGTCATTCATGACGCCTGGGTTGGATGGGTGTGGGGTGTGAGTGTGGCTAGCCCTCGAGGGAGTGACTGGTAAAACAAATGCCTGCTTAGACACTACAACATGTCCAGCAGGACACTACATTCCTCCCAAGCTTTATTCAAACCAAAACAAGTCCAACCTATGGAAACAACTATACACTTAGGACACCATTTAGTCTCTCAGCCTCGAGAAGCAATCTGCAGGACAACGGTGGACAGGTGAAGCTGGGAGCATCCGGGCACTTGGCACATGTCCATAATTTAACCAGTTGCTACTGGGCACAAATGATGAGTCCGGACTCTGTGGCAGCCTGTCCGTCAGATCAATGTCAACTTACACATTGGTGGATAGACCTGTGTGCTCTTGCGGTGATGCTCTAGGTGTCAAACAACTCAAATATGGTGCATCAGGAGCGTTAATGGTTCCCTCTAAAGAGCCTTCTCTTGGGGGCACTCTAGCATTATGACGACCAATCTGCCAGGACTGGGATGGTGTTGATTATGCTTAGGACGTTATCCTACGAAGCCCACTCTGCCTCTCGATACCTTGTCAGTGGAGCCACTTCCAGACCGTCTCTCGTACCTGGATCCCTTGGTGCAGGAATGTCCTTGAGTCCCTTTTGCCGGGCTGCCATGGTACCACGTGGACTGTGTAGGGTTGCTTGTGGGCTGCCTAGGGGCCTCTGCAGGATCACTGACAGGATCCAATGACATTGTTTGTGCAACCGCCAGGGTAGGTGACACAATGGTCGGTCTGCTTGTCAACAGGGCACAGGGGCGGATGGGCTGTCAGGTAGTCCCTGGACACTTGGGGGGATATTCACAAGAACGTGCGCTAAACATCTCCAAAAAATGTTAACGCAACTTTACACATCGCAGTCTATCGCGGGAAAATAACCCCGTGTTAACGTGGAATTCACAACACGGCGGTACCATGCGATAGTTTGCCGAAAATGTGGCCAATGTCCGCGATACAACAACCGCGATGGTGATAAAAACCCAAACCCCAACGCAAAAAAACATGCGATGGGCCAAACCGCGATAAGCAGCGCCAGGCCTGCTATACACACACGGCAGGCGGGAAAATCACTACAAACGTAGAAAAAACACACAAACACAAAATGACCAACACTGAAGCACCATGGAGGCAGCCGGAGCAGGCGCAGAGGACGAGCGGAACCCCACAAGCACCCCGGTCGACCAGCCTGGGACCTCGGGGACAGGGAAGGGCAAGGACAAGAAGAAGAGGAAGACGAAGTTCAGTCCGCAGGAGAATAGGATCCTGGTCATGGAGGTGATGGAACACCATCAAGAACTGTTCATCGCCTCCAACGAGTCATTGGGCACCAAAAATGGAATATGGCGGTCCATCGTGGACAAGGTGAATGCCGTCGGAGAGCACAAGAGGTCAATGGACGAGGTCAAGAGGCGATGGATTGACATCAAGCGCAAAAACAAGGAGAAACTCGCAGGCAACCAGAAGGCAGCAATGCAGACTGGAGGTGGGAGCCCAGCGCCACAGCTAGAGCTGGATGACATGGAGGAGCTGGTGTCGACAGTCATCAGTGTGGAGACCGTGGCAGGAGTCGGGGCACCGGACATTGCTCGACATGACACAACACAACAGCAACAGGGTGAGTAACCACCAGGTACTGGGGGGACGGGGGGAGATGGCCACAATGGCACACATGCACAATCAAGCAGAGCACAGTGCACACCCACAATGACTCTGGATCATGGCCCTGATCTACAGACTGTCACAATGTACATTGCCATGCTGTCTGAATGTGAACATGTACCATGCGGCTACATACATGTGGACACATTGTAACACAGCATCTCCCCTTCACATTGCAGGGGCACCGTCAACACCTCCTGCAGAGCAGTCCCAGCCACTCTTCACTGATGACGAGGAGGACACCACCAGCATCGACACCCAAGCCCTCCAAGACATCATTGAACTCAACTGCCAATCATCTCCAGGACCAGGGCAGCCCAGCTGCATCGAGGAGACCCCACCCACTCCACAAACCACCCAGCAGGAGGCACCCATAACCCCAGCTGTCTCCCAAGACCCCCCGAACAACACATGGCCTTCCAATGCCGTGTATGGAGGGCCAGAGGGAGATGGCTGAGCAGGTGCGGGTGGGGTTCGACCTCATGGCTACCAAACTTGACGCCATCCAGGGGTGTCTGAGTCCCATCAGGGACCACCTCCAGTCCCTAACTGACACCCACAGGCCGCTCCATGGTCTTCAACAATCCCTGGCTGACATCGCTGGAGTCATGACTCGGAGACAAGAACACCTGTCCGCTCAGAGTGGCTCCAGCGATCTCAGCCGTGAGCTGGCACACATGCGGAGGCTCATGGAGGACATGGTGCAGATGGAGGCGGAAAGGATGGCAGCCACCGCTGCACATCAGCAAAATGTAGCTGGGATCTGCCATGCCCTGCATATCCTCATCATGGTATTGCTGGCACAAGGCGTGGCGCAGATGAATGCTGCTGCTCCTACACCATCCACATCTCCGCCCCCTGGTGTGTCAGTGCCTCACAGTGCGGCAGGCATTTCCACTCCGGCACCTGATGTTTCACTGCCACACAGTGCGGCCGACAATCCACCTCCGGCCCCTGATGTGTCAGTGGCACACAGTGCCGCAGCCGGAACTGCACCACCCACAGGTGGGGCAGAGCACACATCCGAGGACGTGGATGGGCTTGAGATCAAAAGAAGGCACTAGCATTCATGTCCGCCACCTGGCCTGTTGCTGCTTGGTGCCGCACATGGCCCCATGACCTTCCACTGACCCCCGATACACTCTGCTGCACTCACCTTGGACCGCGACATGGACTGCCATATCCTGTTTGGTGACCAATGACACGGCGACCAGACTGCGGACTGTACCCTTCCTCTTCCGCTGTACTTGTCATTCCCCAATGGACTCTGGCTGGCCCTCCATGGGCCCATATTGTGAAGTGGGGTTGGCATGGCCCTGTACTGCTCCAGCTGCAAAACTCCACTGGATGTGCATTAAACATTCAGACATGCACTGCTGTGTCATGTCTTTCATCATTCATGTATGAATATGTGGATGAATGTAGGGTCAGTGATTCCCCCTAACGTCAATGATGCTCATCTAGTGGGATTCCAGTCACAGTGTGCTACATTGCCGATTGCGTTCTGGGTGCCGTAGACACTACAACAGGGACACACGCATTAGTCACTTCCTTGTCCGGACATGGACTGAACCACGCCCAGAGCCCCCGAGTTATTGCTGCAAGCCCTGCGCTGGTCCGGCATACACCAGGCCAGACCACTCCATTTACGCTTCGAGGGGGGGCCACATAGCTACAAGTCACAGGTTTACACGCTAGTGGTCTGCAGGTCACTGGTCTAGTTGTCAGCATGTCACGGCCACTCCCTGAGGGCAGGTTTGCACACACATCACACCCATCCGGCACAGTGTCACAGGCCATGTGACCCCGCCAATATAAGGGGCTGACAACGTTACATTCCCCACTGCCGGTGGTGACTGGATGACGGACGTTCCACGATTCTCAATCATAAAGGGCCCATGAGTTGTTGCGCACAGGGTTAGTGGCACCCGGAGCCATGCGGCCGTCACGGGCCTACCACCATGTGGCGCTGACTGGGGTTGCACAGGGTTAGTGGCACCCGGAGCCATGCAGCCGTCACCGGCCTACCACCATGTGGTGCTGACTGGGGTTGCACAGGGTTAGTGGCACCGAAATTGCTGAGCGGGTGTGCAACCTGCGATGATGACGTGTGCACTGATGTGGTCTCTGCCATTGATGCCTCAGGACTCAGCGTCATGTGTGGGGCCTGCTGGGCCGCGGTGCGGGTCCGCATGAAGTGGAGCATGCCATGGTGGCGGGACCTGGGCCTGGAGCTTGCACGGGCACATGGTGTGCCCACTGGTGGACACACCGTTGGCGGCAGGTGAGCAGTGGGGCCTGGGTGCGCAAGTGCGGACAGCCAGCGCTGGCAGGCGGGAGGGGGTAGGGTGCGGCTGCATGTGTGCGCAGGGACAGACAGGCGTTGTTGCCGTGTGCAGTGAGATGGACTTGATTGACTCTGGCCTCGATTACAGATTGCAGACCTGGTGGCTTGCAGTGTATACCGGCACGTGGTTGGAGACACACCGGTGGCAGCAGGTGAGCAGTGGTGCCTCGGTGTGCGTGGGCGGCAGTGTCCCTCCTTCTCTCTCTCTCCCTTCCTTTCCTTCTCTCTCTCTCTCCCTTCCTTTGTCTCTCTCTCTCTCTCTCTCTCTCCCTTCCTTTCCTTCTCTCTCTCTCTCCCTTCCTTACCTTCTCTCTCTCTCTCTCTTTCTCCCTTCCTTTCCTTCTCTCTTTCTCTCCTTTCCTTCTCTCTCTCTCTCTGTCTCCCTTCCTTTCCTTCTCTCTCTCTCTCTCTCTCTCGCCCTTACTTTCCTTCTCTCTCTTCTCTCTCCCTTCCTTAACTTCTCTCTCTCTCTCTCCCTTCCTTACCTTCTCTCTCTCTCTCTCTCTCCCTTCCTTTCCTTCTCTCTCTCTCTCCCTTCCTTTCCTTCTCTCTCTCTCTCTCTCTCTCCCTTCCTTCCCTTCTCTCTCTCTCTCTCTCTCCCTTCCTTTCCTTCTCTCTCTCTTTCTCTCTCTGCCTTTCTTTCCTTCTCTGTTTCTCTGTGTCTCGCTCCTTTGATGTGCGAATGACACACGTTCTGATTTTGTGCTTTATTTTCCAGGCTGTGACATCAAGATTGTCCCGGACGGACCCGACAGGAGTCTTCCGCATTGCTGTTTTGTGTTGTATTTCAATAAAGTTTTTGGTTGTTACTTCAATGATGAGTGTCTGTTTCTCGTTCTTCTGACCACACTTGTGTTTCTTGTTGTCATTGTGCGACATCACGCGCTTTTTGTGGCTCTTGTGTCGTGCACGGTATGTGTTTGTCCGGGGGGGGGGAAATCCGGCGGGGGGCCCTGGGAGTGGTGGCGGTGGGTGTTGTGGCCCTCATGGGTCTCCGAGCTGCATGATCATTGGCTCCATGGCATCTGTGGGTCTTCAGATGTGGCTCTGGCCTGGGCTCCCTTTCATACTGCAGGTAGTCGTCCTGCTTAACACCAGCAGAAGGCAGGTGTTAAATCCCTGCTGCTACCGCGGCTTATCACCTGTTTTTGGTTCGCATCGCAGATCTGGCAGTTCGTTGTGAATGTGGTGTAGTGGTGTTTTCGTGTGTTTTTGCACGGGAACGCCTACTCTGCATCTCATTAGGGTTAGTTGGTGGTGTCATCCGTGGAGGTAAATGTTGCGGCAGTTATCGCGGGAATACTGGTGTTGTCTGCAGTTTGCACCCGCTTGTGAATGGGGCGTTAAATCTATCACCTTTTTTGATGCGTTAAGGTGGAGATAACTCGGCGATAAGTCCTTGTGAATATGCCCCTTGGTCTCTCTCTTTGATTGGGGAGTGTTAGAAATGGGGGTCTCTAGCTGGCAATGGCTGGCGCCAATGTCCAAATAGGGACCCTTCTTCCTAAGTCAGGGCAAGTGGGCTACCCCCTTTGATAACCCCTGCTCAACCCTGTGGTAACGTAGCACGAGCAGTTAGGCCTATCTCAGAGGCAGTGTGTGAAGCATTTATGACCATGCACAATAAGGCAGTAACAACACCACAAAAGGACACAACTCAAGTAGGTATAGAAAAATAGTATCTTTATCTAAGGTTTAACACAAGACTCTCAAAAGCGTTTTAACCAGCCACAATGCACGTAAATCAGTAGGGACTTAAAAAGGCAATAACGTATTCACCAGAACGTGGCACTGACTGAGTTCAAGGCCTGGGTCTACGCGACCCGTTGCGCACCAGATACCTGCCTTTGGACGGGGACACAGCACGCAGCTTCTCGAAGAAGCGGAGACAGTGACAGGCGGACTCCCAGCGACCACAACTCTTGACTGCAGTGGTCCGCAACGTGCACTCACAATGATTCGGGCACTCGGGGACAGGCGGGCTCTCAGCGGCAGCAGCACGCGGCTGCGGCGGCCCGGGCTGGTGGTGGCGATGACTCTCGTCGTGCAGCTCCGTGGTGGGCTCACAGCGGCAGCAGCTCTCTCTTAGCTGCGGTGGCCCACAGGACGACTCACGATGATGCAAAGTTGGCAAAGGTGCGGGCACTCAGCAGCAGCAGCTCTCTCTTAGCTGCGGCGGCCCACAGGACAAATCACGATGATGCAAAGTTGGCAAAGGTGCGGGCACTCAGCGGCAGCAGCTCTCTCTTAGCTGCGGCAGCCCACAGAACAAATCACGATGAGGCAAAGTTGGCCAAGGTGCGGGCACTCAGCGGCAGCAGCTCTCTCTTAGCTGCGGCGGCCCACAGGACAAATCACGAGGATGCAAAGTTGGCAAAGGTGCGGGCACTCAGCGGCAGCAGCTCTCTCTTAGCTGCAGCGCCCCACAGGACAAATCACGAGGATGCAAAGTTGGCAAAGGTGCGGGCACTCAGCGGCAGCAGCTCTCTCTTGGCTGCGGCGGCCCACAGGACAAATCACGAGGATGCAAAGTTGGCAAAGGTGTGGGCACTCAGCGGCAGCAGCTCTCTCTTGGCTGCGGCGGCCCACAGGACAAATCACGATGATGCAAAGTTGGCAAAGGTGCGGGCACTCAGCGGCAGCAGCTCTCTCTTAGCTGCGGCGGCCCACAGGACAAATCACGATGAGGCAAAGTTGGCCAAGGTGTGGGCACTCAGCGGCAGCAGCTCTCTCTTAGCTGCGGCGGCCCACAGGACAAATCACGAGGATGCAAAGTTAGCAAAGGTGCGGGCACTCAGCGGCAGCAGCTCTCTCTTAGCTGCGGCGGCCCCCACAGGACAAATCACGAGTATGCAAAGTTGGCAAAGGTGCGGGCACTCAGCGGCAGCAGCTCTCTCTTGGCTGCGGCGGCCCACAGGACAAATCACGATGAGGCAAAGTTGGCAAAGGTGCGGGCACTCAGCGGCAACAGCTCTCTCTTAGCTGCGGCGGCCCACAGGACGAATCACGATGATGCACACCTGACACAAATGCGGGCACTCAGCGGCAGCAGCTCTCTCTTAGCTGCGGCGGCCCACAGGACAAAGGATGATCTCGACCAGGCTGGCACAACGGCGGGCACGCAGCGGCTACAGCTCTCTCTTAACTGCGGCGGCCCACACAGATTCAGCGAAGATTCCGAAGGTTCAAATTAAGGCGGCCCACACAGAGTTAACAAGGGTTACCAGTCCGCGTTCCTCACAGTAGAACTAGAGGCTTCGGATTACTCAACGGAGGCCTCATCTGCAAGTAGAATCCCTCGCACAGGAATTCAGACGGCTGATGGGGTGAAGTCTAATGTCCCTGAGACTTCAGCAGGAGGCGCTCTCAATTCAGGCCCTCGGGTAGTTTCTTCAGCAAGCTTGGTGAAAGTTTCAAAGTCCTTTCCTCTGTTCACTCGGACAGAGTTTCATCTTGACATCCAGAAGGAACACACTTGAAAAAGGTTTCAGCGCAGCGTTTTATACCTAAAAAGTCTTTGTTCTCTAAAGTCACAAATCACTGAATCCAGCCAGAACCAGTTCGGTGGGGTCGGGGAGCACTTGGTTTATGAGGCGACATCCTGCCCTTTGAGAATCAGGGGGTCTGCTATCAGACGCCCAGTGGGAGGTGGAGCCATCATTCACCTTGCCAGGCACGGCCCTGCTCAGATCATAGAGTCACCCCTCCCCATACTCTAAATGCCGATCTCTCTCTCCAGCCAGGTCTGACCCAGCTGGCCCTGCTGCTCCAAAACCAGACGGCCAATACACACACTAGCAAAGCCTACAGGAAAGCTTAGGCAAGAAAATACCTAGTTTCTAGAAGAGGCATTTTCGAACACGGGCTATGCAAATGATCCTTACTAAAAGATGTATCTCAATGTCCTGAGCTTAAACATATCAAATTCGAATTTCCTATCAGGTTCCTGGGGGCAGCTAGGATTATGGAATGTAATATTCAGCCTGCCCATTCTGGCCTATGAGAACGGATAGCCTCACAATAGTAAACAGTGAAATGGAGGGTAACTCGCTATTAGAACATGCTACACAGACATACTTTAAAAGCTGCTTCGGTTGGTAGCGCAAATCAGCGCTGCGGCCCACCAGCAGTATTTGGTCTACCAGCCCTGGGCACACACAGTGCACTTATACTAGGGACTGACAGGTAAACCAACCGAGCCAATTATGGTTATCTCAATTCATACAGTTATCTTTACACAGGGAGCATTCGCGCTGTGGCACTGATTGGCAGTGGCACAGCGCCCAGAGCATCTAAATTCAGCCAACATAAAAGATAGGAAGCGAAAAGAGGAAGGGAGACCCGCGCCAATGATGCCAGGTCTAACAGGGAGCCTTGGTCTTGGTGCTTTGCAGGTGCAAGGCTTCACCCTGGTGATGATTTGCACCTGCGCTTGATCAGGTGATGCACATGGCAATGATGATGTGGTTGCCATTAGACCTGGATGGCAGTTGGTGATAATTCACCTGGAATGAGGATGACTGGAGGGACTTTGCACCCATGTAGGTCAGTGTCTGTGACTGGGCTGTTCTTCAACAATGCCATCTACGGTCACAAGCAGGGATGCCCTCTGACTTAAACTGCTGACGCTTGGGAATTGGCGGTCGCACTGGGAAGTGTAGGGGGAGAGATGCAGTTTGCACTTGCTGGCAGCTTACATGTGGTTCTCCCATTGAGCTGGCTCCAGGGATGTCACACCGCCTTGGTGGCGGTCTTGTGTCTGCGGGTGCACTCTTGAGTCCTTGTTCTTCTCCCTTAGCATCTGCGATTGTGAGCAGGGGTACCATTTGTCTCAAGCAGCCAATGCTTGGGAACTGACGGTCACACTGGGAAGCGTAGGGTAGAGATGCAGTTTGTGCTTGCTTGCGGCTTACGTTTGGTTCTCCCTCTTTGCTGCCACCAGGGACTTCGCTCCCCCTCAGTGGCTGGCTTGCATTTGTAGGGTGCTCTCCGGTGGTGGCCGGGTCTTGGTCTATTCACCCTGTGATCTTTTGCATCTCTGGTTGTCCAGTTCTTCAGTGTGACCGATCTGGTCACACTCCTTTCTCTCTTCTCCTTCTCATTTCTTTTTCACAATGTGGTGTCGTTCCATGCTCCTTCTTGCTTGCAGTGTGATGTGGCGTTCGGCTACGTGATACTTGTCTTCAGTGCACATGCTGTGGTGGCAGCTTGCCATTTGGAGTGTGCGACTCTCCTCTTGCCTGTCTTGGGCCTCTGATGACTCCGTCTTGAGGCAGTGAGGGGGAGGACACTCTGGGCCATCATTGGCCCACTGTGGGGCTGTGGTAGTGCAGTGGATATGTAGAGGCTCTCCCTTCTGCATTCAGGCCACGCTGGGACTTTACTACCTTTTTTTCTCCGGAGAGCGCTGGTGGCGCTTGGCTTTGCACCGTGTCTCTTTTGCAGGCACCTGGCGGTCAAACAGGCTCTCTCTGTGACACTGTCTCTTGGAGGGTGCTCTCTACTGGCTCCCTGTATGCTTGCGTCTACTTTCTGGAAGTGGTGGCCTGAAACAATGCGCTCCTTGTGAATTCTGAACTGTGGTTCTCTGGGTACGGTGGTGCAGAGTCTGGCTCAGTGAGGATCAGCTGTCCTGGTAGGCTCTGCGTCTCTCTTGCTCCTTTGCCTGTGTGAAGCTAGTCTCCATAGCTTTCCTGAGTGTGCCCGGCTTCACACAGTGGGGCATATTTACAAGAATTACTGGTAAGCAGTTTTCACGTTGCTTAGCGGCAATTTTTTATTGCTGCCGATTGCCAAATCCTAGCGCTATGTTTGCGATATATTTACAAGCTATCGCTACATGGCGTTAGGATCAGCTAGTGGCTGGGAAAATTGTCGCTAACACTAGCGTCAAGGCGATAGAAAAATACACATTAGCGTTAAAAAAGTGCCGGCCGGCCAATTAGCAGCAAAAAAATTCACGTTAGTCAACCTAACGTCACTTTTCAGCATCTAGAGGGAAAAAGAGCTTACAAATACACTTCTAAGGAAAAAATTAAATAAAAACACCGGAATGCAGAATGGAGCAGCCAGGACCAAGTTCAGCACAGGTCAACAACCCCCCAAGCCTCCCAACAGCCAGGATGACCAGCCAGTGTCCCAGGGGAAGAGGAAATGCAGATTCGGGGCCTCATTTATGAAAAGCGGTGCATCACTGGGGAAAACCAGTGATGCGTCACTTTTCATTGCACCATCCTTGTGACACCATGGATTCTCCACACTTACAGTACGGTGCTCCATGTCGCAAGGACTCGACAGATAAGTCAGGAATCCTGATGTAGTTGGTGCCGCAATAATGACGCATTGCTGGAATGTGTCATGCGGTTGGGTGGGTGCAGCTCGTAGGGCCCCTCCTGCCAAAACATGCCCATAATAGTAATCTGTCAATGAAAATATGAAAAGCTCTGCGTCTCTCCTTACGCTTGCTTGAAGCAGGCTAAAGGATTGTGACGCAGCCAAGTCATAGCAGTGGCGCAGTGAAATCTCATAGATTTCACTGCGCCACTTCTACGAGGCATTTTTTATGTGGAAACGCCCACCCTGTTTACATTATATCTGACACAGGTATAATGTAGTGCAGGGCTTTACAAAGTGACGCATCTGCCTAGATGCGTCACTTTGAAAATGGGGCGCAGTGTGGCGCTTTATTTACGCCCCCTCATCACAAAAAAGTGATGCAACTCAGGCACAAGCCCTCATAAATAAGGGCCTCAGTCAAAAGGAGAATGAGATCCTGATTGCGGAGGTGATGGAGCATCAACACCAGCTCTTGGTCAGCTCCAAGGTGTCATTGGGGACCAAAAACGCTATATGGCAGTCCATAGTCAACAAAGTGAACTCCATCGCAGAAGTCAGAAGGGCACTGATGGACTGCAAGAAGACTGGCATGATATCAAGTGCAAAGATAAGCAGAAACTGGCTATCAATCGACAGGCTACATTGCAGACCGGAGGTGGCAGTCCATTGTAGTTTGTGCTCATTTTTTTGCAGCTAACGGTTTAGATTAGATTTTCCTTTGACAACTCATGCACTTTGCGAGTTTTTTCCATTGTGGCTATGAAAACGTCACGCTAACGTGTAATGCAGTTAAAAAATTAACGCTAAGTGGTATGTGACCTGTATTTGAACTATTTTTTCAGCAGTGGCATGCCTGGCAACAGTCAATGGCAATGGCATGTGACATATGTTGTGTATGTGGTTTTCATTGGTCAGATGTCTTTGTTTCTAAATGTGTCCAGGCTCTCAACATGCAAACATTTACAGACGCATGCTGTGTCATACTTCACAATTTTTGTTTGGCAATGCATGCAATTGTACAAGTTATACTGTTTTCCTTATGTTGTATGTGTGACAACATATGTGGCAAGAACTTACCCCATTCCAGTAAGGTGTGTACCACTGTCATGGGGTTCAGACACACACATATGTGTCAACCAAGCATTTACTACTTTTTCAAAGATTTAGGTGCATGCATACAATGCACAAACGCTAATGGGACATCAATTTTGTTTATGTTCTTGTGGTTATGAATAACATCCCCATATTTACAGGGTTCCGTAAAGCCAGTTAACGTGGATTTATGACACGATGTCCATATTTGCCTTACCATAGCAGTCTGCTACAGCAAAGGGGTGGACAATTGATGTTGTGTTGGAGGTTCCATCACAACTTCCATAGCTTTTGATGCAGCTCCAGATCCACATATCTGGGGCTGTGTCAAATTTGACAACTCTGAAAATGCGATGTTAGACAGGCAAGACTAGGAGACATGTCTTTAGTTCTTGTTGTGTATTTCAGCTCATTCAATGTGTGCTGCATGCTCCAGCACACATGGATGAGGCAATTCCCCTTTCTAGATTATTTTTGTGCTGGGAGGTGTCTCTTCATGCAAAGAAAATATAACCATACAGCGCAGTCACCCTTGCTACATGGCACAAGTGGGCCAGCACTGGCACTGCCCAGATTCGTTGGCACCAGTGCAAGGGCACGCACAAGGCTGCTTTTAAACTGACCTCAGGCTTCAGCAGTGCACACATGCAAGTGCAGAAAGGCTGCTGGCCTCTAAACTACCATGCCCTATTATTTACTAGGTACTTAAATGTAGTTTTAACCCCCCTGCCCTATTATGTACTAGGACCTTATAGGGGAGGTAATGTCAATCATAAGAGCACCCTAACCCATAGTGCACTCTAGTGTATGTAGGTGTTTTCACTGTATTCTAAGTGTGTCTTCAGCATTGCACTGGCCCTGGGCATGGTTAGTCAGAGCCCAGGGTCAGTCAGAGTCAGTTACCACCAGTACCAGTCTTCAAAAAAATTGGAGGTGCTCAGGGCACAGGATGACTTTGCAACACTACCTCATCCTTTTCTTTGTCACCCTCCCCACCTTCCAGGTGATCTTGCTTACCATTGTCATGTAGCTATGGGACTTCTATCTTCACACATATGTTATGTGAGATGCAGCACACCAAGATGATTTCACATACCATTGGCAGTGAGAATAGCAGTCTTCCCTCAGATTAATCTATGCACCGGAAGCAGGATATCTTGACTCTTAAACTCAAATGAATGATGAACCTGGTGCTGCATAGGGCACAACACACCAATCACATAGTATTTCCCAATGGTGACCATCTGCATTTTGTAGTTGATATGCACTACATATTTACTGGGAACAAGTAATGTCATAGGTAGTGTCATATACTCCGCTAGGTGATCGGTTTGTGTGACATTCTTAAGTGTATCAACCACAGTATGCCAGAGGTGTAATGTTCAAATGAGATTCACAGAGCTTACAAGATGTTAGTTAAGTGACTATTTATTTATATACATACTCATGATTTTAATTTATCCATATTTTGATGTGAATATTACATTAATGTGTCAATCTTCAAAGAAATTATTCATGATTACATCCCTCCTCCGGGTTGCTGCTGTTGTACTGGCAGGTTGCCTCTGGTCCTCTTCTTCTTCCCCTCCATCCTCTAGATTTTCCTGATCAATATTGTCCTCGGACAAAGGTGCATTAGTCCAGACACATATGTTGTGTCGTATACAGACAAATATGAATTTGCATATCAGTGGTGGTAAGTATAACAGTCGACCGCCAGATGTGTCTAGGCACCTAAAACGGTATTGGAGGACACCAAAGGTCCTTTCCACTATGGACCTGGGGCGGCCAAGTGCAACACACCTTGGGGCTTTGACAGTATTTGGTATCCATTCATTGTGTGTCTGCACTGGAAATAGCAGTGCAGATCTCCTCTATGACACTCACGATATGGGTTTGGAGACGTCGCTGTTAGCTGTCAGGCTTATGTTGGCATCCAGGACAGTGGGGAGGAACATGAAAAAGGATGCCTGTGATACTCCTGCCACTCTGGCAGTGGTATGTTGAAATGTTCCTGATGCCAGCATGTGGAGGACAGTGAGTAGCTTGGTCTGTGGAGGGATATTGGTGCAGCGCTAGGATGTGGGCTGCATCCCAGGTGCTATCTGGTTTAGGAGGCGGACAATGGACCCCCTCTTAAGCCTGTAATGGGCTATGACCTCCTCTTGCCAGAGGTGAATGAGGGTGATCCTCCGGCACTAGAACCATTCCCTTCTCAGGCACTGCTGTGGTGGTGGTGGTCATGACCCTGCTTCCCCCTGTCCTTGCACATTGTGCGCACTCGCACTTGTCCAACCTGGAGTGTAAATAGTGCTAGTATTATGGAACTGTCCCGCATGTTGGTAGTTTAACTGTCACAATGTATCGTGTGCTACTGATCTGAGTAATCCCTGGTGGAAATGGTTGTTTCATCCATTACATGTTTGTGCACTCTGGATATGTCCAACAATGATTGTATACATGAGGAACATTAGTTATGCGAAGGACATTAAGCATGTTGCATTCACAACCATGGCACTTGTCCACACAACCGGAGACACGCACACATGGCCTAATGGATGGTGACACATTGTCAGCACACCTCCATGTGTGGCAGCTCGAGTGCTAGTCTATAAAAGATGCTCAAACTACCTGCATGTGCTTGCCCTCGTCAAGGCTACCTTACCTTAGCGCCTCCTGTCTTCAGCGAAGATCTTCTCTGCTGGGCGTCTCTTCTCCCCCAACGGCTTCTGGTTGTGCGTCTCTCCTTCTTCCACAGTTCCATATGGCTCCGGAGAGTCTCTAGCCTTCTGAGGTTCCCTGTCTCCAGCTTATTGTTGCTGACATTCCGGTCTTCCTAGGTCAGCACGTCCGGCACAACTGCACCGCGAACCTGCAACAGACATAGAACATTCTCAGGTATTCTCGACGCCGCGTCTTGCGGTTGCTGTTTTGAACTTCCTGCAACATCGAGATAATTAGGAAAATATTGCCATAGAACGGTTTTGTTTCTTTTGAACATTTATTCTTCTGCGAAACATATTATTTGACCAGTGCAATTCTCTATGTGAACTTTATGTGTGCTACTGCCTTCTGTAGCACATGACAGAAGCTTTCTTCAATAACGCGAAGAACAGAATTTGCAAAATAGAACAAGTAAAAGGCATTTCCTCGTGTTGTTAAAGAGCGGATTTCAAGGACAGAATAGCTTGATTTATTTTCTTTTAATAGGCTATTGTGAATCTCCTGGCCCCCTTGTTCTTTGTGTAAAGCAGTGGACATAGGTGGGTGTTGTTCTGGAACTGCAGAATTCAGTCTGTACAATAAGTGAAGATTAGTGTCATTAATGCTCAATCTTTTGTTACAGCTTTTATATTAATCACTTTGACTTTCCACAAAAGGGGCTTTCAAGATTGATGACAAGTGCTACAAAAAGATCAAGATTCGAAAATAGTGCTATGAAGAACCTTGCTTGGTATGTTTGTTCCTTGTATACATGTACAGAACTTTTCACTGCACTTTGATTCTAGGGGCACTAACCATTTCTTATTCTACTACATATTAGATTCCACTGACATAAGAGGGCCAGTCAAAAGACCACCCCACCCTGATCCAGGGTGCCCTTGATCCAATACCTGTCCAGACGTAGATCCCGGGACCTGGATTCTCTTTTTTTGTTTCCTTTCCATTCCCCCTTCCCTTTGAGAGCTTCTGATGGTGCTGTTTTCCTATTATCACTGCTACCGAGGTCAGCACTTAGAGGGGATCGGGTCCAGTTGTCACCCAAAGGAAACAAAGCAGTTATTCAGGTGAGTGATGCATGACATGGGTGGTGGTCTCCTTCGTGTTCCTAGCTACAATAGCAGGAGGTCGATGGCGTCGTTGAGCTTGCCAAGGATGAATTATGGGGAGTTCTCCTATTATCCAAATGAATGAGGCCCTGCAGGTAATGCAGAACGCGGCGGCCAGGTTACTCTGTCAGGTCCCCAGAAGGGCCTCCATCTCAGGCTCGCTCTGCGATCTTCACTGGATTAGGGTGCAGAACCGCATCAAATTCAAGGCCCTAAGCTATATGCATAAAATCAAATCTGGTACAGCACCACAATATTTGAACGCCTTAGTCCATCCCTACCTTCCACCGCGCCTTCTTCGCTCTTCCACTCAGGCAAAATTTTCGGTTCCTAGGACCAGACTGTCGCGCATAGGCGGCCGGTCCTTCTCTTGCCTGGGCCCTACTCTGTGGAACTCACTCCCTACGTCTCTTCGGAATGAAACCATCTATACGAATTTCCGCAAATGCTTAAAAACGTAGTTATTCAATAAATAGTCTTCTTTCACTCGGCCCGTATCTGATGGCGCCGGGAAACCTCCGGGTAGCTGTGCGCCTTATAAAATTAAATAATAATAATAATAATAATGAGGCCCTAGAGGCACTTTTGCACCAATGGAACGCCACTTTTTGACATTCCAGGGTCGCAATGTGCCACAGCATATTTACAAGGCCATGTAAAGACACTTTACTTGGCTTTTCATGTCTTTGTAAATATGTGCCCCTTTCATGCAGAAACCTGCATGAAAGGGGCATTCTATGGGTGTTGCTGTGGGTGTTCCCACGCAACACCCATGGAATCTGAAGCATTCCCAGATTTGCGAAAAATCATAAACCTGGGAATGCGTCAGAATCTAACACCACCCCAGGGGTGGCGTTAGGGAGGTGCAGCTAGGAGAAATGTTTTATTTCTCCTCTTTTTTTCCTTTTTCTATGTGTGTTGCATTCTGATTTTGTGCAGGTGTTCCTTCCTGCACAAAATCAATTAGCCCCACAACGCAGGCACCCTTGCACCATGGTGCAAGGGTGCCTGCGTTGGTGCATGGCAGCGATTGTGTGCCAACATTGAGGAAAAAGACAGAAATGCACCATATCTCATTGATAGGGCGCACTCCGGCCCTTTTGTTTTGTCATAGGGAAGCGCCGCAAGATTCCTTGTGGCGCTGTCCTGTACCAAAACCTCTTAATTTAGGCCCCAAGTGGGTTTGCATCATTTTTAAGACCAGGTAATTTCTGACGTTAAAAAACTGCCGCTAATGGGACTTAGCAGCAGTTTTTCTTTTCTAGCAACATACAAGGAAATCCTTGTAAATATCACATTGTGTGTTTTGCGGGAGTTTTTACGCGGGAACGTCTACCTTGCATCTCATTTTCGGTAAGTCACGCCAACAGAAGTGGCGCTGTGAAAAACTCACGTTAATGCTAAAAAATGCCGCTAACTGGACTTTGGTGATAAAAAAAACTGCCTTAACGGCAAAAAATGTACGCTATGGCGACGTTAAATCCTTATAAATAATGCCCCAGTGTATTTTCTTGCTGCTCCGGCACTTGGCAGCTTCCCTGTGCCTCACTGGGGACTTGTCCCATCCAACACGCTGGTGACGTTTTCAGTCCATTCTTTGGGTGTAGGACTCCTTCACGCATTGCTGTCAGCATCTGCACGGGCTTCTGTGCGGTGTCTTTCTTAGCGCTGCCTAATCTCTTGGGGTGCGGGGCAGTAAGCAAACCTCCAGGTGGCACTACCATCACTCATGCACGGGCCTCAGCAGCATTGCTGAAGCTGTGGACCGTGCTTTGTGGCAGGTAACATCTGTGCAGGTAAGTTTGTGGTCCCTAGGCCCACATGCTACTAAATGATAAACACAGACACAGGGAATATGCTTCATTCACTGGCCACAAGCACGTGCACTCTGGACCTTTTATTAGCAGGCCCATGTCACTCCTGATGCCTGTGTGGCCAGCCCTCGAGGGAATGGCTGGTAAAACAAATGCCTGCTGAGACACTAGAACGTGTCCAGCAGGACACTACAGTATTCAGGGTCCGTTCCTGATTTGGTGTGTCCTGAATCAGCTTACAGAGCAGTCCGCTCTGTGTTTTCCGTTTGCTAGCAACGGCGTGGTGATTCTGCACGCCGTTCTCTCTACCGACATTTCGCCCAGCTGCTCCTTTTCAGCCCTGTGACTACTGCTGTGTGCCCGTAATACGCGCGCTGGAGTGCTTTCTTACTTTTGTTATTGGGTGGATATTGAATGGATGGATAACGGATTGGACATTTTGGCGAAAGACTGGATGAGAGAAAGTAAAGCTTAATCATGGTGGCTATGGGTGAATTAGAATGAAAAGATGAATGAATATTTGAGTTGCTTGGATGAATAAGCAAGGCAGCTCTTCTCATGGAGAGGGACATACTGCTCACCTACTTCACTTACTTTGTTTATTTAGGGTTAACAAAGCTATGGTTCAAAGGGGGGGTATTTTTTAAATTTGTGTTCTTCTCCCTTGACTTACTGTATTTGTTAAATGAGCCAGATGTATCCCACCCATCATTCATCCCACCCCCTGCCCATGGCATTTTGCCACCTATGACCAAAGCGCAGAATGGTTCAATTCAGGACTGCAGAGTTGGATGTACAATGTGCATCTGCTTCAGTTAATGCGGCATTTACAATGTTTTCAATGCATTGCAAAACAAACACTCAAGGTGTCTTTCCCTTCTCCCACTTAGTCACCTCTTAGTACTTCACTCTGTTTTTTTTCATAAGTTCTTCCATCCCAGCCAACCAAAAAATTGGAAAATCCATTCTTGACATATGCCACATTTGAATTTATAACCATGTGAAGGTAAAGGATTCCAGAATATAAATATTTCATGGTTTCCCATAACAGATGTATTTTACAGCTGTTCAGATTTTTCCATTTCGACTATGTCGACTGCAGTGACTGAATAAGCCAAAGATGACGAACCAATGATCAGTATAGTAACCTCTCTATTCTATATCAAAATCTCTACCCAACCCGCCTAATCCCTCTACCCTACCCTGCAATAGAGTAAGCCAAGTTTAATTTCCTTACTTACTGCCCAGCGAATTAATTTGTTGAAAATAATATGTCGTGGTGGGCGAGGCAAGTGAGTAAAGGGGAGTAAGTGCATTATTTGATGTCAAGTTTGGCGTATGGAATACACTGTGACGAACGTGCCAAATACAATCTATATAGCCTGTTCCTTTCCCTGTAGTGCAGTGCATCGTTAATTTTCCCCAGCATCTACTTACGGCAGACAGGATAATTAATATCTGCATTTCATACATGAGGTGTGTGACGTAGTATCTTATTTATTATTGATATGCCTCTTTGGAGTCAGGTTAGAAAGAGAAATGCATTTGGAGAAGAGCAGGGCCATTGGAATTAAAAATATATAATTGTCAACTACAACTGCACCAGCTGCAGACATTAGCAAAATACCCGACGTGGTGGCTAGCAATGAGCATGGCTCCATTATTTTAGCACAACATACAACTTCTACTCCATAGTGCATAATGCCATACTCATTAATGAAAGATCATTTTTTTCCCACTCAAAGTGTCTGTTTATAGTTACTTGAAAAGCCTTTAGAAAAAAAGAAATCAAATCACTGTTTTTTTTTAATCTAGTGTTTTTCTGCCTTAGTACTTTTCTTCCACACAGTCAGTGCTTTTTATGCAAGGCATGTGTGGGTAAAACATAAAATTGGCCTTGTGACTCTCCTAATCATAATCCCATCAAATTCCGAAGGCCCTAGGGGACCGGCAGTGTACTACTACTGTGCCACCCCGTAATTTCAAACAATTGTTTGCACAGAGCATTATTTACAATTTGTCTTTTTTCTTTCTGTTTTTCTCAATATAGCTACTCCTGCTGGTCCACCCGTAGCACCCAACACCAACAGGCAGAAAATAGTGGCCCATCTACGGCAGCAGAGGCTGAACTGCATACATAGGAATACCGGCGGATGGTAGTCCTGTAAGAGGAGGAGGATGAAGTAGATGCTTCTCAGCTGGGCCCCAATGCAGCCGGTCCCCCTCAGCCTCCAGTGTTCCGGCCATCCCATTGCCGGTTCTGCCACCAGCTGACATCAACTGCTGCCACCCCCTCCCACACTGACAACAGCAGGCCCTTGCTGTGGTGCATACTGCAGCGGCTGAACACCATTAAGAGCCGGCTCGCCACGATGAAGTAGAGCCTGGAGTAGCTCCGGACCCAAATACAGAATGCCCTCTTTTAGCCCTTTTAAAAAATGTTGTTTCAGTGGGAGGAATTTGTTGCGGGTGGAGAGTGAGGGAAGAGACTTGGCACTGGGTTTTATTCTTTGAGCATTTCAGATTTTGGGGCATCGGGCTTGAGTCAGTTTGTTTGGAGCGGTGGTGGGCATGTTGTGTGTGTGAGAGGGTGGGTTTGTTTGTAAAAAAATAAACGGTAAACTATATTTTATCGAAATTTATGCCTGAAGTAGTTTGTTTTACTTTAGTTTTCACTGTTGCCTTCAGTATTTAGGCAACGTGTTTAATGTAAGATTGTACCGCTTAGTTATAGAGTTATACCTCTCTAGCTATCTTGACTATTCAGGAGATGCTGCCATGACTGATATTGTCTACAACAACCTAGATAAATGATTACTTGTAGTAGCAGTTAGTTACTTACTAACTTAACTAGTTCACTTCACTCCATAGTTGTCTTACCTGAATAGATAGATGAAGCAATAACAGGGAAGGTATCACAGCTTTACAAGTGAGGTCCCACTTCAACCCAAGTGATCTTCAACTGTAGGATTAATCAGAAGGATTATCCATCGCAGGCAACTAAATGGAAATAAAAACACTGAGTTAGTGGGTTATATCAAAGCTTTAGAAATAATTGACACCAGACTACTACATGATGACACAACAAGAATTTCTGATAGTGATAAAATAATAAAAAAAATAGTAACTTCAGCAATGGGGAGCTACTAGTAACTTACGAAATCCTTGAGTCATAAAAAATCATTTCAATGTCTGGAGTGGACAAGTTTAGGTTAGCATGATGATGTTCTTTGTTCTATGTCTAAAGTGTGGATCACGTTTTATGTGCAGGTGGGTAAATGGGGCTAGCATGGGCTATTGCTCAGAAGATTCTGCAGTGAGTATATGTTGCTTTCACCACATCCGCCCCACCAAGTGTGTGATCCATTGATGGTTTAAGTTAAGCCACACCTCAATAAATCACTCAGCCCAGGGGAAGAGAGTTAGTGGTTTGATGAATGGATGGGAAAGGGGATTTGGGGAAAGGTTTGACAAAGACAAACACTACACAAGGACAACATTCATCAGGGCGATGAGCAGCACATCATTCATCATCAATCTGTTGTGGAAGGAAACGAAGGAATGAGTATGACAGAGTACAGTTAAATGCAGTGCAAACAGTCCTTCTGCCCCAAGACCCAAGTTATCAGAGATCTAAATGTTCTGTCTTCTAGGTTGGGCATGAACCTACCCACCCAGTTCTCCAAATATGCCTCTTAAAAAAAAAATTATACTCTATTACAAAATTAGGTGGTGCATCTGCATTCTCTTCGGGAATGTCCATCACTCTTGGATGTCTGTCTGGACTGGTCCGGTAGGTAAGCAGGAGTGTTGAGCTCAGTTTTCATCTTTCGTTCGTGCA
Organism: Calotriton arnoldi; assembly: GCA_963921515.1. Classification (NCBI taxonomy): domain Eukaryota; kingdom Metazoa; phylum Chordata; class Amphibia; order Caudata; family Salamandridae; genus Calotriton; species Calotriton arnoldi. Next base: position 373,803 of record CAWUFW010008975.1, read on the forward strand.
GAAGGCTAGAAGGCCTGCAGATGGTAATTTAGAAACTGTATTTTAGAGTCAAGGAGAAGGACAGAAGAAAGGTAAGCTTCATGAGGAATGTATCAAGAAGACTCAGAGGTCGAGCAAAAAAACAAGAGGGGGAGTCAGAGTTTCACTTTTGCCACAAGTGCAACATACATACACAAACACACACAGCAGCATTTCACAAAAAAATGCACCTCTCTCCATTCCACATAGCTGAGAACTAGGCCTCTGACTCTTGGTTTACCTTTGAACTTAAGTCGATAACTTCTTCTAGCTGTTGATGAGGTAGTCCCGCAGCTCCTGCCCTGAGTTCTTCCATCCACCTCCTGACTCCGAGTAACTCCATCCCAGACCAGTCATCATGACCCAAACAAGATAGTCATTTAGCGCACTGCTGTTGAAGAACAAGTAGAGAAACAGAATTGCAGTATTTTATATAGGTTTATGCTTGTTAACTAAAGTGACTGTTCTAGTCTCTGAAGAACCAGAAAAAAGGAGAGGACCCTGCAAGTAAATATTGCTAAGTGTGAAAGGGCCAATTAATATCAGGAAAATAATTATCGCCCATCACTCAGGCCCAAAACATTGCAAATCAATAATCTCAAGCAAGTTCCCACATTACAGTTCAACACCCTCCCTCACTGTCTGCCACCAATTGAATCATCAATCATCACTCACAATCACTCGATAATCAGATCACTCATTGGTGCAATGGTTACCTGTTCCAATCCAAGTATGGTGGTTGATAAACCATTTCCCCTTTGATACAAGCAACAGATTGGAATTTGTCAATTAGTAAATCAAACAATGGTCTGGGGCAGCCATCCTAGATGATTAAAGAAACAGAAGGATCATAGGAGTGGACCATACAGGTTAATTAATTTTCACTAAGTAAGTTTGTAAAGGCCAATCACCTCCAGGGAAAAATGATCGCCCATCACTCAGGCCGCAAACATTGCAAATTAATCATCTCAAGCAAGTTCCCACATTGTAGACATTGTAGTTCAACACCCTCCCTCACTGTCTGCCACCACATGAATCATCAATCATCATCCCTCACACAATCACTCACTCACCATTGCAATAGTTGTAGTTACCTCTTCCCAACCAAGCATGGGTAGTTTATGTATTAGGTATTAATCTTTGACGCAGGCAACCCATTGGAATTTAGAATTGCCACTCTTGTACATCACTGATTTGCTGGGGCAGACCTGCTAGTGCTAATTGATGCAAAAAAGGAAAGGCAATAGGCATGCGAAGGGGGAAAGCATTGTTTCCAATGTCATGAAGGAATAGTGGAGGCTTCTACAATGCACACTGGTCCAACTGCAATCCGTCAATATATGTGATTGAAAAATGATAGGGCAGCATAAATCTGAAATAAAAATCATAATGTTCCACTAGCTACTTTTTTACCCCAAAGATAGAAGCTCAATGAGAAATAATAAAAAATGTTCTATGGGGGCACTGGCATATTTAGTCCAGGAAGTAGAGTTTGTCTTCACCCAGAAGTGTGTCAGCTAACACACTTGATTCTGACCAATCATCTTGCTCCTCCTGTGCTGTTTCAGGAATCGTTGAATTGTGCGGTATGAAATGTTGCCTCATTTTGATCATAGTCAATCTCTTCAGGTTTTAAGGCAAGAGACTTGTTCTTCTCACTGTAACAACCACACCATCTGCACTGAACACATGCTCTGTAGACACACAGGACAAGCTAGATACTTTATTGCCAGCCTGCTGAGCTTTGGCCATTGGCACATCTTCCCATACCAATACATGAATGGATTTTGATCTGCAGAGACCTCTTTTAGATTATCCAGAAACTCTTGGAACAGCCTATGGATGGTCATTGGTGCTGCCACTTGGTCAACCTCATTTGCCATTGCCTCTAAACTGGATTTAAGCCATGCTGATTAAAACCAATACAATGCAGAGGTTAGGTCCAATGCTTCTGTTGCTGTTGTTGCCGGTATTCTGGTTGATGGTGTTGTTGGCTGCTATGAGACAAGACTGTTCTCTCTGGAAGTTGAAAGTGGCACCCCAGAACTGGGGGGTGGGCCTCCAATTCCAGCCGGTCTTCTTCTAGTTCTCTGGCTTGCTCAGCAATCCAGGTCTTGTATTTTAAAACACCCCCTTCAGAAAAAGAAATGAAAGTGGGCAGAATTGTTTTGTACCGTGGATCAAGTAGTGTGGCACAGATGTACTCTTTGGACCCAATAATGTCATGTTGAAGCCTTGTATTACAAGCCAAGTGAAGGATTAAGGTCTCAACCAAGGCATGCACTTCTGTGATTTCATTCACACCTGCAGGGGGCGCACCTTCCAGACACCTTCTTTACCTGGTCCTATAAGGGATGCAACAACGGGACAGCTTGGTCCATGTACTGTCCTCTTTACTATACTCATGTGTGAAAAACTCAGAAAGGAGGAGTAGCACCTATGTCAGGCATTTGACTGGACCCCATTTGTCCTCATCCATGGTCATAGCTTTCCCAACTGCATCCCCTCCTCTTAGAATAACATAGTCATTGATCTGTTTTTACTGCTCAAAGAAACTTTGAAACATGTAATAGGTCGAGTTCCAACAGGCTTTAAGTGGTGCCCTAATGTTACGCTGAATAATCCGCAACTGCTTCCGAGTTTTAAAAGAATGGCTGAAATGAGTGCAAAGTCTTCTGCAGGTGGTCAATATGCTGCTGACTATGTCTTCTTTTTTGAGAAAGTGTTGCACCACCAGGATGATGCAATGTGCCAAAGACAGGACACCGAAATAGCCTCCGTCTGACATGGCCTTGACTATGTTACTGCCATTGTCCATGGCAACAAATCCAATTCTGAGTCCTCTGGGTTGCAACCATTCATACACTTTACTATTAAATTCATCTAAGATGTTTACAGCTATATGTGATTTCTCCATGGCAGACATGGCCACTGTTGCATGCCACTGAACACTCTTAAAACTTTCTTTAGTTCCACCACCTGCAGATGTCTTTTGTTTTTCCCCCGCAAAAGAGATCCAGTGTGTAGTGATGCACATTTAATCAGTCGCCTGACAACTGGTCCACATGTCTGTTGTCAGCACTGGGACATCAACTCGGCTAAAGAGGTCCGACTTGGAACCTTCCATTTGGTCCGTTGCTAACATTTTTGCTAGCTTTCCATTGTACAAACATGCGGTTGGGTGGGTGCCACTCGTAGGGCCCCCCCTACCTAAACATGCCCATAATAGTAGCCTAGATTTTCTTATTTTCTGGGGCCGCTGACTCAGGCGTCTTTCGAGAAGTAGATGGTGGTGGTAGACTCAATGTGCATCATGGTGGGGCAGTCACTGTATGCCTTGGTGTCTACATCTCACTCAGAGTCTTGTGTCATTGTGAAGCCACAGAGGTGGGTGATTCTGTTGGGGTTAGGGCTGCCTTGTGTGAAGATGCCACCCTCTTCTTTCTCATCATCATCTCCCACCGTGATTGGGCTTGTTGCTGATGTTCCCCAGCTCTCCTCACAACCACGACCATGTTCAGCAATTTTTTAAGGTGCTCCTCCCATTTGATTGTGTGGTGTTTTTTCAAATGGGTCGTTTGGCCTCTACGAACATTTGTGTGGCAACTGCTGCATACTGCAATGTGCTCCCCCTCTTTGCTAACCGTAAAAAAGTCCCAAACTGGGGAGAAGTACTTTTTTACTGTGCCACTGCCTGAAGAACTGGAGGTAGATGGACATGTCATCAATTGCCTCTCTGCTTCTCCTGAGGTAGGGGTTGGTGCAGGTCTTAGCTGGGGCTTTGCAAATATGGAAGCTGGTGGTGTTACCTGTGCCACATTTTATTAGAGCAGGTTGAATAGCAATGTCAGACTCCTCTGTGTCTTCTTCCACAATGACTGCCTCATTGTCGTCGTCGTCCTCCTCATCATCCTCTTCCATAATTCTAAGTCTTTCATGAACTTTTCCTTTTCCCTTGCCTCTCCTGTTGTCTCCTGGACTCTGCCGGGGTCCACCCCATGTTCCCATTATCATCATCAGAAGAGGTGCGTGGAGAAGATGGTAGACTAGTACCCTTCCTGTTCCTTGCTGGAGATCTGTGAGCCAATGATTCTAAAAGAGGAGGTTCTTGCTTGGAAGGAAGCTGAATTTACGGTTCTGCTCCAACATCAGGAAAATGTACTATTGCTTGCTGCGGCTGCTGTCCACTTTGCTCTTTTTCCTGAAACGATTGTGTACTACTTTGCGAAAGGGACAAATCCAATTCAATGCCACTACTCGTCTGCGTCGCCATGATTGCAGTGGCTGCCTCACTGAAAAACATGGTCCTGGGCTTAGGTTGGGGTGGTGCTGTTGATGCAGGAGTGCTGCTCTCAGCTTCTTTCCTGGAGGCCAGTGAGGGAGGCACATGACGTGGTGGTCCAGAAAAGGTTTGGGGCGACATGCCACTGGTGGGAAGCTGCTTCTTCTCACTGACCACTGTATAGGAAGCATCTTTTTTTGGGGCCATGTTAAAGCGTTCAGTTGGCAGTGGCACTAACCTGCACAAGTGGAAGAGATTGGAGGACTGACGTGTGACTGCACAGGCCTTCTGTTTGGCAGTACTGTGGGTGATGTCTCTTCTCTTGTGCACCTAAATGCAAACAAGCAAGAAAAACATTTAGGGCCAAATTACGACTTTGGCGGAGTGTGCCACTCCGCCGAAGGTCTCTGCTGCCCGCTGGATTACAACCACTTTTGTGGTCTGGCGGGCAGGCGGCATGGCGGTCCCACTGAGGTGCATCTTTCAAAGGCAGCGGTGCCTTTGAAAGAGGCACCACAATGGGAATGCCACACGGGGTTTCTTCATGGCATGGACTTGAAAGTCCATGCCATGCAGGAACCTGGGTGCATGCACACAGGGGGGCACTTATTGTGCCCCCCTGCATGCATCTCCAGGCTGAGGGGGCAGAGGGGGCCCTGTAGGGTCCCCTTTATTTCAGCACCGCCACCCTTTTCGTGGAGGAAAGACCTCCATGAAACCGCTGGCTGTCCTGAAACTTGTAATATGCATGGTGGTGCCACCTCGGCACCACCTGCATTTTACATAGCCCTTGACCGCCACAGCAACGCCAGGGAATGGCGGTTTCCTGGTGGAGCCGGCGGTCCAATTATGGTCCGACCACCCAAGTTGTAATTGGGCAGACGAACCACCGGTGCAGTGGTGGCTGGACAGCCCCCGCTGGACCAACACGGGTCTGGCGGTCCTCGGACCGCCAGACTCGTAATTGTAGTACAGACAAAAGCAACACTAGTGTAGTTGTTTTTTTACTTAGGTAACCACTTTAACATCAGTGGTGTGGTTTAACATCAAAACACACCACCATACCACATAATTCCCCATCAGAATAATACACAATATGCAGAATGATGGAGATATTTCCTTTATGTCCATATATTCTAAAGGAGACACCTGTGGCACTCAGGGAGCTGAATGGGTAATGGAATAGTATTTTTTTTTTAAGTGGAGGTCAGAGTGCACCTATGGCAGGCAATGTGGTTCAGGGGAGAATGGAATAATCATCATCATTACACAAGTGAATGATGCTAATGTCTACTCTAAAGTGCACCGCAGCCAGGGTACCTACAAAACTGAATGCTGTTGTGCAGCTGTGTGCCTATGGTGGATGGATGGGTGGATGATGGATTAAAAAAATAATTTACAATGAAAATAATTATAATGAAAAACGTTTAAAAAAAAAAAAAATAGAAAAATTATAAAAAATTAAAACAAATTAAAATTACAATTCAATAAATGTAAATTAAAAAAATATTAAGAAAATATAAATTAAAATAATTAAAATTAAAACAAATACAATTATAAAAGAAAGAAAATAAAAAATGGAAATAAAATAATTAACAATAAGTAAAATTGTCCTCAAGCATATTATTAAAGTGATATCTCATCCTTCCATGCAAGCCTATGGCAAGGGCACACTGGCTGGACGCACAAAATGGCTGCCAGTCAGTGCCTCATGGCCAGCAACAACACTGAGCAAGAAGGCATGGGGAACAAAGAAGACATGTAGGCCTATGGCAAAAGCCCGCTGGCTGCCTACACAAAATAGCCGCCAGCCACATGGTCACAGCAAAAAGCAAAAGGCCTAGAAAACAAAGAACACATGCAGGACTCAGGCAAAAGCACACTGACTGCCCACACAAAATGTCCACCAACCACATAGTCAAATAGCAAGCAAGGAGGCATGGCCACAACAAAGAAGACATGCAGGCCTATGGCAAAAACACACTGGCTGTCTATACAAAGTGGCCACCAGCCACATGGTCACAACAACAAGCAAGAAGGGATGGGGAGCAAAGAAGACATGCAGGCCTATGGCAACAGCACACTACCTGCCTACGCAAAATGGCCACCGACCACATGGTGAAACAGCAAGCAAGATGGCATGACCATAACAAAGAAGGCATGCAGGCCCATGGCAAAAGCACACTGGCTGCCTGCACAAAATGGCCACTGGCCACATGGTCAAACAGCATGCAAGGAGGCATGGCCACAAACAAAGAACACATGCAGGCCTATGACAAAAGAACACTGGCTGCCTACATAAAATGCCCGCCAGCCACATGGTCACAACAACAAGCAAGAAGGCATGGGGAACATAGAACACATTCAGGCCTATGGCAGAAGCACACTGGGTGTCTAAACAAAATGGCCACAAGCCACATGGTCACAACAACAAGCAAGAAGGCATGGGCAACAAAGAAGACATGCAGGCCCATGGCAAAAGCACACTAGCTGCCTACACTAAATGGCCACCGACCACATGGTCAAACAGCAAGCGAGGAGGCATGGCCAGAAACACATGCAGGCCTATGGCAAAAGAACACTGTCTGCCTACACAAAATGGCCGCCAGCCACATGGACACAACAACAAGCAAGAAGGCATGGGAAACACAGAACACATGCAGGCCTATGCCAAAGCACACTGGCAGCCTACACAAAATGGTCACTGACCACATGGTCAAGCAGCAAGCAAGGAGGCATGGCCACAACAAAGAACGCATGCAAACCTATGGCAGAAGCACACTGGCTGTCTACACATAAAGGCCACCAGCCACTTGGTCACAACAACAAGCAGGAGGCCTGGAAAACAAGGAAGATATGCAGGCCTATGGCAAAAGGTCACTGGCTGGCTACACAAAATGGCCGCCAGCCACATGGACACAACAACAAGCAAGAAGGCATGGGAAACACAGAACACATGCAGGCCTATGCCAAAGCACACTGGCAGCCTACACAAAATGGTCACTGACCACATGGTCAAGCAGCAAGCAAGGAGGCATGGCCACAACAAAGAACGCATGCAAACCTATGGCAGAAGCACACTGGCTGTCTACACATAAAGGCCACCAGCCACTTGGTCACAACAACAAGCAGGAGGCCTGGAAAACAAGGAAGATATGCAGGCCTATGGCAAAAGGTCACTGGCTGGCTACACAAAATGGCCACCAGCCACATAGTCACAACAAGAAGCAGGAGGCATGGGGAACAAAGAAGAGATGCAGGCCTATGGCAAAACACACTGGCTGGCTACACAAAATTGGCCTCCAGTCACATGGTCACAACAACTGCAATAACAACAACCAGGAAGGAGGCATGGCCACAACAAAGAAAACATGCAAGCCTATGGTGAAAGTACACTGGCTGCCTACACAAAATGGCCACCAGCCACATGGTCAAACAACAAGTAGGGAGCATGGAAAATAAAGAACACAAACAGGCCTATGAACAATGACTATACAAAAAAATGGCCCCTGGCCACGTGGCATGGGGAACAAAGACAAACGGTAGCTTATGGCAAACATACTCACACACTGGCCAGACAAAGAAAGGAGGCATGGTAATTGGTAACACAGGAGAAGACAGCATTAATTTAGCAATGCCAAAAATGAAGTCTAACTGGGCTAAAAAAATGTACAACAACACACATCCTCCAAAAGCATCAAATATATTATGCCACCTATACACTGTTTGCAGACATAAAATGTGAAATACCCCAAAAAACACATTTTGTAATTTAATCCAATGCCATCCATGGCCTAAATTATGTTTCAATTCAACAGACACCACAGAAAGAGTTGTTTCATGCACCCATGACTAGTACTGAATGAAATGAATATTTCAAATTTATTAAAAAACATGGAGAAAATGTTCTTAACTGTGCAACAAAAGACGAAAAATTACATGCAAAGAAATCTCGGCCCCTACTGAAACTGCAGGCCACCCACCACAATAAATGTTAAAAATCGAATAAAAGGAGGCGTGGCCAGCCAAGATGGCCGTGTGGATGTGATCCACGATGGCTCCGCTGCTGAAAAGTCAGCATTACGAGATAAAGTAAGAATCAGTTCATGCAAACCAGCAATTCTTACCTGGAGAAGTTCCGCGCCTAAGGTGAACCGAGTGGGTGAGCCTGGGAACAGCGAGAGACAGCCACATGTCGACCGATTGAGGAGGGTCGGAAACGGCCTGGTCCCGGCACGGAGGAAGGCCTGCACTCATAGGGGACGGGCCCGCGCGGATTCTGGCAGGAGCACCCGGTGCCAGGGGGAGCGCCGAATGAGCGGGAGCTCCTCTCTCCAAGTGGGGCCCCCGGACTGTCGAGCGCCCCGCCGTGTAGGAGGTGAGTGCGAGCTACACAACGTGCAACGTAGAAGACAAAGTGGTGCGCTTTCACGGTGGCAAACTGGAGGGTCCGGCTGGGGAAGCCGCGGCGGCCTGGGGGAGATGAAACGAAGTCAGCGGTGCGGAGTAACCGGCAATAGCTAAGAAATCCAGCAAGGGGCTCCTGAACGGAGGTCCGACACGGTGGAGCCATTCACCTGACTTCAACATGGCGGCCAGTCGTGACACTCCAAAGCAAATAAAGAAAACGGGTCCACTAGAAACAAATGAGGCAAACTAGTAGTAATTCAACCTAGAACAGAGCGGCAGACACGGCCCTGGGTTGCTCCCCCACTGGTCCACCCTAAGATTTCTTTGCCAAGCACCATGTCAGCTGGGGCCCCGAGGGGCTAAGGAGTATGCGAAGAGAGGGAAGGCGGCCTTGCAAAGGAGTGGGACATCACAAGAGAGGAACGATCTCTGGTAAGTCGGCGAGGACACTGGATGGGTCCGCGCTGACGGTGAGATCCTATCAACATAAAGGGGCGAGTTGAGAGCGAGGGACCATACTGACTACAAGCTTGGCAGGGAATATCCACAAATCCGGCTCAGAGGTAGTGGTGGATTCCTCTATGTCTCCCAAAAAACAACAGAGCAACAGAGTCTCCTCGTACTTCAACCCCATGGCCGCTAAAGATCTACCTGTACCCACAGGCGGGGGGAACACCATGGCTCTATCCAAAGAGGACCTGCTAGCCTCCCTGAGAGAATTTAAACAGGAACTGCAGGAGGAACTAAAGGCCGACATGGCGCAGTCCCTGGATTCGCTAAGGGCTTATTTCAGTGGCAGACTAACTACCCTGCAACAAGATGTGGACTCCATGGGCACAAGGGTGATAGACATGGAAACCAAAATCGATACGCTCGAATGACGAACGGAAAGCTTATCATTGACCACGAGGGAGCTCCAAACTCAGCTGCAAACGATGCTGCTGAAAATCGAGGACCTGGAGAACAGGTCACGACAGGAAAACATACGAATCCGTAATCTAGAAGAAGGAGCAGAAGGACCAGACCTTGAAGCCTTCGTGATGGGACTATTTGCCGAAACTCTAGGTGGAGCGACACCCAAAATCAAAATAGAGTGAGTCCACAGGGTAGGGAGGCCAAACCAAGGAGAGAAACGTTGTACTCGTGATATCCTGGCAAAACTGCACTTCTTTAAGACCAAAGAGGCCATACTACAAGCCGCCAGGAAAAAGGACACAGTGCAGTTCCAAGGATTCTCATGCGAACTTTATCAAGATGTAGCGCCCGAAACACTGGTGCGCCAGCAACTACTTAGGCAGGTCACAGAGAAACTCAGGAAGGACAACATTAAATACCGGTGGACCTAACCCTTCGGTATACGTTTTGAATACTGTAACAGGGAGCACCATATAACTGAGGTCAAAGAAGCATTTGCACTGCTGGGCCTCCCGGCCCCAGAGAACAACCAAGAGGGGAACACCGGCGAACTTCAAGAGGGCTCTGTGTCTGGAGTGAGCGTGGAAAACAATGGCAAAGTCGTCGCCCAACCTCCATGAAGGGATGAAGGCTGTCGCCGATTGGATGAAGATCAGCAGACTAAAACTGAACACGGAGAAGACAGAGGTCCTCATCCTCGGCTCCAACCCCTCAGCCTGGGACGACTCCTGGTGGCCAACGATGCTGGGAGCAGCCCCGACACCCACCGACCACGCACGCAACCTGGGAGTCATCCTCGACTCAACGCTCTCCATGGCCAAGCAAGTCAACGCAGTCTCATCCTCCTGCTTCAACACCCTCCGCATGCTTCGCAAGATCTACAGGTGGATCCCGACAGACACGAGAAGAACAGTCACCCAGGCCCTCGTCAGCAGCAGACTCGACTATGGGAACGCCCTCTACGCGGGAGCCCCGGCCAAGCTCATCAAGCGACTGCAACGCATACAAAACGCCTCCGCACGCCTGATCCTCGATGTACCACGCCACAGCCACATCACCCCCCACCTGAGGAACCTGCACTGGCTCCCCGTCGACAGGAGAATCTCCTTCAAACTCCTCATCCACGCACACAAGGCACTCCACAAGACTGGCCCAGCCTACCTCAACAGACGACTCCTCTTCTACGTCCCCAACCGCCAACTCCGCTCCGCCGACCTCTCCCTCGCCACCGTCCCTCGCATTCGAAGAACCACCACCGGTGGCAGATCCTTCTCCCACCTCGCCGCCAAGACCTGGAACACCCTTCCACTAAGCCTACGACAGACCCAAGACCTGCTGACCTTCAGGAGGCTACTCAAGACCTGGTTGTTCGACAAGTAGCAGCACCCCCCCCTTTTTTCTCCCCCAGCGCCTTGAGACCCTCGCGGGTAAGTAGTGCGCTTTACAAATTCTGTGATTGATTGATTGACAGAAGAAAGAAGGTGCTCCTGATGTACCATAAGAGACCCGATACTCCTATTACTCCACCAGAAACTGGCAAAATCCCTTTAAAGGCTCATGAAATGAAGGCAACATTACGATTCGTTCTCTCAACATGGTATAATAAGAGACTACTAACCAGACAAGTGCCAAATTTGAGTCTTCACTGTCAATAAATCAACTTAGGATCAACACCCGGAAACATTATAATAGACTCCAGGGGCAGACAATGGTCCAATTCGCCTAGAATGTATTTATTATTTATTTTATTTATTTGAAAAGTTTTATAAAGTGCGAACATGACCCTTGCGGGTATCAGAGCGCTGTACACAGAGGCAAAAGCATAAATATACTCATTACATTAGAGGTCAACACTGTGAAACAACAAGGAGTACACACTCAAGATCAGGGACCGGGTAGTGGGCCACACTAGTTCAAATTCTCCTAGAGTGCAAAAGATTTCCTGTAACATTCAGCAAAACAATCAATAATGACTTGACAAAACATAATACAATAAATGACAAATCTGTAGTCAGCCCAGCTAGTATTGTTCCGTAAGGGCCCTAGGGTAAAATAACAATTTACTAACCAATCATAAAATAAATAGAGAACGATATGTTGGGATAGATGTCAAATCTGTCAACAAGGGGACTTGAAAAAGAGTACAAGATGAAGCCATTAATGTATGACAGACACCACAACGGTGATCTAACTCGGGGGCCGGTTGCCCCAATGTTAACTGTGTTCAAGAATGATAATCTCCTTTCATTCTCTCTCTTTGCATTTTTCCCCCTTCTTTTTTTTTCTTTTGGCAGGGACTTGGGTGACAAGGGTAACATGGGTGGAACAAAGAGAGGCTACGTACACTGGAGACACAAGAGCGAGCAACAGGGAAGGCCTGACTATGGGCAGAGACTGGCGGAGGAGAAGAGAGGGAGTGGGCGGACAAGGCGAGAAGAGCCAGGGCTAGAGAACAGGTATACACAGACACAATGGTGATCACGACTCTATCTTGGAGTGTTAAAGGTATGAATGCCCCTGCCAAATGCCAGAAGATCTGGAAATACCTCACTGATCAACACTATGATATTGTGGCTCTACAGGAGACCCATCTCAAGAGATCAGAAGATCACAGACTAAAGCATAAGACATACCCTTTGATATATAAATCCTCTTCCACCACAAAACACAATGGTGTCGCTCTTCTCTTCCACGCCTCCCTCAAATTCCAACCAGAGGATTACAAAACTGACAAGGAGGGGAGAATAGTTCTGGTGAAAGGCTGGGCAAGGGGGAGACTCTGTACAATCGCGGAGATATACGCGCCTAACACTAACCAAGCGGGCTTCATACACAGCACCCTGACCCTCTGGGGGGTTTTTGCAGAGGGGGACATAATATTGATGGGGGACTTCAACCTCACCTGGAACTCTGGGATTGATAGTACACACTCACACAGAGCCCACACAGGCAGCTTCCCAAAGAATCTGAAGCAAAATATTCAGGAATACTTGGAGGGAAGCACACCCAGAAGAAAGGGATTATACCTTCTTCTCCCACTCTCATCGCACTTATTCGAGGCTTGATTTCATTTTCATGAGCCACACCTTAAGCAATCAGGTTTGGAAAGCCACTATACACCCTATCATTATCTTTGACCACACCCCAGTCCAGGCCTCCCTGAACTGGGCCTGCCCGAACCGAAATTTAGGAGATGGTTTTTCCCTAATGCCATAGCAAGAGACGGTAAACTGCGCAACGCACTACGCGCAACAATCAGGGAATTCTTCCACTTAAACGACCCCCAGGACACGACACCGGCGAACAATTAGGACGCGTTTAAGGCCGTGGTAAGAGGCCACTGTCTGACTCTTATGGCCACTCTCAATAAAGAGAGGACAACGGAAAGACTAAAACTGGAGGGGGACCTGAAAGCACTAGAGCAGACACACAAGACCAATCCCACTCTCACACTCCAAAGACAAGTCACGGCTCTGAAGGGGAAACTGCATGCGATCTACTCTAATAGAGCAGAACTGGCCCTGCTACGACTCAAACAGACCGCTTATGCACAGGGCAATAAAGTGGGTGCGCACTTAGCGCGACAGCTACGAGTGAAAACGGAAAAGGAATATATTGGGAATATAGGGGACTCTACAGACGTACAGACACAGGACGAATCAGGGAAGGCAAAATGCTTTAGAGACTTTTACAATTCCCTATACACAGTTGATCCATCCAACCCGCAGGCGCAAACGGATTATCTCAACACAATAGAACTCCCACAAGTCACATTAACCCAGAACGAGCATTTGAAGGAACCCATAATGGAGGAAGAGGTACAGCGGGATCTGGGGGGGGCTGAAATTGCATAAGTCTCCAGGACCCAAGGGTCTGACAACTCAGTTTTACAAAACTTTTAGTGCAGAGTTAATCCCTCAATTTACCACCCTTTTTAATCACGTAGCAAACACTAAGCAGGTGACCCACACTCTGAGTGAAGCTCTTATCACGGTGATACCCAAAGCCGGCAAAGACCCACAATAATGCAGTTCTTACCGCCCCATAGCCCTGCTCAACCTTGACGCTAAATTATATTCTAAGATCCTGGCCACTAGATTAGAGAACTTGATGCCGGGACTTATACACCCGGACCAATCGGGCTTTATTAAGGACAGACAGACACACGACAATGTGCGCAGAGTGGTTCACCTGATAGAAAAAACTACTAAAAAACAAATTCCCGCAGTACTTCTGGGCTTAGACGCCGAGAAGGCGTTCGATCGAGTGGACTGGTACTTTCTCTTTCGGACCCTCCAGAGGTTTGGATTCTGCTTAACCTTCATAAACATGATAGTGGCCAACTTTGCAGCACCAAAGGCTAGAGTACTGGTAAATGGAGTAGCATCTGACCCTTTTACCCTGGGTATTGGAACACGACAGGGATGCCCACTATCCCCGCTCCTATTTGCGCTAAGCATCAAACCGTTAGCCGCAAAACTGAGAGAGAATCAGGGGATTGCGGGGATTAAATTCGGCCAAGACGAACATGAAAATTTCACTGTTTGCCGATGATATACTTCTGACACTATCAGACCCGCAACGATCTTTAACAAGGCTCCAAAAGGAGTTGGAATGCTTTGAAGGGGTGATGGGCCTACGCATCAATTTGACAAAATCCTTCCTGCTCAACTTGACATTACCGGAAGTTCAAATGGGGGCCCTGGTGGCGTCAACACCTTTCCAATGGGCTAATAAAGATTTAACATATCCGGGTATAAGGTTGACCTCCAAAATCTCAGGGCTATTCGGAGCTAACTATCCCCCTCTTGCGCCAGATCCGGGCGGACCTTAAGAGGTGGGCACCACTCTACCTCTCCTGGCTCTGCAGAGTTCATGCCGTCAAGATGGTAGTTCTCCCAAAATTTTTGCACTTATTTCAGAGCCTGCCTATTGAACTTGAAAGAGATTTCTAAAAAGAAGCTCACAAAATGATAAAGAAGTTTATTTGGCAGAACAAACGGCCAAGACGTTTGCCCCCAGGGTTGGCGAATCTGCTGGCGTTTGCCCTTCTCAGGAAGCCCACTGATCAGGGAGGTCTGGCGCTCCCTGATTTGACCCTATACTACAAAGCTGCACAACTTCGTGTCATAGTGGAATGGTCCCAACGTGAGTCGGACAAACACTGGCTACACATGGATCGGGCGATCGCGGGAAGGTTAATATGGGATCTACTATGGAAACCAAAGTCGGATCGCCCGGCTAATGCCTACATAAGCACCCCCACCAAAACGTCGCTACAAACGTGGGACGACGTTCTAAAGCAGACCGATTGGACTTCGTTCCCCTCGCCGTTCACCCCGAAACATTACAACCCCGCCTTTCCACCTGTGTTGGAGCCGGGCCCGTTCGACGCATGGAGAGAGGGTGGGTGTCTCACTCTGACTGACATCTTCCATAACTGGGACATTTTAACAATTGAGAATTGCCAGAGAGAGTTCCACTTACCCAACACAGAATTCTTTCACTATCTTCAAATACGACATTGGGTTCTGCAAACCGGGATTAGAGAAGGGGCGACAAGAGAACTCACAACACTAGAACGCTTTGTGAAGGGAGCTAGCTCAGCGAAGGGGACAATTACTTTCCTTTACTCTCTGCTGTTACACACACTTTCATCTAGACAGCCAAGACATCTCGAGTTCTGGGAACGTACACTAGGCCAGGACATCACAGACACACAATGGAAAGCCCTCTGGAAGGATATAAAACGGCACAATCATTCGTTAGGTCAACTTGAGGCTCACTATAAGATACTATACAATTGGTACCTATATCCCACAAAACTGAAAAAGATATTCCCTAACACATCAGAGCTTTGTTGGAGGGGCTGCAGCCTACTGGGAGACTTCCGCCACATATGGTGGGATTGCCCAACAATTGGCCCCTTTTGGTCTGAAATCCTAGCGCAGTTTAAAGAGATACTGGGCTACCCCATTCCTACATCTCCGAATTTTGCACTTCTAGGCCTCCGAGATTCAGGTCTGAAATATCAAACAAAAGCTGATCAGGCAATAATGTGGCTTTGCTTAGGGGCAGCTAAAACGGCTATAGCGGCCGCATGGAAAAAGAAAGAAGCGCCATCCCTCACGCAATGGCATGCACGGCTATGGCAAGCTCTAACCATGGAACGGATGAGTGACATTTACGGGGACGAGTTTAAAAACTTTGAATACTCGTGGGGACCACTAGTCAGCTTTCTCTCGAGGGGCTTCCCTTTGACAACCTGCCCTACGAGGGTTAGAGCACCTGTTCCAAATTTAAGCTGAAACACTAATAAGATTAGAATCCACCCCAGAAGGTGATTAGCACCCACAAGGACACCCAGGAGCCCGAATGTCACAGTATATTAGGTCCTTTCCCTTTGTTTTTTTTGTTTTTTGCTTTCTCTCTCTTTTCCCCCTTGACTTCATTTTATCGTTGTGCTCAATGTCATCCTTGGTACCAGATTTAACTTTCGATTCGGATCTCATTATCCTCTCTTCCTTGCCTACAAGCAGAAGCAATAACACAAGCATTGCTCTTGGAAAACAGACTGGTGGGAGAGGGGAGGGTTCTGGGACGAAGGCTGGGATGATTGTATAGAGATTATGTTATGATCTTTTCCTTCCCATGTTGTACTTAAATACAAGGCGTTTCTTAGGTTATACATGAAGTGACAATGGCTGAGAAAATGAAGCAGGCTCTCCGATAGAATCTGTATAAGGAAATAGAATACTAATAGATGTAAACGAGTACAAGGATGCAATGTATTACCATGTATACTACTTGATGATATGAAAACTTAATAAAAATAAGTTTGACAAAAATCGAACAAAAGTACAAATAAATCATGGTGCATGCCCCAATTAAACAAACAACACCCTTATACCGCGGTTTTTGAACTTACTTGTGAAATCTCAAATGGAGGAGGGTAGCTTTGAGTGAGGCAAAGATTGCTGGCATTAAACATGAATTAACTGTAGGCACGGCTAAGTTCCAAGATGCGACACATAGTGTAACAAGATCAATAGATGTGCCAAGGGCTCATATGCATACCATCACCCAAATTAATGCACACTTCCAGGTCACAAATCAGAATAAAAAACCCAGCAACTCCACCAAGGACCCATACTCTTGGTATAATAAAGACTGCAGGGAAAAAAGATCGACCTTGGCGAAAGCTATTAAAGAGAAGAACCAATTGCACGTAAAATCTGCCAGAAACTCCTATAAAGCAGCCCAGTGAGAGGCAAAGGCAAATTGGGACGAATCACGTTGGGAACAACTGAAAGATGCATGTTCATCTAAGGATAATAATCTGTTTTGGAAATTGGTCACTTGGGGAAGTAGGACAGGTGCACGTTCACCCCCAAATTACATCACCAGTCAGACTTGGCACGATCACTTCAAAAGGCTCTATTCAGCAGCAGAGGCTAGGATGGAAGGGCAACCAGCCGGGTTAAATGGGCTCTTGACAGAAGAGGAGCATTTTACCATCCAGGAGGTAGCAGCCGCAATAAATAAAATTGTCCCCTCAAAAGCCCCGATGGCCTGCCTGGTTACTTATTTCTGGCTGATCCCAGCCACTGGGCACGTTATATTTTATTACTAGCAAATGCTATAGCTGATGGAGCACCAGTCCCGTTGTCATGGAAGACCGCCGAAGTAGTTCCAATATACAAAAAGGGAGCTAGGGACGACCCCACCAATTATAGACCAATTAGTTTGATTGATGCTATGCAGAAGGTCTTTGGCCGGATGCTTCTGCATAGGATACAGTCATGGTCAGAAGAAGAAGATATCCTTTCCCAGTTTCGGGCCGGATTTAGAACAAAGACTGGGACAATGGATCAAGTGTTCAGATTTCTCCTCATTTATTGGAAGGTTGTGGTGCTAGGCAAGGGCAGTCTCTACCTTCATCGACTTGAAGACTGCCTTTGACCTAGTTCCTAGATCTAGGTTGTGGGCGACGCTCGGCGATATGGGCATCCCCCCTTTTGTCCTTAAATTACTGATCCGACTCCACGATGGGAACTTTGCCCAGGTCAGGTGGGGGGAACAGGGACAATTGACGGAGTGCATCCCCGTTAATAGAGGAGTCCGACACGGCTGTGTTCTGGCCCCAACCCTGTTCTCTCTATGTGTGAATGGGGTACTTGATTTCCTCCAGGAGGAACCAGCAGATTCGCCAACCCGGGGGGGAAATAAAACACCAACTCTGCTATTTGCGGACGACACCCTGCTGATATCCAAAACCCCAGCAGGGTTACAGCGCCTTATCACCAGATTTCAACTTTTCTGCGACAACAGGGGATTGGTCATAAATGGTGCTAAAACCAAATTCATGGCTTTTAACTGCCACAGGTCATGTAAGAATGGCCCTTTGCTAGGTGGGGTCCCCCTTGAAAAGGTTGACACCTTTTACTATCTAGGTGTAGGACTCTCCGATAAAATGTCTTGGAGACCCCACCTAGCAAAGATGCTGATGGGACATAAACGAGTGGCTGGAGTAATAGGGAAAGGACACCGCCTTTCACACACTAGGCCTGTAGCTCCAGCCCTCCAAATATTTGACACAAAAGCTGTTAGTGCTGCCCTTTACGGAGCAGAACTCTGGGGATTCGATAAACTAGATGAGCTCTGCAGGTCAGAACACAAATTCCTAAGAGGCTTGGATGTGGCACCCAAATACGTCCCCATTACCCCCCTGCTGCTGGACATGGGTAGGCGGTCAATAGGTGATGTAGCTAGGCTATGCCCCTTACTTTTTTGGGCTCGTATTAGACGGACCCCTGAGCTCTCCTCTTACGCAGAAGCCTTTACCGAGATCATCCACCTAGATACCGTGGGAAAATAGTCTGGATCCGTGACATCAAAAGAACGCTGTCGGCCATAGGATCTAGTGGCTGCTGGGCCAGCCAGGAACCCCCGAGGAGAGAGGAACTTAAACGCTTATACTGGGAATGGGTGGACCAACGAGAGAACTGCAAACCCAATGTGGGCAAATTGACAACAGAATTCTACTCCCATAAACAAATTAGATACTATGAGCCCTTCCTTGATTTAATCAAGGCATCAAGAGATAGAATTCTGTATATGCACTTCAGATATGGATCCCTCCCTGTTTGCGAAGTGACAGCAAAATGGTGCGCAAGCAATGGGAAAAATTGCCCAAGTTGTAAGGCCCCGAAAGAAAGCATGGCCTACCTAATGTTTGCTTGCCCGGCGTATAAAACATCACGGGCCAAATGGCTGAAACTGCTTTGCCAGCAACTGGGCACACAGGACCAATACACAGCACTGCGTATCCTCAGGTCCGACCCCAGGCCTTTCTTTGCATGCTGTGTAGCAACATTTTTGGGACAAGCCTGGCTCGTAAGGTGGAAAGCCCTTTCAAGAAAGACATAGTTTTTATTGTATATAGGTCAGTGGGGATTAAAAGGCTACAACATTATTGCTGCTAGAATTTCTATGCACAAGCACTTTATTTTTATATCCCCGCTGTCATGTTTAGGTAAACTTAATGCCTTTTTAGTATTGTACCGACGCTTACTTACAAAGATGAAGTATTGATTGTTTTTATACTGGCTTTTAAGGTAATTATGTGTTTACCTAGCCTTGTTGTTTCGTTCTTTTATTAATTTTAAACACGATATATGCATTTTAGTGTAAAGGGCTCGACTGATCATTTGGTTGTACCATCATCTATGTTAACCAAATATGCTGTATATCTGTACGCTTTTTTTAAACAACAGCAATGGATTTTTAGTCGTAGCTTTTATGACATTTCTGTCGAAATAAAGCTTAAATTGAAATTGAAATTGAAATCTCAAATACAAAGTCCTTAAATCCAATGGTATATTTGCATCAGACAAGGAGAGTGATCCTTCCAGCTCCAAATCCCAATGAAAAGTGACCAGGAGATGGACAAAGCACTGGGAGGAGCCTGCTGGACAGGAACAGGAAGTTGGAGTCTCTGGGGCTTTTCCTTCCTGTTGGAAAAAAAGGAAAAAAACAAAGGCTTCTTGCATAAAAAAACAACTCCAGCGGTTCGCTAGAGAAGAAAATCCACTCGAAAAACCTCTCAGCTGCTTCTTGAGCACAAAAGCTGCTCAAGCGGTGCATTCGCACTACATTGGCGCCGCTGCGGCTGGAAGCCGTGCAGGCGAGCGCAAAGTATTGCGCAAGCTCGCTAGGGGCTAGAGAGTATCATGGCGCTCGCGAGCAAACAAATCTCGAGTGCACAAATGGAAGAAAAACTGCTTTGCACCCGGGAAGGCGGAATTCAGGAACTCCTCGCTCCTCCGCGGAGTGCGGAGTACCCGAATACCACAAACTCTGCAAGCGGAGCGGAGTTTACCACCCGGGCCAAAACCTGTCCACTTCTGTGGACCCCCACTTAATTATTGCTGGAAGCTGAGGACCCACACCTAAGCAATGTCTATGTTTTGAACCTCAAAACAATGCACAAAAATACAGAAACAAGTGGACATCATAGAAATATATAAAAGATGAAATCATTTATTTATATCACAAACTAAAAATATTCAAAAAAACTCCCAAATTTTAATTTTAATGGGAAAGATTGAACTTTTCAAAATGTTTGGTTTTATTCCTAAAAGGTTAAGCGATATGCTACACTCTACGTAACACTATGGCCATTTTGCTATTATTGTATGCTCTCTTTTTGGTGGCATATGCCATTGCTTCAATTGGGCCACTATTTGTCCATACTAGATTTTGTTTGTTTTGCTTGTGATGCTCCCATGATTGAAGCAATTGTTAGTCTCCAAATGCAAATTCTTCACAGTTACAGAGCATTTTCAATGTAAATACTTTATTAATCAGCTAATATTATTTAATTAGCTAAACAGTTATGGACCCCCTGAGTAGTTGTCACCGACCCCCAGGGGACAACATACCCCAGGCTAAGATCCGCTGCTTTAAGTCTCTCCCACCGGACTAGGCTCACAGTTGTCTCGCCCTCAGAAATAGTAGAATGTGCTGGTGAGTATGCATGGTCAGTAATAATTGGTGTTCCGTAATGTGCTCTATCTTCTAGAGCCCTTTTGGAGATTGTCAAGAGAATAGCCTCCCAACAGTTAGTAAGGATACCTCTGTTACTTTCTTGATTCTTCTTATTTCCCCTCTGACGTTTTGTATCTTTTGGTCTTATATTAAGTAAGGAAGACAAAAGAAAACAATTACATTAAAAAAAAACTTTATATAAAAAGCAACGCACTTCTTATTCTATCAAGCCCAGGCTTTTACCAGCCCTTCAATGCTACTTTACCTCATTTGCTAGTTTTAGCTCTTTCGTGCTTGCTTATCGCCTTTTGCACCTTATTAGCATTTTATTCTTTATATTATTTCTCCAACGCTTTATCAGCTATTGTTCATTATATTAGACCCTTCAATAATTTTCCCTAGCACCTCGCTTTATGCTTTACCTTCAGGTTTCCGCTTCCCCTTCTCTTTTTTAAAACTGGGTGAGATTCAGGGCACTGGGTCATTGACTGTGACTAATGTTTTATACAATGGCTCACCTGCTGAAGCCACGCTCCTCAAAGAATGTGGTGGGGGCATGTCGCTTGCCTGGTTTGGCTGGAGGTCAGCAGGCACTTCGGCTGCTCGTATTGCCTCCCTCAATCTTCCCCTTCAGTTCTCCTTGCGTCCTATCATCCCCTGTACTCCTGTGGGAATACACACTCCTGTTGTGTCCTGTGTTTGTGTGTATGTGGCCTCTAGTGGTCCTCGGCAGACTCCTTACAAGTATTATGTAATCTGGTGGGTGTGACTGGGTGTGGTTAAAGTTTGTGATGCAGTGCGTTCAGTTAATGCTTGCATGCTGAGAAATAAAGATGTGCAAGCCAGAGCTCCGTGTGGGGTGTAGTCTGTTATCTACTCCCAGGCTGGGGAGGATGCTACAACTGGTGACGAAAGTGGGATAAGTGTCCCCAACGATACAAGGCTGCACTCCATGACAGTTTACCATCTTCCAGCAAACTGCTTGTGAGTGCCGCGTGTGCCTCAAGAAGTGGTCTACAATTGGCATATGTTGAGTCAAAGTGCAACTCCAGCTTTTGAGAGGCCCTCGAAGAAGGTGAAGGCTCTACGGAATAGCACAGTCAGCAAGCCTGCCAAAAATTCTATTGGTAAGGCCGAAAGAATAGATACTGCGCTACAGCATAAAACAGAGCCAGCACCGATACAAAGCAGAAATGCTAAAGACAGTGACAACCAGGTACGAAGATGCACTAAAGGCAGTGACAGCCAGGTGCAAGAAAGAGCTAGAGGCAGAGATGGCCAGGTGCAAAGAAACGCTAAAGGCAGAGACAACTAGTTATGAGAAAGTGCTAGAGGCAGTGACAACCGGGTATAGAAAGTACAAACGTACTTACCAGCACGAGCGAGGTAAGTGCCACACGACCTCGAATAGGGTGTGTCGACCCAATCCGGTTGAGCAGCCGATACTTGCAAAGTGACAAGTAGCATCCAATACACTGAAAGGCCTTCGGAATCGTGACATTTTTCAATGGCTGCTGAAAAGAGTGCCAAATACGGTGCAGACGCATTCCTGAAACTACCACCTCCTTTCAATACCGCCAAAAAGCAGAATATTCGCACCAGATGGACTGCCTGGATCAAAACATTGGATGACTTCATAGATGCTATAGAAGAAGCAGATGACAAAAAGATCATTAAGTACTTTTGTAGGTGACGAAGTAAAAGAAGTGATAAAGAAGATATCACAAGCTGATGAAGTAACACATAGTTAAATCAAGAAGACGTTGGAGGCCAAGTTCAATCCAATGCCAAATGTCAACTATGAAAGGTACACTTTCAACCAAGCAAGACAGCAACCTGGTGAAATGATGGATGAGTTTGTTGAGAGACTGGATACGCTCATATAGCACTGCAAGTTCAATGAATTTAATGATGAAGAATCCATGTGTCCTAGAGTTATCAATGGTTGCCTCTCTGATTCATTCTGATGATGCATGCTTCGAGAAATGCTAAGTTTGGAGAAAGTGCTATAGAAGAAGCAGATGACAAAGAGATCATTAAGTACTTTTGTAGGTGATGTAGTAAAAAAAAAGTGATAAAGACGATATCACAAGCTGATGAAGTATCATACAGTCAAATCAAGAAGACGCTGGAGGCAAAGTTTAATCCAATGACGAATGTCGACTATGAAAGGTACACTTTCAACCAAGCAAGACAGCAACCTGGTGAGATGATGGATGAGTTTGTTGAGAGACTTGATACGCTGATAAAGCACTGCAAGTTCAATCAATTCAATCATGAAGAAGCCATGCGTCTTAGAGTCATCAATGGTTGCCTCTCTGATTCATTCTGATGATGCATGCTTCAAGAAACGCTCAGTTTGGAGAAAGTGCTCATGTCTGCAAGAGCTGAAGAACATGCCAACCAACGAGTTGCTGATATGGAAGCTGGAACAACCCAAAATGAATCAGCGTTGAGCGTGAAAAGTAAGCAGAAACACAAGGCAAAGGCCCACAGAGTGATGCCTCCAAAGAAAAAGAAATTGCGGTTCGGCTATGGATTCTCCTTTCACATGAAGGTAAATGTCCTGCAGTAGGACAAATATGCATAGGCTGCGGGAAGGAAAACAATTTCATAACAGTTTGCAAAGCAAAAAAGAAACTAAGTGCGTCACGAAGAGACAAGAAGATGGATACCAGAAGGTTCCAGAAGCACTCAGACACTGTTTGCGATTCCCAGTGGGTTCGCAAATTGCATGCCTCATGAATATTAAAGAGGCACTCGCAATTTGCCCTCCCAGGAATGGTGGCCTGCTTTTAAATCAAGCAGTTTTTTTTTAAATGCAGCCTGTTTTCCTTAAAGGAAAATGGGATGCATTTAAAAAAAGAAAAAAGAAACATTTTCGTTTAATTTTTTAAGGGCAGGTAGTGGTCCCTGGGACCACTGCCTGCCCCTAAAAAATATTTTCCCCTGCATTCACAAAGGGGAAGGGGTCCCCTGGGGACCCCTTCCCTTTTGCGAGTGCTTTACCACCCTTCTGAGAAGGGTGGTAAACTGCGACTTTTTTGCGACCGCAATTGCGGTCGCAAAACAGTCTTACATAGGGCTCTGACTCGCCATTAGGAAAGGACACCCTTGGAGCACCCCTTCCTAATAGCGAGTCGCTAATCCTATTTAGCGAGTCACAAAAAAAATTTGACTCGCTAAATAGGGTTAGTACATGGCCCATTTGTATTTTGCATGCGCAAACGGTTTGCAAACCCGCATGCAAAATAGGGTCGTACATCTGGCCCTGAATCTGCATTCCGTAGACAAGGTCAAACAACAATGCCCTCTGTTATTTTGTTCTGGTCAGGCCTTAGCACCTAGACAAAACACACAAATGCAGCTGTTGTTTGGGAACATGTTCTTTGTCATATACCTATGCACATAATAGGTAACAGCACACTTGGAGAGGGATCTTTCCAGGGAAGAGATCGTGACAGCACCTGAGATGTAGAACTCTTATCTGTGCATGCTAAGGTATGGGGTCTGCAGCAAACACCCAGAGATCTTCTGATATATAATAATTTTGCTTCTGTAGAAGGGGAGGGGGCTAGGCTACCCTGTCTTGTATAATGACAGCTCCTTTTATGAATTATGGACTACTTACTATGCTGACCGTTTTTGTGTTAAGCATTTTCTTACTTATTGTGGCACATATACTGCATACTAGAGCACGATAGTTAAAATAAACATTTTAAACTTTTCTCATGTCGCTGTCAGATCTTATTGTGGACTAGTACGAGTGTGAGAGCGTAAGGATGTGTCCTGCAACCGTGATTCCTGAGAGAGTCGGGAGTTTTATGTTCTGGGGTGTCTAATCACTTGTTCCTCTGTGAGTGAGTAGGAGGGCAAGTGAGACACTATAGCTAGTTGGTCCCGGGCTAATGGGTACTCAGGTGGTAGGATGACTCAGTCCCTGCCTACTAAGGTTCTAGAATCCCTGCAACATGGTGCTGCCAATGTTTGGTCTAATACTTATTCACGGGACCCCTGTGTAGCGCTTGTGCTTATACACAATACCCTTGTACCTTTTCCCAGAGCTGTCCGTGGTGGGAGGGTTTCACCTCCTCAGTTTGTAGGGATCACCTGTTGCTGTAGGTTTTTCAAGCTTGAATTTAAAAAGTTTTTTGACGCGTTTTAGTGCTACCGTTTGAATCCCTTTCTTTCACTTAATGGCTCAACTGATAGCGATTCCTGTTCATTGCCGCGCGGCCTTTACTCAACATTTTTTGCAGCATGGAGTCCCCAATGCAGGGTCTCCCGTTGTTTTCGTAGTCGAGACAGATCCTGCGTACAGTTTCGAAGTGTTTTACTCCTGGGTTATGTTTTCCGCTGTGTATGCGAATGATAATTCTTTCCATTCGTATACAGCTGCCGCTGTTCCGGCAGCTTATCGCCCTTATGTGGTTGTTGAAGTTCCTCTTACGTCCAGGGAGCACTAGATCTGGTTTAATGGCGCACTACCCCACCCTATAACTATTGTTTGAATGGGCCCCTTAAGTATTGATGGGGTCACTTGGCCTGTGTTGACCAGTTTTACTCCGTATTAACACCAATTTGGCGGCAGTACTATTGTTGTATGCTCAGGTAGTTCTCCTCTATAGACGCCTGATCCAATTTGTTGCCCGTGCCTTTCTCACGGCTCCTCCTGGGGCTGCACCACCTGTGCAGGCTGTGCATAGTGCGTGGCTTGTTATTAGTCCCATTATCATTATTTCTGTGATGGGCAAAGGTCTTCAGAATCGTGAGGACTTTCCATTTGGAAGCAGTTTTTCCTCTTACGGGTCCTGTTGAAAAACATAGGATACTTACTATGTGCTTGCCTAGTGGTCTAATGCCCCCCTTGGCCTTGCAACACCTGAGGGATGGTATTTGCCTCAGTGTATACACTTTTCTATGGCACCCCCTTGATGAGCGTTCTACTGAGCCTTCCCAAACAAGCACAGAACGAACATGGGGCAGGTCCTGCCCTAGAGTTGGGGATGAAGTTGATGGGAATTTTTCCAAAAGTCTCCAAAATGATTCTTTCTAATATTAAAGGTAAAGCAGCGTCCTTAAGGATTCGTCAACACCTTTTGGCAGTGGCTGACATTGACCGGGAACATGAGTTGCCGATTATTATTGCTGACATTTATACGTCCTTAGGTCGCAATAATTTGGGGGCTCGGCCTTTTAATCAATCTCAAGGTAAGCCCCTGTCTTTTCTAAAAAAGACATGGGACAAATCTGAGCAGTAACAAAAAACTGAGTCTCGTGATGGGTCACCGCCACCTGACGCTTCTGAACGTAGACATGATTTACGTGAACGCTCTAAAATTAAAACTCCAGAGTGGTTCCAGGTTCCTGATCCTCATTCGTTTCAGGAATCATCTGATCAACAGTACGACCGAGGTGGAAGGCAGGGTCGCAGACAAGGCGAGTCCGTGCAAGCCAAGCGGGACCCGCAGCGCTCTTTTGACGTGAAAGTTAAGAGATAGGAACCACCTCCGTATAGAGCCCCTTTCCAGAAGAAGAAAGTTGCAGCTTTAACAGTGAAATATGCCCTAGACGGTGACAATCCTTCTCCTGGACAGGAGCTGGGCGGTGACTCTCCTCGACAGCATGGCGGAAGTTACCGTAGTGCACCAGACAGTCCACCCATTTCTGGAGGCGACAGCAACTGACACCTTTGTAACTGTTGAAACCGCAGACATCCGCATGGCTGCACCTGATAGACTTTATCATGTAGACATTCAAATTGAAGGTGACATTAAACGTACCATTAATGCTATTTTTTGGGACAACTTAACTTCTTCTTACGATATTTTGTTAGCAGAGGTCGACTGGCCTCCCCCTTTTGTTCTAGCATGTCCATGAGGCAAGGATGTGATCATACCTTTTTTTTCGCAATTCGTCCCTGATGAGACTAAATATGCTTATGCTTCAGAATGGGCTCTTGCTTTTGCCACTGCCTTGCACCGCAACCAGGCTGGTTGGAATAAGGATTCTCCTTTGCATGTTATTCCAATACATTGTACTCCTCAGCTGCAGCCTCAATATCCAATCAAACATGATTCTAAAGCGTCCGTTAAAGAGATTCTTACTCAAGTCGAATTTCAGGCTGCGATAAATAATCAACTTTTTCCTATCTTGACACCTGATGGTTCTAATCGCATAGTTTTAGATTATAGACATTTGAACAGTCATACTCGTACTTTTGCAGTGCAAAACATGCATAGTACAGCTTTAGTCAATAATATCTCGCGTAAACGGTTTAAAACTACACTTGATATTTCTAATGGATTTTTTAGTGACAACCTGGCTCCTGAGAGCTTGGATTTGTCCGCGTTCAGTGCCCTCGGTTCTTAGAGGCAATACCCGAGATTGCGCATGGGCTCTAAGAATAGCCCCCGGGGGTCTTTGCAGCAAGCATTGTGTCCTTTTTGCAAGATATAAATCCTGACACTTTTTCGTATGTCAATGACATATACCTGACAGATGAATTACATCCCCATCTCGCAAGAGTGGATCGTATCATCACGCGATTTGCAGGTCTTGGATACAAGTTCAATTTTACGAAGTCGCATATTGCCTTTCTGGCTGTCCTTTTTCTTGGTTATGATTGACAAATGAGGGTAGGGGGCTAGTTCCCCATTTCTTGGAGAAATGTGCACAATTGCAACCTCCATCTACCCTTAAGAAACTCCAATCTCTGCTTGGTTTTCTGAACTTTGGCAGGACTAATATTCCTGACTATGCTCAGCGTAACAAACCAGCTACCTCCTGGCTTCCAGAACATACCGTGGTGCTGCATGCTTTGCAATCTGATTTGCTTGCTATGCAATACTTAGAAACTAGATTGAATACTACCAATTTGGTCATCAGGATTTTGCCTGGTGCGATCAGCCTCACTTATGTGAAATTTTATGAGGATGACTCAGTCCCAATTGCTTAGAAATCACATCTATGCACTCCAGCGGAACTGCATTTCTCTTCTACTGAAAAAAAGCTTGAGTGCTGTGCAGATGGCCATTCCTAAAGAACGCCCTCTTGCTCAAGGTAAACACATTTTTGTTGTTTTGCCTGTGCCTGCCTTAGAGGCGGTCATGAAAGCTAATGTTCCTAATTCTAGAGCTCTGCATCCTCGTTGGATTCAATGGGCTACGTCCTTAACATCCATTGACGTCAGCTTCGTTTTTGACCCTTCTTTGCAAACACAAGAGTTTCTTCAGTATGAACATGTTCACCTTCTTCTGTTCTTCCCCTTGATCAGTACAAATCTATCATTTACACTGATGGTTCGGCACATCCGGGCATTGGTTCTAAACAGGCTTACTCTGCAGCTTGCGCTATTGTTGTAGGTTCAATGAAAGATGGAGTTTTTCATTATACCTTGGCTCATACCCAATTCCTTGGGGACTGCATGGCCCAGCTGGCCAAATCGAGGGCTCTCCTTTTAGCTCTCGAATATGCTGATACTGAATTGCCCACCCTTGTTGTCTGTGATTCTTTTTTTTGTGTTCAGTCTTTCAATGACGGTTTCTTTTTTCGGAAACAAAATGATTTTCGGGGTTCTAAAGGTAGCACGATAAAGCATAAAAAGCTTTGGGTTCGCTGGCCGCTCTTAAAGAATGCCTGCCACTTACACATGTTCTACATACATTGGGCCATCAGCGTGCAGGAGTGCACGCTGTTGGGAATTCGATGGCTGATGAAGCAGCCAAATCTGCAGTATCCACAGGTAAAGTAGCTGCAGTTACATGTTCTATGACTAAAATTGATGACATTTTAGCTGCCATCACTGCAACTCAGGATGGTCCTCCCTTTCCTCAGGGATTTCCTTCTACATATACTTACCAGTTGACTACTGACAAAGTTCCTATTTATGTCCAATCCTAAGGTTGGTGATCGTCTGATTCCCAACCTTGACCGTTGATAATCTTTGATAGTGGCCGCTCATGAATGTGTCGCTTCTGCAGATGCAGGAGTGGCTGCCACTGTTTCTCTTTTACAGCAACATTATTGGTGGTGTGGTTTATACCAACAGGCTCGCTGATATGTCCTTTGTTGTGACGTTTGGCAACAAATTAAATGTTCTACTGTGTCACAACCTCCTCAGACACATCTTTTTATTTCCAATCGGCCATTTGGCTGCATTTATCTTGACCATTACAGTCCTCTTATATCTGATAATGCTTTCAAATATATTTTGGTTGCAGTGGATTCTTGCACAAGGTTTCCTCTGGGTCTGGCCACAGCGCTCGGCTGGCGCTCGCACTGTTATAAAAGATTTGCATGTCTTTGTCGGGACATATGCCTGTGGCGCTTTCCATTCAGACCAGGGTCTGGCTTTCTCCTCTAAGGCGTACTGCAATTCTATGACGTCAATGGGAGTGCAGGTGCATTTCTCATCTCCATATAGGCCTGAGGGCAATTCTGTTGTGGAGCGGATGAACCGTGACTTAAAGCAATCTTTAACAGCAAGGGTGTTAGGACCGGGCCCTGGCTCGTTAACTCATCTTTATGGGGTTCAACGTGCTTTCAATAACCTCCCTTAAAGATCTCTGGGTGGGCGAACCCTGTACGAAATGCTCTTTGGCATCAAGATGTTTGTTCCAGACCTTGATGGTCTAGATGTTGTGGCGGCTGCCGCAACCTTTGACATAGAATAACCACTGTGCTGTCTTACAGGATCTACAAAAGTGTTGCGACGCTCTGGCTAAAACCCATTTGCCTTCGATGCAGCAGCTCTGATTCCTGTTTCTGGCTGGCTTCCTAAAGTTGGTGATCTGGTTCATGAAAAGGTGGCGATCAAGAAAGAATTCAGTCCCTCCTACTGTGCTCCTGTTCTAGTGCTTGACTTCAGGGTACCCAAACTGTGATTTTACCTCCACTGCCTGGATACAAAGAAAATCGCTTTGTTTCAATTGAACATGTCAAGTTACACCATTTGGCCGATACTCAATAGTGTGTCTGGGATGTCCCAAGATGGGATATTCCTTTCCAGCCTATGAGATCTGTTCCTACTGATTCTCCCCGGCTGCCAGAGGGGGATGTCGAGTCTTCAGTTGACCTGGTACCTGTTTTACCGTGTTCACACTCCACTATGAAAATCGTTTATTCTGATCCACCCCTCGAGGCCTCTTCGGGAATGCAAGCCTCAGGTCTACATCCAGAATCCCAGCCTCCATTTTTCCAGCTGAGTTCTTTTGGTTACTATATCGATCAAGATACTTTTTCTTTAGACATTTCTTCATTGTCTTCTGCTTTAACCCCACCACCAGCGCAGATTTGTGTCTTCATCTCCTGGTTAAAATGCACTTATCTGGTTCCACCTTGGATTTATATCTGGATCGTGTTTTCCATGGTATTTTTGTTCATGTGGATTGGATTCATGACAGTTTTTTTCCTTTTGATTAATGGCCACTACCTCCCAGAACGTTCTGCTGCAGAACTTTTCGACAGGGTGTTGGCCCCACATTCTTCTTCGCATAAAATGAAAAGAGACCAGTCCCTTCTTAACAATTCAGCGGTCCCAGTCACTAATGGAATTGTACAAGATAAAGTACCATTCGATGTATATGGACCTACGGAGACTGTACAGATACCATATGTATTCCGTGTTTCCATGGGTGATGTGATAGTGCCGGGTTGCAATCGGATGATTGGGATGTTGCTGCTGTAAATTCTATGTTTTCTGAATTACAATATTACACTGTCTTTGACACAGAGGATTTATATTTGAATTCTGCTAACTATGCCGATTTGTTCTGGTATCAACATTATGGACACCATTTTTTGCATAGAGCTAATGGACAGCGTCCCCAATTAATTATACTCAATGTTAACATTGCCCAACTCCACGTTATTCACAAATGCCGCTTTCCAACATGGTCTCTACCTATTCCGTAGGTAAATTATGTCAACAATGGCTAAAACATACCACATTGTCTGCCGTGAAACAGCATCTTTCTCTCCTATCTGAAGATATAAACGTATCTGATTTCCTTCTGGGTCCAAAATCCCCACGTTCGAAACAATTTATTTATGCTGCATTTAATGAACTTTGGAAACTGTCGCAACTGGAAGCTGCAGTACGTTTACTCCAAATTGATCAAGATAATTTAGATAGAGTACTTGCTGTTGTCGACGACAGTATTAATACATTGTCATCTCGTATTTATACTTTGAATAATATTGTGTCATCCGTAATTGCTATTGTGTCTGTAAGACCTTCTATTACCTATAGGAGGAGCAAAACCATCAAAGATACCCTATGTCCAAGCTACACACTTTTGAAAACCCTGAGCACCCAGAATTGGTTGAAAAGACCTTTGGGCTTTTATACTTGTGGGGACTGCAACATTTGCCATTTAGGACGCAATAAGACACAGTTTTTCAGTTACAACACAAGGAGGAAACATACCATTCGACACTTTATCAACTGCTTAACCAGCCATGTGGTATATGTACTGATTAGTGTGTGTAATAAGATCTATGTTGGCAGCACGACGCGTCAACTTAAGACGCAAATTCAGGAGCATCGTAGAGCGTGCCTGAAGAGGGACACTGCATATACTCTAGTGTCCCATGATTGTGAAGGGGGTACTGACAGGTCTAATTTTTGGTTTCATGGTATTGACGTAGCATTGCCTAACAAAAGAGGGGGTGACAGGCAGCAATCTCTGAGACAATTGGAGGCAAGATGGATTTGCAATCTACGATCCGTGAAACAGGGGTTGAATATTGACAGTGAAATGCACTACTTCCTGTAGTGGTTATGTATTACTGATGTATATACCTAGTTTAACACACCACACTAGCATTGGCCATTGTTGGGATGCCTATGGTGGAGCTGCCCTACTCCCCTTTTACAACAACTTGTGGGTTTAGGCACAACAACTTGTGGGTTCAGGCACACCACTAAGCAGGCTCTACATTTCCAGACTTATTATGGCTGGAAAGTGTATATGAGTGCTCTGGGCACTATACTATTGTTAGCTGAATCATGTGACCTCATCATATAGTTTGTTGTGGCTGGTATGTGAATATTCTTTGTGTGATGTTTTTTGTTTTTTTATGTACTACACTGTGATTTAACTATGCCACGATATTTGAACGGTGTCCCCTCGCTAAAGGGTTAAAAGCTTATGAGGAACACTGAGTCTTGTTTAAATCTGGTCGTTTTTACTCACTGAACAGGAATTGATTAGTCCTGGGTACTATTTATCTCTCTGTTTTAACTTGTCATCATGTGCGATTTAATGGCTCAATATGCAATAGCCTTATGTTTGTTTTGCCACAAATTGATCATGTTTGTATAAATATCGCTACAACGGGCTTTATGATTATCTCTCTGGCACAGCGTCTCCTTTTTCTATAATTCATATTCTTTTCTCTCTAAGAAATACACAGGTATGTACTTATGGAGTGTTATTTGGCGCTATGACATGGGCTTATTCAGGTCTCATAACATTTTGGGCATTAAAACTGACTGTAAGCTAAGATGTTGCTTTACTGTCAGGGTCTTTCTGTTACTATTAGATAGACAGGACTTGATGCGGAAGCGAGATTGGATACGTCACTGTGGTAGTATTGTTTGCAGTCTAGTGTTGCGGGGAGTTCACGCACTGTTAAGTAGCAACTTCCGGGAGCTGGAAACACCTTAAGAATGGTTGGAAAGCAGGAAGAGTTGGATGACTTCTGTGACTTGGGACAAACCCGATACGAACACTTGTAAGTACGTTTTTAAAGTATTGCTTTATCCGTACTGATCGCGCTACTGCGGATCGGTTCTGGTGTAGGACGGTTGGTAACAGAGTAACGTTTGTTCTTTGTTTGTTTAAATCGGGTGAGGGTGGTTTTAATAAGACGGCTGACATTTTACTTAAGTTTGTTTTCTGATATGTGCAATTCGGGCGAGGGTTGACTAAACTCAGTAAACCTTTTGAAAAGTATCTGGGGAACTTCGAAACCTACTTGGATAATCGCCGTACGCATCCTAAAATATATATCTCTACTTTTTAGTAGTCAACACAGGAATTGAAACGTTTGGAGCTGTATGGGTGGTGACATTTGATTTGATTACAACTCATCAGTTGAAGTATGCCGTTACATTCATCACAGTTAACGCGCTCCACAGGTTTGCATGATGCCACCTTGGTGATATAGACGCTTGCTAAGGGATATGTTACTTGGTTTATATATGGTCAACGTTGTCCCTGATTAACAGTGTCCTTAACTACCGCTAATATGTGGTGATTGTTCTGCTCGTCAGAAGTGGTGCATTTGGAGAATTTCGCTGCTAGCGATGGCGATAAAATGCGTATGGTGGCTTTTCACTTGGAACACCCCTCACATGGATATGTGGTGTTGGAACTCTTCACGGACCATAAGTATTCTTTATGTTAGTTACTGGTAAACTGTGCTTACTCAATAGGATTCCGTGTTTAGGTTACCTCTATGGATACATGATCGACAATTATTCCCGGAAGGACGAAGAATCAGTCTAAGTGCGGCAGAGTGCTGGCGTTTCCGTTTACGATTTAAATACTTTGATAACACAATACATTGGTAAGCCCTTGCTGATATGGATTTTCTCACTACTCAATGTATATGGTGGTCTAGTTCTTCGACCATGTTTCTCGTTTGGTCACTGTCTGGGTAAGCTACTGCTTGACACTTTTTAGGTAAAGGTTCATGCTGTCCTTAATCTCTCTCTGCACACAATACCACTTTGTTTCACGCTGGACTACTCCAAAGTTATACACAGACTTGTTGTGTGCAACGTATGTGATCTGAACTAATGATTTGTTTGCTACTAAATTGTGAAATACATTCTTTTAATGTCACATGAATTTGCACTTTCTGGTTTTTCTACCATTTTTCACTGTTGGCTTTCTTCTAACCAGGTACTTTTAGTTGCACTGGGTGTCTTCATGAGTTACATGTCTATGAATAAATATGTACTTATCATTGTCTGTATTTCAGTTTTAAATGGGTATACACATGTACATTTTTTTATATGCTTACAGCCTTGAAGAAGCCCTTGTAGGGCGAAACGCGTTGGCTGTGCCTACTTGTTTTTGAAGAAAACAAAATAAAGAATTTTTCTGCTTACACAGGAATGCAGTGGATGGAATATCATTGAATATTGAAATGTCTCTTAAAGATTGTATTGCCTCTAATCTTTCTGTTGGACAGTTATGCAATTTGGTTGGATAGTGCAAACACTTAAGAATGGGTGCGTTCCTTGGCATTACCTAAATTGTAGCACATTGTTCTTACCATTTAATTTAACACATTAACAACAATCCATGGCTATGAAAGATGCTAGTTACACCATGCTCCATATAGAGAAACTTGAACAACTTCCCTCCACTGTAGCTGAAACTCATTCTGCAGTATGGTTAATACACGGGGTTATCTCGTTGCCCATCTCGATGTTTCAGTTCACTGTCTGCATGAAACACTTCCCGGTAGGTAGATATTAGCCCCTTGGGAGCAGCTACATACATGAATTATGGTCCCTACCCTTTACATATCACTGTCAACGAGCAGAAAGAGAAGTTTTTCTAACAGGAGAAGGATGCAACTCTACTTCCGGTCGTTCCCTTGTGTGTCACGGCGCACGCAATGTTTCTGCCCCCAATCTGGCTTGTTATTTGAAAGGAACTCCTGTTCCTGCAATAATTCCCACTCTCACACTGCTTTTGAATGGCAGTTATCTCGTACTTAATAATCAGGCCTGTTGCGGTCTGCGGGCGGGAATCCCGTACGTAGTGTCTGTTTGTTTCCCAGTTAGTTACTTGTTGCAACAACGTCCTGCTTCCCCCTCCACGTGGGAGTGTAGATAGTTCATTATGGCCTTCCATTCCAACTTTGAAAACAGATTTCAACAAGCTAAGCAGACTCAAAGCGTTATTGTTTCAACAAGAAGTGGCTCTCACTTCGGCACGTCAGACCTGCAAATTGCAGGTGGCGAGAACGTCTAGTGAAATACAGCCATTGTTAAACACAAATCTCTCCCTACATTTCAGGGAATTGATACATCAAATATTCAATGCGTCTGAGACCATGGGCCTGGCACACTTTTTTAAACTTGCGGGCTCTGCCCTTGTAACGTCATTTCAAACTATTTTTGGAGAATCTCAGCTTTTATACATTTGATTTTTTCCAGTGTATTCGGTGGGTTCTCGCTGATGCTAGTCTTAATTTGCGGCATCATCATGCTGTTCCATCTATTCAGCAATGGCTGCTCCATTTGTGGTCCTCCCTGGACAGGCATCGCTGCAACTGTACCGTGAGCGCATGCTACAACTTTTTGGCATGGTGCCCTTAGACGCTCTGGATACCGAATTTTGTCTAACCTTCCGCTATGCTTACTTCACCTGTGTGTAACCTGTGTTCCATTGCATCTAGTGCCCCTTTCAATGGGTCTTGGACATCTGCCTGGCTACACCATCTAATGCTGCCCTGGATTTTGAACTGTTGATGGGTCCCTTAGTGGCCCATAACCAGGACTGCTCCTTGGTTATGCGGCTTGTGTACAACCCCGCGTTGTGGCCAGTGGCCAGAGGTGATCCCTGTGCAAATATGCACCGTCTTCTGGATCTCAGTTTTATCGAAATCACTGCAGGTTGTCCTTTCACGGTCTTGTCGACAACTGGATACAAGGAGCACGTTTGTTCCTTTGCCTTACTCAACTGGATGGCTGACATCTCTAATTTGGAAGGTTCTGATTCCTTACTGGAATCCTTGTCTTTACACTTGGCATCCTACATCCTGGGTCCCGAAGATACGCTGTAATTGGATGCATTTTTCACTGAAAAATCCTTTTTTTCCAATTTGGCCATAGTCCCTATAGGAGACACTGACTACATAGGGCCCGATTCACAGAACTAACTTAAGACAAAATCCTAAACTTACTACCATTTTGGTATTCACAGAAGGCACTTACTCATTTTGGTATTCACAGAAGGCACTTACTCATCAATGAGTAAGTGCCTTCTGAGGCACTTACTCATTTTGGTATTCACAGAAGGCACTTACTCATTAATGAGTAAGTGCCTTCTGTGAATACCAAAACGAGTAAGTGCCTTCTGTGAATACCAAAATGGTAGTAAGTTTAGGATTTTGTCTTAAGTTAGTTCTGTGAATCGGGCCCAGTGTTTTTGAACACTTTGGTCCTGCTTGTCCCTGATTTCTGTCGTCATTTTGGTACTACCATCCTGACCAGTGGGAGGGTGTCATATGTCCCATACAGGCTCATTGTCATTTTGCCTATGTTAGCATGAGTACATTGCAGACTGCCCTCTGCTTTGCGCACGTTACTATACAAACGTAGTTTGCTTTGTGCCACACTGTACTTTCACACAGACTATGCCGTTGTTTTCGCATTCTGTTCTTTCCTGGGATTTAGTCTGCACACTGTCAAACAGCAATGCTCCTTGTTATTTCGTTCTGGTCAGGCCTTAGCACCTAGACAAAACACACAAATGCAGCTGTTGTTTGGGAACATGTACTTTGTTATATAGTGATCCAGCGCAGCTAAAATAAATTTCTCCTTAGGCCACGAATCCAGGTAAAACATTCACGTCTATTATACCATATGTCGGTGGGGCCCATGACACTGCATATCATACTTTCATTCGTTCAGTGGATTACACACCAAGGAGAAATGTGTTGCTGGAGGAATGGGATACCTTGTTAAATTTGACAGAATAATACCTCAGACATCATATACATCAACTTTTGATCTTATCAGTTCTAAACATCAAGGTATTCCGCTCTTTGGTCGATGGACCAACTAGTAGAATAAGTTGATGGTGATTAAGACCAGCTCAATCACTCTTAAAACCTGTTAACCTTTAAACTTATTAATGAACTAAAGAACCACAGACTCATTTTAAGTTAGAATGACATTTTATCTAATTTCTCAATTGCACGGGTGAAATTCTTTGTTTATTAATCACTTCTAATACATTAATAACATTTATGTGAAAAGTCTAATAAAGAATAGAAAATTATGCATTACTCTTTGATTTAGGATGCGGATAGGAATGGTTCACCAAAAAGAAGGTAAACCGCAGATCACAGAATAGAACTCCCAAACTGACTGACTGTCCCGCTAAATGCCTCCTCGATCGGACCTCCCGTGCAGATTTCCCGCAACGATCTCGTTCCTTCCCCAGTCAAGTTCGAAGTCCAAAAATGACAAAGTCCTTTCGTAATATTGAGGTGGAAAAATGGAAAATAGGAAAAATGGTATGGCAAGAAAACACCAACAGCAGCAGTAGCATCAATAGCAGCGGCCACAGCAACAGGAGCGAACCACCCCACATAAGAGTAGACCCTCTTATACCCTACTTTCTAGCTTACTACACAAAAAGTTGCAATCCTTAGGGGCAAGAATAACGCTAATTGGTCCATTTGAGGGGTGGTGATGGTCACCTCATCGCCCTCCTTGTTCAAACTGGTTTTGGGGACAGTTAAACATATAATGAGTCTCATGACTTTTGGGTTAAAAGCAGTCCAACTTGTCCATTCATTTTGTTGCAATCTCGAGGGTCACAATTTAGTTAGTCCATTGTTGCTCAGTACTTTTCTCTTCCATTCCCACGAATACGTGCTGAGTCTTTCTTGGCACCCTCCTTAGGGTAGGTCAGTACGACCTTGACATCTCTCACTCCGTGCACAGGCCGCACCCATGTGATTTAGTTTCTCTATTTCTTCTACCCAGAGGCCATCTTTGGCTTTTCACGTGACCTCATCTGTTTCGGCAGCCATTTTCGCAGCATGTCCTAACAGGCCCGAACGAACTATCATAAGAACAAACACAACCAAAATTAAAACAAAGAAAATAAGCCTTTCTGTTTACCACCCGCCATTCTAAAGACCCGTGTTAGGTGTTACCTAGCAGAAGCGACATTTAAAGCCATTTTACTTACCATCTGCATTCTTTGCCACAATACAAATCTACTACATAGCATAAATCATGCGATTTTACTCTAATTAGTACGCAAATCACAATATTAGGGTTAATCAACTTCACACTTGTAAATAAATTAGATTTTGCACAAATTTGCAGGTTACCCTTATATCGTGTTTACTAAACATGCATTTGTTGGTTATTACATGCTCCTTCAAACAATTAGTATTGTTAATTTATTAAGAGTTCATTAACTTTCCAAGGGGGTACAAATTATTTTATTTACCCTGCTCCATCAATTCCCCCTTTGGTGATTTTTAATATCACCACAAAAAACCTATCCTACAATTTATCTGATAAATGTTTCTTGTCCACTTGCTTTCTTCTAAGTTCATACAACTGTGTTTTTCTCATCTTGTCTTTTAGACCTTTTGTACATGTTCTCTTTTAACTCTTCTAATTCTATCTCTCCCATCTCTCGTTCTCTTTCTTTATTTTTCTCATTTTCTCTTTTTACTCTATTTTGACTTTTTCTTCTTAAAATACATACATATGCTAATCTCACTAATAACATTACCATTATTATCACTGTTACTGGTATTAGTATCTTCCCAATAAGAGAACTACCTATTTCTGTGAACCATCTCTGCATTGAGGAAAAACTCTTACCAAGTCTCTCCCAAACACCTTCAACCTCCAGTGGGGCAATTTCTTTGTGCAAATCAGTAATATTCTTTATATACTTCTGTATATTCTCACTCTTGTCTGGAATGTAAGTGCAACAATGTTGGA
Organism: Calotriton arnoldi; assembly: GCA_963921515.1. NCBI lineage: Eukaryota > Metazoa > Chordata > Amphibia > Caudata > Salamandridae > Calotriton > Calotriton arnoldi. The sequence goes on from CAWUFW010008975.1 coordinate 412,202, forward strand.
CTTTCAGCATTCCACAGACTCCACCCTCTTTTGCCAAAAGAATGTCAAGGGCAAGTCGATTTTGCATTACCATAGCTCTCATGGCAACCATTTCGGTGTTTACCATCAAGAACCCTCCAGCAGTATTCGTTGATAAACGATCTACTACTGTAGACAATTTCCGAATCTTGTATGCATTCAAAGATATACCCACTGCTGGTATCAATGCTCCAAAAATGTCACCTACTATTTCTGAGAAGCTTTCCCTTCTCCTACGTGTTAATGTTTTACCTATCTCGTGTATTCCTTTCGTTCCTCTCTCCACGTGAAAAATCTTTGGAAAGACCAGGCCTAGATAGCATGTTCCGTACCAATGGTCCGGCAACCTGTAATAAGCTCTATTTCCGCAAATATAATAGATCCCTGGAAATACTGGATCTTTTCCTCCTTTAAATCCCCATCCCCCTAGAATTTTATATGTATCTCGGCACTCACTAGAACCCACGAAATAGTTATCATACATAGTGTTACTTCTACTAATACACAATTTTCCCTGTTGGGGCCAATCCAGAACCATAGCTGCATTTGTTTCTCCTTTGTCGTAATTTTTCTCCTCAAACGCCCAAAGTGGTGTTTTTATCTTTTCTTCTGCTACTTTCTTTGAAACTTAACTCTTCTGTTTTCTACCATGTCCAAGAAAATCTTTTCCTCTTTCTTTAGTTTACAGGTAACATTGTGTCTAACTATATACTCTAACGTTAAATCTTTATTTTCTAAGAAAAATTCTCCAAACATTTTTGCGACTTTCACCTTATTTAATTCGGGGATTACGGGAACTTTAGCAAAAACAGGGTCTATATCAGTGTAATAATATTCTAATCTACCTGTTTTGTAAAACAAACTAGCTAGAACGCTACAAGTTATCCCATACGTCAAAGGAAGGTGATGATAGGTCACACCTTCTGTGACAGACGCAGGTAACTGCATACAGACATAGCAATCTCTCACATCCATTGTCTCCACATATTCATATAATAGTTTTGTGAAGACATTTTTGGAGAAATCAGTTATGGACTTATCCCTATGTAAATCAGTACTATCTACTAATTCTGCAGTGTTCTTTATGATAGCTTCTTTGTCATTATTCGTGTCATTCACTATTACAGATGTATTTTCTACAACTAACATAAGTGGAATTATTATTGCTAAAATAAACCAGATAAGCATTAGCAAACCTGTACAATAAAAACTCATTCTACACCACCTACGTAAAAACTCACATCTAGATCTTCTATTCTCAGTGTCTACCATGTTGTACTACTATCTAGCTACATATATATATATATGTACAGAAAAATGTGTCTCCACACCTCAGAATGACCTTTCAGCCACTCTACCCTTTATTTTGTCTCCTTTTGGTGCTTTCTTCAGCTCTTTTCAGAACTCTTTCTCGTCTTATTCAGTTTTGATGTCCAGTCCGGGTTTCTTTCTTTGTCTTTCAGATTTGGTGCAATTCACTTTCACCCATTTGTTTACAGCCTTTGTCTGGGCTTTCGTGATGCTATCCACTTCTTTAATGTCGGTCAATGCGATGTATAGCCATTCAGGTGACTTATATTTCAAGTTAGGTCTCTTCACTCTTTTTGGTTTCTGTAATTGTCTTTCACTTTGTTTTCCTTGTCCTTTTTGACTGGTTATTTCATTTACTTGCTCCGCATTATCTTTGTTCAAATTTATTATCTTATATCTCAGTCTTTTAACTTCGTGGGGCCAATTGTCTCCTTTTCTTGGCCTTTTTAGTTCATTTTCCTTTTCCTCTCGTTCGGCTCTCCAAGTTCTCTTTCTTGGTCCTATTCTTTGCTTTCTTTCTTCTTCACTTTCTTCTGATTCTGTCTCAGACCTTACTTCACTTCCTCTAACTTTGAACCTTATGATCTCAGTTTCTTTGTCTGAATCTGAACCTTCTTGTGACTCTTCTGTTTGGGCATTTGTTTCTATCCCTCCTCGTTTGTCTTCCGCATTTATATTAATCTTTCTGTCTGAATCTAAATTTCCCTGGGTTTCTTCTATTTGTTGTTCTGACCCTACTACTCCTCGGGCTTCTTCCGCTTTTTCCCCTATCTCTCTATCTGAATCTAAGTTTCCTTCAGTTACCTCAACTATCTCTGGAGGAATTTTTCCATAACTTGTACTTGGCTGTTCGCTGTCACTGTCTCTTTGTTCGGTTTCTTCGTTTATAATATCAGTTCTTTTGTTTCCTGTTTTTCTCTTTTGTCTTTCACCAGACTCAGGTTGGTCTGTTTCAGATGCCGAACTGGTATCCAATATTTCCAGATGTCGACTTACAGGTCGAGCTTCAAGATCTGGAACTCTGATCGTCTCAATTTCTTCTTCAGTTGTCAAACTGGTACCTAATTCTTCCAGATGTCGACTTACAGGTCGAGCTTCAGGATCTGGAACTCTGATGGTATGACTGGCATGAACCCAATTTTTCACACCTGCACATTTTACAGCAGTCGTCACCAGGATCATTTGACGTGGCTTATCCCAGAGAGGAACCAAACAGTTTCTTCTTCTGTGGACTTTGATGCGGACCCAGTCTTCTGGACTCAAATCATGAGCTGGTTTTCTTTCAAGAGTGGTCGCATCCGGTCCAACCTGATGAAACACAGAATGCACCACATCAGCCAATCCTTTGCAATAGTCCAATACGAGATCATCAGTTATAGTCAGCAGTTTGTTGACAGGTACATGTGCTTGTCCTATTGCTCGTCCCATGATTATTTCATGAGGACTCAGACCTGTTTTTCTGTCAGGTATGCTTCTGATGGTCATCAGCACCAATGGCAGGGCATCGGGCCATTTGAGTCCTGTGGCTTGACACATTTTCCCTAACCTATTCTTTATTGATCCATTTACTTGCTCTACCACTCCAGAAGCCTCTGGTCTGTAGGCACAGTGCAATTTTTGTTGAATGTCAAGTGCTTCACATATCAATTGAATTATTTCATTCTGGAAATGTGTTCCTCTATCTGTTTCAATCGTTACTGGAAAGCCATATCTTGGAATGAATTCTCTCAGTAGGAGTTTAGCCACAGTAACTCCATCATTCCTTCTTGTCGGATAGGCTTCCACCCAACGAGAAAACAAACAAACGACCACAAGGACATATCTCAATCTATTGCTCGGGGGCATTTCAATAAAATCTAGTTGCATTCTGGTAAAAGGACCTCCTTCACGTCCTATTGTTCCCAAACTCACTACTGTTTTCCTTCCAGGATTTATCTGTTGGCATGTAAGACATCTTTGACAGAGACTTTCAGCTATAGCCCTAAATTTCGGGTTGTACCAAGTCTGTCTGAAAAGTCTGATCATGGCATCCCTGCCAATGTGTGCTTGTCCATGGTACATCCGTACCATACTAGAGATCATGCTATCAGGCATAACTGGTCTTTCGTCTCTATCAACCCAAACTTCATCTTCCTCTCTTTGTCTGCAGCCTGCTTTTATCCAACCATCTTTCTCCTCTTCATCTGCTTCTTCCTGCAATTGCCTTACCTCATCCCAGGTTTCAACCGTGTTAGTAAACAGCAAGGGACTTGAAACATTCTCTTTTTCTCTTCTCCTATTCAGTGAGACCATATTTCTGGCACAGTATTGAGCTATTTCATCTGCGAATTGGTTTCCCACTGTAATATAATCAGTTCCATTTTTGTGTGCAGCGCATTTTACCACTGCAATCTGTTTAGGTAGCTGTATCGCCTCAAGCAATTTCTTCACAAACTCACCGTTTCTAATAGGAGTGCCTGCAGAAGTCAGGAATCCCCTCTGGGACCAGATCTGTCCGAAGTCGTGGACCACTCCGAAGCCATACTGGCTATCTGTGATAACCGTAATCCGGAAGTTCTTTCCCAGTTTGCACGCTCGAATTAGAGCAATCAGCTCAGCCACTTGGGCTGAACGTATCCCTCTCAAACAGGATGCTTCCATTATGGTTGCCACTGTACACACAGCATACGCAGCACTTAAAACTCCTTCACTTGTTCTCAGGCATGACCCGTCCACAAACATCACATAATCTGATTCTTTTAAGGGCTCATCTTTAATATCTGGGCGAGGCTTTGTGCAAAATTCAAGCACATCCAAACACTTATGATCAACATCATCTTTGACTCCTACATTACTTCATCTGGCAGTGAAGTTGAAGGATTCACACTCGTGCATCTTTCAATGGTTACATTATCTGCACTCAGAATCACTTTTTCGTACCTAGTCAGCCGACTATGTGTCATGAATTGGGTTTTGGTTCTAGTCAGAAGGATTTCAACAGAGTGTGGGACATATACTCTCAGTGGATACCCCATCACAATGCCTTCACTCTGTTCCAGACTCACACAAGTAGCAGCTACTGCTTTCAGACATCCAGGCAATGCTTTTGCTACCGGGTCTAAGACAGCTGAACAATAAGCGATTGGTCTTTTCATTTTTCCATGCCTTTGTACTAACACTGAAAGTGCACATCCATCTCTCTCACTACAATACAGCTCAAATTCTTTTTCATAATCAGGCATTCCCAATGCTGGTGCCTCACACAAACTTGTTTTTAGTTCCTTGAAAGCCTTCATCTCCTCCTCATTCAACTCAATCGGATCTCTGACATCCCTTTTTGTCAATCGCTGTAAAGGTTTTGCAATTAATGAGAATCCACTTATCCACTGTCGACAATAACCAACCATCCCAAGAAACATTCTCACCTCTCTCTGTGTCATCGGGGCTCTCATTCCTTGGATAATCCTTATTCTTTCTGTCATCACCTTTCGCATCCCTTTCTCAATCTTATGACCTAGATATTGTACATCATGTTGACAAAATTGCCGTTTTGACGGGGACACTTTGTGCCCTCCTTCTGCCAAATGATTCAGTAAAGCAATTGTGTCTGTAACACATGCTTCTTTGGTCTTTGATGCCACTAATAGGTCATCAATATACTGGACCATCACAGATTTTTCAGGCATTTTTAAATCTTCTAATGATTTCTTTAGGATCTGATTAAAGATTGAGGGGCTTTCTCTATACCCTTGAGGAATTCGGCACCGTGCCAAAATATGCTCTCCGAACCGGAACGCAAATAATGGCTGGCTGTCTGGGTGCAATGGAATAGAAAAGAATGCATGGCACAAATCAATAACTGTGTACCATTCTGCATCATGTGGAATCTGATACAGTATTACAGCGGGGTTAGGCACAATTGGACAACAAGGGATAACGATCTTATTTACCTTTCTCAAGTCCTGTACTATCCTATATGTCCCATTCGGCTTTTTTAATCCCATTATGGGTGAATTACATGGGCTACTCATTAATTCTCTCAAAATTCCTTGTTCAATCATCTTATTAACTACAGGTGTTATTCCTTCAATAATTTCTGGCGTTAATTTGTACTGTGGAGTATTTGGGTAATTTGTTCCTTCCTCACAGTAATTTTTACAGGGGTCTACTCCTCTCATTAGCCCAATGTCTTCGCCTGTGAAATCCCATACATCAGGTCTGACTATTCCTTTCAATTCAATTGGGATTTTCTCTGCATCAAACACAGGAAACATGTCATTTACTCCTGGTTCTAGTTCTGCCGTTAACATTTTATACAGGACATCCTCATCTGGTGTCTGGAAAGCAATACCATCTGGGGTACAATAGATGGTGCAATTCATTTTACAAAGCAGATCGCGTCCTAACAAATTTACAGGACTACAATCACATACCACAAACCGATGCATCTCTTTGAATGGTCCAACTTTCACCTCTACTGGTTTAGTAAGAGACGCTTTAATCTGTCTGTTTGAAACACCTACAACTTGGATATATTCTCCTGAGAGAGGAAGGTTTGGAATTTCCACTGATCTAACAGTAGAACGGGTAGCTCCAGTGTCCACAAGGAATGTAACATTTACACCATTCACTTCTCCATCCACAAATGGACCTGACTGATCTACCTCTAGAGTTGCGCCAAGCACGAAGTGTGGCTCAATGGTTAGAGCGGCAGACCCTGATGCAGAGATCTGGCCCGGGACCAGGGTTCAATTCCCGCCTTGGCGGGTCTTGGGCTCAATTTCCTCGGACCTGATAATTCTCGCCTCGGTGCCTATTCTAATCATGGGTCCCACTCTGCAACTCTGGGCAATAGCTTGCTTAATCTCCACAACGGCCCCAACAGCGCTGGGATGCCTGGCTTCACCTTGGGGGTGCCCAGGAGTGGACATTTCACAGGGAAAAGCCAGGAAGGGTTCCACAGCGGTATGCGTACAGCGCCAGGACACCCCTTTGGGGGTATAAGTGCGCTTTACAAGTACAAATTTCATTTCATTTCATTTCATTTCTTCCTCTCCTAGGCACCGTCATAAACTTTCATCCGATTCATTTCCATCCTGCCGTAACCAATACTGCGACACAATTTTGTTACCTGCTCTCCTCTGTAGAATCCTGCCTCTGCACTGTATCTCTGGGGGTTTACACTCTTTGGAAGAGGTGGTTGTGGCACCTGACTCTGTTGAGTAACTACCTGCGGTTGTTGCAGCTGTTGGTAACTCACCTCATTCTGCACCTGTGGATTTAATGGTTGATTTTCCGTATTAGCTTTTGGAGGAAATTTACACTCGTTTCTCCAATGCCCTAATTTTCCGCAATTATGACACAGCCATTTCTTTTTAGCCTCTTCTATACTCATTTGACCTTTTCCCTTACCTATAATCGGTTTGGATTTAGTCTGTCCTGCATCACTAGACTGATTATTCATCTGAGCTTCTTGTTTTTCTGCAACTTTTACTTGTGCCCACATTGCCTTTTCTTTTAGTTTGCGCTGTCTACACTCGATATCATCACTACAATATTTTGCATACCTTAATACCTCATCTACAGTGCTATTCTGCCAACACAACATATGTTGCTTAATCATTTCACTTATTTCAGGTTTCAATCCATATACAAATCTATATACGAAATGACTCATGTCCTTTTCACTCAAAGTCTCATAACCACTATACTGTTTAAAAACCAAAAGCAACCTCTCATAGTAGGCATGTACAGATTCCTTACTTTCCTGAGTTGTTCTATTAATCTTTACCCAATCTGTCTCTTTCGGTGGAATCTTATTTTTCAAAAACGTGATGGCTTGTTCATACTTTCTCATTACTTCTGGACCTGGGGCTCCAGTTTTTGCATCTCTAGGATATTCTTCCTTCGGCCAGTCAATTGTAATCTTACATTCTGTCCATAAATCTGCTGGTACTGCAATTTCAAACAATCCATCCAGATCTTCCCACAACACCTTGGAAACCTTTACAAATCTTTCTACCTGTCTATACCATTCTACGGGTTTCTCTCTCAATCTTGGGAAGTCATTTTTGAATGACAATATATCTTGCCTGGACCATGGAACATGTACATAGCTACCTCCTGGAGTTTCCCTCATTGGATATTCCAGTACTATTGGTTCCTTCTCCTTCACCGGAAAAGCCAATGATGCTTTATCGGTCGTTCCCTCCTTTCTTCTTATCCACCTGCTTCTCCATCTGCCACATCTCCCCATTTTCTCAATAACACAATCAGTTCCTTTATCTGTGTTAATCGTCCTGATGTGTTCAGATTTTCTATATCCTTTTCACTAAAGTCTACCTGTACGGTTTCTGCAATCCTCTGATTTTTCCAAATTCTACTTCTAGTTCATTCGCTGTTTCTTCCAATTTTTTATGCAAATTCCTAGCACTCTTACACATGAACATGAGCTCATCATCTTGGTAGGATTTCAATCTATCTGTACCAATAGTCCATAGAATTAACTCTTCCATATCTATTTTTAGTCTGATTACATCCAATGGTAGTGGTTTAGCATCTTTCTTCTGTAAATTCCTCATCCACTCATTTAATTCTTCTGGAGTCGGACCCACAGGGGTATTATTTATCTCTACCCAATTTGCACTTCTCTCTGGGGTCTCAGTTGCTGACTCGGTTTCCATAGGAATCCTATTTATCTGACTCTCATTGATCGTCAAATTTGTAGGTGGACTCGATCTATATGAGCCAACTGAATCTCTTGTCTCTCTAGTTTCTAGAATTATCCCTTCTCTCACTCTTTGCATACTCGAGTTCATTGGAATTGTCAAGGAATGCTCATCTATTCTTTGGTTTTCAAATACCGGTATTACTGGCCCTATCATCACTGGCACAGTCACAGCTTCCATGTTCTTGGTTAATTCTCTTATCTTCTCAGTCAATTCTCTTGTGGTTCTGGCTAACTCCGCTGTATTACCACTATCAGGCTTCGCATTCTGTGGAGTTTCTAATTTTTCAGAAGACCTATTTATTTCATAATTTCGTTCAGGGCTTTGACTTCTTACAGTTTCCATTGGTGGTGCATTTGGAGTCACCACCACAGAATTCTGTTGCTATGGAGGGGTTTTCTATTTAAAATGTCTTCCAGCAACTCATCCTCTGTGTCGCTAACTCCATACCCATATCTCTCTGTTACTGCATGTTTCTTTTTCTCCGTACACTTTCTCCCTGTAACTTCTTCAACTGTTCTGACAGGAAACAAACCATCCGTCATATTAGCATACCTCCATCGTCTCATCCTGTCTTCATGATTCACTCCCCATACTCTTCCATGGACTAGACTATAATTCTTTGCACCTCTGTCTTTCTCTTTCATACATCTCATCTTCCCATTCACCTAACGCTTTGAACTGTGTTGGTCTAGGTCTTGGTTCAAGTTTCATCATTTTCTCTCTCAAATTGTGAAGTACAGCTGTGCTAAACAAACCATTTTCTGGAAACGCCAATACTCCATCGTTTTGGGTATATTTTACCCAATTTTCCAACCAAATGCAAGTATGATAGCCATATTTCAACATCATATGAGAAGCTGGCGTTTTCGGCGGAGGAAGTATTTCTCCTTCCCTAGTCACTACCTTTTTGTCTTTCTTGAAAAGTTTTTAATCTTCGCAAACCATGATGGTTTCTCTCTACCATACTCATAATAAGCCATATTGCACTGTTCTTTCTCTCAAACAAACACACGAAAATTCTTCACTACTCTGTTCTTTCTACTGGTTGGCTATTCGGACCTATCCCAGCGCGTCTCACACCAACGCACCAATTCAAAAGCTCTACGTCACTCTCAACTGGCCAATACCAGCGCGTCTTCACACTAACGCACCAATCAAGAAGCTCTTCGCTTTCCCACAACTGGCCAATACCAGCGCGGTCTTTGTTGACGTCAGTTCTACTTCTGTCTTTTCTGACCCCTCCTTTACAATAATTATCGGCAATTTTCTTACCTTCTCTTTTCGGCTAAATTTTTATTAGTTACAACGTAAGACACATTACCATTGTCTGTTTTCGCTAAACAAAAGAAATAGTTTGTTCTAACTTACAAGAATACTATTTTGTTCGATAAGTGTAGCACTTCTCTCTACCTTACCCTTCTCTCAAGCAAGGGGTAAACCCGTTTCTCTGGGGATAAAACACATGTGGAGACTACACTGCTCCTGAGAATTAAGGCCAGAGTTTCACAAGAAAACCTGTTGCTATTTCACTCATGCATTTTCATACAAGAAATGTACCTACCATAACACAATCCTGTGTTATCACCAATTTTGAAAATCAGACAATGCACAATTCCGTATGACTTCTCTTGCCACACATGTCCACTTCCTATTTCCCGGAAGCTTCAAAATTTTGACTTACACATAGCATAATACAATTCAACACAAAGTGTTAGACATGAAAAATCAATAAATCAATAACCAATAATCACCAAACTAATCTATAGTAACCATAACTCTGCTACCAAGAAATCTGATCCAGCGCGGCTAATATAAATTTCTCCTTAGGCCACGAATCCAGATAAAACATTCACGTCTATTATACCATATGTCGGTGGGGCCCAAGACACCGCATATCATACATTCATTCGTTCACTGGATTACACACCAAGGAGAAATGTGTTGCTGGAGGAACAGGATACCTTGTTAAATTTGACAGAATAATACCTCAGACATCATATACATCAACTTTTGATCTTGTCAGTTCTAAACATCAAGGTATTCCGCTCTTTGGTCGATGGACCAACTAGTAGAATAAGTTGATGGTGATTAAGACCAGCTCAATCACTCTTAAAACCTGTTAACCTTTAAACTTATTAATGAACTAAAGAACCACAGGCTCAATTTAAGTTAGAATGAAATTTTATCTAATTTCTCAATCGCACGGGTGAAATTCTTTGTTTATTAATCACTTCTAATACATTAATAACATTTATGTGAAAAGTCTAATAAAGAATAGAAAATTATGCATTACCCTTTGATTAAGGATGCGTGTAGGAGAGTAGGATCTGCCTCTTATGTTGCCCCCCACTTTTTTCCTGATGTTTACACTGGTTTCTGGCTATAGTCTGGCTGGGTCCCTGCTAATCCGGGCCCCAGCCTCTCTGTTCTCTCTAAACGACTTGGAGTGCACTCTAGGTGCACTAGTGATTGGATACTGTGGTACCTTATGAGTCCCTAGTATATGGTACCTTAGGTACCAAGGGCATAGGTACTTCACAGGCCTACCAGGGGCTGAAGCATGTATTATGCCACCCCTGGGAAGCAGACTAAATCTGACACCACAGGCCTGCTACTGCAGCCTGGGTGAGGTGGTGCTAGCACTCCTCACTGAGATATAGGTTCCCTATATCTCTTCTACACACACATATAAACCTATCAGTCACCCCTAAGGCAGGCCCTATCAATCCTGAGGGCAGGGTGCTTGGCTTCTATGTGAGGGGGTGCCTCTGCCTGAGCAGGGCCCCTCTGCAGCTCTCAGAGTCCATTCTCTGGTGCTGTTTGTGGATGCGGTTAAACCATATACTTTTAAGTGCATTATATCCTCGCGGTAGAATGCTAACTTGGGAATGGCTGCATCGAAACATGTCGTGTTTGGTGTCAAACATCTTGGAATACTACCCCCTGCCAGTCCTGGCGGCGGGAGTAGCATTCCACCCTTCTAGAGGGATAGACATGTACCTACTGTGGAAACGCGGTAGAATCCTGCAGAGCCCTGGCATCACAAAATGGATGCCACCAGTCACAGACACTGGGCTGCCCTCCTGCTGATGACCAACACTCGCAGTGGAGGAAGCCCAACAATAGATATCCTGTCCCAAGGGGGTGTGACCACCTCCCAGACAGGGTTTAGTGTATTGGGGCTGGGTGGGTGCACTCTTAGAGTGCTTTGAAGTCCTGCACTGGGGGAGCAGAAGGCTCCTCTGTGCATATGCCAGTTCAAACCGGCTCAGGGGCTACCTGCCCCTGCTCTGGCGTGAAACTGGACAAAGGGAAGTGGGTGTAGCCACCCACTCCCCTGACCCTCCCATAGGTAGGGTCATAGAGCTAGTCCCTCCCTTTCTTTTAGTATAAGAGGGGAACCTGTGCATTGCACCCTAGATTTCCCTGGATGACGCTCTGAAGAAGAATCCCGGACCTTCGACGTTCCACTACCTTTAGAAGACTGAAGAATCTCCCTTGGAGTCAAGGAGTGACTCCCCTGCTTGGCAGGCACCAAAAACTACAAACGATGGTCGCAAACTATGCCGCTCCCGCCAGAGTCCGAAGTCCCTGCAGCCCAAGAAGTAGACTTCCTGACTTCTCAAAGGCCATCGTGAGTTCCCAGTGAAGCTGAGGCCAGTGGACCCCAAGAGTGACGAGGAACCGCGACCCCTATGTACCGTGCACTATTGTCAAGTGCAACCCCTTCACAACGTTCCACGAACTTGTGCTTTGGACCACGTATGGTCCTAGCCTCCAGCAGGAATCCCTCTGAAGATCAGAGGCCTACCATGTCCCGAGTGACCGTGGGCCCCTGTGAGCGAATCCTTCCGAGGCGTCTTTGCAATCTCTTGCCAGCCGGCTTGTGGGTCCCCAGAAGACTTTCTAAAGAAACCAAAGGGCTCCCCTGGTTGCTCCAGGCCTGCCCTGACTTACCCTCGCTGGGTGAGTCCCACAGACCTTGCTGGTCTGCGCCATTGCCTCTTCGCACTTTCCCCAAGACTTGCTGTTAGCAAGGCTTGTTGGCTCCAATCGAGTTACCAATACCGCAGTAAGCTGCAGACATTGTGGGACACGCCGAATCCAGCTCTTGGTCATCGTCGACGCCTCCTGGACCTCGTGGCTGAAGAGTCAAGGCAACCGCGAACGACCTGAATCTTGCGACGACGGTGGGCATCCATCTTCCTTGCCCCGAGTCACTGCCAAGTGACTTTGAACACTGTCCCCTCTGCTTTCAGGTCTTCCATCTTCCGAATCCAGGCTTGGATTCCTCCGGACACTTCTCCTGACGCCGCAAGCAGCAAGTCTTCACTGGCTCCCATTGAAAACGACGCCGCGACCCAACACCAAAGGACACCTATGCACCCGGCTCCCCTGGGTGAGGTAACTTCAGCACTACGGTGCTCCTGTGGGTGTGGGCCCTAGAACTACTTACCCTGTAAGTGACTTGCTTGTAGCTTCCCTCAAAGTGTCCTAAAACTCTAATTTTCTAAGTGCGACAATTGCGCTGACTCGTACAGGGTTCGCGTCTGTGTTAGACACACCGCGTCCATCTCCTTTGTAACACTATCTAGAACTGTATCCTTCGACTCGTACTGAGTCCGATCGGTGTGTTCGCCTCGAACACGCAAGGGACCTTTAACATTGAAATCTCAATCGCGTCTGAGCGCATAGACTTGCACAGGACTCGCACCGGTGCCAGGTCACCGCGTCCGTCCCCTGTGGGTCTCCTACAACTACCTGGGGTGGTTCTTGGGGGTCCCTCGATTCTAGATGCCCTAGACCTAGGTCTAGCAAACTAAGATTGTGATATTCGATTGTGCTAAACTTATTTTGATAACATTTGACTTGTACATATGTACCTGACCTCTAATCTCATAAAGAGATTAGTAGAGAGTGTTTATTAATAAATACATATATATTTGATATATATACCTGTGTGGTGTCTTTTCATTTGGTGATTCAAGAGATTGTGTGGTAAAACAAGCTGCTTTACATTCCTTCAAGACTTAGCCCTGAAGGCTGCTCTCCACAGCTACCACTAGGATAGCTTTCTATAAAGGTTGTCTTAAACCTATCTACCATAAGAGTCGAATTGTTCTGGTGCAAGGTGTCCACTTTAATTAGTGAACAGCATATACCAGGCCAACTTCTCACATTGGTGGGCAGCGTGTGGGATTCCAGCTTGCTATTGTTTTACCAGAAAATCTCTATTTGAATTACTAACTGAAAACCACTATAGGTACTTAAGGTACATATAAAGTCAAGCTTAGTATCAATAAGTTCTACTGAACTTCGAGCTGTGTGCCAAGGGATGGCACACCCAGTACCACAGCTCAAGCTAGTATCAGTAGGCCACAAACTAGTGTAGGTAGTACAACACTCCACAACACTAGAATGTCCTTAAAGGGTGGAACCAGTGGATCCACTCAGCCTCACTATAAGGACATGGCTTTCTCTGACTTGAGAGCCATGTGTGTTGAAAGACACCTGAGGCTAGGACAGAGTCCCTCAACCCTACACCTGATAGATCTGCTGACAGCAGATGATCTTAGATTGGCTCTAGGAGCTAATGGGTCTGAATCAGTGGGTGGGTCAATTACAGTATCTGGGTCAGATGATGAAAATCAGAATGACCAGGACTCTGTGATTGAAGGGCCAGGCCTCAAGGGGCCTGAAAAGGACAGAGGAATTCTCCCTAAGAGAACTGACAGAGTGGATGAGAGGCATAGGTCCCCTTCCAGGGAATCTGACCACTCTTATCACTCTGGCAGAGAATTTGTCCACCAGAGGAACTCATACTTTCCCATAAGAGAGACCTCCTCTGAAAGAATGTGCAAACTGCTGCAGTATGAGGAAGCAAGAGTTGCCCTCAGAACCAAGCAGTTGGCACTGGATAGAGAAGCCCTGGAGATCCAGAGAGCTTCTAGAAGAGAGGGTTAGAACCCCTTGGTGGCAGCAACAGTGTCCCTAGAGGCAGAGAATCTATTCCAGACCATAGGAACCTGAGCAAGGTTGTTCCTCCCTACCAGAGTGGGGATGATATCCACAAGTGGATAACTGCTATGGAGAGGGCCTGTAGAGTACAGCAGGTCCCTCAAAAGCAGTGGGCAGCAATCTTGTGGCTCTCCTTTTCAGATAAAGGTAGAGACAAGCTCCTCACTGTTAGAGAAGAGGATGCTGACGATTATGAAGTCCTGAAGAGTGCACTGATAGATGGGTTTGGCTTAACCACTGAACAGTACAGGTTGAAGTTCAGAGACACCCAGAAGGCACAGACTCAGGACTGGACTGACTTTGTTGATTGTGCAACCAAGGCTCTGGAGGGTTGGCTGGTTGGCAGTAGGGTTACTGATTTCAAGGGATTGTATAATCTGATGATGAGAGAACAGATCCTTAATAATTGCCAGAACCAGTTGTTGCATCAATACCTGGTGGACTCAGATCTGACCTCTCCCCAAGAATTGGGAAAGAAGGCAGACAAATGGGTCAGAACCAGGGTGAGGCAGAAACCCCAGAACCAAGGGGGTGACACTAAGAAGCAAGATCCTAAGGGCTCTGAGAAAGGTGGGGATAAGTCAAAAGACCAGAAGTCTTCACAAGGGCCCCAAAAATCTGCATCTGGTGGGGAGTCACAATCCAACAAGGGAAAAGGCCAAAAGAAGCCCTGGCGCAAATTCTGTAAACAGAAAGGGCAATGGACTTCTGACTGTAACAAGTCCAAAGACCAAACCACCACCACTCCTGCCCCTAAGGCAACTGTTCCCCCTAGCTCAGCTACTGGTGGAGGTGGTACACAGAATAAGGGTGTAGTAGGGTTGACCCTGGGTTCTGAAGTGGACTCTGACCTAGTCAGAGTGCCCACTCAGGCAATGCTGATTTGTGAGGGAGACCTTAATATGTCCTTCCTAGTGAGCCCCAGTAATCTGGGCAAATACAAACAGCAGCCTGTAATAAATGGCAAACAGGCTTTGGCATTTAGGGACACAGGTGCTAGTGTCACCATGGTGGCAGAGGATCTTGTGGACCCTGGACAGATCATCCTGGGCGAAATGTACCAGGTGACCAATGCAAGCAATGTCAGGAACAACCATAGTCTGGCAGTTGTGAATTTCTCCTGGGGAGGGGTAACTGGCCTCAAGAAGGTTGTAGTCAGTGCAGACCTCCCTGTCGAATGTCTATTGGGCAATGATCTAGAGACTTCAGCCTGGTCTGAAGTAGAGTTATGGACTCATGCTGAGATGTTGGGCATCCCTGCAGAGGTATTTGCTGTGACCAGGTCACAAGCAAGAATGCATGACACTGAACCAGCTCTGGATCCTGGAACAATGGACCAGATGCTTCCCAAGAGGAGGAGCAGTAGGGTAAAGGCAGTGCCTTCCCCTCTGTCTCAGATCACAGATTCACCCCCAGAGGGAGGTGAAGCAGATCCTGAAGAAGGAACTGCCCCAGAGGGACTTGAGCCTGATCAGGTTGAGTTCTTGGGGGCAGGGGGCCCTTCTAGGGAAGATCTGAGTAAGGAGCAACAGTGCTGCCCCTCTCTTGAACCCCTCAGACAGCAGGCTGCTGCTGAGGCTGCTGGGAAGTGCTAGTGGGTCCCATAAAGTTTATTGGGATGAGGGACTCCTATATTCTGAGGGTAGAGATCCAGCCCCTGGAGCCACCAGGAGGATGGTAATACCTCAGAAGTTTAGGGGGTTCCTCCTGACCCTACACATGACATCCCTTTAGCAGGACACTTGGGCCAAAACAAGACCTGGGACAGGCTTGTTCCACATTTTCATTGGCCACATATGTCAGAGGACACAAAGGAGTTTTGTCGCTCCTGTGTCACATGCCAAGCCAGTGGTAAGGCAGGTGGCACAACAAAGGCCCCCCTGATACCACTACCTGTGGTGGGGGTACCCTTTGAAAGGGTAGAGATTGACATTGTTGGTCCCCTTGACCCTCAAACTGCATCTGGGCACAGGTTTATCCTGGTGGTAGTGGATCATGCCACCAGGTACCCAGAAGCAATTCCCTGAGGACCACCACAGCCCCTGTGGTGGCAAGAGCCCTCATTGGAGTCTTCTCCAGAGTGGGTTTCCCAAAGGAGGTCATTTCTGACAGAGGTACCAACTTCATGTCAGGATATCTAAAAGCAATGTGGAAGGAGTGTGGTGTAACTTACAAGTTCACCACCCCCTATCATCCACAATGCAATGGTTTAGCTGAACGCTTCAACAAAACCTTGAAAGGAATGATTAAAGGACTCCCAGAGAAGCTTAGGCGGAAATGGGACCTTCTTCTTCCTTGCCTGTTGTTTGCATACAGGGAGGTTCCACAGAAGGGGGTTGGTTACAGCCCATTTGAGCTTCTGTTTGGGCATCCTGTGAGAGGTCCACTGTGTTTGGTAAAAGAGGGCTGGGAGTTACCTCTCAAGCCCCCAAACAAGATGTGATGGACTATGTACTTGGTCTCGGCTCCCGGATGGCTGAGTACATGAAAAAGGCAACCAAAACCTGGAGGCCAGCCAAGAATTACAAAAAGCTTGGCATGACCAAAGGCTGTACTGACTGTATACCAGCCAGGACAGAAGGTGTGGATATTGGAGCCTGTGGCCCCAGCAGCCCTCCAGGACAAGTGGAGTGGCCCCCATACAATAGTTGAACAGAAGGGAGAAGTCACCTACCTGGTGAATCTTGGAACTCCCAGGAGCCCCCTGAGGGTGCTCCACGTCAACAGATTAACCGCTTCCATGCGCGGCCGATTTTCGCCCTGTGCGAGGCGTTTCATTAAGCGGACGGGTTCATGACGAGCTCAGCTCGTCATGCGCACACGAGCACTGCGCAGCATGACGAGCTGAGCTCGTCATGAGCATGGAAGGGGTTAAAGCCATATGTTGACAGGGCTGACATGGGCTTGCTCATGGCAACTGATGAGGACCAGGAGGAGGAGAGTGACCGTCTCCCTGACCTGCTCTCTCAGAACCCTGATGATGGGTCAGTAGATGGTGTTGCTTTGGCAAGCAGCCTCACTGACCATCAGCAAACTGAGTGCAGACAAGTTCTGCAACAGTATAGACATATGTTTAGCCTGACCCCTAGTCAGACTTCCTGGTGCACCCATGATGTGGACACTGGAGACAGTCTGCCTGTCAAGAATAAAATCTACAGGCAACCTGACCATGTCAGGGACTGTATCAGGACTGAAGTCCAGAAAATGTTGGAGCTAGGTGTAATTGAGCCTTCAGATAGCCCTTGGGCTAGCCCAGTAGTCCTGGTACCCAAGCCTCATACCCAGGGTGGTAAGAAAGAAATGAGGTTTTGTGTAGACTACAGAGGCCTCAATGCAGTCACTAGGACTGATGCCTATCCATACCAAGGGCAGATGAGCTGATTGATACTTTGGCCTCAGCCAAGTATCTGAGCACGTTTGACCTGACAGCTGGCTACTGGCAGATCAGGTTAGCTGATGATGCAAAAGCCAAAACAGCATTTTCGACCCCTGGTGGGTCACTACCACTTCGTGGTGATGCCCTTTGGATTGAAAAATGCACCTGCCACTTTTCAGAGGTTGGTGAATAAAGTTCTGACAGGGATGGAAACTTATTGCTCAGCTTATCTAGATGATATTGCTGTCTTTAGTTCCTCCTGGCAGGATCACCTGGTCCACCTCAGGAATGTTTTGGAGGCCATGCAGAAAGCAGGCCTCACTATCAAGGCCACTAAGTGCCAGATAGGGCAGAGTCAGGTTGTATACCTGGGCCACCTTGTAGGTGGAGGCCAGATTCAGCCTTTACAGAGCAAAATCCAAACCATAATGGAATGGGTTGCTCCAACCACCCAGACACAGGTGAGAGCCTTCTTAGGCCTGACTGTGTACTATAGGAGGTTTGTCAAGGGATATGGATCTATAGTGACCCCCTTGAATGATCTGACCTCAAAGAAAATGCCAAAAAAGGTTCAGTGGACAGCTAGCTGTCAAAAGGCATTTGAAGACCTAAAGCAGGCCATGTGCACTGCCCCCATCTTACAGAGTCCAGACTACACCAAAAAGTTCATTGTCCAAACAGATGCTTCTGAGCTGGGTGTGGGAGCTGTACTGTCTCAACTGAATGATGAAGGTCAAGACCAGCCAGTAGCTTTTATTAGCAGAAGGCTGACCCCTAGAGAGAAACGTTGGTCAGCTATAGAGAGGAGGCCTTTGCTGTGGTGTGGGCCCTGAAGAAGCTGAGGCCATACTTGTTTGGCACTCACTTCATAGTTCAGACTGACCACAAGCCCCTCCTATGGCTTAAACAGATGAAAGGTGAAAACCCAAAACTTTTGAGGTGGTCCATTTCCCTACAGGGGATGGACTATACAGTGGAACATAGACCTGGGACCCAACATGCCAATGCAGATGGACTCTCAAGGTATTTCCACTTTGAACACGAAGACTCAACTGGTCAAGGTTAGTTTAGTGTCCCTGCGTTTGGGGGGGGGTTGTGTAGGAGAGTAGGATCTGCCTCTTATGTTGCCCCCCACTTTTTTCCTGATGTTTACACTGGTTTCTGGCTATAGTCTGGCTGGGTCCCTGCTAATCGGGCCCCAGCCTCTCTGTTCTCTCTAAACGACTTGGAGTGCACTCTAGGTGCACTAGTGATTGGATACTGTGGTACCTTATGAGTCCCTAGTATATGGTACCTTAGGTACCAAGGGCATAGGTACTTCACAGGCCTACCAGGGGCTGAAGCATGTATTATGCCACCCCTGGGAAGCAGACTAAATCTGACACCACAGGCCTGCTACTGCAGCCTGGGTGAGGTGGTGCTAGCACTCCTCACTGAGATATAGGTTCCCTATATCTCTCCTACACACACATATAAACCTATCAGTCACCCCTAAGGCAGGCCCTATCAATCCTGAGGGCAGGGTGCTTGGCTTCTATGTGAGGTGGTGCCTCTGCCTGAGCAGGGCCCCTCTGCAGCTCTCAGAGTCCATTCTCTGGTGCTGTTTGTGGATGCGTTTAAACCATATACTTTTAAGTGCATTATATCCTCGCGGTAGAATGCTAACTTGGGAATGGCTGCATCGAAACATGTCGTGTTTGGTGTCAAACATCTTGGAATACTACCCCCCCGCCAGTCCTGGCGGCGGGGGTAGCATTCCACCCTTCTAGAGGGATAGACATGTACCTACTGTGGAAACGCGGTAGAATCCTGCAGAGCCCTGGCATCACAAAATGGATGCCACCAGTCACAGACACTGGGCTGCCCTCCTGCTGATGACCAACAATCGCAGTGGAGGAAGCCCAACAAGAGATATCCTGTCCCAAGGGGTGTGACCACCTCCCAGACAGGGTTTAGTGTATTGGGGCTGGGTGGGTGCACTCTTAGAGTGCTTTGAAGTCCTGCACTGGGGAGCAGAAGGCTCCTCTGTGCATATGCCAGTTCAAACCGGCTCAGGGGATACCTGCCCCTGCTCTGGCGTGAAACTGGACAAAGGGAAGTGGGTGTAGCCACCCACTCCCCTGACCCTCCCATAGGTAGGGTCATAGAGCTAGTCCCTCCCTTTCTTTTAGTATAAGAGGGGGAACCTGTGCATTGCACCCTAGATTTCCCTGGATGACGCTCTGAAGAAGAATCCCGGACCTTCGACGTTCCACTACCTTTGGAAGACTGAAGAATCTCCCTTGGAGTCAAGGAGTGACTCCCCTGCTTGGCAGGCACCAAAAACTACAAACGATGGTCGCAAACTATACCGCTCCCGCCGGAGTCCAAAGTCCCTGCAGCCCAAGAAGTGGATTTCCTGACTTCTCAAAGGCCATCGTGAGTTCCCAGTGAAGCTGAGGCCAGTGGACCCCAAGAGTGATGAGAAACCGCGACCCCTGTGTACCATGCACTATTGTCGAGTGCAACCCCTTCACAACGTTCCACGAACTTGTGCTTTGGACCACGTGTGGTCCTAGCCTCCAGCAGAAATCCCTCTGAAGATCAGAGGCCTACCACATCCCGAGTGACCGTGGGCCCCTGTGAGCGAATCCTCCCAAGGCGTCTTTGCGATCCCTTGCCAGCAGGCTTGTGGGTCCCCAGAAGACTTTCTAAAGAAACCAAAGGGCTCCCCTGGTTGCGCCAGGCCTGCCCTGACTTACCCTTGCTGGGTGAGTCCCACAGACCTTGCTGGTCTGCGCCATTGCCTCTTCGCACTTTCCCCAAGACTTGCTGTTACCAAGGCTTGTTGGCTCCAATCGAGTCGCCGACACCGCAGTAAGCTGCAGACATTGTGGGACACGCCGAATCCATCTCCTGGTCATCGTCAACGCCTCCTGGACCTCGTGGCTGAAGAGTCAAGGCAACCGCGAACGACCTGAATCTTGCGACGACGGTGGGCATCCATCTTCCTTGCCCCGAGTCACTGCCAAGTGACTTTGAACACTGTCCCCTCTGCTTTCAGGTCTTCCATCTTCCGAATCCAGGCTTGGATTCCTCCGGACACTTCTCCTGACGCCGCAAGCAGCAAGTCTTCACTGGCTCCCATTGAAAACGACGCCGCGACCCAACACCAAAGGACACCTATGCACCCGGCTCCCCTGGGTGAGGTAACTTCAGCACTACGGTGCTCCTGTGGGTGTGGGCCCTAGAACTACTTACCCTGTAAGTGACTTGCTTGTAGCTTCCCTCGAAGTGTCCTAAAACTCTAATTTTCTAAGTGCGACAATTGCGCTGACCCGTACAGGGTTCGCGTCTGTGTTAGACACACCGCGTCCATCTCCTTTGTAACACTATCTAGAACTGTATCCTTCGACTCGTACTGAGTCCGTCCGGTGTTCGCCTCGAACACACAAAGGGCCTGTAACACTGAGATCTCCATTGCACTGACTCGCACAAGGTTCGCGTCTGTGTTAGACACAGCACGTCCATCTCCCTTGCAACTCTATCTGTAACCTCGTCCTTCGACTCGTACAAGGACCGATCGGTGTGTTCGCCTCGAACACGCAAGGGACCTTTAACATTGAAATCTCAATCGCGACTGAGCGCATAGACTCGCACAGGACTCGCACCGGTGCCAGGTCACCGCGTCCGTCCCCTGTGGGTCTCCTACAACTACCTGGGGTGGTTCTTGGGGGTCCCTCGATTCTAGATGCCCTAGACCTAGGTCTAGCAAACTAAGATTGTGATATTCGATTGTGCTAAACTTATTTTGATAACATTTGACTTGTACATATGTTCCTGACCTCTAATCTCATAAAGAGATTAGTAGAGAGTGTTTATTAATAAATACATATATATTTGATATATATACCTGTGTGGTGTCTTCATTTGGTGATTCAAGAGATTGTGTGGTAAAACAAGCTGCTTTACATTCCTTCAAGACTTAGCCTGAAGGCTGCTCTCCACAGCTACCACTAGGATAGCTTTCTATAAAGGTTGTCTTAAACCTATCTACCATAAGAGTCAAATTGTTCTGGTGCAAGGTGTCCACTTTAATTAGTGAACAGCATATACCAGGCCAACTTCTCACAAAGCGGATAGGAATGGTTCACCAAAAAGAAGGTAAACCGCAGATCACAGAATAGAACTCCCAAACTGACTGACTGTCCCGGTAAATGCCTCCTCGATCGGACCTCCCGTGCAGATTTCCCGCAACGATCTCGTTCCTTCCCCAGTCAAGTTCGAAGTCCAAAAATGACAAAGTCCTTTCGTAATATTGAGGTGGAAAAATGGAAAATAGGAAAAATGGTATGGCAAGCAAACACCAACAGCAGCAGTAGCATCAATAGCAGCGGCCACAGCAGCAGCAACAGGAGCGAACCACCCCACATAAGAGTAGACCCTCTTATACCCTACTTTCTAGCTTACTACACAAAAAGTTGCAATCCTTAGGGGCAAGAATCACGCTAATTGGTCCATTTGAGGGGTGGTGATGGTCACCTCATCGCCCTCCTTGTTCAAACTGGTTTTGGGGACAGTTAAACATACAATGAGTCTCATGACTTTTGGGTTAAAAGCAGTCCAACTTGTCCATTCATTTTGTTGCAATCTCGAGGGTCACAATTTAGTTAGTCCATTGTTGCTCAGTGTGAGAAGTTGGCCTGGCATATGCTGTCCACTAATTATAGTGGGCACCTTGCACCAGTCCAAACAACCCCTTATTGGAGATAGGTTAAAGACAACCTTTATTGAAAGCTATCCTAGTGGTAGCTATGGAGAGCAGCCTTCAGGCTAAGTCTTGAAGGAATGTAAAGCAGCTTGTTTTACCAGTCTATAATCTCTTGAGAGACCAAATGAAAGAGGACCACACCAGGTATATATTCAAAATATATGTATTTATTGCTAAACACACCCCTCTAGTCTCTTTATGAGGCTAGAGTTCGAAGTACATAAATTATAAGTTAGTTATCTACAGAAATAGCACAAATACACGATTGAGCCCTAGGGGCGTACCAAACCATATACCAATAAAGTGGTATAAGAACCACGACTGAGCTAGACACAGGGCCTAGAGCCTGTAGAAGTGCTTGGAACACAAGGAACCACCCAAGGTAGTGACACAGGGGACCCACGGGGGACGCGTGCAGTGTATGAACACAGCCGCGAATCGCCGTTAACTTCTATGGGGAAAGTCGCGGTTTGAATTTAAAAGAAAAGGGACACTTAGAGGAGGACTTGGAGCAAACCCTTTGAGAACTAGGCTGTTCTAGTGTCAATACCCACGGAGCACCGGAGTACTCGAGTTACCTCACCCAGGGAGCCGGGTGCATAGGTGTCTTTCGGGGTCGGGTTTCGTCGTCGCTTTCAATGGCGATCTGCTGCAAAGTGCTGCTGGCGGCCAAGTCGAAAGTGTTCGGGTGGATCCAAAGGTGGTTCGAAGATCTGAAGAACCTGAAAGTAGAGGGGACAGAGTCTGGGTCACTAGCCAGTGACCAGGAAGGCGATGAGCAGATGCCCACCGATGTCGAGTGCTTCAGGTAGGTTGACGGTTGTCTTGACTCTTCAGCCACGAGGTCCAGGAGGCATCGACGATGAGCAGGAGCTGGATTCGAGCTGTCCCACGACGTCTGTCGATTGCAGGGGTGTCGGCGACCGGATTGGACCCAACAAGCCTTGGCAACGGCAAGTCTCGTGGAAATGGAAGAAGGACGATGTTGCAGACCAGCAAGGTCTGTGGGACTCACCCAGCGAAGGTAAGTCAGGGCACGCCTGGAGCAACCAGGGAGCCTAAGTAGAAGACAATTGGCCTTCGGGAGGGCCTACTAGCCAACGGACTAGTGACCGCGAAGGAGCCTCGAGTCGACGCACGTGGAGCTGGCTCACAGGACACTCGTGGAGTGGAGGCCAGTGATCTTTGGTGCAGTTGGTGCTGGAGGCTGGGGCTACTCGGAGCCCAAAGCACAACTTCGTGAGAGACCCAGAAGAGGATGCACTTACAAAAGTACACGGTGTCCAGGGGTCATGGTTCCACGTTACCCACGATAGCCACGGGCCTCAGCTCTGCTGGGGACTCAGGAGTAGCCTCGGGGAAGTCTGGAAATCCACCTCTGGTGATGCAAAGACTTCGGCGTCCGGTGGGAGCTTCAGCGATGCAGACCGGACAATTGCTTCGTTGGTGCCTGCCAAGCAGGGAGTCACTCCTTGACCCCAAGGGAGATTCTTCAGTCCTCTAATCATACAGTAGAGCGTCGAAGGTCCAGGATTCTGTGTCAGAGTTTCGTCCAGGTAAATCTAAAGTCCTAAGGACTGGGGTCCCATACTTATACTAAGGTAGGGGGTTGGACATACTCTGTGGCCCCACCTATGGGAGGGCCAGGGCAGAGGGGTGGTTACACCCCTTTCCCTTTGTCCAGTTTTGCCCCTACGGTTTGAACTGGGGTATGCACAGGGACACCAAATGTGCCCCCAGTGCAGGACTTCAAAGCACCAGAGAGAGCTCCCGCCCAGCCCCAATACACACTATCCTGTCTGGGGAGGTGGTTACACCTCCCTGGGACAGGAAACCTATTGTCCAGGCCTCCCCTGCCGGAGTTTCGGTCAGCAGCAGGAGGCCAGACTCGTGTCTGTGGCAGCGGCATCCATTTTGTGATGCCAGGGCTCTGGAAAGTCAGTTCCGGGTATACCGGTGTGTACATGTCTCTCCCTCTAGAAGGGTGGAATGCTACCCCCGCCACCAGAACTGGCGGGGGGGTAGTATTCCAAGATATTTGACACCAAACACGACATGTTTCCTTGCAGCCATCCCAAAGTTAGCATTTAACGCGAGGTTATAATGCGCTTAAGAGTATATGGTCGGGCTGCACTACAAACAGCATCAGAGAAGGGTCTCCGAACGCTGCAGAGGGGCCCAGCTCATGCAGGGGCACCCTCTCACATAGGAACCACGCACTCTGCCTTCAGTATTGATAAGGCCTGCCATAGGAGTGACTTATAGGTTTATATGTGTGTATGTATGTAGTGATATAGGTAGCCTATATCACAGTAAGGGGTGCATGCACCACCTTACCCAGGCTGCAGTAGCAGACCTGTGGTGTCATTTTGGATGGCCTTCCAGGGGTGGCACAATACATGCTGCAGCCCCTTGTAGGCCTCTGGGTACATAGTATACCATATACTAGGGACTTATAAGGGCACTTCAGATTCCAATCAGAGATGTGCCTAAGGCACATGGAAACCATTTTAAAGAGGAAGCAGCTAGGCTGGGGTTCTGATTAGCAGGGCCCCAGCCAGACTAAGGTCTAAAAACAGTGAAGCATCAGCAAAAAGTGGGGGTACCCATGTGAAGCAGATCCTACTCTCCTACACAACCCCCCCCAATCGTAGGGACATTAAACTAACCTTGCCCAGTTAAGTCGTCATGTTCTAAGTGGAAGTACCTAGAGAGTCCATCTGCATTGGCATGGTTACTCCCAGGTCTATGTTCCACTGTGAAGTCCATCCCCTGTAGGGAAATGGACCACCTAAGCAGTTTGGGGTTTTCACCCTTCATTTGTTTTAGCCATAAGAGGGGCTTATGGTCTGTTTGAACAAGGAAGTGAGTACCAAACAAGTATGGCCTCAACTTCTTCAGAGCCCAGACCACAGCAAAGGCCTCCCTCTCAATGGCTGACCAACGTTTCTCTCTAGGGGTCAGCCTTCTGCTAATAAAAGCTACTGGCTGATCCTGACCTTCATCATTCAATTGTGACAGTACAGCCCCTATCCCCAATTCAGATGCATCTGTTTGGACAATGAACTTCTTGGAGTAATCAGGACTCTGTAGAATGGGAGCAGTGCACATGGCCTGCTTCAGGTCATCAAATGCCTTTTGACAGCTAACTGTCCACTGAACCTTTTTGGGCATTTTCTTAGAAGTTAAGTCATTCAGGGGTGTCACTATTGATCCATACCCCTTGACAAATCTCCTATAGTACCCAGTCAGGCCTAAAAAGGCTCTCACCTGAGTCTGGGTAGTTGGAGCAGTCCAGTCCATGATGGTCTGGATCTTGCTCTGCAGTGGTTGAACCTGGCCTCCACCCACAAGGTGGCCCAGGTACACAACCTGACTCTGCCCTATCTGGCACTTGGTGGCCTTGATAGTCAGGCCTGCTTTCTGCAGGGCCTGCAAAACATTTCTGAGGTGGACCAGGTGATCCTCCCAGGTGGAGCTAAAGACAGCAATATCATCTAGATATGCTGCACTATAGGCTTCCAGACCTGTAAGGACTGTATTCACCAACCTCTGAAAAGTGGCAGGTGCATTCTTCAGAACAAAGGGCATCACCACAAATTGATAATGCCCACTAAGGGTTGAGAATGCTGTCTTTGGCTTTGCATCATCAGCTAGTCTGATCTGCCAGTAGCCAGCTGTCAGGTCAAATGTGCTTAGATACTTGGCTGAGGCCAAAGTGTCTATTAGCTCACCTGCCCTAGGTATTGGATGGGCATCAGTCCTAGTGACTGCATTGAGACCCCTGTAGTCCACACAAAACCTCATCTCTCTTTTCCCACCATTGGTGTGAGGTTTTGGCACAAGGACCACTGGACTAGCCCAAGGGCTATCTGAGGGTTCAATAACTCCCAAATCCAACATCTTCTGGACTTCTGTCCTGATACAGTCCCTGACATGGTCAGGTTGCCTATAAATCTTATTTTTAATAGGCAGACTGTCCCCAGTGTCCACTTCATGAGTGCACCAGGTAGTCTGACTGGGTGTCAGTGAGAATATGTGTCTGAACTGATTGAGCACCTGTCTGCAATCAGTCTGCTGCTGGGTAGTGAGGCTGCCTGCCAAGGCTACACCATCCACTGACCCATCATCAGGTTTCTGTGAGAGCAGGTCAGGGAGTGGGTCACTCTCTTCCGCCTGTCCCTCATCAGTAGCCATGAGCAAGCCCATGTCTGCCCTGTCCACATATGGTTTTAACCTGTTGACATGGAGAACCCTGTGGGGACTCCTGGGTGTTCCTAGGTCCACCAAATAGGTAACCTCACCCTTCTGTTCAAAAATGGTATGGGGTCCACTCCATTTGTCTTGGAGAGCGGCTGGGGCCACTGGCTCCAACACCCACACCTTCTGTCCTGGCTGGTAAACAGTCAGTACAGCCTTTTGGTCATGCCAGGCTTTTTGAAGTTCCTGGCTAGCCTCAAGGTTTTTAGTTGCCTTTTTCATATACTCAGCCATCCGGGAGCGGAGACCAAGTACATAGTCCACTATGTCTTGCTTTGGGGGCTTCAGAGGTAACTCCCATCCTTCCTTCACCAAGCACAATGGACCCCTGACAGGGTGACCAAACAAAAGTTCAAAAGGGCTGTAGCCAACCCCTTTTGAGGCACCTCCCTGTATGCAAATAAAAGGCAGGGCAAGAGTATGTCCCATCTTCGCCTAAGCTTTTCTGGGAGCCCTTTAATCATGCCCTTCAAGGTTTTGTTGAATCTCTCAACTAAACCATTGCATTGTGGGTGATAGGGTGTGGTGAACTTGTAAGTCACTCCACACTCCTTCCACATTGCTTTTAAGTATCCAGACATAAAGTTAGCATCCCTGTCTGATACAACCTCCTTAGGGAAGCCCACTCTTGAGAAAATTCCCAGGAGGGCCCTTGCCACCACAGGTGCTGTAGTGGTCCTAAGGGGAATAGCCTCTGGGTACCTGGTGGCATGATCCACTACCACCAGGATAAACCTGTGCCCAGATGCTGTTTGGGGATCCATGGGACCAACAATGTCAATCCCCACCCTTTCAAAGGGAACCCCCACCACAGGTAGTGGTATTAGGGGGCCTTTGTAGTGCCACCTGCCTTGCCACTGGCCTGGCAGGTTACACAGGAGCGAAAAAACTCCTTGGTGTCTTCAGACATGTGGGGCCAGTGAAAGTGAGGGACAATTCTGTCCCAAGTCTTGTTCTGGCCCAGGTGACCTGCTAAGGGAATGTCATGGGCTAGGGTCAATAGGAAGCCCCTGGTAGCACCAGGCTTAGGGTCTCTACACTCTGAGTACAAGAGTCCATCATCCCAATACACAGTATGGGGACCACTAGCTTTCCCAGCAGCCTCAGCAGCAGCTTGCTGTCTGTGGGGTTCAAGAGAGGGGCAGCTCTGCTGCTCCTGGCTCAGATCTGCCCTGGAAGGGCCCCCTGTCCCCAAGAACTCAACCTGGTCAGGTTCAAGCTCCTCTGGGACAGTTCCTTCCTCAGGACTGAGATCATCCCCCTCAAGAGACTGATCTTCCTTCTGAGCCAAGGGGAAGGCACTGCCTTTACCCTACTACTCCTCTTCTTGGAGGGCACTTGGTCCATTATTCCAGAATCCAAGGCCTGTTCAGTGTTAGACATTTTGGCTTGTGACCTGGTCACAGCAAACACATCTGCAGGGATGCCCAGCATTTCTGCATGGGTCCTGAGCTCCACTTCTGCCCAAGCTGAAGTTTCTAAGTCATTGCCAAGCAAGCATTCAACGGGTAGGTCTGCACTTACCACAACCTTCTTAAGGCCAGTTACCCCTCCCCAGGAGAAGTTAACAACTGCCAGAGTATGGTCTGTTCTGACGTTGCTAGCATTGGTCACTTGGTACATTTCACCAAGTATAATCTGCCCAGGATTCACAAGGTCTTGTGTCACCATGGTGACACTTGCCCATGTGTCCCTAAATGCCAAAGCCTCTTTTCCATTGATTAAGGGCTGTTGCCTGTACTTGCCCAGATTACTGGGACTCACAGAGGAGGTCACATCCATGCCTCCATCACAGACTAGGACAGCCTGAGTGAGTTCTCTGACTAGGTCAGAGCTCATCTCCTTACCCAGGGTCAACCCTACTAAACCCTTGGCTTGTGTAGTCCCACCACCAACTGTAACTGCACTAGGGGGAGCAGTTGCCTTAGGGGCATTGGTGGGGGCAGGGGTAGAGTCTTTGGACTTGGTGCAATCACTGGTCCAGTGGGTCTTTTGCTTACAGACCTTGCACCATGGTTTCCTTTGGCCTTTCCCTTTGTTAGACTGTGAATCCCCACCTGAAGAAGATTTTTGGGGGCCTTGTGAAGGCTTTTGATCTTTACCCTTCTCCCCACCCTTATCAGAGTTTTTCGAATCTTGCTTCTTAGGGTCACCACCTTGGTTCTGTACCTTCTGCCTCACCCTGGTTCTGACCCATTTGTCTGCCTTCTTTCCCAATTCTTGGGAGAGGTCAGATCATAGTCTACCAGGTGCTGATGCAACAGCTGATTTTGACAGTTATTAAGAATCTGCTCCCTCATGATCAGATTGTACAATCCTGTGAAGTCACACACCTTACTGCCCAATAACCAACCTTCCAGAGCCTTGGCAGAACAATCAACAAAGTCCACCCAGTCTTGAGTCTGTGCTTTTTGGGTATCCCTGAACTTTAACCTGTATTGTTCAGTGGTTAGGCCAAACCCATCAATTAGAGCACTCTTCAAGACTTTGTAATTATTAGCATCCTCCTCTCTAACAGTGAGGAGCTTGTCTCTACCTTTGTCTGCAAAGGAGAGCCACAAGATTGCTGCCCACTGCTCCTGAGGGACCCTCTGTACTTTACAGGCCCTCTCTAGAGCAGTTATCCATTTGTGGATGTCATCCCCACTCTGGTAGGGAGGGACAATCTTGCTCAGGTTTCTATGGTCATAAGACCTTTCCCTATCTTTGGGGAAACTGCTGCCACCATGGGACTCTAGTCCCATCTTTTGTCTCTCTATAGAGATCTAGGGACTCCCTGTCTATAGCCAATTGCTGTTTTCTGAGTTCAAGCTGGGCTTGCTCATACTGAATCAGTCTCTTTCTCCTTTCATGAGAGGATTCCCTCCTATGAGAGGAGACAGAGGTCCCTATTGAGGTGTCAGAGTGGTTAGACTCCTGAGAAGGAGACCTAGACCTTCTGGGCACACTCAGAACTCTTCCTGGGGGACAAAGGGGAGGTCAGTCTGATCCTCCTCCTCCACAGGAGGAATTGGGTTTTCCAGGACAAGGTCATTTTCACCTTCCTGGCCAGTTTCAGAGGGGGGCCTGGGTTTCTTCACCCCTGGCCCCTTCCTCATCTTCTGCCCCACCCTCTTTGCCTACCCCTTCAGACCCTATGGGCCTGCTGAGATCATCAGCTAGTAACACCTCCCTGAGGTGTTGGGTGCTAGCACTTTTGCCTGCCTTCAACTTCCTAGTATTGCATAATGCTCTCAATTCCAAGAATGGGAGTTTATCATACTTGGAGGGAAGAAGCCCACTGGCTTCTGGCGAGGACTCACTGGGTCCTGGCTTTGAAGACATTACTAGTGAGGTGTGGTAAATGCACTACCTACTCTAGTGTGGCCTACTAAACTCTCTTGAGTTGTAGAAAAGGTGTGCTATCCCTTAACACACAACTCTAAGTTCAGTAGAACTTACTGTATTACTAAGCTTGATTTATATGTACCTTAGGTACCCTTAGTGGTTTTCAGTTGATCAATTCAATTGAGATTATCTGGTAAAACAATAGCAAGCTGGAATCCCACACGCTGCACACCAATGTGAGAAGTTGGCCTGGCATATGCTGTCCACTAATTATAGTGGGCACCTTGCACCAGTCCAAACAACCCCTTATTGGAGATAGGTTAAAGACAACCTTTATTGAAAGCTATCCTAGTGGTAGCTATGGAGAGCAGCCTTCAGGCTAAGTCTTGAAGGAATGTAAAGCGGCTTGTTTTACCAGTCTATAATCTCTTGAGTGACCAAATGAAAGAGGACCACACCAGGTATATATTCAAAATATATGTATTTATTGCTAAACACACCCCTCTAGTCTCTTTATGAGGCTAGAGTTCGAAGTACATAAATTATAAGTTAGTTATCTACAGTAATAGCACAAATACACGTTTGAGCCCTAGGGCGTACCAAACCATATACCAATAAAGTGGTATAAGAACCACGACTGAGCTAGACACAGGGCCTAGAGCCTGTAGAAGTGCTTGGACCACAAGGAACCACCCAAGGTAGTGACACAGGGGACCCACGGGGGACGCGTGCAGTGTATGAACACAGCCGCGAATCGCCGTTAACTTCTATGGGGAAAGTCGCGGTTTGAATTTAAAAGAAAAGGGACACTTAGAGGAGGACTTGGAGCAAACCCTTTGAGAACTAGGCTGTTCTAGTGTCAATACCCACGGGAGCACCGGAGTACTCGAGTTACCTCACCCAGGGGAGCCGGGTGCATAGGTGTCTTTCGGGGTCGGGTTTCGTCGTCGCTTTCAATGGCGATCTGCTGCAAAGTGCTGCTGGCGGCCAAGTCGAAAGTGTTCGGGTAGATCCAAAGGTGGATCGAAGATCTGAAGAACCTGAAAGCAGAGGGGACAGAGTCTGGGTCACTAGCCAGTGACCAGGAAGGCGATGAGCAGATGCCCACCGATGTCGAGTGCTTCAGGTAGGTTGACCGTCGTCTTGACTCTTCAGCCACGAGGTCCAGGAGGCGTCGACGACGACCAGGAGCTGGATTCGAGCTGTCCCATGACGTCTGTCGATTGCAGGGGTGTCGGCGACCGGATTGGACCCAACAAGCCTTGGCAACGGCAAGTCTTGTGGAAATGGAAGAAGGGCGATGTTGCAGACCAGCAAGGTCTGTGGGACTCACCCAGAAAGGGTAAGTCAGGGCACGTCTGGAGCAACCAGGGAGCCCAAGTAGAAGAAGAAGATTGGCCTTCGGGAGGGCCTACTAGCCAACGGACTAGTGCCCGCGAAGGAGCCTCGAGTCGACGCACGTGGAGCTGGCTCACAGGACACTCGTGGAGTGGAGGCCAGTGATCTTCGGTGCAGTTGGTGCTGGAGGCTGGGGCTACTCGGAGCCCAAAGCACAACTTCGTGGGAGACCCAGAAGAGGATGCACTTACAAAAGTACACGGTGTCCAGGGGTCACGGTTCCACATTACCCACGATAGCCACGGGCCTCAGCTCTGCTGGAGACTCAGGGTAGCCTCGGGGAAGTCTGGAAATCTACCTCTGGTGATGCAAAGACTTCGGTGTCCGGTGGGAGCTTCAGCGATGCAGACCGGACAATTGCTTCGTTGGTGCCTGCCAAGCAGGGGAGTCACTCCTTGACCCCAAGGGAGATCCTTCAGTCCTCTAATCTTACAGTAGAGCGTCGAAGGTCCAGGATTCTGTGTCAGAGTTTCGTCCAGGTAAATCTAAAGTCCTAAGGACTGGGGTCCCATACTTATACTAAGGTAGGGGGTTGGACATACTCTGTGGCCCCACCTATGGGAGGGCCAGGGCAGAGGGGTGGTTACACCCCTTTCCCTTTGTCCAGTTTCGCGCCAGAGCAGGGGCTGGAAGCCCCTGAGCCGGTTTGAACTGGGGTATGCACAGGGACACCAAATGTGCCCCCAGTGCAGGACTTCAAAGCACCAGAGAGTGCTCCCGCCCAGCCCCAACACACACTATCCTGTCTGGGGAGGTGGTTACACCTCCCTGGGACAGGAAACCTATTGTCCAGGCCTCCCCTGCCAGAGTTTCGGTCAGCAGCAGGAGGCCAGACTCGTGTCTGTGGCAGCGGCATCCATTTTGTGATGCCAGGGCTCTGGAAAGTCAGTACCGGGTATACCGGTGTGTACATGTCTCTCCCTCTAGAAGGGTGGAATGCTACCCCCACC
The DNA here is from genome assembly GCA_963921515.1 of Calotriton arnoldi. Classification (NCBI taxonomy): domain Eukaryota; kingdom Metazoa; phylum Chordata; class Amphibia; order Caudata; family Salamandridae; genus Calotriton; species Calotriton arnoldi. Next base: position 444,320 of record CAWUFW010008975.1, read on the forward strand.
ACCAGAACTGGCGGGGGGTAGTATTCCAAGATGTTTGACACCAAACACGACATGTTTCCGTGCAGCCATCCCAAAGTTAGCATTTAACGCGAGGTTATAATGCGCTTAAGAGTATATGGTCGGGCTGCACTACAAACAGCGAAGGGTCTCCGAACGCTGCAGAGGGGCCCAGCTCATGCAGGGGCACCCTCTCACATAGGAACCACGCACTCTGCCTTCAGGATTGATAAGGCCTGCCATAGGAGTGATTTATAGGTTTAAATGTGTATGTATGTAGTGATATAGGTAGCCTACATCACAGTAAGGGGTGCATGCACCACCTTACCCAGGCTGCAGTAGCAGACCTGTGGTGTCATTTTGGATGGCCTTCCAGGGGTGGCACAATACATGCTGCAGCCCCTGGTAGGCCTCTGAGGTACCTATGCCCTGGGTACATAGTATACCATATACTAGGGACTTATAAGGGCACTTCAGATTCCAATCAGAGATGTGCCTAAGGCACATGGAAACCATTTTAAAGAGGAAGCAGCTAGGCTGGGGTTCTGATTAGCAGGGCCCCAGCCAGACTAAGGTCTAAAAACAGTGAAGCATCAGCAAAAAGTGGGGGTACCCATGTGAAGCAGATCCTACTCTCCTACACTCAGTACTTTTCTTTTCCATTCCCACGAATATGTGCTGAGTCTTTCTTGGCACCCTCCTTAGGGTAGGTCAGTACGACCTTGACATCTCTCACTCCGTGCACAGGCCGCACCCACGTGATTTAGTTTCTCTATTTCTTCTACCCAGAGGCCATCTTTGGCTTTTCACGTGACCTCATCTGTTTCGGCAGCAATTTTCGCAGCATGGCCTAACAGGCCCGAACGAACTATCATAAGAACAAACACAACCAAAATTGAAACAAAGAAAATAAGCCTTTCTGTTTACCACCCGCTATTCTAAAGACCCGTGTTAGGTGTTACCTAGCAGAAGCGACATTTAAAGCCATTTTACTTACCATCTGCATTCTTTGCCACAATACAAATCTACTACATAGCATAAATCATGCGATTTTACTCTAATTAGTACGCAAATCACAATATTAGGGTTAATCAACTTCACACTTGTAAATAAATTAGATTTTGCACAAATTTGCAGGTTACCCTTATTTCGTGTTTACTAAACATGCAATTGTTGGTTATTACATGCTCCTTCAAACAATTTGTATTGTTAATTTATTAAGAGTTCATTAACTTTCCAAGGGGGTACAAATTATTTTATTTACCCTGCTCCATCAATTGCTATGCACAGAACAGGTAACAACACACTTGGAGAGGGATCTTTCCAGGGAAGAGATCGTGACAGCAGCTGAGATGTAGAACTTTCATCTGTGCATGCTAAGGTACGGGGTCTGCAGCAAACACCCAGAGATCTTCTGATATATAATAATGTTGCTTCTGTAGAAGGGGAGGGGGCTAGGCTACCCTGTCTTATATAATGACAGCTCCTTTTATGATTTATGGACTACTTACTATGCTGACCGTATTTGTGATAGGCATTTTTTAAAACTTATTGTGGCACGCATACTGCATACTAGAGCACAATAGTTAAAATAAATATTTTAAACTTTTCTTAGTGTTTCTGTCAGATCTTATTGTGGACTAGTACGAGTGTGAGAGTGAAATGGTGTGTTTTGCAACCGCGATTTCCGAGAGAGTCGGAGTGTTATCTTCTGGGGTGTCTAATCACTTGTTCCTATGTGAGTGAGTAGGAGGGCAAGTGAGACACTATAGCTAGTTGGTCCCGGGCTCATGGTTACTCAGGTGGTAGGATGACTCAGTCCCTGCCTTCTAATGTTCTATGATCCCAAGCATAGTTCTGTGACCCCACAGAATCCCTGCAACAGTTTCATGGACTTGGGAAACTTAAGAAAATTAAGGTGCAGCTTCACATTAATGAAGATATTTGCCCTGTTGCACAGCGACACTGTTGAATTGCTTTTCACTTCAGGAAGCCATTGAGAAAGAACTAGAAACACTGTTAAAGCATAACAGCATCGAGCGCCCTACTGGCCCGACACCGTGGGTTTCACCCATTGTGGTGGTGCCAAAAAAGGACAGTGGAAATTCAGTGCACATTTGTGTTGATATGCGACAGGCCAACAAAGCAATCGAAAGAGAAAGACATCTAAGTCCACACATCGCGGACATGATCACGCAGCTGAATGGCATCAAAGTTTTCTCCCGCCTTGATTTAAACAAAGACTACAATCAACTTAAACTGGAAGAAAACTGTAGGCTCATTACTACTTTTTCAACTCAGGTGGTTAGTTCAGATATAAAAGACTCAGTTTTGGTGTGTCGTGAACTGCAGAAATCTTTCAAAATGTAATTTGTCAAATAATTCAGCCTGTCACACATGCTTTTAACTACAGTGATGATATACTGGTGTTTGGGGATACAAGAAAGGAACATGACAAAGCTTTCACACAAGTATACCGTCTGCTTGCTGATGCAGGTCTCACACTAAATGCAGAGAAGTGTGAATTTCACAAAAACAGACAAATTCTTTGGGCATATTTTCACTAGAAATGGAATGACTCCTAACCCCGAAAAGGTGCAAGCCTTGTCATCTACATGACCTCCAGAAGATGTGACCATGCTGCGATCCTTCTTAGGCATGGCCAGCTACTGCTTTAGACATATTCATGATTTTGCCATGGTTAGAACTAACAAAGCGAGATGTTTCTTTTGAATGGTCATCTGATTGTGACAAAAGTTTCAAGAAGATAAAACAAGCAATTGAAAATGAAACTGAAATGGCTTACTTCGTTCTGAAATTGCATACAGAGATTGTGGTGGATGGAATCCCGGTGGGGTTGGGTGCAATCCTTGCTCAACAGAATGGACAGCCCGATGCTCAGAGACACATTGTGGCTTATGCTAATTGGAGCCTATTTCAGACTGAACATGCTTATTCTCAACCTGAGAAAGAAAGCTTTGCTGTAGTATGGGCGTGTTAACACGTCCATGTATTTCTATACGGAAAGCACTTCACCCTTGTCACCGATCATCAGGCGTTGCTCACCATCTTTGGAAATCTGAAAGCCAAGATGCCCCTCGCATTGAGACGTGAGGGTTGCATCTGCAGGTGTATGATTGCACTTTTGCGCACAAAATGGGGAAGGATCAAAACCCCGCAGACTTCTTTTCATGAGTGTAGCTCCAGCGGCATAGTACAATGCCCCAAGCGTCTGAGGCCTACATCAATTTCATAGTAAAGTCAAGTGCGCCTGCTGCTTTTTCTATCGAACAGATTTTGACAGCTACTAATACTGATAATGACATGCTTAAGTTCAAGGAAATCATTACAACACAATCAAGGAGGAAACATACTTGACCTCTTACAGCTGATGTACCAGAAGTTCAAGAATGTTCAGAAAGAACTTTCTGTTACCCATGATGGTGTCATACTAGGAGAGGCAAGAATAGTTATCCCTGAAAGCTTGAGGCAACAAGCTATTGAACTGGCAGAAAAAGGATATTGTGGCATTTCAGCAACTAAAAGAGTCCTCAGGGATCGCGTGTGGTTCCCTCGCCTTGATGAGCGAGTTGAAAGGAAGCTTAAAACTTGTCATCTGTGCAACTGTCTGTCTCCCAAAATGACTCAGCACACACTGAACATGTCTGATCTTCCTAAGCCAGCCTGGTAGAGGATTGCGGTTGACTTCTTCGGGCCCCTCAGTAATGGACATCATCTCATGGTAGTTGTCAATGAGTAGTCACGTTTTCCTCTAGTGGAAGACTTATAATCAGCCACACATGACAGAGTCATCGAGAGGCTAGATGATATTTTCCCAGCATGGGGTGTTCCCTGCTTTCTCAAATCTGACAATGGTCTACCGTTCAATGACAGGGAGTTCAAAGACTTTCTTAATCGCTTGAACATGAAACATCAGAAAGGTACACCTCTCTGGCCACAGGCAAATGGCGTTATTGAACGATTCATGAGTACTTTGAAAAGGGTGGTTCAGCGTGCTGCGCTGGAAGGCATCAGCCTCAAGTCAGCTTTACACCCACCTCCTCCGTGCCTACTGTTCCACTCCTCCTTCCACAACAGGAGAAGGACATGCCACCTTGCTCTTCGGGAGAGCTCTTGGAATGAAGATACCACAATGGACCACCAGCTGGTCAATAGACCCTGCCGAGATTCTTGTCACTGACACCTCTCGCAAATGTAAAATCAAGGAATACGTCAATAAGCGTTGATGCGCTTGAGACACAGTTTTTGAGAAAGGAGACTAAGTTCTTGTCAAGCAACAGCGGCCACGCAAGACTGATGCTCTGTTTGATGATGAACCGCTAAGAGTTGTGGTGAGCAAAAGACATATGGTAACTGCGCAACAAACTGGGAAATCCATAACCAGAGACTCATCACACTTTAAGCCTTTGCCTCGATTTTCATCAACTCTAGACCTCATGAGTGAGGCAAGTCCACCTGAGTGCCCAAGTCAAGCATCCGACTCTTCTCCAGAGATGCCATATATAGGCAGCCCACCCTATCTGGTACAACTAGATCTGGAGTATCATCAAGTACTTATATTGTGTATATGAATATATGTTAGTACTTTTTATTTTACAAAGGGGAAGATGTTGTGTCCTGTGTTTGTGTATAGGAGGCCTCTAGTGGTCCTCGGCAGACTCCTTACAAGCAATACATAATCTGGTGGGTGTGACTGGGTGTGGTTAATAAAGTTTGTGACGCAGTGCATTCAGTTAATGGTTGTATGCTGAGGAATGAAGAGGTACAGACCAGAGCTCCGTGTATGGCGTCATCTGTTATCTGCTCCCAGGCTGGGGAGGACTCTACACCACCTCTCTGCTTAGCTGCACTTCTCTCTCTTCCTCACAGATTCGCTTCACTTGGCATCTTCCCATCAAGTCTCTCTAGGGTGTCCATTCTCTCTCTCTCTCTCTGCATCAGGCTCATAGGAATAGGTGCATAATAGTCACTTTTCTATGTCTATTCTTTCTTGTCTTTTTCTATGTTCTTATTTCTCTATTTTAATCATCTTCCTTTCTCTTCCAGGAGATGGAGCTGAGGGGCCAAGGGAATGGAAATCCCCCAGGTAGGTCATCCATTTCCTCACAAGGAGATGCCAGTGTTTAGAGAAGATTCTATAGGGGTTTGGACTCTTCGTGTTGTATCCTGTGATAAGACTTAGGGGTCGATTCCGATCTCGGTCGGTAGGGCTCCGAATCGGATTCGGCTTAACCGGATCCAAGTCGGAGGCTTTGTTTCCGACCGATTCGTACAGTCGCCCGAGCGAGCAAGTACGATGCGAGTGAACGCGAAATCGCCGACCGACTCGTTTCCGGGTCCGAACCGCTCCGTCCGACTCGTTCGCACTCGATTCGTGGCGCGCAATGGAGACGTTTTACGACCGAGCCAGTACGATGCACGATCCGGACAGCCGGATCGAGTCGGAGCCTCCGACACGAAAAAGCTCCCGGACGCGGACTTCGGGGTCCGTGCCGGACCCCCTTCACCTGTAGCCGTACGAGTCGGACACAGGGGGACCCATGGGTCTCCCTATACATGCGTGTACGGTGCGGATGGCACCAACGCGTACCCACTACAGGGGGCCCCTTGTGCGCAACGTACCCATTGAGTCAATGGGAGCCCATGTACACGTCGTACGACCGGCTCCCATTGACTTCAATGGGAGTCCGACCGAACCGAGTCCGGCAGCATACGGCCGCATCGTACTCGTTCGGTCGGGCTGCAGGGGTCCGGCTCGGTCGGAAAACAATCCGGATCGGTCGGAGAGCTTTCCGACCCAGATCGGAATTGGCCCCTTACAGTTTGAACAGCTTGATTATCTGTTCTGTAGTAAACGGTTTCTTTTTAAGTGGATCATTTCTATTGATTTTTTAAATGTTATTGAAGTGCTTTGTCAGTTACCTTGGAATGATACCCCAGAAGCTAAGAGACAACTATCTGTTTCTTCTTGTTATATTATTGCCTCTTTGAGTGATTTAAAGAAAGCACATCTGCTGAGGGTGTGCACCAATGTAAGATGTGAATATTGAAAAACGTGTAGGTCTATGGGTATTTATATAATCCTTGCACGTGGTTTCCTAGCATGGAAACACGTGTATATTTAGTCCGATCAAGGTAATTGGGTCTAGACTGGGCGTAGAGGAAGTGCTTTTTGCAGGGTGAAATAATCTCCACACGGAGCAGCCTAAATCAAGTTACATTTAGACATGCGCATTGCCGTCACAATAAATCATTCATTCATAATTTATGACTAGTTGGAAAATCCGCATGCATAAATGTTAAACATTGGAGTACTCAAAGAAAGCTATGACTGTTGATTCAATTGAGTATCCTTTGTGAGTGCCAGAAAAGAAGGACATTTACTCTAAATGTAGGAGTAATCCTACCGGATCAAATTTCGAACTTTTGAAGCCTTAAGTTTGTGAATCCAGCCTGCAGCGATTGATTAACATAGGCAAAGGCAGTTATAGCACTCATCTCCAAGGTTCATACGAATAAGCGCTAACAGTGTGATTGTTGGCTTAAAGTTTAAAAGGTCTTGTTGGTCGTTCTCAGTTTAACGCGTACAGTTGTAATAGAAATAGCACCTTGTAATTAAATACCGAATACCATATTGTACAAGTGCACTAAAAAGGACACAGAGAGCTGACTCAAGAGTTGTGGTGATTATGTTTTCTTAAAATGGCCTGAAGGCAACATGCCTGCAATAAAAGAGTTTAACCATTTCAGTGGAGATAGTTCTGAAAGTGCTTTTCAAGCGTCTGCCTTATATTAAATTACACATTTACGTGACTCACCTCCCGGGAGGCCCTTGATCACAGAGATGTAGATGTTTTGACACTCACTGTCCTGCAACTCTCTGCTGACACAAGCAGCTTGGAGAATACTTTACACAGTGCTTGCTTCCTCAGAGCTAATTGGTTGTCTCGTTATCTCTCTTAGATCATAGAATTCCCATAAGATTCCCTGTCCTATTAAATGCTTAGACAGTGGACAGAAATACCTATCACAGAGGGTGCCAGCTGTTGTGATCCCTACACTTGGGGCCTTTTCCTTTTATTTGTAACCAATCGGCAATTATCGCTTGTGGAGGGATTTCCTATTCAGCTGTTTCGATGCAGAAGTTGAACATTAAGATATGTGTTCATATATTTTCGATTTTAAGTGACTGATCGATCGAAACTGCGAAGTGTTTGCTCTGGTTGTGCGCCATATATAGCATTCATAAAAATATGTTAGCTCTTAAAATGACAAAAATGACCATTAAATATGAGTTCATTCTATGAAGGTTTAACATGATATGTATTTATTAGGCCCAGATTTACCAATGCTTTGCATCTGGTTTGCTTTACTTTTGCAACGCAAACCCAGCGCAAAATGTTAAATTGGTTTTCAGTATCCCAAAGTTTGGCCAGTATCCCAAAGTAATGCAAAGTTACGCAATGATCTGCCTTGTCTTACTTTGTGCAGATCGGGAGGGGGTGGATCGAGGGGGGGCAGGGGGGAGGGGGGGCCGTTCCTTGGTTGGTGCATGAGTGTTTCCATTTAGCCACTCATGGGTTTTGATGCAAATCCATATCTACAAAGAATCGTAGACCAGGATGTGCACCAAAATCCCACGCCTCATTGAGACAGGAGCAATGATGAAAAATGTTTTCATTTCTCCTCATTTTTCCTACTTTGCATGTGTGCTGCATTGTACTGCACACATATAAAGTGGGAGAAGCCTTAAAGCATAGCTTTGTCGTGGAAGGGATCCCTCCCAAAACACAAGCTATGCCTTAGAAAGTGCAGACACCCTTACACTATGTCGCAAAGGTGTCTGCTTTGGCACGTGGCTGCCAAAAGTGCCCCGGTGCAGGAGAGAGAGCAGCTCCACATCTTAGAAATGGCACAGTTCTGCTCTCTCCTTTTGAAGTAACGCTGTGCTGCATTGCATGGCTTCTTAGTGAACCTGGCCTATAGGCTTTAACCTTGATATGGTTAGTGCTGCAACATGATAGTAGATAACATGTAGATGCAAAAATATTCAGAAATTAGAACCAAAATCAAGACTTTGTAACATTTTGTCTAAAACAAGTCTGATCACTCACATCTTATCACTGCTATGTGAAACGTTCTCAGAGAAACACTTCACATTGATTGAACTGCTGGCAAATGTATTGGTGATAAGAAATGAGAGTTAGGTGAAGGTGGAATACTTGTGGTCAGCCTTCTTATGTACATCAACATGGGTCCTGCGTCCGTTTAGCACGTACCAACCCCGTCAGGTGGACCAAGTCAGAAGAACTGCAGGAAGCAGTTTATGGATATATATATATGACTAATCTGACTAAAGGCCAGCAAAAAGCGCTTGAATCCCTGAAGCAAGCCACCACCTTTGTCATCAAGCCCTTGGACAAAGGCGGGAATGTTGTGTTATGGGACATCAAAAAGTATATGGCTGAAGCCAAAAGACAGCTTGATTTCTCTGGCAGCTACATGAAAGCTACAGCGGGCCAATATCTTTCCACTATTGATTGTTTTCATAAATTGCTGTCCAGATGGCACACCCTTGGGCTTTTGAGTAATGATGAAATTTTGTTTTTAACAGAAAAGAAACCTGTTTCTCCATGCTTTTACATGCTACTGAAAGTCCACAAACACCACAGCAACCCACCGGGCAGGCCGATCATCTCTGCCAATGACAGTCTCCTTGAAAACAACTCGATCTTCCTAGATCACTTTTTGTTTCCCTATGTGTGTAACCTGCCCTCATACTGCCGTGATAGTATGGATTTTATATCCAAGGTCACGGGCATTCCCTGGCAATCGAGTTACATCATGGCCACTGTGGATGTGGTGTCTTTATACACCTGTATCAAACATGATTTAGGCATCACAGCGTGCAAACATTATTTTAGGGACAGACCTATAATTACATACGATCACACCAGTATGCTCCTGGAAATGCTCCTTTTCTTCCTGGAAAATAACTATTTCCTACATGGCCAGCAGTGGTACAGGCAACTGTCCGGGACTGCCATGGGCAGCTGCTTTGTGCCGAGCTACGCCTGTATCCTTATGGGGTGATGGGAGTCTGAATTTGTCTGGGCGAACACCTTTGCAGAATACACCAAGTATCTGGTCCTTTGGACCAGATACATTGATGACATCTTTTTAATTTGGGATGGTCCCCAGAATACCCTGGACGAATTCCTCCTGGCTATCTCCAACAATGAGCTGAACTTAAGGTTCACGAGCACCACCAGCAACAGCAGATTAAACTTTCTTGATGTAAGTGTAGAGGTACTTAATGACACTATTGAGACCAGCCTCCACAGGAAAGCAACAGCCGGGAATAGCATCCTTCACACCAAAAGCCATCATCCACCTAAGGCGTTTCGACAGCTACACTGCCTTTATCAATCTTTTGATAAAGGCAGAATAGCTGTTGAAACGGGTCTCTCTTTGGTGTTCCAGTACCTGGGGTGAACTGACTCAATAAATAGGTTCTAAGCCCCCGATATTGAGTGCCGGTTCCCTTTCTTGTAATGAAGGTTGGGAGAAAGTTTATATATATATATAGATGTGTCACCTAGTGGTGGTGGCGCCCACTAGGTAGTTATAGTTGGGTCTACTTTCCATAGAAAGAGTATTTTTTATTTTGCCAATAACTTTGACCTGTTTGTTAAATCTTCACAAAACGTTCCCTCAAAAAAGTTCATCCACCTTGGCTCCTTCCTGGAATGTTTCGGGGTGATCCGTTAATTAGGGGCTGAGAAAAAAGGGGGGGGCCCCAAAACACAAAATCCCCATGCATTTTCGCAACACTTCTTTAGACAAGGCTGCAGCAAAAACTGCCAAATGGAATCACACCAAATTTGGAAGGAAGCTAGATCTTGGTCTGCGGATTGTGCTTTTTATGGTTTGGTGTAAATCTGCTCAGTAGATTTTGAGATATGTAGGGTGAAGCATAATTGTATATTTTGGGAGTTGGGTTCGCGAGAGACTTGTTATCATGAATTAAAAACTAGAGTCTTTTGATTGGTCGAGAGGTCTATTCTTCTCTTGAGCCTTCATGCTCTTGTGGGAGCGAGAGCCTCCCACGAGTCCAGCACTACCAAGCATTCTGATTGGCTGGCTGTTGGAGTTTTGGAAATGAAATAGCAGCCCTTACTGTTTACTGTGAAAAATTGAAGGTGTTGTGGGAATGAAGTAGAAAAGCTATATTCGAGAGCAGCAGAAAGGCATACTGTCCCCCTAGATTTGGAGAGGAGGTCTCTAAGGCATAACTGTTGTGATGAAAATAAATGTTTTTGTTTTAAAACAAATTATGATCTTGCAGGACTCTCGCAGGATTGTGATTAGTAAAAAGAGGTAGGTGAGTTCTGAATACACTCTACTAGCAGAAATGCATATTGTAGTGCTTGTTATTGAGAGGACATGTGTAAGCCATAAGTACTGTGATGAGTAGAAGGTTAATTCTTTTTGTTAAAAATGTTAAAATCTTGCGAGTCTCTTGTGGGATCATGAAAAATAGGAAGGAGTAGGTGATCTTTGAATACACTTTGGTATGTACACTTGTTATTGTAGGAAGGAGTCTTAGTGGAGGTGGTTTTTATCAGAGTCTACTCTTTATGCCCACTGGCTTGCAAAGAGTTGTGAGTAGAGTTAAGGCTCTTCTCACACCCTACTATTCACACCTATCATCCAGGAGAGGGGTCTCAGTGGAGAGGCCAGTCCCTCACTACACTCTACTATGAACATCCATCATCTGAGAGAGGGGTTTCAAAGGAAAGGCCAGTCCCTCCCCCACCATACTACGCACACCAGTCATCTGAGAGAGGGGTCTCAGCAGAGAGGCCAGTTCCTTCGCACACCCTACTATGCACACATGTAATTCAACAGAGAAGTCTCAGAGGAGAGGCTTGTCCCTCTCTACATCCTACTTTGCATATTCATCATATGACAGAGAGGTCTCCGTGGAGAGGCCAGTCCCTCCCCGCACTTTACTACACACACCTGTCATACAAGATAGTGGTCTCTGCAGAGGGCCAGTCCCTCCCCAAGCTCCACTAAGCACTTCTGTCGTCCAAAATAGGGGGCTCAGCATAGAGGCCAGTTTCTCCCCACACATTATTACGCACATATGTCATCCAAGGGAAGAGTCTCAGTGAAGAGGCCAGACCCTCCACACACCATACCTCGCACACCCCTCATCCAAGAGAGAGGTCTCAGCGGCAGGGCAGTCCAACTCCACAACCTACTATACACACCCATCATGCAACAGAGATCTTAAATAAAAGGCCACTCGCTGTCTACATCCTACTATGCACACCTGTAACATTGGGGAGAGGTGTTGTTGGAGAGGTCACTCTCTCCCCATGCCCTACTATGCACACCTGTCATCCAAGAGAGAGGTCTCAGCGGAGAAGCAGAGAAACCAGTCCCTCCTCACAGGAGATTGTGACTTCCACTCTCACAGGTGTCTCGTGAGAGTTATCAGTTTGTAAAAAATAAAATAAACATAACATACATAAATGACTTCCTTATTATAGATTGGCATTAAATAATAACTGAACACATGAAAAAGAACTCTATACAATATTTTACAACAAAATGTATAACTCTACGATCTCATGAGAGTCCCGCGAGTTGATCGCGAGCCTCTTGCGAGGGTAATGAAACATCTTAAAAATAGATTTACATAATTAAAATGAATACTATGCATTATTGCTAAAACTGATCACTCTCTTTCTGAATTATGATTACCTTGTTAATGTAAAAACATATACAAAGCCCTTGAAAAGTGTGCCATTAGATTATTAATGAATTTGCTGGGAAGATCTCTCAAGGTGGCAGTTACAGGAACTGAGGGGATGGACAATCTCAACTGAAATATAGTTGAATTAATCAGTATTATACTTAGACATCATTTTTTGAAAAGATTTTGCAAATTGTGCATTGTTTCCTGCTATGTTACAATACAAAGCCATTCCCTTTCAAAATGATGTCTGCAGACAGGATATAGTCCTCAGTTATTCTACCATACACACACTCAAAAATAATTAGTTTACTTTAAACAACCCTAGAAATTCACTAAAAAACAAAGATAAAATTAACATTCTAGTTATGTGTGATAAAAAGATCTGTTCTCGTTTACAAAAAATACCTTAGAAATTCACTGAATAAAACAAAGATTAAAGTAACATTACAGTTAGGTGAATTTGTTAATGACAGCATTAATGTTTTGAACTTAAAAAAACACAGAAATTCGCCAGTTCTTGCGTCCCCGCCATGCACTGCATGTGATCTCACATCTGACATCACTCATGACATGTTCTATGACATGATTTATGATCTCACTTGTGGGATCTCAAATTACATCAGTGATGACATCACTGATGATATCATTCAAACTTATTTTATACACATTGCTCTGTAAAGGATATACCATTAGAGCTATGGAAGTAAATGCAAATTATCTCATAATAATATGAAGCGTCTTTACTGCTATCATACATAAAACCACCATAGGTAAAGCAAGCTTGTGTTATTTGCAACATTGACCCTATACCATACACTTAATTGATAACCGAATTCATGTTGACTATGAACCACAGATGAAAGGGTAACCTATCCTGCACACAGTATTTGATCTGTATACAACTGTTCACAGAAAACCAAGATCCCCAGTTACTGAAGCCCTGTTACATAACTAATGGCATACACGGACACTCTTTGCCTGTATCAAACCCCTGACAGTTGCTCAACCTACATTGAGAAATGGATTGGGTATGAGTAGAAAAGTGGGTACTGTGAACACTGCTTTCTCTAGGGAGAGCGTTTACTATGTACCACACTGTTTGCACACAGTGAAACTCTCATGAGAAATACACCACAGAGTATTCAAAAAGTATCTACTAAGCACACTGTACACTATATGCAGAACTTGTCCAAAGACAGACTATTCTAAGGTCTGAAGGTGCTAAAGATCATGCTGCCGAAAGCCTTGATACTGAGGTGAAAACGTTACAGATACCCATCTTCTGGAGCAAAACAAGCACATGCACATAGCTTAATACATAGTGCACACAGTCTTCTGTGTTATGTAGCAATTGTCAGGCTGACGCAATTCTGTCTAATAACTAATGGGTGCTTACAATACTTAGTATGTTGTAAGTAAAATCTTTGCTCTGTTGCAAACTTGTTCTACAGAGCCTAAAAACAAACGTGTATGAACATAATGAGCACAAGTTGTCAACTGTCATCTGCTCACAGGGTTACTCTTCAGTGCAAACATTTATAGCAACTTCAATAACTCAGCACACCTATGATGCATTATTCACACATGTGTTTTGTAAACAATTACACCCATTAGCTAAACCCTGGCTGTACAAAAACAGGTAGAAAAGTCATATGGAAGTTGCTCGCCACTATGAAAACTATAAAACAAACTAGAACACTCATTGGTTGATGTCATCAGTGATGTCATCAATGATGTCACTTGAGGTATCATCAGTGATGTCATAAATGATGCATAGAACATGTCATGAGTGATGTCATATGTGAGGCCATAAGCAGTGCATAGTGGGGGCGAAAGTTATAGTTAGCGCTGCTAACTAGAAGTAGTGAATTTCTGTGTTTTTCTTTAGGTTAAAACGTTAATGTTTTCACTGACAGAACCACCTAATTATAACATTCCCTTAATCTTTGTTTTTTTTCTGTGAATATATATATATATATATATATCTCAACACAAATCGGTCAGAAGCGGGAGCTCAACTGCTGGTGCCAGCACTGGAACAAGACCCAAAGTAATAGTTTCACAAGCATAAATCAAGCTGCACTCTCATGAGCTCCGAGTTAAAAAATACATTTAATCAATCTTTTCCTTCCACCAACGCATTTCTGCCATTACGGCCTTGATCACGGTGGCATGTCTGTAAACATAAGTTGTTTATTGCATTTCCTTTTATCGCTTAGTGGGAATGCTTGTACTCGTAGTGTTGACTTTTGATCTTGAAGCAGTTTACTGAATTTTTAGCATTATTAAATAACACAGTTCATATTTAATTCTGGTATTTATATGGAAATGCTTCAAAAATCAGACCATTAATAAAGAGTTACCAGTATTCTGATCAAGCAATTCTTAATTGTTTTCATCTGTCTGACTTGGTTTACACGGAGCTCACGAACCCTTGCATTTTCAGGGTCGCATCAGTACATGAGATATGTGTGCCAAAGATATGCCATCACCATCCTTTGTGAGGCTATCTCTGGCATTTCTGCCATCCTGGGGAAACACACATGACGCTGTTTGAAGAGGTTGCCTATTCGGGCTGATTTAGTCTTCAAATGTTGGTACACACGCAGGAGACTGGTGTCCCTTGTATTTCCTCCATGACAGAATGCAGGTTTGTATCATGTCCTCTTAGATTAAGTAAATTAATTAAAAATGATTTCCTATGGAGTTCCATTTCTATTTAATGCCCATCCCACACAAGAGATACAGTAGTAACCTCCATATCTTGTGTAAGAAATTTGGTTATTAGTTCAGAAGGGGGAGAACACCATTCAAGTAATAAACACAATCCTTGTCAGGGTGAACCACAAAATAAACCTGTGCTTAACCCTTTGGTAGTTTGGCACAAAAGCAATCAGACTTAACTTAGTGGCAATGTTTAAAGTATTTATGCTGCACTCTCATGGTAATAAAGTCAAAACACAATACAAGAGAAATCCAAAACCAATTAAATAAAATAGAGTACATTTTAGTAAATAAAACAACACCAAAATGACCAAATCTAATAAGGAGTTATGAATTTTAAATCTTCAGGTAAAAAATTGCACCAAAAAAGCACAAACCGCCAATAGTGGTTATCTAGCCACACTGGACTGGGTCAGAGTGACAAGTTCAGGGTGACTGCGATGGAGCGCAGGTCGGAGACTGTAATCAGGTTGGTCTCTGTAGAAAGTTTACCTTCCCACTTAGTCCAGTTCCACGTGGTGACCCTCAACCGGAGCTGTGTGCTGGCGGGGGCTGCAAGAAGATCACTGTGGGCACGAAGAGCAGGTTGCCGTCAGAGGTTTGAGTTGGCGGGAGATATGGACGGTCATTGCTAACAAGAAGAGCAGGTCACCCTCGGAGCATCGCCTTTTCAGAATAGTAACTTAAAATACGACTTTACCAATAAACTGAATTTCAAATTACAATTCAATTGAGAGGATAAGTGTTTCTCTATCTACTCCCAAATTGAAATTATCACTTATTAAGGGGCTCATTACGATGTCAGGTGGAAACTTTCCGCCCAACACCACCTCGGAATCGGGACCGACCGACTCACGCTCTGCGGTTGCACTGGATCGATTACGATGCAACCGAACACTGTTCGGTCGGAATCCCATTGTTTCCTATGGGAGCCCATGTTCTGCCCGACAACTGGCCATAACACAGGCTCCTATGGGGAAATGGGGGGGGGTGCGGAAAACCCTGCACCCTGTTGCAGTCACCCCATGGTGCCAGCCACACAGTGCAGGGTTTTTACAGGGGGGTCCCTTAGGTACTCCTTTGACCTACAACCGGAGGTTGCAGGAAGACGGGGGGCCTGCTAGGGGCCGCCGAAGTCACTTTCCGAAAGCCTTTTCATGTCGGACAGGCAGACTCGGAAAGGCTGTTGGAAATCGGCATCGTATTCGCGAGTTCGGCAACGCTGTCCGTAGAGGTGTACGATGCGGTTCCGACCATTATGGATACTCCAAGAGCCAGTCAGAACCAATTCGGAATGACCAAGCGGTTTACATTCCGACTGCAAACATCGGAATCAGTCGGGCGGACTGTAAACCGACTGAGTCAGTCGGAAGGGTTCCGACACGGTCAAGGAGATTCCAACTGCCGATCGGAGGCTTTCCGCCCGGCATCGTAATTGGCTCCTAAGTGTAATAAGATAACTCAGTGTTAATGTATGAGAATGTTAGCCTTGCTACAGTGAAAAATTACTTTTGGAGTTTTTCACTACCAGCACATGTAAAACTTAAGCGCACATGTCCTCATTTTTAAATACCATGAACCCCACCCTAGGATTTGTTTGAGCCTATCAGAGCGGTAACATATGTGCATTAAAATGGAAACTTTAGGACTGGTAAAAGGTTTATTTTCCAAGTCGAATGGCAGTTTAAAACCGCACTCCAGGTTGCAATGGCAGGCCTGAGACATGTTTTTTAGGGCTACTTTAATGGGTTGCACAATAAGTGCTGCATCCCACTAGTGGCATTTCATTTACAAGCTTTGGGTACATGTAGTACTATATAATAGGGACTTATAAGTAACTAAATGGACCAATCAAGTGTATACCAGTTTTACCGTGATTGGAAGGGAGAGCACCAGCATTTGATCACTGGTGCAGAGTCCTAAAAGCCAACAAAAATGGGTTCAGCAAGGAAAGGCAAAACTCTGGTGTGACCCTGCAGAAAGGGCCAGGCCCAACACCTAGGTTGTTGCGGATGAAACTGGGACAAGTGAGAGCATTATTCAAAATATTAGACAGAAAAGCCGAATCCACATTGTTGTGGAATGCTTCATCGTTGGCTAGTCTGTTGGACCCTGATAGGATAGTACCATCTGGGTGGTCTCAACCTCAAACAAAAAATTTAAAAACCACCTTTGCTAAAAGATGTGTAATTAAATTTTGAGCTCAGGGAACCTAAACTCCATTTCTCTATCTTTTCCCAATTGAAAGTTACGCTTGTAAAATGTTACAAGGCAGCTCCACCTATGGGTAAGACAGCCTTTCAATAGTGAAAAATGAAATGCATAGTATTTCACTATCAGGACATGTAAAACACACCAACGTGTCTTACTTTTCACATACACTGCACCCTGCCCATGGGGCTACCTTAGGCCAACCTTAGGGGTGTTATATGTAATAAAAGGGTAGGTTAGGGCCTGGCAAGTGGGTGCGCTTGCCGGGTCAACCTGGCAGATAAAACTGCGCATAGACACTTCAATGGCAGGTCTGAGTCACCTTTGAAAGGCTACTTGTGTGGTTGGAACAACCAGTGCTGTAGGCCCTCTAGTATCAATTGATTTACAAGCCCTGGGCATGCACAGTGCTCTGTACTAGGGACTTACTAGTAAATCAAATATGTCAATCATGGAAAACCAATAACAACACCATTTCCAGTAGGAGCCCTTGCACTCTAGCACTGAATAGCAGTGAAAACGTGTGCAGAGACACTAAACCAGCAAAAATTAAGTCCAGCATACCATCACAAACAGGAGGTCAGAAAGCAAAAAGACAGGGAAAACACGCCAAAAGATGCAAGGTCTAACAATGTGCCCCTAAATGTCTAACAGGAATAATTGCACAGATCCCTAAGTATAATTTTGCACAGCTCTAGTTTCAAACCTTCTATGAGCCTGATGCACAAATGTTTAGTAAAAAGGCTGAAATGTATGATGTGGCCCTATGATTTGTGTCAACATCTGACTTTCTTGTGAGTCAGAAAAATCCACAGGGAAAAACGTGCTTCTGTATTTTGCTAGATAATGTTTCCATATGTTACTAAAATGGGAAGCACCACACAACATGATTGTGAGTATCCCCAAAACTACGTTTTGTGCTTTTTTATTCATTTTACCTGGTCATTCCTCTGCTCATCACACTCCCTTACCATAAACATAGCTTGGAACAAGTACCATATTAGCAGATTTTCCTTAATAAATGTATCATATGTGGTACTAATTCTTTGCAGATCCTAATTATGAGAATAAATTATTTGCAGATCCTAATTTTGAGTATAATCTTCTCGGAATCTACACCCACAGAAGACACTGTGCCCAACTCTGAATGAGGTAGTTTATTTTGTAGCCCCATTCTTTATTTTACCTGAGCATTTCCTGTGGCTGGTATGTGGCTGCAATGCCGATGGCCAAGTGATCGTAGGGTCTTACTGAGACTCAAAGTAATGCCTTCCAACCACCATATGATACAGCTGTGCTACCTCTTTAGTCTGAGACAAGCTCATGCTATAGATAATAGGGTTAACGAACAGCTCAGTGCAGTTACTGGGTAGGCCCTCTGCTGGCTGGCTTTGCTTCCTGTACACAGAATAGTATGGTGCAAATACTTAACTGATCCCCTGAATATGAAAGTCTTCAAGCGAGCAAGATCAGGGAATTTTTATACTTTAGCAGGCACAGCCCGTCTATATGGGTCAAGGGGCCATGCCCACTCACCTTTTTTCAGAGAGGAAGAGTGTCTGTCAGGCTGAGCAAAGTTCAGCCTGACAGACACTCTTCTTGTTCAGGTCAAGCAGCCAGCAGCTAGACATGCGCTAAATGCGTAGGCTCCTGGCTGCCTGAGCTGAACTTTGCCAGGCTGAGGATTTCACAGTCCTATAGGCGTGACCTCCTCTGCTTGGCAAAAGTGCCTTGAGGCACTCCCCCTCATGACGAGGTGGAGCGTCACTGATTGCCTCGGACCTGGGCGCTTCAGTTTTAAGATCTGAAGTGCCTAGGGCCCAGTGTCAATCAGTGACACCTCGTCACAGAGTGGGGTGGGGTCAGAAACTTTCACTGACGAGTGTGGGACTGCTGCCTTCTGTCAGCCAATGAGGGAAGGCAGCAGTGCCAAACCTCCTGGGACCCCCAAGGCTTTCTTCTCCCGGAGCTGCAGGACAGGTAAGTTTTCTGTTTCTGAATGTTTTGTGCGTGCTTGCATGTATTTATAAATATATAAATTTGTTGTGAGTGAGTGTTGTGCATGGGTGTGAGTGGATTTATATGTGGGCGTGTGTGGCCCGCCCGCCCCATCAAAATTACTGCCCGCCACTGTGTTTTAGCTCATCAGGCTACGGACAGGACAGGTTTTCAGTGAGACTAGGGGGGAAGTCAGCTTAAGATTTTCCAACAATCACGCTGGTAATAAAGAGAGCACATGGGAGGGGCTTACGAGGCAGTGCAAAGGGAGAGGAATGCAGATTGGTAGGGTTACTAAGTTAGAGAAAACACAAGATTTTGTGATAATAGCCAACATTTTTAAAGACTTTCAAAAACGAGAGGGGGAGAGTTTGGGCACGTTTTTGCCTGTGTTTGTAAAAATCTCTTGTGAAATCCGACAGACACCTTATCATACCCGACTGAAACTACTTGTACCCCACTATTTATCCAAAAACATATTTATTAGGGCCAAAGCTAGTCCCCTGATCTTTGAGATCCTCTTTTTTACCCCTCTTTATGAGACTGCACACAGGTAGTAGGTATTGCTCCAGCCCCAACTCTAGGGTAAAGTATTACTAGGCGCCTGCCTCTTGGGGAACCAGCAGAGGCGTGGGAAGCTTCACCTAAAAGCAGCAAAAAGTAGAGCGGTTCACTTCTTCACTATGGCTCTTGGGAGAGGTGTGGGGGTGCAGTATAATGTTACTTTTCTTAGGATGGTAAATATTATTGCACCATTTTTATATGAAGTAACGTACTCGTTCCACAGCTCCTCCCTTTTCGTTGGATCCCCGAGTGGTACACCATGATCCCAAATAACAAATGTTGCAGTATTTATGCTTAAGCCACAGGTAATGGTAAAAAAAAAAAAACGCGTTAAACAGAATCAGCAGGCTTTAACCTAAAGTTTACCGGACTTCAGTTTTTGCAAACTTTGAAAGGTGGAGTGGCTCCAGAGAGCACAGTTCTGAAATGTAAATATAAGGTCAGAAAGTTATGCAAGTCGTAAAAGGAGTTGTTCTTGCATTATGCATACCTCTCCCGCCTGAAACCATTATTGTTGTAATTATTCTTCACATTGGCCAGCCAAAACCAATCACCCATTCACTGGGCCGTTTTTATAAGGACCTGATCATTGACAATAAAATGCCCTATTTCGGTATTCTGTTAGGCTCCTTGCTGCCTTTTGAGCTAGTTGCTGTGCTGAGAGGATCTCTGCTTTATTAATTCTGGACGCTGGTACAAAAGAGCAGTTATCAGCCAGCGCTTCAAAAAACAGCCAGGAGATTTATGCTTTGGCAAAGCAAGCCATTACCTTCAGCAACTTGCAAAATTAAACTTGCTGCTTCTGAATTCCCGTGTGCCTGGAGTACAAAGTGAATTTAAAGCAGCATGTTAGAGTGAACTGCATTTCTAGGCAGCGTTTTAAGTGGCTTTTCATTCCTTCTATATATTTCTGCTTACTGTGTACTTATGTCACATTTTCTCCTGCTCCATGCTTAACATTTTAAACACCCTGTGCTCACAAGGGTTCAGAGTGAGAAGGTGAGAAGAGTTTCAAACAGAAATGTAGTTACGTGTTGTCTGAGGGAGCCTGCATGGCAGAATACGCAATGCAACCCAAACAAGCTTAGACAAAGCCAGCAGGTCTGTGTTTTTGTTAGGAGAATGTTTGGTAATAGTTGAGCAACTTTGGGGCATATGTATTAATGTTTCATGCAGGGCTGTCTTAGACCTGGCCCTTTTGGCAGGTTTATCCCCAAACTGTTTGCCTTTTGCCTCCTATTTTTCTCACCCTGTTTTCATTGGCAATAGGATTCTGGGCACTTTACCACTGCTGACCAGTGCTAAAGTGCATATGCTCTCTATATAAATTGTGACAATGATTGGTTATCCATGATTGGCATATTTGATTTACTGGTGAGTGCCAGACGCTGTAAATCAAATGCTACTAGTGGGCTTCCAGCACTGGTTGTGCCACCCACATGTGTAGCCCTGTAAATGTACCTCAGACCTACCACTGTAGTGTCTGCACGCGCAGTTGTGTACTGCCATGTTGTCCTGGCAAGTGCACCCACTTGCCAGGCCTAAACCTTTCCTTTCCTTACATGGAAAACACCCCTAAGGTGGTTTTTAAATCCTATGTTTGAAAATGCAACTTTTAGAAAGTGGGCATTTTCTTACTTCACCATTCTGTGTGCCTCTGGCTGTTTGTGTATTCAGCGTCTGGTGTGTGAGTGACAGGAGCTGAGATGTGCATTCACTTTAGAGTAAGACCTCCGACCCTCGGTCTAGGTCCACTCTCTCCCCGCAGCTCCGCTGTGCCGTCTCTTGCCTCCAGAACTCCTTGGGAGGTTCGAGGCTGCTGCCCGCGCCTGCTGCCTGCTCCAACTGGGACCAGACTGCCTGCAACCACCGTAACCTTTCTCAGCCGTTTTTTTTCCTTAATTTTTCCCTGTTGTGCCACTGTTATTGTGCCCATCTGTGTCTTGCTCTAATTCCACCACTGTTTTTATTTTCTCTTGCCTGCCTGTTCCTTTCGTCTTTCGCCGTTGCTGCCCCTGCAGCCACTCCCCCCCGGAATTCCCCCCCGAATTCCCCCCGGAATTCCCCCACTCCCGCCTCCCAGCCTCTCCTCCCTCCCACCTCCCCTACTTAATGGTGGCCGCTGTGCGGTCACGCCAAAGGCAAGCCCGTCTGCGCCCGTCCGCGACCCGTCCGCGGCCAGCGCCAGGAACCCTGGACCTCCCACTACCCATCGCTGCGACACCATCACCCTCCTCGCACTCAACCCTGGAAGACTTAGAGAATGCCAACAGGCCTCGCCGAACACGACCCACGGCCAGTTCTCCTGCCTCCACTGCCGCCAGACCCTCACCGCCACCCCGGCATCCAACACCGCCGACGCCAGCACCGGCGACACCCTAAAATGCATCCTCCTCAACGTACGCTCCGTACACAAACACGCCATGGAAATCTGGAACCTACTCGACTCTCTCTCGCCCGACATCGCCTTCTTCACAGAGACCTGGACCAACGCATCCTCCGCCCCGACATCAGCACCGCCATCCTTGAGGGATACAAGATCCAGAGGAAAGACCGCCCCAACCACCCAGAAGGGGGCCTCACCATCACCCACAAGAGCACCCTCTGCCTCACCACCTCCAGCGAAACCTTCCCCTCTGCTGAACACCTGCACTTCCAGATCCAGACCACCCCCAAAGCCACACTCCGAGGAACCCTCATCTACAGACCCCCCGGCCGCCGAACACCCTTCGCCACCACCATCACCGACTTCATCGCACCCCACGCCATCGCCTCAACAAACTACATACTCATTGGAGACCTGAACTTCCACCTCAACAACCCCAGCGACCCCAATTCCACTATCCTTCGTGACAACCTCGCCAGCATCGGACTTAAACAACTCATCAACACACCGACCCACAGAGCAGGACACACCCTCGACCCCATCTTCGCGGCAGGAAACGGCGTCCAATCCAGCCACACAACACAGCCGCCATGGGCCGACCACACTTCGCCATCAACAAACCCAAGGCACCCAAACCAGCCCCACGCCCACCTCGAAGGAACTGGAGCAAGGTTACCAACGAGCAACTTAACTCCACCCTCACCCGAGACAACCACACCTGGGCACCCGACGCAAAAGACGCAAACGACGCAGCCGGAGAACTCCACACCTGGATCTCCAACTGCGGAGACGAGCTCGCCCCGCTACGCAACCCCGACAGACAATGCCCCAGGAAAGCCGTCTGGTTCACCACTGCTCTCCAAGAAGCCAAACGCACCTGCAGACACCTGGAGAAGAACTGGAGAAACACCAAGACAACCGAAAACCACACCACCTACAAGGACGCCATGACGGACTACCACAACCAGATCAGAGCCACCAAGAGGAACTTCATCCACAACAAAATCCTGGCCAACTCCACCAACTCCAAGGAACTTTTCAGTGTCATTCTAGGAATTCACCAACCCACGCAGTGAAGCCACAGACATCACCCCATTCCAAGACCTCTGCGACAAGCTTGGAACCTATTTCCACCTCAAGATCAAAAACCTCTAAGACAACTTCATCGACCATCCACCAGGCGCCACAGGCGGCCCCCCAGAAACACCAGCCAGCCCACCATCTCCAACTGGACACCGATCATGGCCAAAGACACCGCCTCGACCATGAAAAGCATCCACTCGGGGGCCCCCACCAACCCCTGCCCCCCTCACATCTACCACTGAGCCGCGGCCGCCATCGCACCCAAACTACAAGGCACCATCAACACCACCTTCAAAACAGGCACCTTCCCAGATGACTGGAAGAGCGCAGAAGTCAGACCCCTGCTCAAGAAGCCCACAGCTGACCCCACCGACCTCAAGAACTATCGGCCCATCTCGCTCCTCCCCTTCGCAGCCAAAGTTGCAGAGAAAACAGTCAACAGGAAACTGACACGATTCATTGAAGAGAACGCCGTCCTCGACCCGTCCCAATCTGGATTCCGAAGCAACCACAGCACAGAGACCGTCCTACTCACCGCCACAGACGACATCCGCACCCTCCTGGACCAAGGCCACTCCGCAGCCCTCATCCTACTCGACCTATCAGCGGCCTTTGACACCGTCTCCCACTGCACACTAGTTGCCAGACTACACGACGCAGGCATACAAGGAACAGCCCTGGACTGGATCCGATCATTCCTCACCGGAAGAAGCCAAAGGATCAGACTCCCACCCTTCCTCTCCGACCCCACGAAAATCACCTGCGGAGTCCCACAGGGTTCATCACTGAGCCCTACCCTCTTCAACATCTACATGGCCCCCCTCGCAGCCGTCGTCCGACAACACGGCCTCAACATCGTATCCTACGCCGACAACACCCAGCTCATCCTCTCCCTCACCAAAGACCCCACCACTACCAAACTCAACTTCTAGAAAGAAATGCAAGACGTCGCAGTCTGGATGACCAACAGCTGCCTGAAGCTCAACGCCGAGAAGACAGAAGTCCTCGTCCTCGGTACCACCCCTTCTGCATGGGACAGCACCTGGTGGCCGACCACCCTTGGAAGCCCACCTACCCCCTCAGACCACGCCAAGAACCTCGGCATCATACTCGACTCATCACTCACCATGAACCGACAGGTCAACGCCGTCACCTCCAGCTGCTTCAATACCTTCTGCATCCTCCGCAAGACCTTCAAGTGGATCCCCCCTGAGTCAAGGAAGACAGTCACCCACGCACTCATCACCAGCAGATTGGACTATGGAAACGCACTCTATGCCGGCATCAACAAGTACCTACTCCGCAAACTCCAGACAATACAGAACACCGCCGCCAGACTCGTCCTGGGCATCCCCCGACACGAACACATCAGCCAACACCTGCAAAGTCTCCACTGGCTCCCCATGGAGAAAAGAGTCACTTTCAAAATCCTCACTCACGCCTACAAATGCCTACACAACAACAGACCCAAATACCTCAACGACAGAATCAACTTCCACGTACCCAAAAGAAACCTCCGATCTTCCAACCACGCACTGGCCGAAACCCCGCGCATCCACAGAGCCAGAGCAGGAGGAAGATCCTTCTCTCGAATTGCAGCCAAGACCTGGAATGAGCTACCGGCAGACATCAGACGTGCCCCCTCCCTGAACACCTTCAGGAAGACCCTCAAGACCTGGCTCTTCGGCTAAACAGATCTGCGGACCCCCCTCTCAGCGCCTTGAGACCCTCACGGGTGAGTAGCGCGCTTACAATTCCCTGATTGATTGATTGATTGATTGACAGTCACTGGTGGGGTTGAGGTGTGCTTTGCCTTGCCTGGGTGACTCATCGCAGGCCTGAATAGACCTAGTCTGCATTTAGACTAGTGGGAGGAGTTGTGATTACACCTGAATAGGCTGTGCCCCTTTTTGCACAATGCTGTGTCCGCCCCCTGTGGTCATGCTGCACCAGTGAGGGCAGAACTGGTTTGGACTGGGTTCAGAGACCCTTGCCACAAAGAGAACAAAGACATTTTGCGGTATAAGTATTACACCTAAAACCTCAAGACTTTAGATTACTTCCAGGAACAAGAGGACCCTGCCAAGAAGAAGAGCTGAAGAGCTGTAAGGAGGAGTAATGCCCTTTTGCTGTGTGCTGTGTGGGGTTGTCCTGCAATTGCTGCTTCTGTCTATGGTGGAGGAAAAGGTCTGACTCTTTTTGCCCTGCTGTGGTATCCTGCTTGGGAAGAATCTCCAAGAACTTGTGTGTGATGGTCTCCTGTTGAAAGTCTCAGGGATACAAAAGACTTACAGAAAGATACTGGTTATATTCAACCTGCCTGAAGCAGGAGAAAGGACTGGACTGCTCTTTTATAACCTGGCCAAACAGCGCCTGGTGAGCGCTGTGTTCTTACTCCCTTGTTTTGTCACTTTATCATAAATTCCTATTGCTTATGGAATCCCTGGTGCCGTTTTTTAACTCCCCTGCGCTGTGGAGGAGTTTCTGCATTTATCTGGGAATTACCAGGTGCTTTATCTGCATAAAAAGTGCCCCGGGCTTGTCTGGCTGTGCTGCCTTGATTGCACTGCAGGAAGACCAGGCGTTGCTGAGCAACTGGCGAAGCAAGTGCGACCCCACCCGATTCCCTGGAGCTCGAGGCTGCGCTGTCCAGGAGGCAAAAGGAGGGCCGGCCGCTTGGCAAAGAAGAAAAGAGGAACAGTTGCCGTAGCAACTGAATGACGCTGACTAGGGGACTTGCCGAAGTCCCAGGGACCACCCACCACGCCGTCATCCAACACGGCTGTGCGATCAGGAAGCAGAGCCTCACAGGCACCACCTAGATGCCCCCGTCTCCCACCTTGGAAGTGTGAGAGGAGTGCAACCGTCAGCTGGGGGTCCCGCCGGAGAAGGTACGAGAGCCGCAAGAGGGCGGGGCTGCTCACCAGGGCTTGGGGCAAGCCGCAGCTGCACCGCACTCGTGGCAGCTAGCACTGAAGTAACACTGGATGCAGAGTTACCAAGGGAGGTTCCGGGCAGACATTGGAAATGGGTATGCCCCACCGGACCGCAACATATCATTGAGAGGGGTGACCTGGGTGAGGATCCCCCGCTCAAGCCTACATTCTGTGCCTCCCCCCTCACCTAAAAGGATGCACTGTGAGGGGGCATTTTCTCGCCTATAGCAAAACAGGGTGAGACCTCGACGGAGGCCCAAGCACCGGTTGTACCGTGCCGCAGTAGGCACACAGGTATCCTTGTGTTCTACAGTAGGAGCCCTGATGGGCTTAAAACGTGATCCGTATTCCTCCCCCCAAACCAACTGCTGCATTTGCAGTCCCTAATTTTATGAGGGAAGTCATTGTAACATTTGTAAGAGACCAACTTATAAGTCTTGCTTTGGTATACTACATGTGATGTTATGACCAATGCCTTATGGCAAAGTGACTATTGGCTTATGATCTAGGTGATTCATGTGTATTATACGCATTTTGATGACAAGTGCCTATTGTTTTAAGTAATACTGGTCCCAACAATGATGTCTACTTTTTATGTCCTATTGGACACGATCAATTAATGTAAAAATAAACAGAAAAATATACAAGTGGGAGCAAAATTATAACAGGGAATTCAGGCAAACCCGGAATTGTGGCCGAACAAATTCAGCATTTAGTCCACCAATTAATACATTTGCGCATCCTAGCACATCTTGATAAAGATATTCAGTTATGTCAAGGTCCGAGAAGTCGACGACGTGTCTATCCCTCTACAGGAATGCAGGGATCATCTTCAGGACAAAGGAATAGGTGCCTGAGGCAATTGTCTATGGGGAGAAAAGGGGAGGAAGAAGGAAGGGAGGAGAGACGAAAAGAAAGGGAAAAGGAGGGACAAAATTAGAGAATTACTAGGGATGTGTCACAAGTACAACACAAATCACAAGGATAGCAGAAGGTGAACCGTGCAATCATGCCAATTGGAGTGATGATATTATGGTATTGGCCGAAGCCGTGGGGCATGCGGATTGATCGAGATGGGGGCCACTGGGAGTGATGTTGATCAGATTGGGTCGTGGGGAGCGGGGAGCGGGGAGTGATTGGGTGATCAATAGGTGATATCGGGTTTTATAATTACCTTGGAGATCTAGGGTTAGGTCAAAGGGTCATGGTGCCGGCATCAAGGCCCGTTGAGGATGGCCTATGGAATGCATCGCTTGAGTCCATTATGAGGCAAAGAAAACTGGAACCGTGTGGAGATCGAGTTGCTACCGCAAAGATGGGTAGTACCTTGCTGTTGAATAGATGTAAAAGTAAGGCTGCCTACCATGCGGCGTGCTGGGTAGGGGGGGGCGCGTTTGTTGAAAATCCGTAGTAAACGGTTTGGGATGTCCTCAATGGGAGAACATAGGTGTACGGTGCGGGCAGTCCGAAGGATGCCACTACTGGAAAAAAATGAAAATAAATTAATCAGAGAAGCGGTTAAGGGGAAGGGCTACGCTCGGTAAGAGTCTAGGTTCCTAACCCGTGTGGTGATCTTACCTGATGGGAATGATTGCCCAAGCGTGACAGGAATCCGATCTGTACTGGTGTTAGAAGTGATTTCAGCGCAGGCGAGGTGGTGCCGGAGAGCATTAATGTAGAACGAGTATGTGACCGTGACGTGGGGCATGGGCGTGATGACGTGGTGTGGGTGGGGGCAATGTGTGTTTAGGTAGAAGGCAGCAGCCATATTAGACTGGAGTAAAGTAGAGTAGAGACAGATCCACGGAGAATAAACATGATAAATATTCTTACATTGGTATTATATTTTGTCTCACTAGTGTTCATTATTCGCAAGTGAAAATTATAATTGGGGAAGGAGAGTACAATGTCATTTATACATAATTCCAAGGGAGGGAACCAGCATGTGAATTAATTAAATTGAAAACATTATAGTTCACCTAAACGAGCGCAATTCCTAATGTAAAACTGCATCTATTAGTAACAGTAATACTCAAATTAGAACTCAGAGAATTCCATGAAGGGCACACTATATAGCCCTAATGAGCATGTCAAAAATCATGTGAAATTAAGCATTATTACTGGAAATGGTGATCATCATACAGGGGACATATAAACTCACAATTCAAATGGGCATATTCTGCAGTTTAGTCGAGCAGTTGGGCATAAGACTGCATCGAGTGTAGATAAGGCATGTGACATCGCAATAGTGGTCATAGGAAGGCAGAGATCTACCCACATAAAACAATATAATGGTCATGGGTACACAATACATAAGAGATACTTTTAGCATAGTGACATTTGTGTACTAATCTCCTTCGGGTTGTGGTTATAGTGCTGGGAGAACATAGCAAAACCAAAGGGGATGATGGACGGAGTGTTGAACTCTGCAAGCACTCACCCCCAGTCAACTGATCTGGGTTTAATCCATCATCATTCTTTCGCTCACTCCGCCACCCCAGTTCAGACATGGCCATATGCAAATCAGTCTGACCCTGTGCCTCATGGGAACAGTCCAGCCCGAACTGCCAAGCCATGTCTTCCCTGGACCGGAAACAAGCATCCTGGGACCGGTTTCAAGATAGCCTGGCTGATGATGGCTGTAAGCCATGAGGCACAGGGTCAGACTGATTTGCATATGGCCATGTCTGATGCTGGCTGATGACGGCTGTAAGCCAGAAACTGGTCCCAGGATGCTTGTTTCCGGTCCAGGGAAGACATGGCTTGGCAGTTCGGGCTGGACTGTCCCCGTATATAGTCTCTTCATCGAAAGAATCCATTTAAGTTCTTCTTTGTCAAGCATTTTCCTAATGTCAGCTCCTCTTGGTGGTGGTTTAATCACATTTAGGACTTGCCAACAGATATCGTCCTCTGTGTGTCCTTTTGTAGTTAAGTGATCCACCAGTGGAGCACCTGGGACCTTACAGCGAATTCTGCTTCGGTGCTGGCAAATCCGAATCCTCACTTTTTGGGTGGTTTGGCCAATGTAGATCATGTTACATGGACACATGATGGCATAGATTACATTGCAAGGATTACAATTGGAGAATTGTTCAAGAGAAACTTTGATAGCATTAAATGCAAATTCCTTGCTTTCAATAGTGTATTGGTATACAGTGCAGTTGCCACATTTCGAGTGTCTCAACAGGGGAGGGAGGGCCCAGACATTTAATAAGTGTCTGTGTGGTTTTTTTGGGGGGGAGGCTAGCTCTGACCAAATGGTCCTTAATGTTTTTATTTTTCCGAAATGCAAAGAGAGGCTGTTCCAAATTACAGTCACCGACATTGAATACTGGCCAGTGTTTTAGAACACTTTTCTTGACTCTGTTTGAAATGGGGGAAAATGTAGTGATGCAAACTAACCGGTTATGTGTGTCCTTCGTTTTTGGTGTAAGCAGACTTTCTCTCGGGCAGTACCAGGCTCTCTTGATGGATTTTCATACTAGTTTGCGTGGATATCCTGTGGCCAGTAATTTTGCTACTAAGGTATTGGCTTCTTGGAAGTAGTCAGCCTTGAATGTGCAGTTCCTTCTAATTCTGAGGAATTGTGAGAAAGGTAGTGAGTCACGTAAGGCACGAGGATGGTGGCTGCCATATAGTAGTAATGTGTTCCTTTTAGTGGGTTTCCTGTACAATGCAGTGAAAAGTTCATCCTCTGTATGTCTAATCATAAGGTCAAGAAAGGAGATCTCCGTCTTGCTGTGTGTTAATGTGAATCTCAGGCCGTTACTGTTATTGTTGAGCCATTCTAAAAAACTGAGTAATGTGACCTGATCACCATGCCAGATTAGAAAAATATCATCAATATAACGCTTCCAGATTCGTATACTATCGTGCTTGTTTCCTTAATTTGCTTTTCTAAGTATGACTTCGAAAAACAAATTAAGGAAACAAGCATGATTGCAGACTGTAAAAAACTCTGTGATGAAGTTCAGAAAACGGTTGACGAATTTCACAGAATTGAACAAAACAAAAAATAAGTGAAAGTTAAGAGATATCCTCTCTTACACAACAGAGAAAACATACCCATACCTGAACAGCGACTTCTATACAAGGCACTACTGTCTTTTCATACGGAACCGACCTGTGCTTAGCAGCATGTGACCCCGGTATATGCCTTTACTATTAGGGGGAAAAACAAGGAGTTATTATGAACCTATGATCTTTGCATTGTAGTGGTGTTTCGCCTGTGCGGTAACCCCCCTTGTCGCTGACAGAATGTCATTTGTTTTTTCTACTGTTTGGATGATTGCTAGTTGAATTTTCACCCCTTTAGCATTGTATGTTTTTGTTTGGCGCAGTTATACCATCTGTCGCGCGCTGGGTCGACCCACTTGGTTAGTCGAATATATAGCAGATCAGCGACAGTCTCTACCTGTGACTTACACCATGCCCAATAACAGGACCTTTGGGCCTTATACAAGCCGCATATTTGCTCAAGTAAAGGTACCATGGCGCCAATTAAAATATGTACATGGAATGTGAGAGGAATACATAGCCCCTCCCGTAGATATCTCAACTATTCATATCTTAAGAGACACCACATTCAAATTGCCCTTCTCCAGGAGATGCACCTAGCAGGGTCCGAAGCCAAGAATTTACAGAGGAGATGGAGGGGGCAACTACAAGCCACGAGTTATTTGGCGTATGCCAGGGGTGCATTGATCTGGGTCAGACCAGGTACTCCCTTTTGCATAGAGGAAACAATGACCGATACGGAGGGTTGATATGTTATAGTACGGGGCAGATTAGATGGCCAACCCGTTATTATTGCATCGATATACGCACCCAACACTGTACAGGCCTTATTCCTAGATACACTGTCAAATAAATTAACTACCTGGCACGGGGTTCCAATGATCCTGGGAGGTGATTATAACAGTGTTTTAGATGTGACCCTAGACCGCTCCTCCCTCCCTCCCCGGTGCACCTACAGCAGCCGCCATGGGGGCACTAAACAGCTGGGCTTCACAGTGGCACCTGGTAGATGCATGGAGACACAGGAACCCACATGACAAGATATATTCATTCTTTTCCGGGGCTCATGGACTACACGTTCGACTTGATCGGAAACTGGTGTCTGATGATCTCCTGCCAATCATCACAGAACCCAATACCTTGGGAGAACCCATTCAGACCATAATCCACACACACACTACAATTAGCCTGGAATATAGATACACCGCCGATACCAAGATGGCGACTACAGTCAGATACATTAATGGATGCGGCATTTCGGGAGTCAGTGGGAGAGGCTGTGGAACAATATTTTGAGATAAATGCAGACTCCGCCTCGTCACCATTGATAGAATGGGATGCTTTCAAAACAGTAATTAGGGGACACTGCATTGGTGTGCAGGCTGGCATGCGCAAACGACTGGAGACAGAACTTACTACACTGGAGGGGACAATAGCGGTTTACGAGAGAGGAGCAGTCAAGGGCTTGACCAAGCGACTAGCTGACAGTAGGGAGACACATGCCCAATTGCTGGAAAGGCTCCGTTGCCTTAACTATGCAGCGCATTCTGCACATACACATCACTCAGGTGAAAAGGCTGGTAGACTCCTAGCATGGCTGATCTGGAAAGAAGACTCCACCTCACCGGTCACCTCACTCCGTTCTGCGCAAGTCATCACATTATATTCACAAAGGGACATACACCAAGAATTCACGGCTCATTACACTGCGCTTTATAAGTCCTCGACCCTAGCTACACCTGAAGATATTCAAGGGTACCTGGCAGATATCCACCCCCCACAGGTCATGCCCCAACAAAGACTCGAACTAGGTGACCCGATTCTCCTAGATGAAATTAGAGCAAGTATACGCGCGCTAGCAACCGGCAAAACTCCTGGACCGGATGGCCTACCGGCAGAATTTTATAAGGTTTATGCAGAGTCCCTGGCGCCTCAACTTAAGAAGACTTATGACGCTTCGTTGACTGACTCTATGCTCTCTGCCACGCAAAATGAAGCACTACTGATTTCCCTTCCCTGGTAGAGACCCGGAAATGCTAGGGTCGTACAGACCACTGGCGTTACTCAACACCAACTATAAGGTCCTGGCGTTCCTAATAGCCGCAAGACTGGCCCCAGTGGTACAGACTCTGGTACATGCGGACCAAAATGGGTACGTCCCCACTAGAAGTACGGCACTTAACATCCGTAGACTCTTCAGGGTGCAACAATATGCTATAGACACCTGGCCTCATTCAGGCTGCCTGGTGTTGGATCTAGAAAAGGCCTTTGATTCTCTTGAATGGCCATATCTATTTGAGGTGCTGCATGGGTACGGTCTGGGAGACACATTCATCCACATGGTCAGACTATTATACATGCAACCCTCCGTCAGAGTCCGGACAGTCAGTTTGCTATCAGAAAGCATAAAGATCAACAGAGGCACTAGGCAGGGTTGTCCCCTGACGCTGCTCCTTTATTCACTTGCAATGGAGCCGTTGGCAACGCGGCTCCGTAGGGAGGGTGCAGATTGGGGTATTTGGCTGGGAGACGGCCTACATGCTGTCTCTCTTTATGCAGATGATCTGCTATTATACTAAGAGACCTGCATAATATACCTGCCTCAATAGCAGAGCTCTTAAGAACTTCAAGAAGGTGTCAGGACTTAGGGTAAACTGGACAAAGTCATGCCTGTACCCCTCCTGGGAAGAGACCACTGATCCGAATCTATGCATAAATAACTTTCTCCTCCATTGGCAACCATATACCATCCGGTACCTGGGCATCTTCATATACCGGGATCCTGCTGACATCTTAGAGGGAAATCTGACTAGGGCTGTGGCTGCTATCCGGGCGCAGATTAAGTTCTGGAAGACACTTCCTCTGAATGTGATGGGTAGAATTGCTCGGACCAAGAGGGTAGTGTTACCCAAATTATTATACTATTTTTCCAATCTCCCGGTCTATGTTCCAGACAGAATATTTCGCGAGCTTGAACAGATGGTTCGAGGCCTCATCTGGAACTCGGGTCGTCCCAGGATAGCACTTTGGAAAATCCACGCACCCACTTGCAGGGGAGGTCTAGCAGTACCCAACTTGGAATTATATTATCTGGCAGCGCAACTACAGTGGGTGACAAAATGGCTTGCTGTATTTGGCCTAGACGACACAGCTACCGCACAACCACCATGGTCCCAATCCCAAGTATACCATCTGTTTCACCCGATTGCTCGACCCCCAAGTCCTCTGCAGGCCTGTCTCGTCTTAGCTCACCGCTGCTACAGGAGGAGCTTATACCTTACCAGAAACACGGTGCCTTATGCCCCGCTGTTACCACTTCTGGGGACACCCCGAGGCAGGATGGCCACCTTGTAGAAATAAAAACCTTCTTAGGGCTTCACTGATACATCTGGTCCTTAAGACCAACAAGGAAAAGATTGGCACAGAAGCTGTAATATCAAAAAAACATGTTTTATTAACCTCAGATGAGGGAGATTGCATCTTACGGTACCCGCAGGCCACTGTAGGAGGCATTCTAATGAGTGCAGAGAACAGGGTCCTTATATATGCATTTGTTATATAGTCAGCATAAAATCAAGGGGAGGTCCTAGCACATACAAGCATGCTTATTGACTAATATGGGTATACAAAATTTGCTTGCTCCACAAAGTGGGAGGGGAGACTAAACTGCTTACATGAGTAAGAATAGCTTGACAGTTCTATACTAGGAGCAGGTGCATTCTACCAGCTAGGCCTCTCTGAGCATGTGCAAGACTCTGGAAGAGGGAGAAAGCACATGGCGAGCACATGGCTAACTAAAATGGCTGCCAAGTACAAAATGGCTTTCAGCTCATGCTAACAGCGATTCCTGCAATCTTTAACAGACGATCCTTTTAGCATGAGCTAAAGACATTCCCATGATCTAGTAGAGACATAGAAAATATTTTGCACATTTTCTTCTCATAAATTCATCAACATCCTATGCTAGGTGGGCATTTACATTCTAAACATTTCATTAAGCAGGTATATACAAGGTATAAGCAGGAGTACAAAGTGAACAGAGCATTGGGTCATACAGGTAGCAAGAGAGAATAATGACTATTATCTCAAACAGAAATCTCAATATTTTCCAATCCTAACCAGAAAGCAAATACCAAAACCATCTAGTCTAATTTTAAGTTTCAGGGCTCTGATGGGGGCTCGTCAAGTCAATTTCAAAATAGCCAACAGCACATACCTAATAAAAACATTTTCAATAGACTTTCTCAGTATTTTTATGAGGGCTGAATTATCAATTAATATACTTAAGGAAAGAGTAAAGTAACATGCTCAGATGAACTTTTCTCGTGCAGAATAAACATTCCTCTTAAAAAATATTAAAGCAATCAGACATATTATTACAAAAACAATTGTGGCTTCGGGGGACCAGGAGGACCACACAGGGCCATAGGAATTAGGACAAGGAGCCGCAAAGGGCTGCTCCTCCAAAAAAAATGGGACGACCAAAGGGGTACATTACTAACAAAAAAGAGTCCTTGGGAAATTGTAGAACCAACCACCAGCCAGAGGGGAGTCTTCTCCCTGTGTCCGTTTTGAGCCTCACAGGCAGGCTCTTGTTGTTCCCACGGTGGAGCTGCACAACTCGCAACTCAAGAATCACGGAGAAGGAAAAGTCTTTCTTTCAGGATCGGGCAATCACCCCCCCCAGGGCAAATACCCTCAATGATCCTGTCCAGTGTCTCAGGCAGTGCACCAGTTTTCTTCACTTTAATCTAACAGGCACCAAGGGCATAGCACCTGTACCCTAAACTCAAGTTCTTCCCTAACTCCTGTATTTGCACCTCTGGCGCACTGCTCTTTTGTTGGGGCACAAATTGTACCCAGTGTACTCGGGCATCTCTTGATCAACAAACAAAAGGCGTAGACTTGCATTCACTTGGGACCAGGATTAAGAGGCCTGAAGCAACCCTTGTTTCAAAGGGGGTCACCTCAAGCAAAAGCCTCCTTGCCGTCCTTGTCGTTCTGTGAATCTCTCAGCTGGGCATCAAAAACTGGATTCACACAAAGATTTCTCCATCCTGATTTGTAACCCCGTCTTTCGCCCAAGACAGTGGCAGGGGTACACACTTCACGTCCCAGTGCTTCCGCCTTCACTAAGGTCCTAGTTGCCAGCAACGCCTATGCTGGTTCCTTTAACTTTGGCTTCAAACTGGAGTGGCGCTGACTCCCAGGCTGGATCTGATGTCCGGGCCCTCTGGCAATGGTTGTAAGGCAGCAAATATCTATTGGTGGACAGAACAAGAGGTCTTTAGACAAGGCACAGAAATAATCTATCAACAGAGAGGATAGTCTCAGAATACTCTCTTAGTCCTGGGGCGCCCCATACATTAGCAAGGCACCCAAGAGCCACTTCATCTATCTGAGAGTAGAAAACCCTGGACCTATTGGCAAGTATAAAAGGAACGTTTTGGTGAACTGACAAGAGTAATACATCACCCAATCCCAAGCAGCCAAGGAAGTCTGTGTTCATTTACTAAATTCTGAGGAAAAGAGAAAAACAATACAGACATACTCCAAATACTTACATTGGTGTATTCCTATATTACCAATCTGAAGAACCCTCAAGAAAAAGGAAATGTTCTACACTTTTACTCATAGATTTTACATTACTTGTACAGGACTGCAGACACTTGTAAAATAATTTCTCTTACATGTTATGCTTAGGACCATGCTCTCATGTTATAGGTGCAGCAGGAAAATCTAAAACTGCTAATCTAACAGGGATTCTTATTGCAAAAAGAACTAAACTTCAACATAGTGAGTACATTTTCTCCAGCAGAACATGTTATGACAAACAAACTCCTATAAAACAATATTTTCCTTCAAAATGTTTGCTAAGGATCACATGATCAATCAATCAATCAATCACGGCATTTATAGAGCGCGCTACTCACCCGGGAGGGTCTCAAGGCGCTGGGGGAGGGGGTAAGTTACTGCTCGAACAGCCAGGTCTTGAGCTGCTTCCTGAAGGAGAGATGGTCCTGGGTTCGCCGAAGGTGAGTGGGGAGGGAGTTCCAGGTCTTGGCTGCCAGGTAGGAGAAGGATCTTCCTCCGGCGGTGGTTCTGCGGATGCGTGGTACGGTGGCGAGGGCGTGGCTGGTTGATCGTAGCTGGCGTGTGGGCGTGTAGAAGGTCATGCGGTCGTTGAGGTACTTTGGGCCCAGGTCGTGGAGGGCCTTGTGTGCGTGGGTGAGGAGTCTGAACGTGATTCTCTTGCTGACGGGGAGCCAGTGCAGGTCTTTCAGGTGTCCGGTGATGTGGCTGTGTCGGGGGATGTCCAGGATGAGTCGTGCGGAGGCGTTCTGGATGCGCTGGAGTCTCTTTGAAGTTTGGCTGTGGTTCCGGCGTAGAGGGTGTTCCCATAGTCCAGTCGGCTGGTGACGAGTGCCTGGGTGACGGTCTTCCTGGTTTCAGTGGGGATCCATCTGAAGATCTTGCGGAGCGTCTTTCCTGCATTGTACTTTTCACGATCTGGACTATGCAACATCATTTTCAAAAGGAAAAAAAACCCTATCTCCAGCTCTAATAAGGGCTGTCAGCTTATTTACACAGACTAGCTAATAAAAGACTAGCAATGCCCTTGCAAAACTGTATAGAACATGAGAATAACATAAACAATAATAGTGTTGCCACCTGAGATTTTTGAACAGAAACCGCCACTATACAATTTTCCTTAAAGATCAAATAAGGGAACATCAATCTGTTCTACTCATTCTTTCATACAGGATGGGCAGTAACATAACATAGATTTTATCATTTTATTAATTCTAACAATTTTAAAACAGTATTACAGAATAGCCAATTGTAATTGTAATTGTAAGTAGCATTTATATAGCGCAGCTGTCACCCAACGGGCATCCTGGCGCTGGGATTACCTAAATCACTGTGCAGCTATAAAACTATGAATCATCATGCGCCAATCTCTCAAGGCTATTCTTTTGGAAAGAGCCTGGTTTTTAGCTTTTTTCTAAACTGCAGTAAGTCATCAGTCTGTCTGAGTTCACTTGGTAGTTCATTCCATAGCCTTGCGGCTGCATAGCCAAATGATCTACCTCCTAGTCGGGTTTTCTTGACTCGTGGGGTACATACTAGGTGGGCTGCCGAGGAACGAAGACTTCTAGCTGGGGAGTACCAAGTAAACATTCTCTGTAATGGTTTAGGCCCCATTTTGTGTGCCGCCTTATGAACAATGCAAAGTGCCTTAACTGTCACATGGCCATTTCCTAGATAGCTTTAGACAGACTCAAAAAAAGTGAGAAAAAGAAGAGAGAAAACATAATTTTGCCTACCCTTAATTTGTAGAGGAGCTAGCCTCCTTCCCCATTTTGACAGTAGGAAAACCTGAAACAGGTTTTACTTCTGTCAACACTTTCAACCCCTATTTGTAGCAACTGGGCACAAACAAACTTGTAGGAGATATCTTAGAAAGTGGCTATTCTCTGATTCAGTCTAACACAATGCAAATTGAGTTAACTTTAAATATTTTCTACAGCAATTGTACTAGATTAACATGAGGGCGCATGAATGCAAACTAAAATCCATTTCCTCCTTATCGTAGCCCCTACACAGTATTCTTTAAACTAAAACCATTATTTTATATAAATGGCAGATCAATGCTCAACTGAGTGTTGTCTTCCTTCGTTTCATATGATTGCGCTTAAACGTGTGTTTGCTAAAAATAGGAAGCAAAGCTTCTCTTCCTCTCTTTGCGCTATCATCTCGTCTTTCAAAAAATCTTTCGAAGGTCGAAGTGTCCCAGCAAACATTACCCTTCACCCTGCTAAGTTGCTAAATGCAGAACTCCGACCTTTGACCCGTTCAGCAGCTGCTCATTTTTGCGTGCAAGGCTTGCCATGCGGTTTTGTAATGCAAAGCAACTCTGGAGAATCACAGCGAAAAGCAGTCCTGTCCGATGTGTTTCCAAATAATTTAAAGGTAGGATAATAACGTCTGCTTATACTTATTTTCATTTATGTACAGTGGTGTGCAGTCTAGTAATACAGAGATCAGCTGTTTGTTCTATATTTGCATATGTATACTTTTATTGAAGCCTAAGAGCACGTAAAAACTGCCTTGAGTGGTAGAACTGCTTGTAAAATTGTGAATTTAGCTCAATTTCGACTTTGGTGGTAGGGGCACTTAAAAATGAATATCCTACAATATTTTTGCATAATAGGAACCCCCAGAGTGTTCTCTAGATAGCCCAGGAATGGGAAATCAGAAATGTATAAGATATACCCTTATAAAAATAAGTTTTGTACGGCTGGGTAAAGTGACATTTCACATTTAAGTTCCCTTCTTATTGCGGTACAGCACTGCTTAAATTCAACTTTGATGCTAGGAATTCACAGTATGATGATTAGGCTTTATAAAGATGAAAAAACGAATTTAAAGCATTTATTTTTAACAATATATTTTTTTCTCATATAATTAATTTATTTATTTTTTAAATCAAAACCAACCATTTTGATGATTCCACATTTGAAAAGCAAGCTTCATTCGTAGCCTATCATATTTAAACGCATTCATTCATAACCCTAAGCACAGAAGCCTTACTTGAAACAGGAAAAGTCTGCGCCACTTTTAAAAGGACAATTATCATTTAACATCAGAACCATAGATGTACTTATAAAAAAGGCATTAAGAAAGGAAATCCCTACTTTCAATTTTGTTCTCTGTTATCCAAAATAATGAAACTGGTTTTTTGATTCTTTTAAAATAATGCAGGCCCTTATACCAGTTTTAAACTGACTTAAAATGTCGCTGACGCAGCATTCCTGTCTGTGGCCGTGAGCAGGAATAGCCATATGCTATTTATGCAGCTGTTGTTTGTCAGCAGGCGTCGAATTTTCACGCCTTTCTCAGGAAAAACCCCTTTATTATTTGAAATACCCTGACAGAGTTAAATCCCCATTTGCTGTGTCAAACAGTTTCTTTTCAGTTAGTCAGTTTAAACACAGCTGTCGGAAAGCTTTTTTCTCGGGTGCTGAGAGAAAAGCATGTCACAGTCTATTTAAAAACTTAGGCATTTCAATGCAGTTAAATCTATCTTTCTATAATGTGTATTTAGTTCAGCAACGACCAAATTCACTCATATGATGTGCATGCCTATTAATGTCTAATACAATGTATTTAAGGAAAAGGCTGTAACATTGTGTATTTAAGTCTATTGATTACAAAACACACAATTTCGTTTTTATTCCTCTGTATGAGGCCTATTTTAATCCTATTGAATACGAATTCTAATTTTATGTTTAGCATTGTGGCAATTTGCACACATGTATAGTGTCTTACTCTGTCAATTTAATAGTAACATGCAGCTGTTTAGCATATGTTACATAATTTATTTCTGGATTTTTATTTAATATGTAAGTAACTAAATGACATTTTGCATAACAGAATGATGACAGCAAAAAAAACATAAACAAACTCATTGAGCTCATTCCAGACAGTTACAGAAGGACACAACACAGCGCGCTTAAAGCTAGCCATTCGTACACAGAGTACTCACACAAGTATTACCAATGTCAAACCAAAAACCCCATATAGACATTGAAACACATATTTAACCCACAAATCAATACTTAGGACAGCTTACAAAGTGTACGCAAGACCAACCTATTTGTAAATACTAATTGTAAGTCATATTTACAAGAAGAGCTCTCAAAAGTAGCCCAAAAAACTGTTCCATGGTCAAGAAGCCAAAATACACCAAATTCGCCAGTTTTGGCTGGTAGAACACTCAAAAAGCGCTCTGCATATCACCACTTATGAATGTTACTAAGTGCGCAGATCCGGATCCGTTTTATGTACATATTTAGTTCCATGGGGTACTTAGTCACCAAGGAAGAAATATCTTTTTACTATACGTGAACCTATTTAGGTATCCCCTCTGAGGGGAGTCAACTAAGTACTTACTAAATCCATATCGGTACCTCCAAAACAGCAACACTTTCAACAAAAGTGTGCTAGAAGCAGGCATGCCAAAAATATTATAGCATATATAATATTATACTCCAAGTGACACTTAACACAATGTGTGCCGTTCAAATTTTCAAAGTTTAGAGAAAAATCTCCTCATTACCTGCCTATATGAATTGCAATGCATATATAACTTACAAAACAAATTCCAAAATTGGCCAATCATACAAACAAAGCCACAGTAAGTGTTACTAAAACTACCTTACCAATCAAAGGCATCAAACCAACAGCAAGTGCCGCAAAACGGCTCTTACCAATCAAATGGTGTCCAGGTTCCAACTGCCAAGTTCTGAGTGACCTAACGGTCATTTTAAAATACTCACGCCAAAGAAGTTCTCAGTCGGGAGCGGCAAACACTTGGAGGATCAGATCAGGAAGACCAGAAATATACTGGGCTGGAAGACAAAACAATCTCCGTGCGCAGGGTACCTCCTTAGTAGATTCCTGTCCTGTACTCCTCAGTAGATTCCTGTCTCCCTTCAAGACCACTCCCTTGGATAGCCGCTGCACCGATGAGTCCCACTTTCGGGCGCCATTTGTAGAAATAAAAACCTTCTTAGGGGTTCACTGATACATCTGGTCCTTAAGACCAACAAGGAAGAGATTGGCACAGAAGCTGTAATATCAAAAAAACATGTTTTATTAACCTCAGATGAGGGAGATTGCATCTTACGGTACCCGCAGGCCACTGTAGGAGGCATTCTAATGAGTGCAGAGAACAGGGTCCTTATATATGCATTTGTTATATAGTCAGCATAAAATCAAGGGGAGGTCCTAGCACATACAAGCATGCTTATTGACTAATATGGGTATACAAAATTTGCTTGCTCCACAAAGTGGGAGGGGAGACTAAACTGCTTACATGAGTAAGAATAGCTTGACAGTTCTATACTAGGAGCAGGTGCATTCTACCAGCTAGGCCTCTCTGAGCATGTGCAAGACTCTGGAAGAGGGAGAAAGCACATGGCGAGCACATGGCTAACTAAAATGGCTGCCAAGTACAAAATGGCTTTCAGCTCATGCTAACAGCGATTCCTGCAATCTTTAACAACCTCAAGTGGGGCACTCCCACACTGGCATGCAGCCGAGCTGCACACACTGAGAGACCTATAAGCTGATGGAAATCTAATACCATTCGAGACCTTGGCAGAGGAACATGACATGCCAACAGGCCAATTCCTGTTACATAATTCCATCACGAGATCGCTTTCAGTGGTTTGGGGAGACATGACTACGGAGCCAGAAATGTATCTCCTAGTACAATACCTACACGTGATGGGCAATGGGTCACACATAGTACATTGGTTAGCGGAGGCACTACTAACCCACACGACAAAACCTATGGCGGCCCTGCGTTTAAAGTAGGAAGAGGACAGGGGTAACCCATGGACAGATCGTGAATGGGACATGATATTAGCCAATCCCACATACATACCGAGAAACTCCAAATTCCGCCTTATACAAACATATATTACACATAGGGCATACCTCTCTCCGGACAAGCTGAACAAGTATTTCACATGACCACTTTGGCATGCCCCCATTGTCTACAGACAAATGCAAACCTCCTCCATATGCTGTGGTCATGCACCTCCCTGAATACCTATTGGCAGGCAATCACTGCAGCGCTAGCGACATACACTGGAAGGCCACCTCTATAGACATGGGAGGCATGTATACTTGGCTTTTACCCCAGACCAAAGAAGCACAAAGTCACTGCTAGGTTTACTGATTTGGGTCAAGGGACTGATCACGAAACAATGGAAACATACTGACCCGCCCGCCCTTAACAGCTGAAAAAATTCTCTTATAGTGTGGGCCCAGGCAGAGAGCACGTCATTACATAGGGAGGAAATAGCCGGTTTGCGTAAATATCCCATTGCACAATATTGGGATACAATACTTGCGGAATTAAAATACACAGATAGAGAGGTAGAGAATGACTACTTGCAGGCGACGGAAGAGCAAGACTCAGACGCCGATCACCAGACACACCACACTCCGGATTCATAATGAATCAAGTACTGTTATGCGGATGAAAGATACAGTAGGGAACATAGGATGCCAGGGGCGAAGAGACCTGGTCACTCACCCCACAGGGAGCTGAAAGGAGAGGACGGCAAGCATATTACTGTATAGTCAAGTCGACATTCTACTTTTCTTGTATATCATGACCCAGGTGCAACAGATTTATGATGGTTTCTTTTCTTTGTTTGATTGTTTGGTTAATAATTGTATCATATTTGCATCAAACTGTATTTCTGAAACAGGAAACACGATACGGGAAATCATAGGAAATACCGAATGGATACCCAGACAAACAACATTATTGAGGGCAGGGTAAGGCAAAGAAATATTGACAGTCAAATGGACAAACGGGTGCAACTCTCATACAGTGTACATCCAACAACATGTATGTAAATAATATTCCTATGTATACTTGTTTGACAACCAGGACTGGAGCTGTTTACAAATCGAGATGTATAGACAATGTGCAAGATAATGATTATTATATCTGACATGCTTGCCCTGTCCTCACCCCTTATGTGTTCATTGTCATCTATACTTGAAAAATGCACATAAAGATATTTTTAAAAAACAAAATACTTTTATACATAAAATCGACACAATAAAGTGTCTTTACAAGTCACCCGACTCGAGCTACTACCTTGAAAACCCCCATTATCCTCTTGCATCTAACTAGTTTGTATGTCCACCATACTTCATAAATAGGAAAATCTATCATGTCAAGAAGATAGTGTGTTTCAAGTCACACATATAAGTAGGCACCCGCAAATGTGCAAAACATCCCACATCCGACAGCTTAGTCGGAGTCACCTTCAACCATAACAGCTCCAATCGTTCAGTCAGAGTGACATTGATATCACGCACTCCCATATGGATAGTCTTTAGTGACGATATAAAAGAACACTAGTAAATCAGTAAAGAGCAAGAGAATGGAATAGAATGGTCCTCCCCCACCCGAAACCCAGAATCTGAAGATCGCACAGATCCATGTAAAATCGAACTCGAAAGCCATAGAACCACTAATTAATGCAACACGTAACACACACGGCGAGTACGCCGATCTATCTCTGGTGTGGACCACCCACGCCATCTTGCTCACTCATTGCATGCGTCCACAAATACGCATGCCATCTTGACCTTGTAAACATAATACATATGTATTCGGCCAAAACTAATGTATCTCGCCATAAAATCAAAGTTCAGAAAACCACAAATGTATATGCTTCTAATTATTAATGGTTTAGTATGCACACTGTATAAAAAATAAAACATTCACACATCCCGCTCAAGAGTAAACCCTCATCATTATAGTGACGGCTAAGCCTACCACACGATAACATACCCATCTAATTCCGTAACAAAAACATCAGACACTTATGCCGAAGTACAGTAGGGGCGGCTGATAACAGAAAACAGGTATCGTTAATCCTTGATGTAAAAACGTAGATAAAGAAAAAAGTAGCACACTGAATACCATGACAAGAAGTGTATCGGCCATCTTAAAGTGGTATGTATCCACAGCTCTTCAGTTAGTAAGAGAGGTGACATAAGTAAAAAGGTTAGTGTGTTCCATGCAGAGACCAAAAGAAAAGGTTAATAAACATCGAATTAGTAGAAGCACTACGATGAAGGTAAAGAAAAAGTGATGTAGCCCAATAAGAGTTATATGGGTAAAGAGCAGGACGATATATACAGGATTATAATTAAATGTATAACAATCTCAAATTGATTCAGGTCACCCAATAATACCTTGTAGTTAAAACCATCGCGTACCTCATGACATACATATTAATTGAGGAATATACTTATAGGCAGTGTGACCGCTTATTACAGCTTGTATCAAATCATAATAGTGTATCTTGCCTAGTATGTGTAATAGTAATTATCTAAGTGTATCTATGAGTTGATACATTAGTATCTAATAACAACTAATAATTGTAAAGTCATCGTAAGTAGTAAAAAACGCAACAGATCCAAAAGTTTCATATATCCAAATAAAGGTTATAGCTAGATCCATATTGGACAGATGTCACAAATCACAGCAGTACAATGTAGTAATAATAGACATGATCAAATCCATGGGTGGAGATGATGCATATTGGACAGATGTCATCTAATCACAACAGTACAATGTAGTAATAACAGACACAATACAAGATCAAACCCATGGCTGGGGGTGATGCATATAGTACGTTATTAATCTGCAAGGAAATATTGCAGTTCAGTGTCAATATTAATACCGAGCTCTGCAGCCCGCAATTTCATTATCCACATTGCCTCCCTTCGCCTGAGTTGAAGTTCTCTATTACCACCCCGTACATTGTTTTTCATGTGGTCAATTCCATGAAAACTGAACTTATGGGCTTGTGAACCAGAGGCACTCTCATGAGCATGTTGCACTATTGGATATTTTAAGTTTCTGTTCTT
Source organism: Calotriton arnoldi (assembly GCA_963921515.1). Taxonomy (NCBI): domain Eukaryota; kingdom Metazoa; phylum Chordata; class Amphibia; order Caudata; family Salamandridae; genus Calotriton; species Calotriton arnoldi. The sequence continues at coordinate 488,502 of CAWUFW010008975.1, forward strand.
AAGTGCTCTAAAGTGTTCAGCGATGCGTTCCCGTAAGGGGCTGATGGTGCTCCCAACATAGATTTTCTGACAGAGAACATATGATCACATACACAACAAATCTTGTGTCCCAATTAATAAACATAGGTATAGTATAATTACCTGTGTTGTTGAAACTAAATTGTGTCACCTTGTCAATTGCCCACCTACATGTGTTGCAACGTCCGCATTTAAAAAAAACTTTCATTCGGACACTCAGCCAATTGTCATGTCTCGTAGCTGAAGGGTAACTGGGGCTCATCAGGTTGGAGAGACTCTGACCTCTCCTAAAAGTAAGGCTTGGAGATGGTGTCAAGAATGGAGCCAAGTGATCTATCTGAGGTCAAGGGATGCCAGTGCCTTTGTAAAGCACGATATAATTTATTGGTATCACGGTTGAAATTGGTGACCAATCTGATTTTCTCCAGAGGTTTGTTCTTATTCTTGTCTGTCAGCTTCAGTGTATTCTCACATGGTAACAGTTGTACACATGTAATTGCCTTGTCAATAACCTGTTCTCTGTATCCTCTCTGCACAAACCAATTTTCCATATCCGATACAGTTCTCACAAATTCCAAATTCTCACTACAATTTCTCTGAGCCCTGACCATCTCCCCGTAGGGGATCGCATTGATTTGAAATTTCGGGTGACAACTAGATGTGTGTAGTAACGCATTACAAGACGTACTTTTCCTGTACATTTTGCTACAGATATTATTACCAGAGATGTACAATTCCACATCCAAAAGGACAATACGATCTTGGCTGTATTGGAATGTTAATGAAAGATTATAGTCATTAGAGTTCAGGTATGCAAAAAAGTCTTCCAGTTGTTGTATAGAGCGTGTCCATATTAATAGACAGTCATATATGTATCTCCCCCAGTACTGTATATATTCAATCCAAGGGGATCCTGAAGGGCCCCAGACCTGCTCTGCCTCAAACCATCCCATAAAGAGATTAGCAAAAGACGTAGTGAGTCTCAAACCCATGGCAGTCCTGAGCAATTGTTTATACCAGGTACCATTGAACATAAACACATTATTTTGCAAGTACCAGTTCAGTCATTTTTAAAATCATTTCTGTATGCTCAAGGTACTCAATTGGTCTCTTATGCAGAAAAGATGTAAGTGCCTTGAGTCCCAAGTCATGTCGTATATTGGTGTAAAGGGAGGTTACGACCATAGTCACCAATGCCATCCCGGATTCCCATGTCACATCTGTCAATAAATTTAAGATGGGTTTAGTATCTTGTATATATGATGATAAATGAATAACATATGGTCTCAGGAAAATGTCAATGAATTGCGACAATCTTTCAGTGGGACCTCCTATCCCAGACACAATGGGTCTCCCCGGTGGCTTAAGAGGGTTTTTATGTATCTTAGGAAGAGTGTATAGACACAGGAACCGTGGTCGATCAATAAGAAAATAAAGATATTCCTCATTACTGAGTAGGCCCGAGTCACGCTATTGTTTAAGTCCTTTATTGATCATTACAGTTATTGTAGATATGGGATTCCTGTCAAGTCGTTTGTAATAAGAACAAAGTACTTCATTGTCATAATTGATCTTCTTCATCAGGACGATATTTCCCCCTGTATCAGCCTCTCTGATTATTAGATATTTGTTGTTCCTTAAGATCTTTACAGCATGTCTTTCTTGTGTTGACAAATTATCCTTAAAAGGATTCTTGTTCTTGCGTTTGTCAGTATCTATTAACTTATCAATTACTTGCACAATGGCCCTGTAGAAAATGTCAATATTATTCCCTGACGTCAGTTGTGGGGTCCATTTGGATTTGCTTTCAAGCCCACCATCTTTGCTCAAGTCAGTATTAAGTTCAAGATCCTGTAGGAGTTTGGTCATAGTCATAGGATCATCCTCACTCTCTGTTAATGATAGCAGTGTCTTAATATCGTGTACATCCTGTATCGTAAGGTTGCTAATTTCTGATGGAATACTCAAATGAGGGACATCATGGGGATTTGCAGTGAAAAATTTCTTTAATTGAGTAATCTCACAAATGTATACAGGTCGATACGTGTAGAGAACCAATCACATCTAGTAACAGGGCAAAACCCCAAACCAAACCACATCTTATCAGAGAAAACATGTCAGGTGTAAGAGAAATGTTAGAGAGGTTGACCACATTGATCTCTTGACATATCTTGTTTGACCCTCCTTTTATCACTTATGTGCATTTATTTGAAATTTTCACTTTCTGTGTTCGGATTCTCTGTAACACTTTAGACGTTTTGATTTGAGACATTTATTGTGTCACAATTTTCAGGTTAATATTTTGCACTGCTTTTTTTTACCTTGCACTGCCTTTCTCCCTTACAAATGTTTTTTATGTGGGAGAACCTCTATTCTTCCCTTATCACTTCTCTCCATAATGTGAGATGAACTTGTTGGATACTTATGGCTGTTCCCTACAAGAGGAAGTTATTTATTGGCTTATAATGCACTGTGGTGGGTGTTGGTCCTTCTCGGTCATTGGGATATATCATCTGATGTTATGTATTCATAATTTGCAGCCCTGAAGAAGTTGTGGTATGATATACCTAACGACAAAACATGTGTTGGCTGTATCAAGTAACAAAAATTGAAGAGATATATGCTGATTACGGAAATGGATTAATGTCGAACTGTTGTAATGAATCTGGATTGGCTGTAAAGGAATTGGATGCTGAGTGACCCGGGCTTAATTCTCTGGATTAAAAGTGGACAATGAAAACATTTGTGCTGAAGAACATCATTAGCTTTGGACTGCTTTTGTATGCTCGAATTGGAGTTTTGATGCTGATTGTATCCACGCAAACTAGTACGAAAATCCATCAAGAGAGCCTGGTACCGCCCGAGAGAAAGTCTGCTTTACACCAAAAACTAAGGACACACATAATCGGTTAGTTTGCGTCACTACTTTTCCCCCCATATCAAACAGAGTCAAGAAAAGTGTTCTAAAACACTGGCCAGTACTCAATGCCGGTGACTGTAATTTGGACCAGCCTTCGGAAAAATAAAAACATTAAGGACCATTTGGTCAGATCTAGCCTCCCCCCAAAAACAAAACACCAGATACTTAATGACATCTGGGGCCTCCCTCCCCTGGTGGGACACACGAAATGTGGCAACTGCACTGTATGCCAATACACTATTGAAAGCAAGGAATTTGTATTTAATGCTATCAAAGTCTCTCTTGTACAAGTCTCCAATTGTTATACTTGCAAATAATCTATGCCATCATGTGTCCATGTAATATGATCTACATTGGCCAAACCACCCAAAAAGTGAGGATTCGGATTTGCCAGCACCGAAGCAGAATTCGCTGTAAGGTCCCAGGTGCTCCACTGGTGGATCACTTTACTACAAAAGGGCACACAGAGGACGATATCCGTTGGCAAGTCCTAAATGTGATAAATCCACCACCAGGAGGAGCTGACATTGAGAAAATCCTTGACAAAGAAGAACTTAAATGAATTCTTCGAACGAAGAGTCTATATACAGGTCTCAACCGCACTGAGGACTGGACTACCCTTATCTGACCTAGATTTCAAGTGCATCATGGCTTATGTACTTCCTTCAAATTGCCCTTCTTACAGATTCGTAGCTGCACAAATTGCCTCACAAACTGTGAACTCCCAGCACTATAACCATAACCTGAAGGAGATTAGTACACAAATGTCACTATGCTATAAGTATCTCTTATGTATTGTGAACCCATGACCATTATATTGTTTTATGTGGGTAGATCTCTGCCTTCCTATGACCACTATTGCGATGTCACATGCCTTATCTACACTCAATGCAGTCTTACACTTCCACTATGTGCTCAACTAAAATGCAGAATATGCCCATTAGAATTGTGAGTTTATATGTCCCCTGTTTGAACCGTAGTATGATGATCACCATTTCTAGTAATAATGCTTAATTTCACATGATTTTTGACGTGCTTGTTAGGGCTAGATAGTGTGCCCTTCAAGGAATTCTCGGAGTTCTAATTTGATCATTACTGTTACTAATAGATGCAGTTTTACATTAGGAATTGCTCTCGGTTCGGTGAACCATAATGTCTCCAATTTCATTAATTCACGTGCTGGTTCCCTCCCTTGGAATTATGTATAGGTGACATTCCCCAATTATAATTTTCACTCACGAATAATGAACACTAGTGAGACAAAATATACTACCAATGTAAGAATATTTATCATGTTTATTCTCCATGGATCTGTCTCTACTCTACTTTACGCTGCTGCCTTCTACCTAAACACACATTGCCCCCACCCACACCACGTCATCAAGCCCATGCCCTACGTCACGGTCAAGTGCTCATTCTGCATTAATGCTCTCGAGCACCACCTTGCCTGTGCTGAAATCACTTCTAACGCCGGTTATGGATCGGATTCCTATCATACTTGGGCAATCATTCCCATCAGGTAAGATCACCACACGGGTTAGGGACCTATATTCTCACAGAGCATAGCCTTTCCCCTTAACCGCTACTCTGATTAATTTTATTTCACTTTTGTCCCATGGTGGCATCATTCAGGCTGCCCGCACCGTACACCTACGTTCTCCCATTGAGGACCTCCCAAACTGCCTACTTGGGATTTTCAACAAACGCGCCCCCCTACCCTGCACGCCACGTGGTAGGCAACCTTACTTTTACATCTATTCACCAGCAAGGTGTTACCCATCCTTGCCGTACTAACTCGATCTCCATACGGTTCGAGGCTTCTATGCCTCATAATGGCCTCAAACGATGCATCCCATTGGCCATCCTCAACAGGCCTTGATGCCGGTACCATGACCCTTTGACCTAACCCTATATCTCCAAGGTAATTATGCAACCCAATATCACCTAATAATCACCCAATCACTCCCTGCTCCCCACGACCCAATCTGATCAACATCACCCCCAGTGGCCCCTATCTGGATCAATCCGCATGCCCCACGGCTTAGGCCAATACCATAATATCATCACTCCAATGGCATGGTTGCACGGTTAACCTTCTGCTATCCTTGGGATGTGTGTTGTACTCATTACACATCCCAGTAATTCTCTAATTTTGTCCCTCCTTTTCCCTTTCTTTTCATCTCTCCTCCCTTCCTTCTTCCTCCCCTTTTATACCCCAAAGTCAGTTGCCTCAGGCACCTATTCCTTTGGCCTGAAGATGATCCCTGTATTTCTGTAGAGGGATCGAAACTTCATCGACTTCTCGCACCTTGACATAACTGAATATCTTTATCAATCTGTGCTAGGATGCGCAAATGTATTCATTGGTGGCCTAAATGTTGAATTTTTTCGGCCACAATTCCGGGTTTGCCTGAATTCTCTGTTATAATTATGCTCCACTTGTATATTTTTCTGTTTAGTTTTACATTAAATGATCGTGTCCAATAGGACATAAAAAGTAGACATCATTGTAATTCTATTTGTGTTTGCTGCGAGCTAAAAACCTTCTTGTTAGGGACTAGTGTTCCTTAAAACAGTTTATACCCAATGTCCCTGACCATTATTGGGTTCCCTTGTTTGTATAAACATGACAAGTGCCTAATGGCTCAAGTGATATGTGTAATTGTGGTCTGATGTGTTTTACATACTGCGAAGTGACTTATGACCTATGTGATGTCGTATAACAAGCGCCCTGTGGCGCAGTGGTTTATGTAATTGTGGTCCAATGTGTTTTTATGTACAATACAAAGGATATTTTTGATAGAACCTTGTGTGGAGTCACTCTATTTGTGGTGTGCCTAGTGTGTCACTGGTGTGTGTGTGTTGTGCAAACGCTTTACACATTGCCTCTGGGATAAGCCTGATTGCTCTGCCAAGCTACCAAGGTGGTGAGCAGGGGTTATCTTGGGTGTGTAACTCCCTTGACCTGACTAGAGTGATGGGTTATGCCTGGCTTAGGTGTATACCCTAGCCAACCAGAAACCCAATTTTTAACAAGCAGTAAACAAAGTTGTTGCACTGTGTTGCATGAAACGGAGAGAGCAGAAATGCTCCATATCTACTAAGATATGGTGCACTTATGTTCCCTTCTAGCGCTGGCACGCTGTGTGCTGCCTAGCACAAATTCAGGCACCATGTGCTGCAAGGGTGCCTGCTTTACGGGCAGGATTGTTTTTGTGCAGGAAGGGATACCTTCTTACACAAAAACAATTCAATGAGACATTTTCCTCTTTCTATGCAGAGTGCTTCACGCATAAAAAGAGAAAATAATGAGAAGAAAAAAATATTTTTCTCCTCGTAATGCTATACTCTGGAAGACGTACTGATTTGACTCAATACCAGGTTTACCAACCTTTGCATCAAATCTATGGCTGGATGAATGGGAATGCCTATGCTCCACCCAATAAAAGGTTCCCAGCTTGAAATGTAACTTAACGCAGCAAAGCCACTGCGCTGACTTACATTCCTTTACAGAGCCTTGCAAAGTAGCTCAAACCTCCCTTTGCATGGCTTTGTAATTCTTACTGAAGCCTTCGAGTTGTTATTGTGCCACCTTGCGCGACGCAAGGATAATGCAAAGGGTTAGTAAATATGGGCCTTTGTATGTGTTACACCCAACTGTCTTCAAAACAACATATCATAAAGAAGCTACATCGTGGTCTGTTATAGTGTGAAAGCTGTTAGAGTATGGTCCCTTTCCCAAAGAGACTGCATTAGCACAGTCCATTTGTAACCTCAAGAAGAGTGTTACAAAAATGAGCCAGAAAACGTTTGCATTGTAAGCATTAAACCTAAAATGCATATACAATTGAATATTGCATAGGAAGTACTTTTAACAAAGGGCCATCATTTGTTGCTTTTCTAAAAATGTCTCTATTTTTATGCATGCCTTTATTTTTTAACAAAAAAGTTGTAAATCCAACAACATGTTTTTATGCAAGAAAGTAAAAATATGAAAGTGTGATAGTGACTGAATAGCACAAAATCAAAAGGTGCCCCCACAACTTTGAGGAATCGGGGCAAGACAAGTGTTTATAAAAAAAAAAAACATACCCACTTGGGCATTTAGGGGCTTATTTACAAGGAGCTTGCACCGCCAATGCATCAAAATTGTTGACCTATTGGCGGCGCTCTCAGTACTCCATATTTAGAAGCAGACGTATCTTGGACGTATCTTGGAGGATGCGTCACTTTTTGGAGTCCTGCATCAAAAGGAACCTGCGTTGGAATCGCCTGCATCACGTAAACATTGAGAGCTAGGCATTCCCTCGTAAATTTCACCGTAAAACAGATGCATGGATATTTGCAAGATTTTACCAAAGTGATGCATCATCAGCTTGAGTCGTGCAACATTGCGACAGCGTCAAAAATCCTGCACCTGTGAAACCCACGCATAGGAAATGACGCATTGACATTAGAGCATAAAGAGAATCCGGACAGATCAGTCCGGCAACCGCATTACACCATGGAGGTGCTCATTTTGCAGCTGGGGGTTGCAAGGAGATGACCATCACCATCACCCCCACTACCCCACCCTACCCCCCCTCACCACCACAAAGGCAACGCAGGAGAAGGGAGCTCATACATACCCTAATTGGACTCCGGGAGGATGAGTTAATAATCACCTATTACCGACTGAGGAGGGAGTCCATTGTAGAGCTGCTACACCTGATTGCACCCAGGCTCTAGATAACAGCTGCCAGGTCTACCAACATCCCTCCACAGGTGAAGCTCATGGCGGTAGTACACATGCTGGCATTAGGGTTCTTCCAGAAAACAGCAGCAAGAGTGGCCAGAATCTCCAGCGATCTTTCTCCTGATTTCTTCCCTCCGTCCTGGATGCCATCACACATCTGACACTCTGTCACCTCCTCTTCCCCAACACCCACATATTGCAGCTGGAGACAAAACAAGGGTTTTATGCCATTGCTGAGTTCCTATATGTGCTGGGTGCTATGGACTGCACACATGTGCAACTGGTCCCCCTGCAGCCACATCCCATCTCTACAGGAACCAGAAGCACACTCACTCCATAAATGTCCAGGCCATCTGGGACCATTGGGCCTGTTCACTTATGTGCTGGACAAATATTCGGGGAGTTTGCACAATGCATACATATTCAGGCGCTCCATCATAAATGACCGGTTCCAGATAATAGAATAGACAATATGGGAATGCCCTATTTGTAGGTAAGCAAAACTTAAATACTTAACACACCCACTAACAGTCAGAAATGGATGACACAATACCCATCTCTGTGTCTGTTGATGCAAATAGGGACATAATCATGAGGAATGTGCCTCACACATGGGCCATGCATAATTGGTACATGTCTCATGCAAACCCACAAGTTAACAATGTCAAGACATGCAAAGCCACTATGGCTGCCGTTTAACGGTGGAAGGGTACTGAGCAATGCATTGTTGGCCCAAATGCTCTGTAGCATCACTGTTTCCAAGGGTAGGGTCCCATGGGTGTTGTGGGGGTGTCTACATGCCACTCCCATGGTTCATCAGGCATGTCATGTATCCCATCACCGACATCTGTAGTTTGCCATGGAGATGTGCCTGTGTCAGTGTAAGGCATGTCTCATAAGTCCTTATGTAGAAATAAAAACCTTCTTAGGGGTTCACTGATACATCTGGTCCTTAAGACCAACAAAGAAGAGATTGGCACAGAAGCTGTAATATCAAAAAACATGTTTTATTAACCTCAGATGAGGGAGATTGCATCTTACGGTACCCGCAGGCCACTGTAGGAGGCATTCTAATGAGTGCAGAGAACAGGGTCCTTATATATGCATTTGTTATATAGTCAGCATAAAATCAAGGGGAGGTCCTAGCACATACAAGCATGCTTATTGACTAATATGCGATACAAAAGGGGATGATGGACGGAACGTTTGAGCCAATCAAACACTCACCCCCAGTCAACTGATCTGGGTTTAATCCATCATCATTCTTTAGCTCACTCCACCACCCCAGTGTGGTGGAGTGAGCTAAAGAATGATGATGGATTAAACCCAGATCAGTTGACTGGGGGTGAGTGTTTGATTGGCTCAAACGTTCCGTCCATCATCCCCTTTTGTATCGTATTGACTAATATGGGCATACAAAATTTGCTTGCTCCACAAAGTGGGAGGGAGACTAAACTGCTTACATGAGTAAGAATAGCTTGACAGTTGTATACTAGGAGCAGGTGCATTCTACCAGCTAGGCCTCTCTGAGCATGTGCAAGACTCTGGAAGAGGGAGAAAGCACATGGCGAGCACATGGCTAACTAAAATGGCTGCCAAGTACAAAATGGCTTTCAGCTCATGCTAACAGCGATTCCTGCAATCTTTAACAGACGATCCTTTTAGCATGAGCTAAAGACATTACCATGATCTAGTAGAGACATAGAAAATATTTTGCACATTTTCTTCTCATAAATTCATCAACATCCTATGCTAGGTGGGTATTTACATTCTAAACATTTCATTAAGCAGGTATATACAAGGTATAAGCAGGAGTACAAAGTGAACAGAGCATTGGGTCATACAGGTAGCAAGAGAGAATAATGACTATTATCTCAAACAGAAATCTCAATATTTTCCAATGATAAGTAATGCAAATGTCAGGGAAGTCAAAATAGATTATTACAAAAACAATCCTGGCACCGGGGGACCAGGAGGACCACACAGGGCCATAGGAATTAGGACAAGGAGCCGCAAAGGGCTGCTCCTCCAAAAAAATGGGACGACCAAAGGGGTACATTACTAACAAAAAAAGAGTCCTTGGGAAAGTTCTAAAACCAACCAGCCAGAGGGAGTCTTCTCCCTGTGTCCGTTTGAGCCTCACAGGCAGGCTCTTGTTGTTCCCACGGTGGAGCTGCACAACTCGCAACTCAAGAATCACGGAGAAGGAAAAGTCTTTCTTTCAGGATCGGGCAATCACCCCCCAGGGCAAATACCCTCAATGATCCTGTCCAGTGTCTCAGGCAGTGCACCAGTTTTCTTCACTTTAATCTAACAGGCACCAAGGGCATAGCACCTGTACCCTAAACTCAAGTCCTTCCCTAACTCCTGTATTTGCACCTCTGGCGCACTGCTCTTTTGTTGGGGCACAAATTGTACCCAGTGTACTCGGGCATCTCTTGATCAACAAACAAAAGGCGTAGACTTGCATTCACTTTGGGACCAGGATTAAGAGGCCTGAAGCAACCCTTGTTTCAAAGGGGGTCACCTCAAGCAAAAGCCTCCTTGCCGTCCTTGTCGTTCTGTGACTCTCTCAGCTGGGCATCAAAAACTGGATCCACACAAAGATTTCTCCATCCTGATTTGTAACCCCGTCTTTCGCCCAAGACAGTGGCAGGGGTACACACTTCACGTCCCAGTGCTTCCGACTTCACTGAGGTCCTAGTTGCCAGCAACGCCTATGCTGGTTCCCTTCACTTTGGCTTCAAGCTGCAGTGGCGCTGACTCCCAGGCTGGATCTGATGTCCGGGCCCCTCTGGCAATGGTTGTAAGGCAGCAAATATCTATTGGTGGACAGAACAAGAGGTCTTTAGACAAGGCACAGAAATAATCTAACAACAGAGAGGATAGTCTCAAAATACTTCCTTAGTCTTGGGGCGCCCCATACATTAGCAAGGCACCCAAGAACCACTTCATCTATCTGAGAGTAGAAAACCCTGGACCTATTGGCAAGTATAAAAGGAACGTTTTGGTGAACTGACAAGAGTAATACATCACCCAATCCCAAGCAGCCAAGGAAGTCTGTGTTCATTTACTAAATTCTGAGGAAAAGAGAAAAACAATACAGACATACTCCAAATACTTACATTGGTGTATTCCTATATTACTAATCTGAAGAACCCTCCAGAAAAAGGAAATGTTCTACACTTTTACTCATAGATTTTACATTACTTGTACAGGACTGCAGACACTTGTAAAATAATTTCTCTTACATGTTATGCTTAGGACCATGCTCTCATGTTATAGGTGCAGCAGGAAAATCTAAGACTGCTAATTTAACAGGGATTCTTATTGCAAAAAGAACTAAACTTCAACATAGTGAGTACATTTTTTCTTCAGCAGAACATGTTATGACAAACAAACTCCTATGAAACAATATTTTCCTTCAAAATGTTTGCTAAGGATCACATGAGCGTCTTTCCTGCATTGTACTTTTCACGATCTGGACTATGCAACATCATTTTCAAAAGGAAAAAAAACCCTATCTCCAGCTCTAATAAGGGCTGTCAGCTTATTTACAGAGACTAGCTAATAAAAGACTAGCAATGCCCTTGCAAAACTGTATAGAACATGAGAATAACATAAACAATAATAGTGTTGCCACCTGAGATTTTTGAACAGAAACCCCCACTATACAATTTTCCTTAAAGATCAAATAAGGGAACATCAATCTGTTCTACTCATTGTTTCATACAGGATGGGCAGTAACATAGCTTATGTGTTTCATCTTTTTATTAATTCTAACAATTTTAAAACAGTATTACAGAATAGCCAATTGTAATTGTAATTGTAAGTAGCATTTATATAGCGCAGCTGTCACCCAACGGGCATCCTGGCGCTGGGATTACCTAAATCACTGTGCAGCTATAAAACTATGAATCATCATGCGCCAATCTCTCAAGGCTATTCTTTTGGAAAGAGCCTGGTTTTTAGCTTTTTTCTAAACTGCAGTTAGTCATCAGTCTGTCTGAGTTCACTTGGTAGTTTATTCCATAGCCTTGCGGCTGCATAGCCAAATGATCTACCTCCTAGTCGGGTTTTCTTGACTCGTGGGGTACATACTAGGTGGACTGCCAAGGAACGAAGACTTCTAGCTGGGGAGTACCAAGTAAACATTCTCTGTAATGGTTTAGGCCCCATTTTGTGTGCCGCCTTATGAACAATGCAAAGTGCCTTAACTGTCACATGGCCATTTCCTAGACAGCTTTAGACAGACTAAAAAAAAAGTGAGAAAAAGAAGAGAGAAAACATAATTTTGCCTACCCTTAATTTGTAGAGGAGCTAGCCTCCTTCCCCCATTTTGACAGTAGGAAAACCTGAAACAGGTTTTACTTCTGTCAACACTTTCAACCCCTATTTATAGCAACTGGGCACAAACAAACTTGTAGGAGATATCTTAGAAAGTGGCTATTCTCTGATTCAGTCTAACACAATGCAAATTGAGTTAACTTTAAACCAATTTCTACAGCAATTGTACTAGATTAACATGAGGGCGCATGAATGCAAACTAAAATCCATTTCCTCCTTATCGTAGCCCCTACACAGTATTCTTTAAACTAAAACCATTATTTTATATACCTGGCAGATCAATGTTCAACTGAGGGTTGTTTTCCTTTCGTGGCATAGGACTGCGCAAAACGTGTGTTTGCCAAAAATAGGAAGCAAAGCTTCTCTTTCTCTCTTTGCGCTATCATCTCGTCTTTCAAAAAATCTTTCGAAGGTCGAAGTGTCCCAGCAAACATTACCCTTCACTCTGCTAAGTTGCTAAATACAGAACTCCGACCTTTGACCCGTTCAGCAGCTGCTCATTTTTGCGTGCAAGGCTTGCCATGCGGTTTTGTAATGCAAAGCAACTCTGGAGAATCACAGCGAAAAGCAATCCTATACTTATTTTCATTTATGTACAGTGGTGTGCAATCTAGTAATGCAGAGGCAGCTGTTTATTTTATACTTGCATATACTTTATGGAAGCCTGAGAGCACGTTAAAACTGCCTTGAGTGGTAGAACTGCTTGTAAAATTGTGAATTTAGCTCAATTTCGACTTTGGTGGTAGGGGCACTTAAAAATGAATATCCTACAATATTTTTGCATAATAGGAACCCCCAGAGTGTTCTCTAGATAGCCCAGGAATGGGAAACCAGAAATGCATAAGATATACCCTTATAAAAACAAGTTTTGTACGGCTGGGTAAAGTGACATTTCACATTTAAGTTCCCATTTTCTCGGTACAGCACTGCTTAAATTCAACTTTGATGCTAGAAATTCACAGTATGATGATTAGGTTTTATAAAGATGAAAAAACGAATTTAAAGCATTTGTTTTTAACAATATATTTTTTCCCATATAATTAAATTTTATTTTTTATCAATAAAACCAACCATTTTAATGATTCCACATTGGAAAAGCAAGCTTCATTGTAGCCTATCATATTTAAACACATTCATTCATAACCCTAAGCACAGAAGCCTTACTTGAAACAGGAAAAGTCTGCGCCACTTTTAATGGACAGTTATCATTTAACATCGGAACCACAGATATACTTATGTAAAGAAGGCATTAAGAAAGGAAATCCCTACTTTCAATTTTGTTCTCTGTTATCCAAAATAATGAAACTGGTGTTTTTGAAACTTTTAAAATAATGCAGGCCTGTATACCAGTTTTACACTGACTTAAAATGTCGCTGACACAGCATTCCTGTCTGTGGCCGTGAGCAGGAATAGCCATATGCTATTTATGCAGCTGTTGTTTGTCAGCAGGCGTCGAATTTTCACGCCTTTCTCAGGAAAAAACCCCTTTATTATTTGAAATACCCTCACAGAGTTAAATCCCCATTTGCTGTGTCAAACGGTTTCTTTTTAGTTAGTTAGTTTAAACACAGCTGTCGGAAAGCTTTTTCTCGGGTGCTGAGAGAAAAGCATGTCACAGTCTATTTAAAAACTGGGGCATTTCAATGCAGTCAAATCTATCTTTCTATAATGTGTATTTAGTTCAGCAACGACCAAATTCACTCATATGGTGTGCATGCCTTTTAATGTCTAATACAATGTATTTAAGGAAAAGGCTATAACATGTATTTTAGTCTATTGATTACAAAACACACAATTTCGTTTTTTTTTCTCTCTGTATGAGGCCTATTTTAATCCTATTGAATACGAATTCTAATTTTATGTTTAGCATTGTGGCAATTTGCACACATGTATAGTGTCTTACTCTGTCAATTTAATAGTAACATGCAGCTGTTTAGCATATGTTACATAATTTATTTCTGGATTTTTATTTAATATGTAAGTAACTAAATGACATTTTGCATAACAGAATAATGACAGCAAAAAAAACATAAACAAACTCATTGAGCTCATTCAAGACAGTTACAGAAGGACACAACACAGCGCGCTTAAAGCTAGCCATTCGTACACAGAGTACTCACACAAATATTACCAATGTCAAACCAAAAACCCCACATAGACATTTAAACACACATTGAACCCACAAATCAATACTTAGAACAGCTTACAAAGTGTACGCAAGACCAACCTATTTGTAAATACTAATTGTAAGTCATATTTACAAGAAGAGCTCTCAAAAGTAGCCCAAAAAAACTGTTCCATGGTCAAAAAGCTGAAATACACCAAATTCGCCAGTTTTGGCTGGTAGAACACTCAAAAGCGCTCTGCATATCACCACTTATGAATGTTACTAAGTGCGCAGATCCGGATCCGTTTCATGTACATATTTAGTTCCATGGGGTACTTAGTCACCAAGGAAGAAATATCTTTTTACTATACGTGAACCTATTTAGGTATCCCCTCTGAGGGAGTCAACTGAGTACTTCCTAAATCCATATCGGTACCTCCAAAACAGCAACACTTTCAACAAAGTGTGCTGGAAGCAGGCATGCCAAAAATATTATAGCATATATAATATTATACTCCAAGTGACACTTAACACAATCTGTGTCATTCAAATTTTCAAAGTTAGAAAAAAATCTCCTCATTACCTGCCTATATGAATTGCAATGCATATATAATTACAAAACAAATTCCAAAATTGGCCAATCATACAAACAAAGCCACAGCAAGTGTTACTAAAACTACCTTACCAATCAAAGGCATCAAACCAACAGCAAGTGCCGCAAAACGGCTCTTACCAATCAAATGGTGTCCAGGTTCCAACTGCCAAGTTCTGAGTGACCTAACGGTCGTTTTAAAATACTCACGCCAAAGAAGTTCTCAGTCGGGAGCGGCAAACACTTGGAGGATCAGATCAGGAAGACCAGAAATATACTGGGCTGGAAAACAAACAATCTCCGTGCGCTGGGTACCTCCTCAGTAGATTCCTGTCCTGTACTCCTCAGTAGATTCCTGTCTCCCTTCAAGACCACTCCCTTGGATAGCCGCTGCACCGATGAGTCCCACTTTCGGGCGCCATTTGTAGAAATAAAAACCTTCTTAGGGGTTCACTGATACATCTGGTCCTTAAGACCAACAAAGAAGAGATTGGCACAGAAGCTGTAATATCAAAAAACATGTTTTATTAACCTCAGATGAGGGAGATTGCATCTTACGGTACCCGCAGGCCACTGTAGGAGGCATTCTAATGAGTGCAGAGAACAGGGTCCTTATATATGCATTTGTTATATAGTCAGCATAAAATCAAGGGGAGGTCCTAGCACATACAAGCATGCTTATTGACTAATATGGGCATACAAAATTTGCTTGCTCCACAAAGTGGGAGGGGAGACTAAACTGCTTACATGAGTAAGAATAGCTTGACAGTTGTATACTAGGAGCAGGTGCATTCTACCAGCTAGGCCTCTCTGAGCATGTGCAAGACTCTGGAAGAGGGAGAAAGCACATGGCGAGCACATGGCTAACTAAAATGGCTGCCAAGTACAAAATGGCTTTCAGCTCATGCTAACAGCGATTCCTGCAATCTTTAACACTTACCTACCTAGAGAGGACAAACTACCCAAATATTAGATCCACACTTGACCACTTCACACATGTAGTGGGAGCACATAACATAGAATGGTCGGGAGCATCTCCAAATAGACACCACATAAAACTACAGGATCACCATGTCAGGATGTAGAAGTGTACAATGTATCAGCCCATGTTCAACATTTGTATGGAAAGTGACACTTTACCACTAAACATGAAGCTTGAGTAGGAAAGGTGACACTTTACTAGAAAAGGTGGCTTTTCAGTAGTAAACGTGAGTTTGTGTCTGGAACGTGAAACTTTACCACTAAGCGTGACGCTTGATTAGGAAAGGTGACACTTTATTAGTAAAGGTGACTTTTCAGGAGTAAACATGAGTTTTTGGTATGGAAAGTGACGCTTTACTACTAAACATGATGATTGAGTTAGAAAGGTGACACTTTACTAGGAAACTTGAATTTTCAGTAGTAAACGTGAGTTGTTTGTATGGAAAGTGACGCTTTGCCATCAAATGTGTCGCTTGAGTGGAAAGAGTGTCGAGCGGAAGCCATGCGTCCATGCCAAACCGTCAAAAACAATGCATTGGACACAGTGTAACTCGCAAATTGGCTATTTCTCTAGGAAAGCATCAGAAAAAACAACGCTTTAGTAAGAAACGTGACGCATACTTCGGAAACGTGACGCATCCACAGAGGAAATTATGCAATGGTTCAGTTCCTTTCACTTTCACTTACTGGCTTTTTGTCTGAGCTGGATGGTAGAGATGTTTGTTGTTTGCTGGAGAGTTTGGTGCTGTTTCTTGGTCTCATTGGTGTCTGTGCTGTCCCTGTCATGTTCCCAAACTGCCACATTTGTCTTGTAATTGTATTTTGTGTTGTTTTGTGTACTGTTTTGTGGGGTGTTTGTCTCAAAAGGGGTTAATAGTTATAGGAGTATGGGGAAGGGATAGTGGTTTTTGTTGTTTGGTTTAGGGTGGCTAGTAGTGGTGGGGAGATGTCGGGCAGGGGCCGGGGCAGGGCCAAGAACTTGATGAAGGAGGAGTTTGGGGGCCTGGTGTGGCTGTGGGTCAGGTATTTGTCCAACATGATTGGAAGTGGAGGCAGGGCTGCCTAGCATGTGAGAGGCGGCACCGGTGGGAGAAGGTGCAAAATCAGATGAGTCGAGTTTTTGGTGTCGAGTGGCTCGTCCACCAACACAAGCAGTGGTGGACAGATATCATCAGCTGGAAGCAGGATCTCCTGGATCACCTAGGGTTAGAAGTTGGTGGGGCTATAGTTAAGTTCCTATATACCATGAGTTTGTCACTGTGTGGCTGTAGCAAAATACTCTTAACAGTTTTGTTTCTGGAAGGGCCAGATATGTATATAGGTTACTATGGCATGATACCGGCTAACTCCCTTACATACACTGAACATGTTACAGGGGCCTGTTCACAGGGTGATTTCAATAGCCAAAACAGACCATGCAGCGCAGGGGAGGCCCATAGTTGATGTCGGACTCATCCCGTACTTTGCAGGGAGTATTGTCATCCCGCCTGCTAGGTCATTACTGACTCAGAACATGTGAGCCACCCGCCATGTATGTTGTAGGGGAGCACACTCACATGTCATCAGGCAACAAGTTGGACAGGGTGTTTGTTTCCCCCCCAAATGGCCACACATAGATCTCTGTTACATGAAAACGTCAACATACCTTTATGAGCCTGTATGTGCCTTGATTGGTCATTGTTCATTTACAGGGCACTGGTCACATGTAAGGAGCTTAGTGAATGAGACAAGCAAGCATGGGTACTGTGTGATGTGAGTAGCATGGTTAAGTATGTAATATAAACTTGAGAAGGCCCCAGCATTATCATACTATGCAGCCTGTGGCCAATCAAATTTGACTGTTCACATAGGCATCAATGCCTGGCACCCTTGCACCATGTTGCAAGCTAGGCTGGTCTAGTGCCTTGTCTGTATTCTGTGCACCTCATATGTGATGTGCCTGTTATAATCTGAATACACTGCAACATGGCATACACATGTCCATGATGAGGGCATTCCAACTGTGCCTTATGCTACAAGTCCAACGTACAGGCAATACCAGTCATTTCTGAAGTCAATGTACTGTGCTTCATATGTACGTAGTGTATTGTACATGTTCGACATTCAAAGAGCTATGCACCATGTGTTTTGTCTTGTAGGTGGAACAAACCCATACACCATTGGTGAGTTGGCGACATTCCGAGATCACAATGCTACCAGCGAGTGTCACCTTATTGTTTCTGTTATCTGTAAGGATTGTGTGTGTTTGCTGAAATGGGTTGCAGTGAGATGTGCAAGGGGTATCATCACTCTGCGGAAACAAGCTGCACCTTACATGTGGATTTACAACATAAGTAGGACACAGTTGCATGTGCAAATGACAGGGCCAGATTGCCATGTGGAATTAATAGTAATGTATGCAGGTGCACATGATGGATGCCTCTTATTATGCTGTGCTACTGTTGTGGCAGCTATGGTGTGGATACTTAAGGCACTTGTACCATCACCTGCCCCAAAACCTACTGATGGTAATTAGTACTAATGTCTCGAACCCATACTATAGACCGAAAATGCCAACATGTCACCCCAAATATGTGATACTTATACTGCATGGTTTAGGCTGTGAAATCCCTGACACAGTATGTTTGCCCAAGTCCAAATTTGAGCAGAACACAGGTGTGGTTGGGGTACAACACATATCCCAGATCAACTTTCTATAGTCAACAGCACATCAAATGTTGACATATGCACAATGGACATTTTACCAATATATGTGTCTCATATTCTGTGTTCACATCATACCAAGCACATGCCAGCAGATTACTGTCCTCTGTAGGCATGTCAGACATTTATGCCACTCAAACAACATATTGTGTGGTGTTCCATGCATGCACCTGTAGTACAGCATCTAGCCAAGGTTTGAAATCTAATGGACTTAGGTGACCATGTGAGCAGGCTTCACATACCAAAACATGATTCCTTCCTTGTTTAGATGCTGCACATGCATTTGCGAGGTGGCATAGTTAACATCTATTATCCAAGATAGCATAACCAGTGGGCAAGTCACATATCCCCATTTGTTGCAGTGAGTGCATAAGTTCATTGTCCTTGCCAATGACTTACTTGGGTTCACTTCTTAGACCACAATGACCATTATGTGGCAACTGTCATCCTGCATCTTGAGTACCAGTGCATCCCTCAGAGTTCTGCATATCAGTGACATGTGAGAGGGGGTGCCAGAGAAGAGATTGGCAAAATAGCATGGTGGTACAAAGAAAGTTATGATTCAACTCAATGTCAATATGGGATCGGAGGGATGAGCTTCTATCTGCCTGTCTGCTGCACATTGCTACTATATGCGTACACGTGGTAATTTATTAAACTCTTTTGTGTGGCAGGACTGCACAGGCTGTGATGAATCCTACACCAGTGCAAACTGAATAGGTATGAATGGATGTGGGACATGTCACCACTCCACATACTGCAATGCTGTTACATGCTTGACTCCTGCCCCATACATTAAATGGCCTGTAATAGACATATTTTCATACCTTTGTATAGTTTTGTGAGACATAAGGGCAATGTGTAAAGTACCACAGGCATGTATGCACTGTGTTGTCAGCATACAAGCCATTGGACATTCCAACAAATGCTGTTGTTACCCATACATTATTCCCAGGATTTCTCTCCATTGAACAATTTCAGGGACATTACCTGAAAGATACAGCTCAAAACACTCAAACATCTGCGCTCTACAACATGCATTTACACACTCATCACAGGGAGTATGTATGAGCTGATGTGCCTCTAGGTCACAATCCGTACAGGAAAGTTGGGACAGACTATTGGGTATGCCAAGGAGCACATGCTCTAGTCTGATTTTCATTTGGTGCTCTTTGTTATAATGTCCCAGGTATGTCCATGTGTCATTCTTGGAAAAGTATCCAACAGGTAATTGAATGGGAGGTAGCTAGCCACACTTTGTCTATGTTTCAACTACCTGCTACTGAGTCAATCTATGCTGCTATGTGAGTGGCCTTGTGTATATGCCGTAACAGAGAACCATTGTTGAGGCACAATACGTGTATTTGCTGCACATCACTCATTTCATATAGGTGATTGGCCATGGGTTTTACCTTCTTGCATGTTGCATGACTTTTCCAAGGGAGCACCTAGATGGACCATGTGTATCATTCCATGTGTATACAACATCATAGAACCAAATCTGTCTTCATATCACATGGGTACATGGTAATGAGGCCAGACACTCCCATTTCCTGTACCTAAAAGGCCAAAACCAGGGTTATTTATCATTATAATCTTAGGGGAAGTGCATGCTTCTCATGATGGTTGGTCATGATACGTTACCTAGATATAATTGTTGTTAGCAGGCCATGCCACTTGTGCTGCTAATAGTGATTAATGCTTGTAAATGTTGACAATTGTGACAAATAAGCTTGGTCAGATTCATGTGTCCTTCCTCTCCAACAGACATGACCACAGCCCAGAAAAATGCATATTGGAGCTGCCTGGAGAGATACAGGCACATTCACCACATTGCCAAGGGCTTCAGGCACATGGGGCACAAGTTTGACAGAGCAAGTGTAGAAGGGACCTGGAAGTCACCACCTCAGGGACAGGAAGTTACCAACAGGCCAAGCAGAAGCTGTCAAGTGGAGTATTCCCATGGTGGAGTTCCAGGACCAGTTCCAGAATCCTCCACAGCCCCATCAGCAGTGGCACCACCGCCGGTTACCACTACCTCGCAGCAGCCAACAGAAATAGAGAGGCAGTTGTTGAAGGGCCAGCAAGAGAATAATTTGAAGTTGGCAGGACTTCAATTGCAGGTGGCAACCCTCATCCAAATGTTCAAGACTTTGCAGCCGACTGAGGACCACATTGAATATAAAATGTAGGCTGTCCCTCCAACTTTCAAGAGCATTCATGTGGCCAGGGGGGTCTGTATTTCACACATGTTTTGCACACCTCTACACAGCTTCCAACCTTGAATATGTGAGTGCATGTTCTTATTATGGTTTTCACAGTGGGGTATACTCATGCGAGTTAACTACAAATGCAGTTGACTCCATATTAGTGGACAGTGGGCACCGTGTAGCAATTCTGAAGGGATGGGCCCAGCCAAAGTATGTAGATTGCTAGCACTGACCCTCACCCCATATCATCATTGCAAGAGTAGTTTATATTCAGAGTATCACACAATGTTTGACTCAGAACCCCTCACTTGTTCATGTACATGTCTCCTCTGGCAATTCTTATTGTGGACCAAGGACACAACCTACTGCTACACTGATGGAACCCAGATCCTCCATTGGCTCTCATGTACCTACAATACCAACCATATGCGGGACCATCTCTAATAGACAGGCATGCCAGCCTGTTTTTGAGGTCTCTGGGTCAACCTGAACCCGACATGTAGTAGTGCTGGAATTGGTAACATGTACCTACCCAGGTTTGCACACAACTGGGCCTATCCACCTCAGCCTCCTGCCATTCCTGACTCAAGGGCTTTGTGCTGGCAAACGTGTCCTTTCTATACCTCGACTGATCCCTGTTTCACATCCTTTGACTTTGACATATGTGCATGGTGAGACACTTTGCCTTCAGACTCCCTCTTGCCACATGCTACATCTTCACCCATGGCCACATCAAATCTAGGATGTAGTGCCCCAGTGGGGTCCTCTCAGTCATTCCTTCCCAGCTACGATACAAGTGTGACACTGTTAGACACAGCAGTGCATGTGTATTTGTCAGGCTACTTTGCTATACACATATGCCTTCTCACCTCCTTCCTATGCAATGCATCCCCATCCACCCACACTGGCAGTTGTACATGCTCAGCCAGCACCTACAATGCACTGCACTACCAGTGGACCACCAGGGCCGCAGACCATCTTTAGTTTCAACACACATGGTCCTCTGGTGAGCATCACTTGCATTCAACCCCACACCCAGGTGCTTATTTACAAGCCCATGTGTGCCCTCAGAACGTCACTTTTCTTGACGTTCCAGAGGCTCACAGTGCAGACCCATATCTTGGAGGCCATGCTAAGTCACATAGATGTAGAGTAAGGTAAGCAGCGCTTTGCACTTCTTTGCCTTAATCCATACCTATGAGACCATTCAAAGCCACGCAGGATGGCTTTGCGTAGCCTCATGGATATGATAGAGAGGCCTACACAACCGGAGAGTCATTAAAAGTGAGGGTCTGGCAGCACAGGCCTCGTGTAACTGAGTCCCCATGTTTTTTGCTTGGTATTGTGGGATTTGTAGTTCTGTTGACTCATGGTGTACATTCGACTACATTGCCAGTTTACAGAGGTGGCCGAGGACTAGTGCTACACTTCACACACAGAAGGGAGAAACTTGACAGAGCTGGAGTTAGATGTGCAACATATACCTAGGTAGTGTGACTTACATTTATGTGATGCTTAACGGTACATGATGACCCACATACCTGCCCTTTACCCTGCACAAGGCGCAGTGGAGTGCTGGTAGTTAGTTAGCTGCACTGCACGACTGATTCGTTTTTGCCCACATTGCTCCTTGTTGCGATTTACCCTGTTGATCTTGTTGTTCCCCATGGGCTGCACTGCCTTGTCCCAGAACTCCTTCCACTAACTCCTCTGGGATGACAGTTGCCACCAGCTCCTCCAAGGCATCCAGCTCCTCCTGTTGCCCGGGGCTTCCTTTTCTGGTCTGCATTGCTGCCTTCAGGTTGTTGGTCAGTTTCTCCTTCATCCTGTGCGTTATGTTGTGCCAGCGTTTTTTCAAGTTGGTCATGGTCCTCTTCGCTTGTCCCACACTGTTGACCTTGGCCAATATGAACTGCCGAATGGCCTCTTTCTTTCCTAATCTCAATTTTGAGTTGACAAATACCTGATGTTGGTGGTTTGTCATCTCAGGGTTCAGGATCTCATTCTCCTCCTCACTGAAGTTGCACTTCCTCTTCCCCTGCGAGTCTGCCTGGACATCCTGGCTGACACTGGGGTTGTTGTCCTGGCAGCTGCTCCCTTCTTTCCACTCCATGGCTGCCTTCTGTGAAGTGTGGCATTTATTTTGTCTACATTTTTATACTTTATTTCATGTTTCATACACTGAAAAGTGATACAAAGGTGGTTTGGGTCGCGTTACGTAACGCAAACCTTTCTTATGACACTTTTCCAGCTGAAACGTCAGTTTTTGCTGTGTCATAACACCTGTGGCAGCGTAATTTGTTTTCATGTAGCCCGGAGCTTACGCCATGGTGCGCCATACCTTAAATATGGCGCATCCATGGTGTTTTAAAATGACGTAGCAATTTGTAAGTGATTTTGATGCATCACTGATGCAGTGCAGCGATGCGTCACTTCTTGTAAATGAGGACCCTCAATTTATTATATTTACCTCATAGATAAGGATCCCAACAAAGCTAACTTTGTGCAAAAATATCAAATCTGAAATGTAGTTTATTAATCTACATTTCACATCCAAAACCACATAGTTTATAAATAACTGTTGTAGACAATCTATGACCCTCTATTAGTTACTCTATCTGTATATGATATGTTGCCAGGATTTGTATGGTGCAGCTGATCACCCAAAAGAGCAGGCAAGTAGGTATAGAACTCAAGTGTAGGGTGTCCGCCCTGCAGAGTTAGTCACAGAGCTATGCCTTCAGCTTTTTGCTGAATTCAAGAAGTGAGAAGGAGGCCCTGATGTGTTGAGGCAGGTTGTTCTAGGTTTTGGGTGTGATGTAGAAGAATGTTCGACCTTCTGTTCTGCTTTTGTGGATGTGGGGTGTGTGTGCGAGTGAGAGTGCTGCTGATAGCAGGTTTCTGGTGGGATGGTGTAAGTGAAGGCGGTTTTTCAGGTATGCTGGTCTAATGTTGTGGAGTGCATTGTATGTGTATGTGAGGAGTTTGAATTTGCTTTTTAGAATGGGCAGCCAGTTAAGCTCACTGACGTGTGGTGAGATGTTGGTGCATCGTAGGAGGTTGAGTATGACTCTTGCTGGGGCGATCTGGAAGATTTGGAATCGGTGTAGGAGATGGTTGGAAATCCTGGTGTAGAGTGCGTTGCCGTAATCTAACCTGCTTGTGATGAGGGCTTGTGTAACAGTGTGTTTGGTGCTCAGAGGTAACCATTTGAAAATCTTGCAGAGCATGCAGAGAATGTGCAAACAGGAGGATCTGACCATGTTGACCTGTGCTGTGATGTTGAGCTTATCATCCAGGACTATTCCCAGGATTCTGGCGTGGGAGGTTGGTGTGGGTCCCAACTCTGCTGGGCATCAGGTGAAGTCCTATGGAGAGTTCTTGCTCTGGAAGCTCAGAACTTCTGTCTTTTCGGAGTTGAGTTTCGGGCAGTTAGATCTCATCCAGGCTGCTACACTGATCATGCGGTTGGAGAAGTTGGCTCTGGTGTGGTGGACTTTTCGGTCAGAGACAGGATAAGCTGGATGGCATTGTCATAGGATTTCTGCTGAGGCCTTGGGATCTGATGATGTTGGTGAGTGGTGTCATGTAGATGTTGAAAGGTGTTGGGCTGAGTAATGAACCCTGAGGGACTCCGCAGATCAGATGCTTGGATTCAGATGTGTAGGGTGGTAGTTTGACTAGCTGTGTTCTTCCTATAAGCAAGGAGTTATCCAGCTGAGGGCCAGACCTTGGATGCCTATGTCTTGCAGTCTTCTGACGAGGGTGTGGTGGGAGACTGTATTGAATGCTTGCGAAGGATGAGGACTGCGGTTTCTCCACAGTCCAGTATTGTGTGGAAGTCATCTGTGGTCACGTTGAGTGCTGTGGTTGCTCCAAAATCCTGATTGGGGGTGGTCCAGTAGGTGGTGAAGTTCAAGGTGGCTAGTGAGTTGTTTGTTGATGGCCTTTTCCATTACCTTGGCAGGGTATGGGAACAGAGAGATGGGAAGGATGTTGCTCAGCTCGCTGTGGTTGGCCAATGGTTTTTTGAGGATAGCTTTGACAATGGCATGTTTCCAGGATTCTTAGAAGGTGGCAGATTTAATGGAGGTATTTATGATGTGGGTGAGGGTGTTGATGATTAGTTGTCCTCCCATGTTGGAGATGTGGTGGGGCCATGGGTCTGATAGGGCCACTTAGAATATTGTTTTCATGATTGCTGCCGTGTCTTTCTCTGTGAGTGTTTTTCCATTCAGTCAGGTGTCTGTCCCGTCAGGTTGGCAATTAGATCTTTGGGGTCTGATTGCTTATTGAAGTTCCTGTATATCTTTTCTATTTTGTTGTGGAAGAAGTTATATAAGTTGTTGCAGGGTTCCTGTGATGGGGTGAAGTGTTGGCTGTTTCCTCTGTGGTGGTGAATTCTTTGACTTTTGAGAAGATCTATAGCAGCTGTTGGAGCTTGCCTCAATGCATTCTGTTAGTGCC
The DNA here is from genome assembly GCA_963921515.1 of Calotriton arnoldi. Taxonomy (NCBI): domain Eukaryota; kingdom Metazoa; phylum Chordata; class Amphibia; order Caudata; family Salamandridae; genus Calotriton; species Calotriton arnoldi. Next base: position 513,582 of record CAWUFW010008975.1, read on the forward strand.
CTTCATTTGGTGTCTCACAGGAGTTGGTGGTAGAGTCAGAGTGCAGCCTTGTATGTAGGTGGCTTGGGCATTGGTATCGTGGCTGGATCTCCATTCTTTTCAGGTGCCTACAGTAGTGTTTGGATTGTTTGTTGATCTTCTTTGTCTGTTGTTTTGATGGGCATGAGAGAGTCCACGCAGTTCTTGATCCACTCGTTGAAGTTGGTGATGTCCTTGCTGAGGTCATAGGTGGTGTTGGGTAGATCCGTTTTTAGGGTGTTGAGCCAGTCTGCTTCTGTTACTTGGTCCAGTTCCGGCTCGGTCGGTTGCTGCTGGTGAGTGTGTTGACTTGTGGTGCATTGACGTGGAAGTGTATGATTGAATGATCCATCCATGCTAGCAGTGAGGCAGAGTTGTATGTGATCCTGTTGCTGGTGGTGATGGTTGGGTCCAGAGTATGTTCTGCGATGTGTTGGGTCAGTGGTGAGCTGGGTGAACCCGATGTTTGCCAGGCTTTCAATGATGGCTGTGTAGCAGGGGTCCACTGTGTCCTTGAAGTGGAAGTTGAGGTAGCTGGGTAACATGAAGTCCTTGGAGTTTATGGTAAGGGGAGCAATGAAGTCGGTGATGAAGTTGCTGAAGTTGGTTCATGGTCCTGGTGGTTGGTGTGCAAGGGTTCTTTTCTGGGTCAAACTGTCATCTGCTTGTAGTCGGAAGTGCATGTGTTCCATGAAGGGGTTATTGATGTTAGTGGATGTGGTGGGTTTGATGGTGTCCTTGTGATGATTGCGACTGCTCCTCCTGGATTGTGAAGGTGATCCTATTGTGCGAACTTGTGGCCTGAAGGTATAACCACAGCGATGTCGGGTGCCGAGCAGGGTTTGAGCCAGGGTTTCCTGAGAAAGAGGAGTTCCAGCACATTGTTGCTGAGGAGGTCCCTGATGTTGGTGGTGTGTTTGCTGAGCAATCAGGTGTTGAGTAGCATGCATGCAAGTGGCTGTTGGGCGTCTGGTTTGGTGTGTTGTGTTACATTTGTCTGGTTGGTCAGAGGTGTTTTTGGAGCATGCGGCGTGTACAGATGTGCTGCTGCATGTGAGTCGGCAGTGGGTGCATGTGAAGGGTCCTACCTTGCTGTGGGGTGTGGCACAGAAGCAGTGTGTAGATCGGCAACCCAGGTTGATGAGCAAAGGTATGCTGCGGTGTATTGACGGGGGCTGATCGGACCAGGGTTGGAGTCAATGTATGCAAGACCGTTGGCTCTGTATTAGCTAATTAAATTGCTCATGTTGTAAATAAGTGCAAAATCTGTCCATGAGGTGGTCTGGAGTAAGATTTTCCTTGCTCGCACTTGCCAACTTAACATTGGCGAGCGTGAGCGAGTAAAAAAATCTGCTTTGCTAGGCGGAGTGGAGTTTTTGGGAACTCGGAGCACAGAGTGGGAAAAACTCTGCAAACTCCGCGAGCGGAGAGGAATTTCACACCCAGGCCTACCTGTAACCTTTGTTTTTCTGTGAATTTGTAGTTTTTTTATGCTATTCCTAACTGTAACTTCCCTGTAACCTTTATTTTTTAAGTTAATTTCTGGGTTTTTTTTACGTAAAGAAATATTTAATTACCATACGTTAATCCAACCTCCACGCGCATGGCTGAAGGACTGTATTTGGCCCCGTGGACCCCACTGCTCAATATATAGAAGAGGGGGACACAAAGCCCCCCTCCCTGGGCCAATATCTGGCCCCGGGAACCCCATCTCCCCAGGCCTGACCATATTGGAAAGGGGGAGGTGGGCACGCAGCCTCCCTCCCCGGGCCAATATTGGCCCCGGGTACCTCATCCCTGGGTCTATACAATTATTAATGGGGGAGGGGGACTGCACCTGGGGCCCAGCTAATTAAGGAAGTGGGAGGGGGCCACGTGGCCCCCTTCCCTGTGACAATTTTGGCTCAGAGTAACCTCTCCCCAGGGGCCTGACCATTAAAGGGTGAGTGCCCTGGAGCCCACCTTGGCACTCACTGCATATTTGTTGGGGTTCGCGGGGGAGCCCCAATGCCCCTGTGGCCCCATCCCACTCCCCGCCTCCAGCAGGAGCCGGCAATGCTCCAGCACACTGGGAGCAGCTAAAAATGCTGCTCCCTGCAGGCAGGAGCAAGTTTTTCATTTGTTTCCCTTCCAGCTTCAGTGTGGGCAGGGAAACAGATGAAACGTCCTCTCCCAGCAGGCAGGTGCATTTTTCATGCTCCCCCCCACTGGCAGTGGACTTAATATTTGCTCTAGCTTGGTAGGAGCTTTGAAATTGCTTCCACCAAATGTGAGCAAACACAGGCGGGCACCAGGGAAATAGCTGGAGCCAGCCATGGTGGATGGGGTCCCCAGGGCCATTAATGGCTCCGGGAGGGGGGGTTGTGCGTCCCCTCGTTTTAAGTACAGTCGAGACCCAGGGGATGAGGTCACCGAGGTTTAAATCGGCCTGGGGAGGGGGGCTGCATGCCCCACTCCCCCTATTTCCAGTTCGGCCAAGCCCTTGGGGATGGGATCTGCGGGGCTGAAATCTGGCCTGGAGGGGGTCCGGACAGCCCCCCTACCCATTTTCCATATCAGCTGGGCCCTAGGGGATGGGGTCCCTGGAGCATAATGTGGCCTCCCTCCCCACAACAATAATATAAATTCCCCATTGTGGGACTCCACCACCAGGCCTAGAGTTCAGGGTTTTCCCATTCTGCCCCTTGTATGTTTTTGCTTTGTTTTTTCTTGGGACTTGGATGAGTCTGAGTCCCAAGATGGCTACCAACACTTCCTCTTTGAAGTGCTGGCAGCCAATAAGATCTTATTTTGAGATCTGGGGGAGTTGCGGAGCATTCGCGTCCCTAGTTATACAGTAATCTCTTTTCTTTAAAAACTCCAAACTACTCAACCAATTTACACCAGAATACGATATGGCTCTTTCTGGACCAAGATCTAGCTTTCTGCCAATTTTGGTGCATTTCCGTCTGGTGGTTCGGGTTGTAGTCATGTCTAAAATCCATATGGGAAATTGCATGGGGAAAACGCGTTTTGGGAATCCCCCTTTTTCTCGCCCCTGCTTGATGATTCACCCTGAAACTTTCCAAGCAGCAGCTGAAATGAGTGGGAAACTAGTTTAAAAAAATGTGTGAGGATTCATCAAACGGCGCCAAAGTTTTTTAGCAAAAGAAAAAATGCTTTTCTTATGTAAATAGGTCCTAACTATACCTTCCTAACTACCTAGTGGCAACCGGCACTAGGTTATATATATATGTGTGTGTGTGTGTATGCGTGCATGTGTGTGTGTGTGTCTGTGTGTGAGAGAAACAGTATTATTAGTTGAGGGGTCTGAGAACCCTCCTCAGAAAATAATCGCAATTCTTTTCAGGGTGCACCACAAAAGTCACTAAATAATGAAAACAGTAATAAAGTCAAAATGCAAAACAATAAAAAAAACTAAATTAATAAGAAAAAGTGAATCTTTATACACAGTGCACCAAAATGACAAAAATCCAATAAGTGGTTCGGGAGTCAGGAATTGTAAAAGCTTTAGTAACAAATAGCCCCAAGAAACTGAAATCGCCATAGTAGTCAATGGTTGCGGTAGAGGAGGACCTAGACACAATTTGATGCTGACCGCAATTTGAATACCCCAACCAGGTTTGACATGGTCAAAAGGTTTACCTTCTGACTTTAGTCTTTTAAGTCACAATACACCACAGGAGAACACATCTGACACCCCCCCCCCCAACTAGGGCCTCAAGGAAGGCACTTAGAGACTCAAAGAGTGGCAGGTAGAGGCCACAGCGTGGTTATTTGATCAACAGCTTTTTGTGTCCCTGTAGCTTTAATAGGAGGTCAGCCCTATGACCCTAGGATCCCACATCTTTGTGCTGGGTACAAGATGGAAATCAGGTCAAGTCTTCAGTGCTTTCTCAGGTCAGAGACAGCAGGGCAGTCCTCCTTCTGTTCATTTCTGGTCCAGAGAATGCTCTGAAGTGGGTGCCTGATGGTGCCATATTTATGCCTGGCATGTGCTAGTTGGTTGAATGACCCCTGCAAACCCCCTAACAAATGGGCTAAAGTTTCTTGGGCTAATCCTACCCACTTTGGGCATTTACAAGATGGCAGAAGTCTTCAGCTCTGATGACTGGAGATGTGGGTAGGGAGTGTGATATGGTAATCCTAGCTTCCTCCTACATCTAACACCAACTTCCAATTTGAGGCAGTCCTTGTATTCACAAGAAACATAGAGACAGACGTCTGGTAGAAAAAAAGCTGATCTTTCATCAGCTAGACAGTGAATATACAAGAGCAGTTTTGGTATCCTCTCCTGGCCCTTTTGAAGTCTGCCCCAAGTGTTACATGTAACCACTCAGCAGACCTGTCACTGTTATATAAAAAATCAGCTATATATATATAAAAGAGGGAGGAGTTCATTGCACACCAAATTCAAATGTTCATGACCTCACCTTCAATGTGATGGATGTCTTTGATGGAATGGGAGGTTATTTTTCCTCTTTTCAGTTGTCCTTGATGCTGACGTTTAGAATTTGTGATGATAAACAGTGTGATAAAATGAAGGCTCCGTTCAAGTATTTTGTGTTGCAGTTACTGGGGAAGCTGACATCCTCAAGTAATGTATGGCGGGTATATTGGATGGAGGCAGAGGCAATGAGGTCTTAGATTTGCTCTAGTAAATACTAGAGGCTGTTTTGGAGGTAAAGAGAGGTAAGTGGCTTGAGAGGAGCTCAAAAGACACAGGTGTGGTAGACTTGATAGGAGTGCAAGGCCAGGATGTCCTGCATATGACTGAAAGTCCCCCTCCTGGTGTAAGAGTGGGTTCTCTTTGTTGAATGCTATAACCATTGGGGATGAGGATGTCCAGGATGTATGTGGAGGAAGGTGTGAACCAGGTTTCTGTGATTAAGAGTTAGGTACTGATGTTGGTGATGTCTAGAACATGTATGACTGCAGAGTGTGCACTGATGATCAACAACTGAGTATGTTTTTAGGTGACTGGTTTGTGAATGAGGTTAGGGGCGATAGATGTGTAAATCGGGTGAATGCATTTGTGTGATCTGGAAGGGAGTGTGGGAATGGTGTGAAATGTGATATTTGCAAGTTTGCTAGTTAGCTGGAGCATGGATTACATCTCTACTTCCTTCAAGGTCCAAAGAGGTCCAAGTAGGCACACCCTTGTCTTTGTCCTCACAGACAGCAGGACACCATGAAAAGTTGACCAAGGCAGTGGCGGAAGAAGGAAAAGAGAAATGGAAACTAGAGCTGTCACTTCCTGCAGAAATGAATGCTGGGAAATGAAGTGATGTCACTCCCCGTAGAGATGGATGCTGGGACATCCAGAGATCGCTTACTAGTTAGATGAGAGCTGGTTAATAATACATTCTAGCTTTTTCACAGAACGCTATATATTTGAGGAGCTTGTGTTTTAAAGGTCATAAAAAAAATCTCACATTAGTGTTACTTTTTTCCTTCATTTTAGTTTTATTGCCAAAAATAAGATTCCTCTCATCTTTTGGGGCTATTTTATGGCTCTCTTTAAAACATAGTATTGGTAGTGCTTACTTTTGACCTCTTCACCGTTTCACTTTTTTCTTTTTGAAACACCTCCACTGAGCTACACATAGTATAAATAATGCCTTAGAGTTGCTTCATGGTTTCTCCGGGAGAGACGGTAGCCTGCTGTCACACTCACATCAAGACGCCGCCTAATTAGGTGCAAACTGAAGAGGCATCGTCTTGATGTGAGTGTGACAACAGGCTACCCTCTTCCCTGGAGAAACCATGAAGCATTATTTATACAAGCAGTGATTGAAGCCCAAATAGGAGGTAAATGTATATTTTTACATTTCTTGGCATGCAAATAGTGTGGTTTCATTGAAAAGAAATAGGAGTGGAACCAGGGAGCTGGATTCCCTAGGTCCTGAAGAAAAGCCAATTATGGGTACGGCTTGAAACATGTTGACCATTAGGAAATCAGTATCATAACCTGATTTTTTCCTAAATTTCCGTGTATCTTTTTAACCATACTGACTAAAGGTAGGAATAAAATAGGATATACCTACCAGCCAGGTATTTTTAAACTACTCCACCACCCTAACTACCCCCTCATAAACATCATCTTTTATCATTGTATAAGAAAATAGTGCTCCCACATAATCCATACCTTGCAGTACGACCCCGATCCGTAGCGGAACAGGATGGACAAGATGATGAAGCATTCAACCGGTGGGTGAGGGTTTTACATGAAAAACAATGTTTTTTTCTTTTCTAGTGGAGAGTTATTATCTTTGTTCTTTACAGAACTGGGTTCTTTTATTTTGAAATACAAAGAAAATAATCAACATAGACTAATGATTTCCCAGGAAACCTCCTTATTCTCATGCCAATGGTCTTCCTCGTGGAATAGCTGCATACTTGTTGAACTTTCACAATAAATATACACATGGTGCCTTAGGATTCTCTTGCCTGAGGAAGCGGTACTGATCCACTCATGTCTCCAACATACCAACTTGTCATTATAGGCTTCAATCAGAAGTCCAACCTTCTAATTAAAATTACAATTTAGATTTCTTTTTTATTATTTGTGAATTAAATAAAATATTTCATCATTTGTGTATTTGTTAGATGTATGCTTGTTTATATATTTTCGTGTACTGTTTTGCATTTCAGATCATCAAAATTGCTTAGGCCGGAGTCCCTGGTTTTCATTTATGACTCAGTGGTGGTCCCCGGATTCCAATAATGATTCATTGGGGGTCCCTGGATTCCAGCAGTGGTTAAGTGGGGGTCCACAGAAGTCAAAAAGTTAAGAACCACTGGTCTAGAGGTTTGTTTTTATCTTCCAAAGTTTGAAATATTTTCTCAGCTTTAGTTTACAAATTAATTTAAGAAGATCTACTCTAGTTTTTGTATAATTGAGGGATGTCTCAGGGCAGAAGCATAAGTCTAAGGGAAGTATTTGTATTTCTGCTTATGTAAAAGTATGATCCGATAAATTCATTGCAGTACAGTAATTACAGTTTTATTGGATCATATGTACATGCACCAGCAGTTGTGTTAGTATTTTTTTCTGTATTCATTACCTGGGTCTAAGTCCTCTTTCTACATCCATGATTGTAAATGGAATTGGTGCACTAGAGACTTCTGATTCACATAGCCTATTCCAAAAGCAGAGCAGATCTATTCTGTTGAAACGCATAGAAATAGTTGCCATGGAACTGATAATGAACTAAATCTTGCAATACAAAAGCTTCTGGCGAGCTAATGCAGGTGTTTTTTTATTGGAAGTATTAGCAGATTTCAAGAGGGCTCTCACTTTCCCTCTGGCGAAGAAACTCACTCTGTGATGCATTTTCAGGCATCAACGCTACTTTTTTCTCGTTGGTATATATAACTGTTATGCACTTAGTATCTCAAAAAGAATTTTATATATATAAAAAGCCACAATTGCACATATTTGCCCTTCTTAGGGTCCAAACTGTTTCATAGACAACACGATTTGAATATGATGCCTTACCCCTATCTGTCTTTTATTAGCAATTACCTGGCACCTTATTCAGGTAATAAAATCCAACTTTGAATGTTGATTGCAATAATTAATACATGTCTAGGCCTTAATTGCTGGTTACGCCACGAACATCATTCATTTGCATCTTAACACATTTTTTAATTCAAAATAATCAATTTTTTGCAAAAATACACCAAGTATGGTGAATTTCTAAACATTAGTCACTACTTAAGTGAACTAGAGCTATCACATATCCTCTCTTTTACGTTGCTAACCTGTAGAAAGTTGACTGCTAAATAGTGCAAAGGGTGGGTTGTCTATATATTCTGGTACAAGGTGTGAAAAAGCTATTATATCTATTATATTAATAGGGAAAAGGGAACACAGTGCATCCAAGATAAGCTAAACGTCTTACCATAAAATCTAGATTTATGGAAACAGAGAATGGTTCTTCTATAAGAGTAGCAGGACTTTGTTTTCTGTGATTTTAAAATCACATTAATCTCTGTATTTGTTGTGGATATAATGAAGTAATCTCTTATTTATCATAAGTATTCTGATATTTTATGACAGCTAGAAAATCAAGAAAATCACCCGCCTTTTCCTAGGATATCCCTGAGGAGTTACAAGGATGATATATATTGTATGTAGAGCTACATTCCCCGACTAATCCTGCAGCCTTACACCCAAAGAAACAATAGAGAAAAGGTCAATAATACAATTGAAAAAAAGGGAAAGAGGAAAAACAATCTCATTAAATGGAGGACTCAGTGATATTGAATAACAGTGACACTCAACTAGGCTTCTGAAAGATCCCATTACTGGCAGCAGCCACAGAAAGCTGCAGAGGGGTATGTAGTACCTCCTTGTACTATTTGGTGCTTTAAAATACACAAATAAATTAGGATTTGTACAAACCTGGGGTGTAAAGATCCTATTTTGCTTTAATGAAACTTCATATTCCCCCCTGTGGCAAGAATTGACGATTTATCTCTGGATGTTTACAATTAAAATACTAGGCAATAAGCACTACATTTCTTGGAAGTCAAATCCCACTTACCTAAATGATAGCACAAGTACCAGTTTTAGAAACCTCGCTTGAGTGAACACATCATCCATCAAGTTTATGGAATAAGACAGAAAACCGTTTTGATACCTGTAGTTAAACAGTTTAAAAAAACTATTTAAGATGCTATTGTTCGCAATTTTAAATCTGCCATGGGTTGCGCATCATATAGTTGGGCTTTTTCTAGAGTGTTTCATTGTGCTGGGAGCTGAATAGCACCTTGAGTATACAGAATAAATGATTGGTTATTTCCATTAGAAAAAGATTGTTTTTTCGAAAATTCCGTTTAGAATTTGTTAATAGCTAGGAGCTTAATCCACGTGGACAGAGCCAAGATGGAGAATGGCTTTGATAATTTCCTTCAATATTGAATGTGTAGAACCATGAGAAAACTGGCTTCGGCTCAACAAAACTTTCAGGTGTGGTGATAAGGTGGAAGATTGTCCATATGAAAACCAGGGGCCCGATTCACAGAACTAACTTAAGACAAAATCCTAAACTTACTACCATTTTGGTATTCACAGAAGGCACTTACTCATTTTGGTATTCACAGAAGGCACTTACTTACTCATTTTGAGTAACTTACTCATTTTGAGTAACTTACTCATTTTGTGTAACTTACTCATTTTGGTATTTACAGAAGGCACTTACTCATTGATGAGTAAGTGCCTTCTATGACTACTAAAATGAGTAACTTACTCATTTTGAGTAACTTACTCATTTTAGTATTCACAGAAGGCACTTACTCATCAATGAGTAAGTGCCTTCTGTGAATACCAAAATGAGTAAGTTACACAAAATGAGTAAGTTACTCAAAATGAGTAAGTTACTCAAAATGAGTAAGTAAGTGCCTTCTGTGAATACCAAAATGAGTAAGTGCCTTCTGTGAATACCAAAATGGTAATAAGTTTAGGATTTTGTCTTAAGTTAGTTCTGTGAATCGGGCCCTAGGTTCCGAGCCGTACAGAGAGCTGTGGGATATACAGTCTTGAAAGCTACTCTCATCTCCGCCTGGCTCCAATGAAGAGGCCAGAGGTGGTGACAGATATTTCCATATTTACAAATCCCAAGTCACCATGTGCGCAGTCACATTATGGACTGGCTGAAGTTGTTGCAGTCGATATGCAGCTTAACTTAGGTGAAGTGAATTGCTCTGAGGCGGGGAAAAGCTAACTAGTGCTGTTGTAGCATCTGCTCATCTTTCAAGATCTTCCAGAATAGCCTGAGTTGGTACGAACCAGTTGGGAAAACTGCTTTGACTCAAGGGTTAGACAAATGGACACATTCATGTTAAAGCTCAGATGTTTTTTTATCTATCTTTTGACAGGAGCAACATGTTGACCAGGAGCGTTTCACGTAGCATTGATGGTGGGCACATAGATCAGTGAACATGGAAGTCTCACAACAGTTTACATAAAAACAACAGCTGCTGCATGAGTCACGATTGGTGATAACCAGTGCTTTAAATGGGCCGGTACTGTCCGGTACTGAGTACCGGTACTTTTTTATTTTGAGATGTAGAGTACCTGCACTTCTTAATAGAGACGTAATACTTTTAATTGAAGAGTCCCGGCACTTCTCAGAAACAAGCAGGTACTCTGGTAGAGAGTACCTGCACTTCTTAATAGAGACGTAATTCTTTTAATTGGAGAGTCCCGGCACTTCTCAGAAACAAGCAGGTACTCTGGTAGAGAGTACCTGCACTTCTATTTTTCCATTTCAAGCACTGGTGATAACAAAGACTTTCACTACTACTAATCATCGCTAGATATGGGAACCTATCAGTGTGAACTATTCAAAATTAGTAGGTGAAAGCAGGAGATTATGGAATGAGATGGTACCAGTTTACATCAAGTTTGGGCCTCATCACCACTAGTTGAACCATTGTAACAGTAACATTTCAGTGTGTGATAGTGAGTTCCAATGCAGAGAACCTAGAATGTGGAAAGGTCATACTTTGGTGGACAGTGCATGGTAGCAGGTTGAGGCTATAGGATCGGCTACTAGAGAGACATATTGGGGCGCGATCATTTAGGCTAATGAATTTGAGAGTTTGGCACTTGCACAAAACCAAATTTGCTTGGTGTGGGTAGGTTGAGCATGTGCTTGAGTAAATTGTATAGAATGTGGGCATTAAAGCTTATCACCTTGTCTGGAGAAGGGAAGGAGTACTGTACAGGCCAATCGAAAGCTGTGACAATAGTCCAGCTCGCTGAGCCCTAATGAATTGATCGACGCTTTGGTTATGTAAAATGGTTATGCATAGCCACATTTCTCCTACTTGCGCTCATTTAAAGCAACTAGACAGCTTGGCAGGCTAGTTTCTTACTGAAGTATGTTTAATAACACAGGACAGTAAATCCAGGAGATTCGCTTTTATTGGGCAGGAATTAGAATGCATAACATTTTTGCAGGCCGACCTGCTAGTATATGTTCTACAGGAAACCATATTCTGTTTAAAGTCAGAGGTGACATCTAATAAAGAGTTTGTTTATTGTTGTTATTTATTGGTGATGAATTGGGTATCATGTGACCTTCGAAGGTTTCCTGAGAGTGGCTGTGAAAGTATAATCTTATTAACTGAAACCCTAAACGCCATGGATCAGATTACACAAACAGCGTAGGTGCGAATTTCCACCAGCATGTGCACTACTTGGTCAAAATTACATTTGCCACTGGTCTCTCAGTCAATCCATAAATAAGAAAATGTCGTGCAAAATTGCATCACCTCTGGTAAAAGGTATGCAAAACATAAATATAGGTGCAAAATGTTATCTGCAGGAATTATTTAATCCAGTCCCAGAAGTACTGAAGCAAGCGGGGATATGTTTTCATTTTGGGATGAAGGCCTAATAGTTGCACAAATCTCTTTCCGAACCGTACGTGTATATCGCCTTCTTTTTTGCTTCAGTACAATTTATATCCCATCGAATTCCATTTCTTGGCAGCACAATGCAGGCTTCTTTTCAAATCTCATATCTTCTGTTGATATACACATGCAATCTTAGCCTCTGAAAATGTAACCTCAGGTCTGCTTCCCAGGACAGTAAAAGAGTTTTTGACATCCACTCAGACTTGAGTTTTACTCTTACCTTGACATCATCATTTACGCATGCTAAGGTCGGCATGCTGAGTTATTGCAGGAAGCTTTCTCCCTTGCCCTTTATCTCTTTTTAGAAGGACTAAGTGGAACGTGCCCCTTGCCTTTCAGCCAAGGAATGCGCACATGTCAAACCAACCTAGGCATTAGGAGAGTGGGTTTGCATTACCACGACTTTATGTAATTAAAACAAACACTAATTGTACCTGTATTCTTAAGCCGTTGCACAGCAATTCTGAAGTGATGCAAAAACTGGCGTCCTCAATATGTTGCATAAGAGAATTGTTTAGTCGGTGGCAGTGTTGCTTGACTGATGCTACCTCCTACTCAGATGTCGAATAATAACTTCGTTTTATACAACGCTTACCATAACAGTTTCTTAGAGCTAGTTTTGACAGGTGGCACTATTACGCAGTGCGTCTCTGTGAGGACTGAGAGATTCCCATGGGGGTAGCTGGTCGTGCTTCTGTCGTGGGGCTTGACACAAGTGTGCGCGTGCATGATTGCCCCTCTCTCTCTTCTGGAAACAATGGGAGCTGTTGGTTGGTGCTGGTGTCATCGAGGAGTTTCTTCAGAGCGCAGCGTCTGGTGTTCTTTGTGGAGTAAGGGCCTTATTTATGCAGGTTTGGCATACAAAGTGAAAGGGCAGGAATGCACCGTATTTATCCAATATGGTGCATTCCTGTCCTTTCCCCCTGAGATGGTGCTGATTTGGCAGCCTAGCGCCAATGCAGGCTACCTTGCACCACGGTGCAAGGGTGCCTGTGTTGTAGGCAGGATTGTTTTAGTGCAGGAAGGGGCAACATCCTGCTTGAAAATAATCCATAGAGGGGTTTTCCTCCTTCTAAGGGGCATATTTATGAGCCTCTTGTGCTGCCAGAGCATCACTTTTTGTGACGCTCCAGCGGCACAAATCACTAAATCATATCTATAATGCCACGCAAAGTCACTATGCATGGCTTTGAATGGCCTCATATATATGGAGTAAAACAAGGCAGTGCAAATCGCGGCGTTGCCTTACTCTGCACACGGGAGGTGTTCAATGGGAGTTGCAGTGGGTTTTCCAAAGCAACACCCATGGATTATGGCACTTACCCAGATTTGCGAGAGCATGTAAACTTGGGGAAGCGCCAAAACCTTACACCTCCCGAGGTGAGGCGTAAAGAGGAGAAATAACTTTAATTCTCCTCATTTTTTCCTTTCTATGTGTGGTGCATTTTGCAACACACAAAAAAAGAGGAAAATGCCTCTTAGGATTGTTTTTGTGCAGGAAGGTGGGTGGGTGCCTCAGAGCGACCGGTATGAAGTCATACACCCCGTGCCTCGAGAGAGATTCCATAGACATGGAAAGAGGTGGTGGTGGGCTCATGGATCCCAGGGAGAGACCCAATAGACCCCTAAGAGTTATAAGCAGCGTGCACCTTTATGTGCTCTGATGCACTTATTTGCACTAGTGTGCTGTCCACATAGGTTTACTATAGTTTTATTTGAAAGTGCCTGGAAGGTATTGCATCACAACAACTCAGTGAACAATAGTGTTTAGCAGGTCTCCATGAACGCTTCACTGTATCCCAGTGTACCTGTCATTCTGCACACTAGTGCACTAGTCAAAAGGAAACAAAAAACAGACTTAAATAAAAAGAAGCAACAAGAGATTGTAACGAAATTAGTTTTGGAAGTAAACCAATAGAATAACTATGGCAAGTGAGTTATTGAGGCCCACTCCTTGTCACACACTCTGTTGCACATCTGGAACGCTTCCCTGTCAACGGGTACTTTTCCAGATGTCTGGAAACACGCTACTCTCCTACCGTTAAGAAAAAAACCGAATGGGGACCCTGGGGATCTGACCAATTATAGACCCATCTCTTTGCTGCCAGCTCCGGCTAAGATGTTGGAAAAACTGGTGCAGAGGCAACTGTCTAGTTTTATCGAAAAGGAGGGCATCCTGCATGATACCCAATCTGGCTTCAGGTCGGGATTTAGCACTGAGACGGCCCTCCTGGAGGTGGCGGAATTAGTTAGACTGGCTGCAGATTCAGGGGCCTCTGCGATGCTGGTGCTCCTGGATCTGTCGGCCGCTTTCGACACCGTTCACCATACCTTGCTGTTAGAGAGACTGTTGGATAGTGGTATTGGAGGCTCGGCCCTGGCCTGGTTGAAATCCTATTTGGAGAATCGCACTCAGAGGGTTGCGCTTCAACCTTTCTTATCCAAGCCAAAACAGCTCTGATGTGGAGTCCCTCAGGGGTCAGCACTCAGCCCTCTTCTGTTCAATGTGTACCTGGCTCCTCTGTTTACCTTTATAGCCAATTGGGGGATAAGAGCGATCTCCTACGCAGACGATACACAATTGGTTTTTACTTTCAAAGAGCAGACCGTGGCTGCCTTTGAGAGCTTCAAGGGTTGCCTGAGAGACATAGCGTGGTGGATGAACAACAACAAACTCAGGCTTAATGCAGGAAAGACAGAGGTGTTGTTTTTCGGAAAGAGCCACCCCCAGCTTCGGATCTCTGGTGGCCTACCGAAATGGGTCCCCCTCCCTCACCGGCAGATTGTATAAAAAATCTAGGTGTTAAGTGGGAGTCTGACCTTTCCTTCTCGGCTCAGATACGTCAGGTGACGGCCACCTGTTTCTGTCAACTGAGGAATTTGAAGAAATTTTTGTATCTGCTTCCAGAGGAGTGTCGGAAAAACATAGTACATGCTGTAGTAACTTCCAGGCTAGACTATGCAAATGGCCTCTATCTGGGTCAGCCAGAGTACCTGATTAAACGCCTGCAGATAGTGCAAAATGCGGCTGCGAGACTAATTAGGCGAGTGCCGTTTCGCGAGCATGTCTCTCCGCATTTAAAAGCATTACACTGGCTTCCAGTGAGGAAAAGAATCAAATTCAAGGCCTTGACTCTGGCGTTCCGTGCTATGCATGGTAACTGCCCCATCTACTTGAAACACAGACTACGTGGTTACCAACAATCCAGAACCTTGAGGTCCAATTCCCAAAATCTACTGTGTATCCCCCGTTTTAATAAGGCACGTATGGGTGGCAGATCTTTTACGCTCGGGGCTGCAAAACTGTGGAACTCCCTGCCGAACAATCTCCGCACTATCAATACTGAGCCCCTTTTCAGGAAAATGGTGAAAACCTGGCTTTTTAAGGAAGACTGAGGACCCATGACTTGGCCCTGAGCGGTCCAATGCTGTATTACTTTCCGCTTAGCGCCGGGACACCTCTGTTTGAGGTAGCTGTCGTGCTTTACAAGTGTCTGTATTATTATTATTATTGATTTCAAACAAACATAGGTTTTCAACCTTCCCACTGCCTAAAAGCCAAACAGTCGGACACGTGTCATCAGTAGAAGTGCTTAGTGCAGAGGTTCGGCATGTGTACCTATTAGTGTGCCTCCTAGAACTCACTGGCAATCACAGAAGAAGGGAGCTAGAAAGCCATCTAGACCACAATAAGAATGTTGGTCTCACATGACTTTTAAAACCTAGACAAGGGTTCTCTTAAATAAGATCAGGAGGATGGACAAGAAATCTCATGGCTAAATAAATGTAAAAAACTGTAGAGAAAATCATAATACATGCTGACATAGTATATGAGTCTGCTGCTAGTGTAGCGGGTGTGTCTGACTGAACTCAGCCTACTTCAGGACAAAAACTTAACAAGGGGCATCCCTAAAGGAAGCAAATTTCTGCAAAGCTATGTACAACCTAGGGCCCTGATTTAGATCTTGGTGGATCTGGTCCCGCCATCACTTTTCCACCGGTTTCACCATCTGCCTACTTGGCCGTCCGCCCGCTTTATTAGATGTTGGTGCGTCTATGGACGATAGTCCGTCTGAGTGCCGCCGCCTCTGCCAGAATTTTCCTCCCGCGTTGATGGCGTAATAGGAAAAAGCAGCTGTCGGAGGGTGTCCAGCAAAGATTACCGCTGGGCCAATCACGATGTGCCTTTCCGTTGAGGAAGCTGTAGGCCTGATTTAGATATTGGCGGATCAGGTCCCACCCTCACTTTTCCGACGGTTTCACTGTCCGCCTACTTGGCCGACCGCCTGCTCTATTTAGATGTTGGCGGGTCTATGGACTATAGCCTGTCAGAGGGCTGCCGTCTCCCTGCCTGAATTTTCCTCTCGTGTTGACGGTGTTATAGGCAAAAGGAGTTGTCGGAGGGAGTCCAGCAAATATTACCGCCAGGCCAATCACGATGTACCTTTCCGTTGAGGAAGCTGTGGTGGGGACTGTTAGACTTGGCATCTTTTGGCGTGTTTCCCCTGACTTTTTGCTTTCTGACCTCCCGGTTTTGACTCTGTTTTTGCTGGTGTAATGATTCTGCGCACTTTCCTCACTGCGGTCCAGTGGGAAAGTGCAAGTGCTCCTGTATAAAATGTGTTATGGATTGGTGTTTCCATGATTGGCCTATTTGGTTTATGTGTCAGTCCCTTGTAAAGTGCACTATGAGGGCCAGGGCCTCTAGACCAAATGCTGTTGGTGGGCTGCAGCACTGGATTGTGCCACCCACGCAAACAGCCCGTAAAGTGTAACTCGGGCCTGCCAACGCAGAGCCTGTGCGCAGCCTGGGGCTGCCATGTCGACTTGGCAAGTGCACACACTTGCAAGTCCCTAAACCTTCCCTTTGCTACATGTTAGTCACCCCTAAGGTAGGCCCAAGGTACCCCTGTGGGCAGGGTGCGTTGTATGCGAAAGGTAGGACATGCCCGGGTGTGTGCGGCATGTCCTGATAGTGAATTACAGCCTAGTTCGTTTTCACTATTGCAAGGCTACCTGTTCCCCTAGGCCAGAACGGGCAGTTTTGATTATTACAGCTTATAATCCTAACTGACCCCGGGAACATGGTAGAAATTCGAGTTTAGTATGCCTGGACTCAGAATGATAAAATGCAGCTTTTAGTGAAGTTGGTTTTAACATTCTGTGTGTGAAAATACCACTTTTAGAAAGTGGGTATTTTCTTGTCTAACCATCCAAGCCTGCCTCTGCGAGTGTTGTGTATTCCTTGTCTGGAGTGTGAGTGACAGGGGCTGGGGGATGCCAGGAGACAGGGTGCGTCAGCGCAGGGCTGAATAGCCAGATCGACCTGTAGATGGGTGGGAGGGGTCGCACCTGGGCCCTGAATAGGACAGTGCCTTCCCTCCACAATGCTGGCTCCACCTCCTGTGGTGCGTCTGATGTCCCTGGCCTACTCACTGAAAGAAGGGACGGAGACTTGTCAACAAAGTGCTCCAGAACTGGTTTGGACTAGGCAAAGACCTCTCTGCCTTCAGAGAACAAAGGAATTTGGGATATAAATATTGGGGCCCTGACCCCATGAATTTAGATCTCGCTGGAATCAAGGAACCTGCCAAGACGAAGAGCTGGAAGAGCTGCCAGGAGGAGTACTGCCCCTTTGCTGTGTTGTTGCTTTGTTGGGTTGGCCTGCAGCTGCTGCTTCTGCCTTGGGCAGTGAAAGGACTGAACTTTCTACAAACTTGTGCTGAGTATCTCCAAGGGCCTGGAACCGAGCTGGCCTCCTGTTAAGAAGTCTCAGGGACTACAAAGACTTCACAAGCCTCTGGGTACCGCTTCTGGAACGCTGTTTCAGTTGCCACAGAGGACGGGAACCGCAACCGACTCCGTCAACCGAATCCATCCCTGGCCGGTGACCTGTTTGCACCGCAGACCGCATCGCCCGCTTCGCATCGCAACCCTGGTCTCACCGTGGGCGACGTCCGACGCCGCCAACATCGAGCCGCTGCTTGCACCGTGACCTGTGGACACCGCAGTTCGCATCGCATCGCTTCACTGAACCAACCGGACCCAACCGACGCTGTCGCTGCCACTGGCTCAAGAGTCGTGACCGCACCGCATTTGGGGCACCGCTCGCACGTCTGCGACGCACCGCTCCGACTCGCACCGCTGTCCGACGCCAGCTCCCGCCCTCCGGCTAGGTCGCCTACATCGCAACCTGTCAGCACCGCATCGAGCATCGTCTCACCCTGCATCGCACGCCTTGGACTCACCGACTCCGTCTGCACGACGCTCATCGAGCCGCTGCCTGCACCGCATCGAGGGACACCGCACCTTGCATCGCTCCGTCTTGCACCGCAACCGCGACGAACGCCGACCGGCTCGTACACTCCGTACCAGCCACAACGAGAAAGGTACTGTAACCGAGTCTGTTCATGACTCTGCTGGCCCGTATCGACGCGGTCGGCTGGAACTGTTAGACTCTGTGGTTTTCAGCATCGCGGTAGGCTCGGACGGAGCTACCGACTCGTACGAACTTTGCTTTTGTGCTATTCCTGCAAAGAAGAAGTTACCGTATCAAGCATTCATTTTTAAAGTACAGTATTGTGGATTTTTGTCGTAATTGGTCTTGTCTTGAGTATATAAAATATTGGTTATTTTTCTAAACTGGTGTGGTGTCCGTTTGTAGTGCTTACACGGTATTACTGTTGGTTATGTGCAAATGCTTTACACACTGCCTCTGAATTAAGCCGGACTGCTCGTGCCAAGCTACCACGAGGGTGAGCAGGGGTTACTTCACGAGTGTAACACCCTTACCCTGACTAGGAAGACGGGTCCCTACTTGGACAAAGGTGCAAGCCCTTGCCAACTAGAGATCCCATTTCTAACATTGGTTGTCAGCGGTGAGGATAGGACTTGTGTTTGCACTTGACTTACAGTGATTGGTGTGCACTACTACCATACGCAGACCATTACGTACCACATACTGGTTCTTTTTCTTTTGGCCTATTTTTGATCTTGCCAGTTTCAACTCACTACTTTTGTCATGCCTGAATCAATTGCATCATCCGTTGCATCCCTGGAAGTTATCTTTGAGGAGGATAGGTTGGAATCCTACGCCGTAAAGGAGCTACGAGCGATTTGTAAAAACCTGAAAGTCCAAATTAAAGGCCTCACAAGGAAGGAGGAGCTACAGAAGGCGCTGAGGGCCTGGGTAGCAGCCAGACATGCCAATGGGCAGCCTGGTGATCTCAGTGAGGAGGTGGAGGAGCCTATTTCCAGGGTGGATGTGCTTTTGGGTAGGGGGAACCCGCCAGGTCAGGCAGCAGCAGTCTGTCCCCAGAGGAGCTGGAGAACAGGCGGGAGGCAAGGCAGTTTGAGCTGCAGAAGCTCAGGCTGGAGAGTGAGCGGGAGGAGAAGAGATTGGCCATAGAGGAAAGGAAGATGCTCTTAGAGCATGAGAGAGAATTGAAGGAGCTAGAACTTAGGAGTAAGTCAGGCTCAGATGGTGGCAGCAATTCGTCCAGAAAGGCAGACAGGATTGTGCACATTCCCAAGAACGTAGGCAAGGAGTTCAAGAAGGGGGATGACATACAAAGGTGGTTTCAGGGTTATGAGGCAGCCATACACATGAATGGGGTCCCTGAGGAGAATTGGGGAGCAGGATTGTGGCCACTTTTTCCTGAAGAAGCAAGGGATGCTCTGATAGCTTTGGGTAAGGGGTATCACCTCACCTATGCTGACATGAAGGATGCCCTTCTCACGAAGTATGGTCTTACTCCTGAAAAGTACAGGGATCAGTTCAGGTCCACTAAGAAGTCTGATGCCAACACTTGGTTGGAATGTGTGGATGTGTTCTGCAGGTCTCTGGATGGTTGGGTGAAGGGCAGTAGCGTAACAGATTTTCAGGGGCTCTACAACTTGATTGCATGGGAGCACTTGTCTAGTCTATGTTTTGCAGATCTGCGCCAGCACCTAGTTGATAGTAAGCTAACTGACCCCAGGAAGCTTGCTATGGAAGCGGACCGCTGGGTGAGTACCAGGGTCCACAAGAAAGCGTTTGGGGAGACTCAGCCAAAGGTGGGCAGGGTCCCCAGCAGAAAGGTGGGGGGACAAGGGTAAAGCACAGGAGTTCTCTAAAGGGCCCCAAACTAGTACCCAGGGTAAAGGTTCCCAGCCCCCGGTGATAAGAAGAAAGGGGTCTCTACAGGGAAGCCTGTTGAGACCGGCCCCCACAAGTGTTATGCATGTGACCAGGTAGGTCACTTTAAGAGGGACCCCAAGTGCCCAAAGGGGACAAAGCCACCCACCGGTGGACAGTCCAAAGTGTTGGCTAGTGTAGCGCTCGGGGAGGAGGGGTGCCCACAGGAGGGTGGGGATCCCGCAGAAATGACCCTTGTCTCACTAGGGGACAGTGAGATGGTCCCAGGAAACCAGGTGCCCCCTAACACAAAGAAATATAGCACCTGGGTGACCATTAATGGGAACAGGGTAGAGGCTCTCAGAGATACTGGAGCCAGTGTGACCTCAGTCCGGTGTCACCTGGTATCTGAGAAGCAAGTAGTCCCCGGAGCATTCCACCAAGTAGTTGCTGTAGACAACTCAGAGCGCCAATGTATGGTGGCGCAGGTTCCCTTTGAATGGGGGGGGTCTCAGATCCCTTGAGGGTGGTTGTGAGCCCTACCATGCCTGTAGATTGTCTGCTAGGGAAACGACCTGGAGCAGTCCTCATGGAAGGAGGTTGAGCTCAGGTCTCACTTGGAGATGCTTGGGTTGCCAGAGTGGGCATGCGTGTCTACTCGGTCAATGGCAGCCAGAAAGGGTGATCAAGAGGACTTGGAGCCTGAAACAGTGGCCCAAGTCCCTGCCAAGAAAAGGGCAGGGGACGCGGGAAACCGGCCCCCGAAGTTCCCACGGACCGGGAGGAGGCGGACCTCGAGGGGGACGCCCCGGTGCCTACAGGGGAGCAGGTAGCCGAACTGGGAGACATCTCTGAGCTGACCCATTGGCAGCAAGAAGGGAGTCCCACCAGGGAGGAGTTCTGCAGGGAGCAGAACGAGTGCCCTACTCTGGAGGGTCTGCGGCGGCAGGCTGCAGACCAGGCAGCTGGCAATCAGTCCGGGTCACATCTGATCTACTGGGAGAGTGGTCTCCTATACAGTGAGCCTAAGGTTGCTGAGCCTGGGTCAGCCCGTGTGCTGGTGGTACCCCAGCGCTTCAGGACCTTCCTACTGGGTCTGGCTCATGACGTGCCTTTGGCAGGACATTTGGGGCAGGACAAGACTTTTGACAGGCTTGTCACCCACTTCTTTTGGCCCCAAATGCGAAGGCAGTCAGATGCACACTGTAGGTCTTGCCAAACTTGCCAGGCAAGTGGTAAGAGTGGGAGGAAGGTCAAAGCTCCTCTCCAACCTTTTCCTGTTGTTGGAACACCCTTTGAAAGGGTAGGGATGGATATTGTGGGGCCACTGGATCCCAAGACAGCCATGGGCAACAGGTACATCCTGGTCTTGGTGGACCATGCCACCCGGTACCCGGAGGCAATCCCTCTCAGGACAACGACGGCGCCAGTGGTGGGCCGGGCGTTAATGGGGATCTTTTCCCGTGTGGGATTCCCCAGAGAGGTGGTTTCTGATAGGGGGACCAATTTCAAATCCAAGTATATGACATCCCTGTGGAAGGAGTGTGGGGTAACCTACAAGTTCACCACTCCTTACCACCCACAAGGAAACGGTCTGGTGGAGAGATTCAACCAGACCTTGAAAGGCATGATCAAGGGTCTAACAGAACCCATGAGGCGTAAGTGGGACGTCCTCTTGCCATGCCTACTCTTTGCATACAGGGAGGTGTCTCAGAAGTCTCTTGGGTACAGCCCCTTTGAGCTCCTGTATGGCCACCCTGTCAGAGGACCTCTGAGTTTGGTAAAGGAAGGCTGGGAGGCAGCTCCCAGGAAAACTCCCCAGGATGTATTTAGCTACATGCTGGCCTTTAGAAACCAAACTGCCCGCTTCAGGAAACTCGCTCAGGCGAACCTAGAAGCAAGCCAGGAAGAAATGAAGAGATGGTATGACCAGAATGCCACTCTGGTCGAATTTCAACCTGGGCAAAAAGTGTGGGTCATGGCCCCAGTGGCACCTTGTGCCTTGCAGGACAAGTGGACTGGGCCATATGAGGTAAAGGAGCGCAAAAGTGACGTCACCTACCTGGTGGATTTACAGGCTCCAAGGAACCCTTTGAGGGTCCTTCACGTGAACCGCCTCAAGCCCCACTTCGAGAGGTCCGAAGTGAGCATGCTCTTGGCGACAGATGATGGGGTGGAAGAGGAGAGTGAGCCTCTCCCTGACCTCCTGTCTACCAAGGAGCATGATGGGTCAGTAGAGGGTGTGATCCTCTCCCCTACTCTGACTCAGGAGCAGCAGGGGGACTGTCGCCAGTTGTTGGGACAGTTCGCCCCACTGTTCTCTCTGACTCCCGGTGTTACTCACTGGTGTACCCATGACGTGGACACTGGTGACAGCCCTCCTGTGAAGCACAAGATTTACAGGTTGACTGACCGGGTCAGAGCCAGCATCAAGGAGGAGGTCTCTAAGATGTTGGCGTTAGGGGTGATTGAGCCCTCCCACAGTCCTTGGGCCAGCCCAGTGGTCTTGGTCCCAAAGGCTGCGGCGCCCGGTGCCACTCCAGAACTCCGGTTTTGTGTGAACTACCGTGGGCTCAATGCCGTCACCAGGACTGACGCGCACCCCATCCCCAGAGCTGATGAGCTCATTGATCGGTTGGGAGCTGCCCGGTTCCTCAGCACGTTTGATTTGACGTCTGGGTACTGGCAGATTGCCTTAACCGATGGGGCCAAGGAGAGATCAGCATTCTCAACCCCAGAAGGTCATTACCAATTCCGGGTGATGCCCTTTGGGTTGAAGAATGCCCCTGCCACCTTTCAGAGGTTGGTCAATCAGGTGTTGGCTGGGCTGGAGGATTTCAGTGCCGCCTACCTGGATGACATTGCTGTGTTCAGTTCCAGCTGGGAAGAACATTTACAGCACCTTGAGAAAGTGTTGAGGGCTCTGCAAGGTGCAGGCCTCACGATCAAGGCCAGTAAGTGCCAGATCGGGCAGGGTTCTGTGGTGTACTTGGGGCACCAGGTAGGAAGCGGCCAGGTGGCGCCCCTACAACCCAAGATTGACACCATTCTGGCTTGGGAACCCCCCAAGACCCAGACAGAGGTGAGGGCCTTCTTAGGTCTCACCGGCTACTATAGGAGATTTGTTAAGGGCTATGGCACCATCGTTGCCCCCTTAACAGAGCTGACCTCTAAGAGGCAGCCCAGGAAAGTGATCTGGACTGAGTCCTGCCAGAAAGCTTTTGATGCCCTGAAGGCAGCCATGTGCACGGCGCCCGTGCTCAAGGCACCTGACTTCTCCAAAGAATTTGTCGTGCAGACTGACGCTTCAGAGCATGGTGTGGGAGCGGTGCTCTCACAGCTGAACGAAGAGGGCCTGGATCAGCCTGTAGTCTTCCTTAGCAGGAGACTACTTCCCAGGGAACAGAGGTGGAGTGCCATAGAAAGGGAAGCTTTTGCTGTGGTCTGGGCACTGAAGAATTTGAGACCATACCTGTTTGGGACTCACTTCCGGGTTCAGACAGACCACAGGCCCCTCAGATGGTTGATGCAAATGAGGGGTGAGAATCCAAAACTGCTGAGGTGGTCCATCTCCCTACAGGGAATGGACTTTACGGTGGAGCACCGTCCTGGTACAGAACACGCCAACGCAGATGGTCTGTCCAGGTTCTTCCGCCTTAGTGAGGAGAACTCCAATGGGGTTGGGTAGTTCTCCCTACTTTCAGCTGGAGGGGACATGTGTTAGACTTGGCATCTTTTGGCGTGTTTCCCCTGACTTTTTGCTTTCTGACCTCCCGGTTTTGACTCTGTTTTTGCTGGTGTAATGATTCTGCGCACTTTCCTCACTGCGGTCTAGTGGGAAAGTGCAAGTGCTCCTGTATAAAATGTGTTATGGATTGGTGTTTCCATGATTGGCCTATTTGGTTTATGTGTCAGTCCCTTGTAAAGTGCACTATGAGTGCCAGGGCCTCTAGACCAAATGCTGTTGGTGGGCTGCAGCACTGGATTGTGCCACCCACGCAAACAGCCCGTAAAGTGTAACTCGGGCCTGCCAACGCAGAGCCTGTGCGCAGCCTGGGGCTGCCATGTCGACTTGGCAAGTGCACACACTTGCAAGTCCCTAAACCTTCCCTTTGCTACATGTTAGTCACCCCTAAGGTAGGCCCAAGGTACCCCTGTGGGCAGGGTGCGTTGTATGCGAAAGGTAGGACATGCCCGGGTGTGTGCGGCATGTCCTGATAGTGAATTACAGCCTAGTTCGTTATTCACTATTGCAAGGCTACCTGTTCCCCCTAGGCCAGAACGGGCAGTTTTGATTATTACAGCTTATAATCCTAACTGACCCCGGGAACATGGTAGAAATTCGAGTTTAGTATGCCTGGACTCAGAATGATAAAATGCAGCTTTTAGTGAAGTTGGTTTTAACATTCTGTGTGTGAAAATACCACTTTTAGAAAGTGGGTATTTTCTTGTCTAACCATCCAAGCCTGCCTCTGCGAGGTTGTGTATTCCTTGTCTGGAGTGTGAGTGACAGGGGCTGGGGGATGCCAGGAGACAGGGTGCGTCAGCGCAGGGCTGAATAGCCAGATCGACCTGTAGATGGGTGGGAGGGGTCGCACCTGGGCCCTGAATAGGACAGTGCCTTCCCTCCACAATGCTGGCTCCACCTCCTGTGGTGCGTCTGATGTCCCTGGCCTACTCACTGAAAGAAGGGACGGAGACTTGTCAACAAAGTGCTCCAGAACTGGTTTGGACTAGGCAAAGACCTCTCTGCCTTCACAGAACAAAGGAATTTGGGATATAAATATTGGGGCCCTGACCCCATGAATTTAGATCTCGCTGGAATCAAGGAACCTGCCAAGACGAAGAGCTGGAAGAGCTGCCAGGAGGAGTACTGCCCCTTTGCTGTGTTGTTGCTTTGTTGGGTTGGCCTGCAGCTGCTGCTTCTGCCTTGGGCAGTGAAAGGACTGGACTGAACTTTCTACAAACTTGTGCTGAGTATCTCCAAGGGCCTGGAACCGAGCTGGCCTCCTGTTAAGAAGTCTCAGGGACTACAAAGACTTCACAAGCCTCTGGGTACCGCTTCTGGAACGCTGTTTCAGTTGCCACAGAGGACGGGAACCGCAACCGACTCCGTCAACCGAATCCATCCCTGGCCGGTGACCTGTTTGCACCGCAGACCGCATCGCCCCGCTTCGCATCGCAACCCTGGTCTCACCGTGGGCGACGTCCGACGCCGCCAACATCGAGCCGCTGTTTGCACCGTGACCTGTGGACACCGCAGTTCGCATCGCATCGCTTCACTGAACCAACCGGACCCGACCGACGCTGTCGCTGCCACTGGCTCAAGAGTCGTGACCGCACCGCATTTGGGGCACCGCTCGCACGTCTGCGACGCACCGCTCCGACTCGCACCGCTGTCCGACGCCAGCTCCCGCCCTCCGGCTAGGTCGCCTACATCGCAACCTGTCAGCACCGCATCGAGCATCGTCTCACCCTGCATCGCACGCCTTGGACTCACCGACTCCGTCTGCACGACGCTCATCGAGCCGCTGCCTGCACCCCATCGAGGGACACCGCACCTTGCATCGCTCCGTCTTGCACCGCAACCGCGACGAACGCCGACCGGCTCGTACACTCCGTACCAGCCACAACGAGAAAGGTACTGTAACCGAGTCTGTTCATGACTCTGCTGGCCCGTATCGACGCGGTCGGCTGGAACTGTTAGACTCTGTGGTTTTCAGCATCGCGGTAGGCTTGGACGGAGCTACCGACTCGTACGAACTTTGCTTTTGTGCTATTCCTGCAAAGAAGAAGTTACCGTATCAAGCATTCATTTTTAAAGTACAGTATTGTGGATTTTTGTCGTAATTGGTCTTGTCTTGAGTATATAAAATATTGGTTATTTTTCTAAACTGGTGTGGTGTCCGTTTGTAGTGCTTACACGGTATTACTGTTGGTTATGTGCAAATGCTTTACACACTGCCTCTGAATTAAGCCGGACTGCTCGTGCCAAGCTACCACGAGGGTGAGCAGGGGTTACTTCACGAGTGTAACACCCTTACCCTGACTAGGAAGACGGGTCCCTACTTGGACAAAGGTGCAAGCCCTTGCCAACTAGAGATCCCATTTCTAACATTGGTTGTCAGCGGTGAGGATAGGACTTGTGTTTGCACTTGACTTACAGTGATTGGTGTGCACTACTACCATATCGCAGACCATTACGTACCACATACTGGTTCTTTTTCTTTTGGCCTATTTTTGATCTTGCCAGTTTCAACTCACTACTTTTGTCATGCCTGAATCAATTGCATCATCCGTTGCATCCCTGGAAGTTATCTTTGAGGAGGATAGGTTGGAATCCTACGCCGTAAAGGAGCTACGAGCGATTTGTAAAAACCTGAAAGTCCAAATTAAAGGCCTCACAAGGAAGGAGGAGCTACAGAAGGCGCTGAGGGCCTGGGTAGCAGCCAGACATGCCAATGGGCAGCCTGGTGATCTCAGTGAGGAGGTGGAGGAGCCTATTTCCAGGGTGGATGTGCTTTTGGGTAGGGGGAACCCGCCAGGTCAGGCAGCAGCAGTCTGTCCCCAGAGGAGCTGGAGGACAGGCGGGAGGCAAGGCAGTTTGAGCTGCAGAAGCTCAGGCTGGAGAGTGAGCGGGAGGAGAAGAGATTGGCCATAGAGGAAAGGAAGATGCTCTTAGAGCATGAGAGAGAATTGAAGGAGCTAGAACTTAGGAGTAAGTCAGGCTCAGATGGTGGCAGCAATTCGTCCAGAAAGGCAGACAGGATTGTGCACATTCCCAAGAACGTAGGCAAGGAGTTCAAGAAGGGGATGACATACAAAGGTGGTTTCAGGGTTATGAGGCAGCCATACACATGAATGGGGTCCCTGAGGAGAATTGGGGAGCAGGATTGTGGCCACTTTTTCCTGAAGAAGCAAGGGATGCTCTGATAGCTTTGGGTAAGGGGTATCACCTCACCTATGCTGACATGAAGGATGCCCTTCTCACGAAGTATGGTCTTACTCCTGAAAAGTACAGGGATCAGTTCAGGTCCAGTAAGAAGTCTGATGCCAACACTTGGTTGGAATGTGTGGATGTGTTCTGCAGGTCTCTGGATGGTTGGGTGAAGGGCAGTAGCGTAACAGATTTTCAGGGGCTCTACAACTTGATTGCATGGGAGCACTTGTCTAGTCTATGTTTTGCAGATCTGCGCCAGCACCTAGTTGATAGTAAGCTAACTGACCCCAGGAAGCTTGCTATGGAAGCGGACCGCTGGGTGAGTACCAGGGTCCACAAGAAAGCGTTTGGGGAGACTCAGCCAAAGGTGGGCAGGGTCCCCAGCAGAAAGGTGGGGGGACAAGGGTAAAGCACAGGAGTTCTCTAAAGGGCCCCAAACTAGTACCCAGGGTAAAGGTTCCCAGCCCCCGGTGATAAGAAGAAAGGGGTCTCTACAGGGAAGCCTGTTGAGACCGGCCCCCACAAGTGTTATGCATGTGACCAGGTAGGTCACTTTAAGGGGGACCCCAAGTGCCCAAAGGGGACACAGCCACCCACCGGTGGACAGTCCAAAGTGTTGGCTAGTGTAGCGCTCGGGGAGGAGGGGTGCCCACAGGAGGGTGGGGATCCCGCAGAAATGACCCTTGTCTCACTAGGGGACAGTGAGATGGTCCCAGGAAACCAGGTGCCCCCTAACACAAAGAAATATAGCACCTGGGTGACCATTAATGGGAACAGGGTAGAGGCTCTCAGAGATACTGGAGCCAGTGTGACCTCAGTCCGGTGTCACCTGGTATCTGAGAAGCAAGTAGTCCCAGGAGCATTCCACCAAGTAGTTGCTGTAGACAACTCAGAGCGCCAATGTATGGTGGCGCAGGTTCCCTTTGAATGGGGGGTCTCAGGTCCCTTGAGGGTGGTTGTGAGCCCTACCATGCCTGTAGATTGTCTGCTAGGAAACGACCTGGAGCAGTCCTCATGGAAGGAGGTTGAGCTCAGGTCTCACTTGGAGATGCTTGGGTTGCCAGAGTGGGCATGCGTGTCTACTCGGTCAATGGCAGCCAAAAAGGGTGATCAAGAGGACTTGGAGCCTGAAACAGTGGCCCAAGTCCCTGCCAAGAAAAGGGCAGGGGACGTGGGAAACCGGCCCCCGAAGTTCCCACGGACCGGGAGGAGGCGGACCTCGAGGGGGACGCCCCGGGGCCTACAGGGGAGCAGGTAGCCGAACTGGGAGACATCTCTGAGCTGACCCATTGGCAGCAAGAAGGGAGTCCCACCAGGGAGGAGTTCTGCAGGGAGCAGAACGAGTGCCCTACTCTGGAGGGTCTGCGGCGGCAGGCTGCAGACCAGGCAGCTGGCAATCAGTCCGGGTCACATCTGATCTACTGGGAGAGTGGTCTCCTATACAGTGAGCCTAAGGTTGCTGAGCCTGGGTCAGCCCGTGTGCTGGTGGTACCCCAGCGCTTCAGGACCTTCCTACTGGGTCTGGCTCATGACGTGCCTTTGGCAGGACATTTGGGGCAGGACAAGACCTTTGACAGGCTTGTCACCCACTTCTTTTGTCCCCAAATGCGAAGGCAGTCAGATGCACACTGTAGGTCTTGCCAAACTTGCCAGGCAAGTGGTAAGAGTGGGAGGAAGGTCAAAGCTCCTCTCCAACCTTTTCCTGTTGTTGGAACACCCTTTGAAAGGGTAGGGATGGATATTGTGGGGCCACTGGATCCCAAGACAGCCATGGGCAACAGGTACATCCTGGTCTTGGTGGACCATGCCACCCGGTACCCGGAGGCAATCCCTCTCAGGACAACGACGGCGCCAGTGGTGGGCCGGGCGTTAATGGGGATCTTTTCCCGTGTGGGATTCCCCAGAGAGGTGGTTTCTGATAGGGGGACCAATTTCAAATCCAAGTATATGACATCCCTGTGGAAGGAGTGTGGGGTAACCTACAAGTTCACCACTCCTTACCACCCACAAGGAAACGGTCTGGTGGAGAGATTCAACCAGACCTTGAAAGGCATGATCAAGGGTCTAACAGAACCCATGAGGCGTAAGTGGGACGTCCTCTTGCCATGCCTACTCTTTGCATACAGGGAGGTGCCTCAGAAGTCTCTTGGATACAGCCCCTTTGAGCTCCTGTATGGCCACCCTGTCAGAGGACCTCTGAGTTTGGTAAAGGAAGGCTGGGAGGCAGCTCCCAGGAAAACTCCCCAGGATGTATTTAGCTACATGCTGGCCTTTAGAAACCAAACTGCCCGCTTCAGGAAACTCGCTCAGGCGAACCTAGAAGCAAGCCAGGAAGAAATGAAGAGATGGTATGACCAGAATGCCACTCTGGTCGAATTTCAACCTGGGCAAAAAGTGTGGGTCATGGCCCCAGTGGCACCTTGTGCCTTGCAGGACAAGTGGACTGGGCCATATGAGGTAAAGGAGCGCAAAGTGACGTCACCTACCTGGTGGATTTGCAGGCTCCAAGGAACCCTTTGAGGGTCCTTCACGTGAACCGCCTCAAGCCCCACTTCGAGAGGTCCGAAGTGAGCATGCTCTTGGCGACAGATGATGGGGTGGAAGAGGAGAGTGAGCCTCTCCCTGACCTCCTGTCTACCAAGGAGCATGATGGGTCAGTAGAGGGTGTGATCCTCTCCCCTACTCTGACTCAGGAGCAGCAGGGGGACTGTCGCCAGTTGTTGGGACAGTTCGCCCCACTGTTCTCTCTGACTCCCGGTGTTACTCACTGGTGTACCCATGATGTGGACACTGGTGACAGCCCTCCTGTGAAGCACAAGATTTACAGGTTGACTGACCGGGTCAGAGCCAGCATCAAGGAGGAGGTCTCTAAGATGTTGGCGTTAGGGGTGATTGAGCCCTCCCACAGTCCTTGGGCCAGCCCAGTGGTCTTGGTCCCAAAGGCTGCGGCGCCCGGTGCCACTCCAGAACTCCGGTTTTGTGTGGACTACCGTGGGCTCAATGCCGTCACCAGGACTGACGCGCACCCCATCCCCAGAGCTGATGAGCTCATTGATCGGTTGGGAGCTGCCCGGTTCCTCAGCACGTTTGATTTGACGTCTGGGTACTGGCAGATTGCCTTAACCGATGGGGCCAAGGAGAGATCAGCATTCTCAACCC
Source organism: Calotriton arnoldi (assembly GCA_963921515.1). Lineage (NCBI taxonomy): Eukaryota > Metazoa > Chordata > Amphibia > Caudata > Salamandridae > Calotriton > Calotriton arnoldi. The sequence continues at coordinate 543,245 of CAWUFW010008975.1, forward strand.
CAGAAGGTCATTACCAATTCCGGGTGATGCCCTTTGGGTTGAAGAATGCCCCTGCCACCTTTCAGAGGTTGGTCAATCAGGTGTTGGCTGGGCTGGAGGATTTCAGTGCCGCCTACCTGGATGACATTGCTGTGTTCAGTTCCAGCTGGGAAGAACATTTACAGCACCTTGAGAAAGTGTTGAGGGCTCTGCAAGGTGCAGGCCTCACGATCAAGGCCAGTAAGTGCCAGATCGGGCAGGGTTCTGTGGTGTACTTGGGGCACCAGGTAGGAAGCGGCCAGGTGGCGCCCTACAACCCAAGATTGACACCATTCTGGCTTGGGAACCCCCAAGACCCAGACAGAGGTGAGGGCCTTCTTAGGTCTCACCGGCTACTATAGGAGATTTGTTAAGGGCTATGGCACCATCGTTGCCCCCTTAACAGAGCTGACCTCTAAGAGGCAGCCCAGGAAAGTGATCTGGACTGAGTCCTGCCAGAAAGCTTTTGATGCCCTGAAGGCAGCCATGTGCACGGCGCCCGTGCTCAAGGCACCTGACTTCTCCAAAGAATTTGTCGTGCAGACTGACGCTTCAGAGCAGGGTGTGGGAGCGGTGCTCTCACAACTGAACGAAGAGGGCCTGGATCAGCCTGTAGTCTTCCTTAGCAGGAGACTACTTCCCAGGGAACAGAGGTGGAGTGCCATAGAAAGGGAAGCTTTTGCTGTGGTCTGGGCACTGAAGAAGTTGAGACCATACCTGTTTGGGACTCACTTCCGGGTTCAGACAGACCACAGGCCCCTCAGATGGTTGATGCAAATGAGGGGTGAGAATCCAAAACTGCTGAGGTGGTCCATCTCCCTACAGGGAATGGACTTTACGGTGGAGCACCGTCCTGGTACAGAACACGCCAACGCAGATGGTCTGTCCAGGTTCTTCCGCTTTAGTGAGGAGAACTCCAATGGGGTTGGGTAGTTCTCCCTACTTTCAGCTGGAGGGGACATGTGTTAGACTTGGCATCTTTTGGCGTGTTTCCCCTGACTTTTTGCTTTCTGACCTCCCGGTTTTGACTCTGTGTTTGCTGGTGTAATGATTCTGCGCACTTTCCTCACTGCGGTCCAGTGGGAAAGTGCAAGTGCTCCTGTATAAAATGTGTTATGGATTGGTGTTTCCATGATTGGCCTATTTGGTTTATGTGTCAGTCCCTTGTAAAGTGCACTACGAGTGCCAGGGCCTCTAGACCAAATGCTGTTGGTGGGCTGCAGCACTGGATTGTGCCACCCACGCAAACAGCCCGTAAAGTGTAACTCGGGCCTGCCAACGCAGAGCCTGTGCGCAGCCTGGGGCTGCCATGTCGACTTGGCAAGTGCACACACTTGCAAGTCCCTAAACCTTCCCTTTGCTACATGTTAGTCACCCCTAAGGTAGGCCCAAGGTACCCCTGTGGGCAGGGTGCGTTGTATGCGAAAGGTAGGACATGCCCGGGTGTGTGCGGCATGTCCTGATAGTGAATTACAGCCTAGTTCGTTTTTCACTATTGCAAGGCTACCTGTTCCCCTAGGCCAGAACGGGCAGTTTTGATTATTACAGCTTATAATCCTAACTGACCCCGGGAACATGGTAGAAATTCGAGTTTAGTATGCCTGGACTCAGAATGATAAAATGCAGCTTTTAGTGAAGTTGGTTTTAACATTCTGTGTGTGAAAATACCACTTTTAGAAAGTGGGTATTTTCTTGTCTAACCATCCAAGCCTGCCTCTGCGAGGTTGTGTATTCCTTGTCTGGAGTGTGAGTGACAGGGGCTGGGGGATGCCAGGAGACAGGGTGCGTCAGCGCAGGGCTGAATAGCCAGATCGACCTGTAGATGGGTGGGAGGGGTCGCACCTGCGCCCTGAATAGGACAGTGCCTTCCCTCCACAATGCTGGCTCCACCTCCTGTGGTGCGTCTGATGTCCCTGGCCTACTCACTGAAAGAAGGGACGGAGACTTGTCAACAAAGTGCTCCAGAACTGGTTTGGACTAGGCAAAGACCTCTCTGCCTTCAGAGAACAAAGAAATTTGGGATATAAATATTGGGGCCCTGACCCCATGAATTTAGATCTCGCTGGAATCAAGGAACCTGCCAAGACGAAGAGCTGGAAGAGCTGCCAGGAGGAGTACTGCCCTTTGCTGTGTTGTTGCTTTGTTGGGTTGGCCTGCAGCTGCTGCTTCTGCCTTGGGCAGTGAAAGGACTGAACTTTCTACAAACTTGTGCTGAGTATCTCCAAGGGCCTGGAACCGAGCTGGCCTCCTGTTAAGAAGTCTCAGGGACTACAAAGACTTCACAAGCCTCTGGGTACCGCTTCTGGAACGCTGTTTCAGTTGCCACAGAGGAAGGGAACCGCAACCGACTCCGTCAACCGAATCCATCCCTGGCCGGTGACCTGTTTGCACCGCAGACCGCATCGCCCCGCTCGCATCGCAACCCTGGTCTCACCGTGGGCGACGTCCGACGCCGCCAACATCGAGCCGCTGCTTGCACCGTGACCTGTGGACACCGCAGTTCGCATCGCATCGCTTCACTGAACCAACCTGACCCGACCGACGCTGTCGCTGCCACTGGCTCAAGAGTCGTGACCGCACCGCATTTGGGGCACCGCTCGCACGTCTGCGACGCACCGCTCCGACTCGCACCGCTGTCCGACGCCAGCTCCCGCCCTCCGGCTAGGTCGCCTACATCGCAACCTGTCAGCACCGCATCGAGCATCGTCTCACCCTGCATCGCACGCCTTGGACTCACCGACTCCATCTGCACGACGCTCATCGAGCCGCTGCCTGCACCGCATCGAGGGACACCGCACCTTGCATCGCTCCGTCTTGCACCGCAACCGCGACGAACGCCGACCGGCTCGTACACTCCGTACCAGCCACAACGAGAAAGGTACTGTAACCGAGTCTGTTCATGACTCTGCTGGCCCGTATCGACGCGGTCGGCTGGAACTGTTAGACTCTGTGGTTTTCAGCATCGCGGTAGGCTCGGACGGAGCTACCGACTCGTACGAACTTTGCTTTTGTGCTATTCCTGCAAAGAAGAAGTTACCGTATCAAGTATTCATTTTTAAAGTACAGTATTGTGGATTTTTGTCGTAATTGGTCTTGTCTTGAGTATATAAAATATTGGTTATTTTTCTAAACTGGTGTGGTGTCCGTTTGTAGTGCTTACACGGTATTACTGTTGGTTATGTGCAAATGCTTTACACACTGCCTCTGAATTAAGCCGGACTGCTCGTGCCAAGCTACCACGAGGGTGAGCAGGGGTTACTTCACGAGTGTAACACCCTTACCCTGACTAGGAAGACGGGTCCCTACTTGGACAAAGGTGCAAGCCCTTGCCAACTAGAGATCCCATTTCTAACAGGGACACATCCAACCCTTAGTTGGCGGAATCGAAGGAAATAAGGTAGAAACTTACCTTTTTTCCATTTACTACTTCCATTTCTGTCTTGTACCCCATTGTCTAGGTCCTTCCTTTGCTGCTACTACTTGACTGCAATGCTAACAACTCTGTTGTCCCTGGGATCTAAAGTAAACTTCGATTTCACTTGTTTTACTATTTTTACATTGCTCTACATGCAATATTTTCATATGTGTAATGCAGTGGTGTTCATATTGCAACTTATCAAGGTAAAATGAACACACATGTATTGACACTTAAAAAAGTATTTGTTTGTTGTGATGGTTGTGGGTGTTGTGCTGTTGTGCCTGTGGTTGTACATTCAACAGTGTGTGTATGTTGTGTGTGTGCTATGCTATATGTAACAAAAGTGGGATAGCACATTACCTACATATATTTTTTAGAAGGAAACACACTATATATGTGTAGTGACACATTAATAAGTAGTAGTTACCAGTATCCACTCCACCAGGGACTCACTCCGTCAGGAATCCACTGCTAGGACAATGGCAGCACAATGGGGAAATCTAAGTAGGCTCGACGCAAACCTGCAGGCCTGACGGAGTACTGGTAGCCAGCAGAGGAGTCTACTGTGTCATCAGAGGTGTGCTCCTTATGCAACGGTAAACAGCTTGTTGATGCGGACGGCAGTTAAACCAGCCAATGTCTAAATACGGCAGGCAGGATCCGACAGCTTGACGGAGTACTTGTAACCACTGCCACGGAGGGACGACGAGAGTTCTGCCAAGATATAAATCAGGCCCTAAGTCTTGAATACAAGAGGTTGTTATTCAGACTGGAAGAATACTGCTGTTCCATTAAGAAGGCTCCCATGTAGAGCCGACAGCAGCACAGTGAAAGGGTACATGAAAATCCTAAACTTAACAGCCATGAAACAAATAAACAATGCAAATTAAAATGCCTATTCCATGGCATAGGAATCCTTATTAGAGATCTCTACTCTCACACTTTCATGACGAGGTAAACTCGAAGGTAGGCTGTGACAAGGCCATTTCAGATACAATAATCCTTTCAGACTGTCGGTTCTATGGAGGGTGTTGCATACCAATTAGTTTTAACAACCTAATGCTGACAGCATCCACACTTGAACAGGGAAAAGCTGGTGAAGGTTGTAATCAGGATCTTTAATTCCTTGACCTGGTCAGGCTTTCTCTACATGGGACTGTCCTTGTAGAGGCTGCCCAGATTCTTGGTGGAAACATTGTGCAATGGTCCAAACTGAATCTTGATCTCACCTAGGTAGAAACTACCTTGGTGCCAAGGAATCTCTGATTAGATATAGCACAGATCACTCAAAAGTGACAGACCCAGCACGTAAATTAATGTATTATGTTTCTCTTCTGTCATTTTAGTAGATGTTCTACACCTCACATGGACCCTGTTCATGAGATCCAGATTGCTAGCTGGAACATAGCAGGGGTTCGTCATAATGCGGAAGAGTCTGGTGGATTGGAAATTATTATAGCTCAACAAGCGCACAGCTCTTGCAGATCGCATTGGTGCCACCACTAACAGTAGCAAGGGAATCTTTACCATCATCAAAGATTTCACTGTGCCTCCTATCGCCTCGAGCACCATCACCTCCTCACAAGACCTTTGCAAAAAGCTCTTGGCTTCAAACAGACCCGTTACCATTGCAACTCAACTTCCCATCATGGTCAAAGGATGAACCCTGACCTTGTGACCAACCATCACCACCATTGAAAACACTGCAACCATCAAGATGCACTTGGGCTCCCCATCTGAGCCTTGCTCCCACCACGCCTTCACCAAAGGGCTCCTACTGATCAGCGAAGCACTAACACCCATTCTCAACACCTACATTGGCTCATTCCAGGGCATCTGGAAACATGCTACTATCATGCCCCTGCTCAAGAAACCACCCACTTACCCAGCCACACTTTACAACTGCAGACCCATCTCTCTCCTACCATACCCGGCAAAGGTCTTAGAAAAATGAATCAACCAATACCCCTCTGACTACCTCAGCAACACAGTCCAGATTCATGCCCAACCAAATTACAGAAACAACATTCATCGCTGCCACAGACAACATCCACATGATCCTTGACAGAGGAGACAAGGCAGCCCTCATTCTCCTGGACCTCTCTGCAGCGTTTGACATGGTCAGACTGGCACCTTACTCCTTGGAAGCTCACAAACTCATCTGCAGAGTGCCTCAAGGTTCTTTGCTCAGCCCCCATCCTCTTCAACGTAAACATTATTCCTCTGGCTAGCGTCATCCGCGCACATGACATCAATGTCCTCTCCTATGCTGATGACAGCCTACTCATACTCTCTTTTTCGGGAAAGACCCCCAAATCAAGAAACACATGCACCACCTGCATGACCAAATTTGCAACCTGGATGAAAACTAACTGTGTCAGTTCAGCACCGATAAGACAGAAGTAGTGATCTTTGGCAAGAATACTCACCATGGGAGTCCAACCGGTGGCCAACCAAACTCGAACCCAGACCCACACCCAGCACCCATGCCAGGAATCTCAGTATAGTTATCAACAGCAAACTGAACATGCCAACACAAGTCAACAAGGTCACTGCATCTTGCATCTACACCCTAAAGATGCTGAGGAAGAGCTTCAAATGACTCCTTAGCAACACTAGAAAAACTGTAACTTACTCCCTAGTCACCAGCAAATTGGACTACAGGAAAAACCTCTACCCCGAATCACCGAGCAACTCACTAGAAGACTACAAACCATTAAGAACTCAGCAGTCAGACCCATCCTCAACCTCCCACACAGAACTCACTTCACTCCTCACTTCAAGGAGCTCCACTGGCTCCTGATACACAAATGAGTTTGTTTCAAACTCCTCATACACACACATTCAAGGCAGGCCACTTCTACTGGAAGAGTGGCATCTTCTTCCACCAACCACGTGGACATATCCACTCTGCAGGACTCCTAGTCACCTGCATCCCAACCCATGCATACTCAGAACCAAATCATGTGGATGGGCGTTCTCTTACATCCCCCTTAAAGCAAGGAATGGCCTCCTACTCCACATCAGAGCTTCCTCCTTTCTTCTTGAATTTGCGAAAAACAGAAGACCTAGCTTTTCAATTAACCAACCTTCCACAGTCAGGACTAGGAACACACACCTGTTCAGCACCAGGATTCCCTCCGAGGTGATAGTGTGCTTTACAATTACACATAACATAACATAATGTAATGTAAGGTAACATAACACACTGCAAAGGACTATATTGGCCAATATCGACCCACTTCAGTTTTATTGGTCTGAGCATCAACTCTTGCTCTTCCCTTTTGCTCTGCAATGAATTTGGAGTTATGTTTCATAAGGCAGAGACAGGAACTGGGTACTTCTTCCTCCCCTTTTCAGTAGCTCTGGTTGTTACTGTGTTGGGATGGAAAAGTCCTTCCCATGGTGGCGGACGTGCATTCCTGCCCTGAGTGCCCCAGTTGCAATGATGTCTGGATCCCTGGTGCTGATTTTTGTTGTCATGGGTGAACATGGATTATGCGTGTGCACCATAACACAGGCCTGGCTCATGGATTGAGGTCTTGTTGGCTGAAAGGGGTGACAACATGCTACCCTCATAGTGGTGAAAGGCTACTGCCTTTGCAGGAGTTAAGCAGAACGAGTGTGGAGGTGGCAGCATACCGTGTAGTGATCAGATATGTGGACAGGCCTTTTTGCCTGTGTCACTGCAGTGATGCCTAGTGGCACACTCATGTAAAGATCTGCTGCTGTGTGCTTAACTCACCCTTGGCCTACATCAAGTTAGTGTGTAGTGCTGTGCAGAGCGAGTGTGTTGTATGCATGTGTTGGGTGTAAGTGTATGTGTAAATAGTACAATACATGGAAGATTCAGATTCTGGGTTCCATTTTGGGAGACCCAGGGCTGACTGGAGTAGCATGAGGAGGTAGAGGCATCCCCCAAACAGATTTGTGGATTGCTGCATTCCGTAGAGCTGAATGGGACACACAGTGGAGGAAGGAGAGCCAGGCTCTCCTGCACAATTCAAAGGGTGCTCTTTGATTCAAAGAGAGGTCACTAGAAGGGGGCTGGGTACATCTCAGAAAGGAGATTAGGCTAATAAGAGAATCATAAAGAGTAGGGCCAATGGCCTGGGGTAATATTTAGATACATGTATCACTATAGCTCACATCCAGGTGTGAACCTCTAGTCACTCCCATGGCCTGTGTTGTGAAGCTATCTGATTTGGAGTCACTTCTGCTTTGACAGAGTGCTTTCTGGAGGAAGGGCAGGGCAGATGAGAGGGTACTTCATAAGGAAGCAGACCCCCCACCACAAATTTCAAAGACTCAGATCCTAAATCACATTTGACATCTGGAAATGGACTATAAGAACGGGAGCTCAAGGATCCCTAAATTGTCAATTATCAAGCAGCTAGACGGACTGTGTGAGGAGGTGAAGCTCTGCAAGATTTCTTCCTGTGACCATGGCTGGAGGCTAAGGCCTGTCAGTCTCCAGGCTGGGTGATGGGACATCATGCAGGGACATCCAAGACCCTGCCCCTGGGGCCTGGAACCCCAGTGCCAAGACCAGTGAGCCCTGTGAGGAAGAGAAGAGTGCTGGAGGGTCCAGCGAGGTCCAGTGGATGATCCTGTTGAGTGGACTCTGCAGCGAGGTGTGAGGAAAAAGGTGCTGCACCGATCGGGCCATTGGCCATGTGCAAGTTCAAGTTGGCAACCTTGTATGCCGTAGGAGGCCACTGTAAAGTTAGTCGTGAAGTTTTCCCCGCTGATTAGGCCATTGCCCATTTGGAGTGTGAAGCTGGTGACCCCATATGCCAGAGGGGGCCGCTGTAAAGTTTGCTGTGCCGGTCAGGTCGTCACCGATGTGTAAGTCAGTGACCCCGTATGCCAGAGGGGGCCGCTGTGAAGATTGCTGTGCTGATCGGGTCCTTGACATTGTGTGATGTATAAGTCAGTGACTCCGTATGCCAGAGGAGGCAGCTGTTAAGAGGTACCTGCTGATGTGCCAATCAGGCCATCACCCATGTGAAGATCAGCTGCGGTGACCCTATATGCCAGAGGGGGCCATCAGAGAAAGACAAGGATTGCAACCTGTTGGATGCCATTGTAATGAGGAGAGGCCACCATGGTGATGCGTGCAGGCCCAAGCCCCGACTCAGGATCGAAACCAGAAGTTGCTGAAATCCACCCTCCCCTTGGAGGGGAACACCAAAGGAAACTTACAGTTGCATCGGAGAAGTACCAAGGACACCTAGTTGCGGCCCCTGCAGAGCTGCATGTGTAATACTCACCCGAGGGAACTGCTGAAGCCAGTGTGCCCACAAGATAGACACTCTCGGAGAGTCCAGTCAGGCAGTTCCTGCTGGTGAGGGTGAGACTGATTGAAAGGCTAGAAGGCCCCGGGTGAACTTGTCTGCCAAATAGCGCTTCAGCGCTGGAACACTTCTGACTTTTTTAACAGAGTCGGAGTGGGACTCCAGAGACTCAGACTGCTGGTGATGCCTAACATGAATGTCGCATATAGTAAATGGGGACTAACCGCTACTGCTGGTGAGCGGAAAGTGGGACTCAAGGGACTGTCAGTAAAACACTAGAGCTCTAAACTCAGGAAACTATGAGTATTGTTTGTGTTTGTCGCATTTCACTTTGTGGTCATATGTAAATATTCTGTTGGTTCTAAAGCATTTGACAGGACAATTGTGTATTGCTGCTTTTTAACATATTTTGAGTTGTGAGCCTGTGTTCACCCCCTCCTGTTTCCACCCCCTCCGCCCCAGAAGCCTTGGCTGCTCGACCCATGCTATCACTGAGAGTCAAGTGCTGAAGGGGTACCTGGGCCACCTACTCATGATCCACAGTAGGTCGAGCCCAGGGACATCAGGAGCAAAAGGAGTCAACCCTCACGGTTAGGCCCAGTAGCTTCTGCTTGCCCTGTGGTCAACTCAACTGGGTTCTGACACATTGTACATGAATATCAGTGACAGTACAAACAAGTGACAATGAGGAAAGGGGTAGTGGCTCAGCTTTTTACTATTCACACCCATTCTATGTCTCCCACTCCCATGCACAATACTACATTCTGAGAAGAGGGAGAGACAGCCAGAGAGGCTGTGGATTAGAGCATTGAAATTTTGATTATAGCTGACCATTACTTATATATATATATATAAAACTCACTGTTGCTTCCTTGTCTTCAGTGGAAAACTCAACATTCCATTCCATTCACCAAAAGCAACCCTGAGAACAATTTTAAATTGGTTGTGCTCTGAAATGTGGAATTCTCAAAAAAGCTGGTTTAATCATTGTTAAAAATAGAGATAAATGTAACTGGAAATCCCCAAGCTGTGGTAATATGAATAAACGAGTAATGCAAAAGGTGGCAAATTAGCGAGTTTCATGGATAGACATGAGCTGTACCCTCTGTAAAGGTGACTGTAGATCTCTTGTAGACTATATTGTGGTTGATCTTTTTAAACACTGTGCAAGTTTCAAAATGTGTTTTAAAACAAAGAACAACCATGAGCCTTTAGTTGCTATAATTATACTAATTCAAGATATACCGTCAAACTCCAGGACAAGCAAACTGGAAAATCTGACCCGCAGGGTGTGAGCTAATATCTCTAAATCAGTCCTAACTTGGGAAAATAAATATATGATATATCCAAAATGAACTTTTACTCTATCAGGACTTTATCAGTAATAGAAGTATAAACTCAAGTGTGGTCATAAGATGGTCTGAGCAATTCATGACGTTACTTCAATCTCTTAGCTTCAAAATCTGGGATAAAAATATATAAATTCAGAGAGAAACCAAATCAACTGGGCCTACAGAACCAGCCTAGCTGATTGCCAGAAGGACAATACAGCTAAAGTATGTTCTACAAGGGCAGCTAGGAAAACCCTAAAATAAAATTAAAAACATTGCTAAAAATTAAGAACTGGCAGCATAGTCTAGAAAGATGGGATCACCTTGAGGGGTTAAACCGTTGACGCAATATACCATAAAAAGTACTAGGAGATGGTAGCATTCGAAACAGATTTTTCCAATAATCAAGATGAAAAATTGATAACACCATTTGTTTTTACCAATTATTTTTACTTCCTTTTATAATTATATTCATTCACTAATCTTAAGCTTGTTCCCCAGTGATAGTTGTATACTTTTGGGGAGAGGAGTTGGCCTAACGGCTACGGCGGTCGACCTCAAATCTGGGGACCTGGCTTCGAGTCTCAGCAATGACGTTGAACATCCTGTTATTCTGGGCAAATCACTTAATATCCCTGTGCCTAACAAAAAAATAAAAATGAATGTGTCCTCATGTAATGCAACTGGTTCTATGTAAAGCGCTCTGATACCCGATACCTTCGGGTCAAGTGCGCGCTATATAAAACTCCGTAAAATAAGATTACTTTCACTTCTATTTCACACTATGCTTTCATTTCTAGAATTGCATTTAAATGATTTTTATATTGTTTCTCCAATTTGTTTAAGTATATGAACTCAGTTAAAGACTGCACTTTCTTTGTGCTTCATACAACTCAACACGTGACCATGACCCCCGCCACCAGCTGCAGTGGTGGTTGAGATTATTATGGCCTCTTCTATCTGCAACTCACCAGAAGCTCACTTAGGGGCTGATTACGATGGCGGTCGGAAAACTATTCCGACCGCCATGGTAGTGGAAATAAACCGTCCGCTGGTACAGCGGCAAAACCGGCGGTCCGATTAGGATCAACCACCAGAAAAGTCCAACCGCGGCGGAACAATGCCACGAAAGCCCGCCGGTAGCGGGCGGAGCAGGTGAAAATCCGTCCGCGGCGGTCGGATTCGCGGCGGAAACACCCAAAACCGACGCTAGGCCAGCGGAGTGACCGCACGTAAAATTAGGATACCATTGAGGTGACAGCGGAACGATCCGCTGTCCCCGACTGCCGCGATCGCAAACAGTGATGAATGGGAGAGCCGGCGGAAGGGCTGTTGCATACCCACCGCCGCTCGGGAAGAAATATGGCGGTCGACAAAAAAAACACACCACAAGGCCACCAAGTGCACACATCAAACTAGCTCAGCCCCCCCAAACACATAACACACCCCAATGACACACCCCCATGGCAACTTAAACACAACCCACACAACACACACAACACACACAACCCACCTGACAGCAATACTCCATTTTGACACACCCACCTAGCTGAGTATAAACCCAGCCCCTTCCCTGACCAGAATCCTTTACAATACTCCACCACTGAAGGAACTAAGCCCTACAGCACAAAGGAGAGGCAAACCACCACACATCTCACCAGCACAACAACACACACACACACCCCACTTACATCACCCCCACCACCCTCACACCTGCACCTCAAACCATTTGCACATCACACACCATGGCACAAAAGAAAATGCCCAAATTCACTGACAGTGAGTTGTCAGTCATGGCAGATGAGATAATCAGAGTAGAACCACAATTGTTTGGTAACCTGGTCCAACAGACACCATTAGCCACCAGAGCACAAATGTGGTGAAGGATAGTCAACAATGTCAATGCAGTAGGGACCACCCCGCGCACCAAGAAGGAGATCATCAAGCGGTGGCATGACCTCAAGAGGCTGGTGAAACAGAAGAACTACAAGAACCATCAGCTGGCTCAGATGACTGGCAGTGGCCCTCCCATTCCACCAAGAACATTCACTGCATGGGAGGAGAAGGTGCTTGCCATACTGCATCCAGAGAGTCTCACAGGAGTAGCCGGGGGAGTGGAGGCTGGTAAGTACAAACAAATGTCTACCATTACATTGCTATGTACTGTCTTGCACAACCACAAAGATACACCTCCTAGGCCCAAATCCATTCATGTGCACCACACACTACCCAACACATGTCTCACAGATCTAACATTCACTCCCTCTGAATCACCCCAAAGGTAGCCAGCAACATTCTCAGGGTTGCATGTATACAGGAAGCCAGCACTACAACTCCCACCAGGCCCCCTTGTCCCACCCCTGAGCAGGATGTAGCACTCCACCCCACCCAGAAGCATGTGGCAGCCATTGCATTGTGCACCTTCACCTAACTGGTAGGTAGCCATCTTCACAGGGAGGGGGGTTTGGGGGTGGGAGGCCTGCACTACAACTCCCACCAGGCCCCCTTGTCACACCCCTGAGCAGGATGTAGCACTCCACCCCACCCAGAAGCATGTGGTAGCCATTGCATTGTTCACCTTCACCTAACAGGTAAGTAGCCAAATTCACAGGGAGGGGGGTTTGGGGGTGGGAGGCCTGCACTACAACTCCCACCAGGCCCCCTTGTCCCACCCCTGATCAGGATGTAGCACTCCACCCCACCCAGAAGCATGTGGCAGCCATTGCATTGTTCACCTTCACCTAACAAGTAGGTAGCCATCTTCAAAGGGAGGGGGGTTTGGGGGTGGGAGGCCTGCACTACAACTCCCACCACGCCCCCTTTTCCCACCCCTGAGCAGGATGTAGCACTCCACCCCACCCAGAAGCATGTGGCAGCCATTGCATTGTTCACCTTCACCTAACAGGTAGGTAGCCATCTTCACAGGGAGGGGGATTTGGGGGTGGGAGGCCTGTACTACAACTCCCACCAGGCCCCCTTGTCCCACCCCTGAGCAGGATGTAGCACTCCACCCCACCCAGAACCATGTGGCAACTATTCCCCTCAACTGTGTCACAGAACAGGTAGGTAGACAGTGCATGCACCCTGCCATTCCTCTCAAAAAGCATGGAGCCAGATGACCACACCAGCCCTCACATGACATCCAACTTGGCATAGATCCAATAGCCACTTCCAGTGTGCAGACCGAAAAGCGTATGTAAATGTCACAGAAACCAAAGTGTGACTCACCAAATCACATGTTTAAGAAATTCAGGGCACAATCATGCACAGCACTGAATGCTATCTGTAAGTGCCATGGGGGCAGAGCATCAAGGCCCATATGAAAACAAAACAAGCATGGTCAGTAGTAAAAAGAAAGCAAAGCATATGATATGACAAAGGTATGCATGAGACTACAATGGCTAGTTCATGCTCAGATGTAATGTCTTCCATGCAGAGTGAACAACAAAGGTGCGTCACATAAAGTTGTTGTGCTGCTAGTCGTTAGATGTTGACATGTCCTTGTAATCACACAATCTGCACGTTGCGCATGGTACCTATTGACATGTCACACCATGGACAAGTAATGTATGTACCTCCATATCATGACATGATGCTCAATACTGTGCAGACATACAATGTAATATCAATGTAAACTGTGTGATGTATAACATGTAACAACAAAACATCTAACACCAAGCTTGAGGGGTGCACTCCAATGACCATTTCCCCTCTGTTCCACAGGTGACCAAGAACTGACAGCTGCAGATGACCACACCAACCTGCAGAGTCATTCTCCCCTCCCCCTCCCCCCATGGGAACATGGACTCTCGGATGCAGACTCCCTAGATTTCTCGGATGCGGAGCCCGAAGCCGGCCCATCAGGCATGCCAGGGCGCAACAGGTCCCAGGACCCACTGTCCCCACCGCCACAACCTCAGCAACAACAACTACGCTGACCCCTGCTGTAATGACCTGTGCGGCCTCCACCACCACCACCACCACCAGTGCTGCCTGCAATACTGTCCCTGCCTCAGACGATGACCACCCCACCCCACAATCTGAGGAGGGCAGGGAGAGTACGCGGGTGCATAGAGTGGTGACGCCACAGGTCCGGGACAGCAGGGCAGGTGGGAGGGCAACTAGGCGACAAGACCACCCGGACACTGGGACCGAAGCCCTGGCCAACATCACCAGAGTCCTTGGGGCCTATGAACAAGCCCAGGGACACATGGGCCAGGCTCTGGAGGAATACCGTGAGCTGCGCCTGCTGCTGAGGTCCATAGACACACAATTGGGCCAAATCGTGGACCTCTTGGGCCAGCTAGTGAGTGTCCTGAGAGACAGGCCTGCGGCACAAACAACAGCTCCACCTACCTCCAGTGGCCCACAGGATGACAGTTCCCCCACCTCCCCTGCGGCCACAGAGAGGGGTGAGTCCTCAGACACCACTGAGCCCGCAGCAGAGGCCCCCCCAGCCAAACGCTCAAGGGGCCGTTCAAAGAAATCCCAGGGAGGATCACGTGGCAAAGCACCAGCCAAATGCCAGTCAAGGAGCCAGCCATGATGGCACCCCTCTTCACCTTGCCATTGACTCTGTTGACTGTCCTTATCCACACTGCCAGGTTAATGGCATGCGTTTGTTGGACTGTGTCACCACATCAATGTGGTGACTACTCTATTGTCTCATCTACCATCACTGACAACTCATTGATTCACTTTTCACCAGTTTGTAAATATTCACTTCCCTGTCACAAATACCCATTGTAAATAAACACTCCTTACACACCTATGTTTTCGTGTCAGCTCCATGTTTATTACAAGATGTACAATGTTGACTGGGATTACAATGTACCAGGAGCCCGGATTGTATGGAGGCATTGAGAGGCAGAAGGGACCTAGGAAAACACAAAAGAACAATATTCACATGTCAGGTGATGGCATCACAGCCATTACACAACAGGTACTCAAATCTGCACACATCACATGAGCAACAGTACCGACATAGACATCCTGTAGCTGTGCACAACTACCCTGTCCCAGAAACATTAGCACACAGCACAGAGCCAGCAACAGGCAGCAGTCACAAATCTCCCCTAGGCCTTTTCACCAACAACACAATCAGCAGACAATGGCACCGTTGTATGTTTTCACTCACCTTCAAGGGAAGTAGCGGTTTATGAACTGTTGACGCAGGTCAACACCTTCCTCCTCTCCACTATCCTCGTCACTGGACATGGGTGGGTTTGCAGGCGGTGGCCTCGGCTACTCATCAGCATCCAGGAGCAGGGGGATCTCCTTGCGCAAGGCCAGGTTGTGGAGCATGCAGCATGCAACTATGATCTGACACACCTTTTGGGGAGAGTACATCAGTGCACCTCCGGTCTTGTCCAGGCAGCGAAATCATGACTTCAGGAGACCAAAAGTACGCTCCACCACACAATGTGTCCTCCCATGGGCATCATTGTAGCGGACTTCACCCGGGGTCCTGGGATTCCGCAGTGGGCTCAGCAACCAAGGCCGGTTGGGATATGCAGAGCCACCTAGGTGTGAGACACACAGGACAAACTTGTAACATTACTGTGGCAGAGGACAGCATGTCACACATACAGCACGCTACTTGACTCTGCGTACTCACCCACAATCCATGCACGCTCCGGAAGCAGATTTGCCATCAGCTGTGGCACAATGCTGTTACGCAGGATGTACGAGTCATGGGCAGAGCCGGGAAATTTGGCACAGACATGTGAGATTATCATATCCGCCTGGCACACCACTTGCACATTGATGGAATGGAAATGTTTCCTATTCCTGTAGATGTGCTCACATGCCTGTGGTGGAACCAGGCCAACATGTGTGCCGTCAATGGCACCAACAACATTAGGGATGTGGCCAAGGGCATAAAAATCAGCCTTCACATCCACCAATTCATGCCTCCTGGGGAAATGGATGTATCTGTCCTTGTAGGTCATCATAGCAGACAGGACATCACGTAGCACCATGCTGAACATAGGTTGCGACATCCCACCTGCGCTGGACACCGTGTACTGGAATGATCCAGTAGCCAAAAAATGCAGGGCCGCCATCACCTTAGACGTTGGTGTGAAAGCAGTCGGATATGTTCTGCGAGGCCGCAGGTGGGGCTCCAACAGAGCACATAGGTCTTGTAGGGTGGGTCGATCCAGACGGAATTTCCATATGACGACCTCATCCTCCATGTCCGCCAGCCCTGTGAAGGGACGATGCACATTTGGTCGCCTCCTAGGTGAGATGAAAGGGGACACATGTCAATGCAATCCACCATGAGATGTGTCCAACATCTTACGTTTTGACTGACACAGCACCAACAATGACTGGCATCACACTTCAGCTTACAGCACAACTTACATGTAGGGACACCTTCAGCTACACTAGTCGTACACTTGTCCAGTTTTCACACAGTGAGTACCTCCCAAACAGATTCAGACTATGTGAATGCCCAAAGGTACATGTCCACATCTTGCGTAACCAGCCCTGAGAGTAGTTCATACAGCATATGTGTGAAACAGCAACACTGTTGGCTCCTACCTAGCTGCTGTACCTGCCACACCTTCTTGCGTAAGTCGAACAGGGCACACATCAACTACACAATGAGCACAGTCTGTGCATTAAGATCAAGTATGTACATGAGCAAAGCAAACTACACAGTGAAATATGCACATTGTGTAGTCAGACCTTCATCACTGTGTGTTGCTTAGCCAGATCACACATTGACATGTGTACACATTGGTGAGTCCATCACACCACTGATCTGTGTACATGCACAACAATATCATAAGTGACATGTGAGGGAGTACATGCCAATGTTTGCAATCATGTGCACTGACATGGCATGTGTAGTCAGCAGTGGGCTAAATGTTACACTGGCATTGTTTGCACTATCTTGTGGCATGATTCAGGTGTCTACTGTACACTGTTGAGAACTGGCCATTGCCATTGACACAGCATGATGTGTCCATAGGTGCTGTTAACGTGCTCCGCCACCCAAGTCACGGTCATAGGCACCAATGTATATCAGCCATATCGCGGTAGCGACCGCCTGGCCCCTGCGGTGTGTCACCGCCAATGCCCATGCCCTTACAGTCAATGGGACCCGCAATCGCGGTAGTGATATACACATTTGAAAATGGCGGTTGGCGTGCACCGCCACCACAATCACGGTCATAGGCACCAATGTATATCAGCCATATCGCGGTAGCGACCGCCTGGCCCCTGCGGTGTGTCACCGCCAATGCCCATGCCCTTACAGCCAATGGGACCCGCAATCGCGGTAGCCAAATGCAGTTTTGAAAATCGCGGTAGGCGTGCTCCCCTACCGCGGGGCCAATCATTGGATGCAATTGAAAGATGCACGATCGCGGTAGCGCCCGCCTGGCCCCTGCGGTGTGTCACCGCCAATGCCCATGCCCTTACAGCCAATGGGACCCGCAATCGCGGTAGCCAAATGCAATTCTGAAAATCGCAGTAGGCGTGCTCCGCTACCGCGGGGCCGGTCATTGGATGCAATTGAAAGATGCACGATCGCGGTAGCGCCCGCTTGGCCCCTGCGCTGTGTCACCGCCGATGCCCATGCCCTCACAGCCAATGGGAACCGCAATCGCGGTAGCCAAATACAATTTTGAAAATCGCGGTAGGCGTGCTCCGCTACTGCGGGGCCGGTCATTTGATGCATTTGAAAAAAGCAGACCTGGAACACCAATTGCAGCAGCTTAGAACCACAGAAACTACCCAAGGGGGCTATATATGTGTGGGAGAGAGCCTCACATTTCCACTGCTTCTAGACACTGCTGACTGACACTCTTCACCACCAACTGCTGCTGCTCCTGTCTCCTGGACCCAGACACTGCTGACTGACACTCTTCACCACCAACTGCTGCTGCTCCTGTCTCCTGGACCCAGACACTGCTGACTGACACTCTTCACCACCAACTGCTGCTGCTCCTGTCTCCTGGACCCAGGCACTGCTGACTGACACTCCTCACCACCAACAGCTGCTGCTCCTGTCTCCTGGACCCAGTGATGGTGAGGACTGAGAACATCAGGGCCCGTCCCTTCACCACAGAGGAGCTGGAGGTCCTGGTGGACAAGGTGCTCACACATTATGGGAGGCTATATGGTGCTCCAGATGTCATGGTAAGTGTTTCAGAGTGGAAGTGAGAGTGCAGGGAGTGCACACATGAAGTTGATCTGCTGCAGTATGTGCCTGAGAGTGTGGGTTTGTGTGTTACACTGCCTAGCATGCTGACTTCAGGGAAATGGGGTTTGTAGCCTATTTCACACATTCCCCGGGCTGCATTTCAGGATGGGAGGGACATGCAGTCTTTTTGCAGCCATACAGTGACACTGCAAGTATGGAAAGTGGGAGTCAGGACAGACTTTGCCTGTGCTAATGGATCTTTGAGTCCATGAGGTTTTGCACAGGCCCATTTGTGAAATGAGACAGACTTTACGTCCAGAGGGTACTGATGGAAGTGTGTTTGACTCTATTTTGCCACCATGGATATGTAAGCATTATGCGCAAGAGTGAAATGCATGAGGGTGACACTCTTGGCGAATAATTCACATATGACACATCAGATTGCTGTACTTTGGAAATATCATCCTTCCATTGTTTTCATCATGTGTTCAGACTCGCATGTGTTGGCACTGTTTGCCCTCTCATATTGTACCTGCATGTGAATGTTCTGATGGCCCACGTTAAACCTCAGTGTGAGCCCCCCTGGCCTGCACAGTCACTGCCCAATTTGACAAGGACCCATCACTGAATGGATAGAGTGAGACATATGGGTTGTCTGCTACCCTATCCATCAAAGAGCTGTCTCAGGCCTGTGGATTGCACAAGACAGACCTTGTGATAAGGGTGTGAGATTGTAAGATCATGTCCCTAAATGTGACCTCCATGACACGGTGAGCCATTCACAGGGCAAGGACATTGAGGGGTGTGCAGTGTTGGACACAGCGAGTCTGCCCCAACACATCATTTCCAATTCAATGTATGTCTTGCTCACTCACAAACTGCATGGCCCATGTGGGCCTCCTTCACATTGCTTTCTGTGCTGCCATTCAGCATGTGTATGAGATGGGCAGGTACTGTGTCCATCCTCATACCTGCATGCATTTTGGTATGATTCTCCCATGCTCATGTACTACGTGTCATGCTGTATTGTCTCTGCTAAACATATCTGTGAAACTGTGCTGAATTTGTGCATGCTCCTGTAATGAGAGATAGTGTACATAACCCAGTGTCACTGAAATTTCCTCTTCTTGTCTCCCATGCCTGCAGCTCAAAGTCCACCAGCGTAAGGCTGTATGGAGGGCCATTGCACGCAAGGAGCGGGCTCTGTGTGACTCCGACCAATGACACACACACTGTCACAAGAGGTGGGATGACATCTGCTGGCTGAGCAAAAACGTGGCAGAGATGACACTGGGGCTGCTCCCTCGGACTGGCAGGTTGGCACGCAGGGGCATGACACTACTAATGGCCCGCATCTTGGCAGTGACACAGCCAGAGCTGGATGCACGTTTGAAGGACCATCAGCAGCAAGCTGGGGGTTAGTATTCTGGGAAGGGTGACTTTGGTTGTGAGTGACTGCAAGTATTCTAAGCCTGAGCCAGTGCTGAGCTCTGTGATGTTGCCATTGTGATGCAATGGCTTGTAAGTGGCCTCTCTGTTGGGTGCAGCTGTCATGCATTTTCGCTACATGTACCTTCCCATGTCATTGATGTAATGGCCCTTGACGTTGCATTCTGAGTTGTGGCCTTATGGCATCGGCTGCATTGGGGGAGTCAGGGACATCCCATGGCAGTGAACGGCAGTGTGCCTCATCTGAGTGTGCTTTCATCAATGTGTGCAGTGCCTGACCTCTAAATTGTGAGGACTACACATCTGACGCCAATGTGCAACTGTAGTTGTGCCCCAAAGCACGACATGGTGGATGGCATGAGCTCATGGCCATTGCGAAATGATATTTTGGAGTCTGTATCTGTGAGGTCCCCTTATGGTGACTCCATATGTGACTGTGACAACACAGGGATCTAGGTATGCTCAGAGGGATCTGTATGTCTGGTTACACGGAGGCACGGGCAAGCTATTTGGCTGTGTGGACATCACATGGGTCAATTTTGCAAAGTTTGCATGTTATCATTCAATTTTTGAGTTTTGACTTAAGGTTGCACAATGTGACTGCACAGGGTGGTGTGCAACATGGGGGTATCACCATCTTGTTTTGTGCGTTGATTGCATATGATGTTTGTGTGTATGGCACTAAACTGAACCTATGTCTCTCTGTCTCTTGCAGCATCTACCGAGGGCACAGAAGGACAGGGGATGGACACCTGTGGTGAGGCATCAGGCACGACTGCTTCAGATGAGCACACTGACACTGATGAGCCCAGCGCCTCGGAGGGGGACAGGAGTGTGCTTGAGGAATCACAGCCAGTGAGACCAACCTCAACGTCATCTGACGCCAGCGGTGACTCCTCGATGTTGGCGGGCACAGGGAGTGGGAAATCTGCCTCCTCTTCCACCACACATCGTCCAGTGCCCACCCTCCCAGCTACTTCCACTAGTGCTGCCAGTGTTCGCACCAGTAAGAAGGAAAGAGTGTCCTTCCCCCCAGGCACCGCTGCCCCTGCCCCTGTCTCCCCTGCTGCCCTCAGTGTTGAGGCTGTGGACCTTTTGCGCCAGCTGTGTGTGGGTCAGACACCTCTCCTGAATGCCTTCCTAGACCATGACAAGAAGTTGGCACAGGTAGTTGCCTTCATGGAGGGCATTCATTCAGACGTGCGTGGGCTACACAGGACTGTCCAGTCTTTGTCCTCCACAGTGACGGCAGCCATTCGGCTGTCACAGGCTCAGAGTCGAGCTCCAGTCCCTTCGGCCACCCCACTGCCAGTGGCTACATCTGACGAGAGTGACCACACACCACAGCCCTCAGGCTCACGGTACACCACACGCAGCAGACAACAGCAGCACCCCAAGCGGGCCAGAGCACAGACACCATCCCCCAAACAAACCAAAGTCACACCAGAGCGCAAAGGCAAAAGCCCTTCAGGTGACACTCAGGGGCATCAAGCCAAGAAGCAGGCCTCAGGCTCACATGCCTCAAAATCATCCCCATCCAAGGACACTCCCATCCCAAAAGCGTATCCCAAAGACAAGCAGACAGTTGCCGTGCCTGCTGTGAAGCTGGTGCCTGCTAAGAGTCCGCAGAAGAAGCCCTCTAAGGCAGATTCACCCACAACCTCAACTCCCAACCACACCCCTGTGAAGCTGGGAAAGGAGGGCACTGTAGGGGGTTCAGCTGGTCAACAGGGGATGGAGGGGATGGAGGGGAAAAGGCAAGGCCAGGCCAAGCGTACCGCTGGATCCAGCAAATCCCCAGAAGGAGGGCCACCGCCTGCACCTGATGCACCTTTGGTGGAGAGTGTCCCTGTTGTGCCCGCACCACCTCCCACTCCTACCAAGACCAAAATTGCCTATCGAATCCCCAAGAAGTGGAAAGACACCCCTCCACATTCTCCCTCACACACTGTGTCTCACGGCAGTATGTCTCCGCCTCCACGTGCCACCACACCACCCGGTCCAAGCAGCCCTCCGGCTCCCAAAGCCACTGATGCCTCTACCTCAGCTGGTCCTCTCTCTCCCAGCTCCAGTCCTCCAACTGGGCCTGACAGTCAGCCACCTCCCAGTTCGACTGACAGTCAATTCTGAGGCTAAGTCCCCCTCCCACACCTGTCTCTCCCACAGCGGTGCCTGGACTGCCCATTGTTATCCCCCTAGCTGTGTTGCTGACCACGGCAGTGTGCGGTCTCACCCATTCCCTGTGCAGGTTCTCATGCACACATGTGCCTACTTTGAACTATGGACTGGCCACTCGCCTTGCTGTTTTTCACTGTGTTTGCCCATTCCCTGTGCAGGTTTTCATGCACACATGTGCCTACTTTGAACTATGGACTGGCCACTGGCCTTGCTGTTTTTCACTGTCTTTGCCCATTCCCTGTGCAGGTTCTCATGCACACATGCGCCTACTTTGAACTATGGACTGGCCACTGGCCTTGCTGTTTGTAACTTTGGATTCCCATTCCCTGTGCAGGTTCTCATGCAAACGTGTCCCTCCTTTGCACTATGGACTGGCCACTGGCCTTGCTGTTTTTCACTTTGTTTGCCCATTCCCTGTGCAGGTTCTCATGCACACATGTGCCTACTATGAACTATGGACTGGCCACTGGCCTTGCTGTTTTTCACTGTGTTTGCCCATTCCCTGTGCAGGTTCTCATGCACACATGTGTCTACTTTGAACTATGGACTGGCCACTGGCCTTGCTGTTTTGACTGTGTTTGCCCATTCCCTGTTCAGGTTCTCATGCACACATGTGCCTACTTTGAACTATGGACTGGCCACTGGCCTTGCTGTTTTTCACTGTGTTTGCCCATTCCCTGTTCAGGTTCTCATGCACACATGTGCCTACTTTGAACTATGGACTGGCCACTGGCCTTGCTGTTTTTCACTGTGTTTGCCCATTCCCTGTGCAGGTTCTCATGCACACATGTGCCTACTTTGAACTATGGACTGGCCACTGGCCTTGCTCTTGTCTACTTTTGATGCCTATCTGGGTAACATGTTATAAAGACTGTTACTCCTGTTGTCTGCTTTGTCAGTGTCCTTGCTAAATAAAAAATGTTTAATGTATGGGTATGGTTTAATGTGACACATGCTCTGTATGCCACTTTAACATTGCCAATGGCTTGTTTCACTTTTTCAGAGTTTGCCAGAGGTGACAGGCACTTCTGTTCTTCTTGACTCTGAGGCTTGGGGGTGCAATGATGGTTGTTTGTGATGACCTACTGTTATCCTAATCATTCTATGGTCAGGTTTGCTAAATTGTACACATGTCATGTTAGGATGCACTACCAGCACAGAGGGAATTCTATCCACAGGATTGCAGGCAGGCTGGCCAGGGTCCATCATGTCTGTGTGATCTTTCTTGATGTGTGAACAGCAGTGTTGGTGTATGGTCATCTTGTGATGGCCTGTCTTCCTAGTCACATGGGTACATTTGAATGTGTGCACTTGAGTGGTCATGAAGTGTGAAGGGGGTGACTTGGTCAGTGGTGTTGATGTGTGTGTGCCCCTGCAATGCCAACTGCACACATGTATCACCCAGGAGCTGAGTGCCTGTTTGTTTGATTTGTCAGCCCTGTGCTTGTGATTGTGTGCACATGTGGGAGTTATAGGTTGTGCACTGTGCAGTGTGTTGGTGTGTCTTTGCACTCCTGGGGGACACCTACTTGTCGTTGCTGCCAGTTGTGAGTATGCAGAGTGTGTGACAGCCAAGTCTGTGTTGTGTTTTGTTGATCAGCCATGTGTCTTGTTACTGTTTGTGCTCACTGTGCAGACCTGCTCAGCCACACTGACATTGTTGGTGAGTTTTCTCATGCATTGCTGTCACTTGAGCCTTTTTTGGCTCCAGTATGGTATGTGGTATGTGGAGTCATACCATCCCCTAGCTTTGTTTCTGATGCCTACCCATTGTGAGTGACTCCTACATGTATTTGTGTATAGTACACTCCTGACCTGTCCACTACTGACGTACACACCACTTCACTCTCATGTCACCTATCACCTTGGGTTGCCAGTGTATGAGCCTCCCCACCACTTCATTTGTTACACTATGCTTTGTGGTGCTGATCTGTGCACAGGACCAATGTGCCACTCAGGACAGTTTCACATATGGTTATGTGTGATTTTCTTGTACTGGTTTGCAGTTATGGTTGCTCATGTGCAGTGCAACTGTTTGTGCTGCACAGTCCTCTGTTCATGTTATTTGCATCTGGGTGTCCTTGAGTTGTGCATCTGTGAGTGTTGGGTTAGCTGTATGTGTGTTTGCTGAGGTACTGCTACCCTTCCAGAGTGTGATGTTGTCTGTGTGCTATGCTGCTTTGTGTTGTGGGAGTACATGGTGTGACACTGAGATGTGTGTGCTACTGATTTATTTGGTGTGCACACACTGCTTGGCCTGCATGCAGTGCTGTCAGTGTATGTTGCCTTGTACTTGCCTGGTGTGCATCCCCTGATGTCCAGCTGAGTTTGCAATGTGATGGATTGGCATGTGCATCTGTTGTGTTTTTGTTGTGGATGTATGCAGTGTTTGGGCTGTGTTGGCTCTTTCTGCTGACAGATGCTCTGTGTGTGATGTTCTATTTGCATTACATTATGTGTGAGTTGTTTGTGCATTG
This sequence comes from Calotriton arnoldi, assembly GCA_963921515.1. Taxonomy (NCBI): domain Eukaryota; kingdom Metazoa; phylum Chordata; class Amphibia; order Caudata; family Salamandridae; genus Calotriton; species Calotriton arnoldi. Next base: position 567,568 of record CAWUFW010008975.1, read on the forward strand.
TGATACATTCAGATGTGTGTTGCAAGTGTAGTGCACATTACTTGTGTGTGTGTCACATGCAGCAAGTTATATTCTGGCTGCTGGCCTTGTTTTGAGTGCACACTAGTGCTATGTCCTCCTATCTTTGACCTGTCACTTGTCAGGATTGTGCAGGTGCATGCATGTGGTACACTATGACACCATGTTGACTTGATGGGTGGTGTGGTGTATCTGTCTATGTTAGCTTATTGTCCCATTGATCCTAGTTTGTGTTCATGATTGTTTTGAGATGATGCACTTCTTGTTTGTGTTGGGGTATGGTGTTGGGTTATGGTGTCTGTGCATTGGTCCTGAGTGACAATGTTGTGTACTCCTGTTCTGTCTGGGGTCCCATTGCCTTTCCACTGTTTGGCTGGCCATATGTGGGCTTGTTGGACTTCTGTGTATGTTGTTTGAGAGGTTTGTGTTTGGCTATTGTTTTTGTGCCAGCATTGGTTCAGGCATCCCTGATGTGTGTGTGATGTCTGTGGATGCACACCAGGGAGTGTGATTGGTTGTCAGTGTACTCACAGGACCTAATTTGCACCATTCTGTGTTGAGTGCTGCAGGTGTGAGGTGGGTAGAGGAGGGGTATGTGTGAAAGATCAAACTTTTGTTTAACAGTCATGGAGTGTGACAATGAGCCATTTGTGTTGTGCTGATGACATACACATGTCAAGTAAGTTGTGACAGATGTGTGGCTGGTCACTCTTTGACTTCAGACACTTCCTATCATTCCTGTGCCTATGCATGGCTTGCCTTGCTGTCTCCCTGAGTTGTTGCACAGAGGTCACTGTGGTTTAATTTCACTCACTGTGCCAGCCATGTCTGATTTGATGGCCTAAGGGTGGTGTGATATGTTCCTTCTCTTGCATGTGATGTACACATGCTTTGTGGCTTGCTCCATGGCTTTCCAGCACTGCCCACCTCACTTTTGGCTCGCCCATTTACTGTACTCCATTGCTGCTGACATCTGGTATGTGTATGTGGCTGTGTGTCAGTGTGGGGTGTGTCTGGGTGACTTGACAGGCAGTGTGTACAGTTAAGTGGTTGTTCATATGCAGTGTGAGTGTTCATTTTGTGATTGGACTCAGTTTGCTTGACATGAGTGGAGGGTAGGTGTGAGGAGGAGGGATGCCCTGCCCCTGAGCTTCTGTGCAGGGTGTTCCTCTTCACCCCCACCTTCTGAGACTGGCTCCCTGGTTGTTTGGTGTGTGTGGAGCAGGGTCTGGGTACACCTGGCTGGTTAATTGTGCAGGCGGGGCACAGGAGGAGCACACAGCATGTCCCCTAATGGGTGTGGGGGTCGTAGTGTGTGAAGGGTGGAGGTGGGGCCCTATGATCTATGTGGACTGCCCATCCCTGGCGCTGGCCCTGCCTACTACAGTGTGCGCAGGTTTTCCCGCGTCTGCACCCCTGCAGTGACGTGACCGGGACATTGATGTGATTTCGCGCTTGATGGGTGGCCCGGATGCAGAGGGGTGATTTAGTGACAGGTAGGACATGTGTGGGTACAGTTGAGGATGTGTTCCTGTCCCCACCAGAGTGTCTGATGTGGACAGGAACCATATGTCAGCCCAGGAGTTGTGTGTTGTGGTTGTGTGCAGAGTTGTGTGATTGCGTACCTGCAGCGTTGTCTGTGACAGGCCATTACTTGCTGGTAGTGGATCAGGTACAGCACCGGGAAGGCGTATAGAGCTGGATCCATTGCGGTCGGGACTGGGTGGAGGTGACCGGGAGTCTGGTTTCGCGGTCCGCTTTTGTGCTTCCGCCGTCTCTGGTTGGGTGGTTTTTCCGCTGCGGTGTGACGGGCTGTTTGGGGCATCGTGATTTGTACGGCGGACGGGACGTCATTCCGCACTGCGGTGGGTCTCTATTGGCTCACACCGCCGCGGTGGCGTGCACCAATTTGTGGCGGTTCACGGTGCACCGCGGTGGATGGGAAATGGGCTGTGTTTGCCCATTGTAATATGGCGGGCGAGGGGACCGCTGCTGGAGTGCGGTAAATGGCATTTTCCACCACCGCCAGCACCACAGAGGTGCCTCCGCCCGCCATCCTAATGAGCCCCTTAATGAGCGTTGATGGCTTGAGGGAAACATGAAAGAACGGAAGGTTAAAAGAAAGGAAATGGTATATGAGTGAAAGGGTGGGTGGGTGAAAGGGTGAGTGTCTGGGTAAAATGGGATAGATTGGTGAAAGGATGGTTAGAAACAAGAGTGGATAATTGAATGGATGGATTGGAAATTTTGGTGAAAGACTGGATGAGAGAAAGTAAAGCTTAATCATGGTGGCTATGGGTGAATTAGAATGAAAGGAGAAATTAATATTTGGATTGTTTGGATTAATAAGCAAGGCAGCTCTTCTCATGAGAAGCATGCTGTTCACCTACTTTGCTTACTTTTTTATGTAGGGTTATCAAAGCTATGGTTCGAAGTGGGGGGTAGTTTGTTATTTTTTGTTCTACTCCCTTGACGCGCTGTATTCGTTAAGTGAGCCAGATGTATCCCGCCCATCATTCATCACCCCCCTCCCTGACTATGGCATTTTTTGCCACCCATGACCGAAGTGCAGTATGGGTCAATTCATGTCTGACGTGTTGGCTGTGCAATGTGTGCCTGCTTCCGCAAATGCGGCATGTTCAATGTTTTCAATGCATTGCAAACCGAACACACAAGGTATGTTGCTTCCCTTTGCCCACTCAGTCACCTCTTAGTACTTTACTCCTTTATTTTTTCCTAAGTTCTTCCATCCCAGCCTACCAAATTGGAAAATCCATTTTTGGCATATGCCAAGTGAAGTGATTCCAGAATATAAATATTTCATAGTTTCCCATAACAGATTTATTTTACACCTGTTCAGATTATTCCCTTTCGACTTGTAGAGTGACTGAATAAGCCAAAGATGACGAATCGATGATCAGTGTAGTGGCCCTTCTATCCTATATCAAAAAAACTCTATTCTACCTGTCTAATCCCTCTACCCTACCCTGCAGAGTAAGTCAAGTTTCCTTTCTTTGATTATTGCCTAGCGAATTAATTTGTTGGAAATAATATGTGGTGGTGGGTGAGGACACAGAGTAGAGTGGGAGTAAGTGCATGATTTGATGTCAAGTTTGGCACATGGGATATACAGTGACGAATGTGCCAAATACAATCTATATAGCACGTTCCTTTCCATGTAGTGCAGTCCATCATTTTCCCCTATGTCTACTTACGGCAGACAGGATAATATGAATATCCGCATTACATACATGAGGTGTGTGACGAAGTAACTTATTTATTATTCATATGCCTCTTTGGAGTCAGGGTAGAAAGAGAAATGCATTTGGGGAGGAGCAGGGCCATTGGAATTAAAAATAACTAAATGTCAACTACAGCTGCCCCAGCTGCAGACAGTAGAAAAAATACCCGACGCGCTGGCTTGCAATGAGCATGGCGCCCTTATTTTAGCACAGCACACAACTTGTACTCCATAGTGCATAATGTCATACTCATTAATGAGAGGTCATTTATTTCTCCACTCAAAGAAAATAAAATTCGAATCATTGTTTGCTTAATCCTGTGTTGTTATTCTGCCTTAATACTTTTCTGCCACACAGTCAGTGCTTTTTATGAAAGGCATGTGTGGGTAAAACAAAATTGGCCTTGTGACTCTCCTAATCATAATCACATTCCAATGGCCCTAGGGGACCAGCAATGTACTGCTACTGTGCAACCCACTAATTTAAAACAATGGTTTGCACAGAGCATTATTTACAATTTGTATTTTTTCTTTTTCTCAATATAGCTACTCATGCTGGTCCACTCGTAGGACCCAACAGGCACGAGATAGCGGCCTGTCTGCGGCGAGAGAGGCTGGAGCGTATCCAGCTAGAATATCGGTGGCTGGTGGTCCTAGAAGAGGAGGAGGAAATAAATGCCTCTCTGCCAGGCCCCAGTGTAGCTGGTCCCCCTCAGCCTCCAGAGTCCTAGCCATCCCATCCCATCGCCACTGCCGCCGCCATCCAACTGCTGCCACCCCCTCCCACACTGACAACAGGTCATTGCTGCACTGCATCCTGCAGCGGCTGGACACCATTGAGGGCTGGCTCACCACGATGGAGCAGAGCCTGGACCAGCTTCGGACCAACATCCATAATGCATTCTTCTAGCTCTTTTTTTGATTTTTGTTCTGGTGGGAGGGACTTGTTATTGGGGCTGGGTGGAGAGGGTGTGAAGGGAGTTGGGAGTGGACTGGGTTTGACTTTCTTTGGACATTTGGGACATTGGAGCTTGGGTCAGTTCAGTTTGTTTGGGGAGAGGGGTGAGCATGTTGTGTGGGTGGAAAGGGTGGGTATTTTTGTAAAAAAGTAAAGGGAAATTTATAGTTTATCTAAATGTATGCCGGAAGTAAATTGTTTTACTTTTACTTTGCACTGTTGCCTTCAGTTTTTGCACAACCTTTTTATGTGCTCGTAAGGGGGAGTGACCCTCTTGACCATGACGGGGGATGCTGCCATGACCTACATAGTCTACAACAACCTAGATAAATGATAGTAGCAGTTAGTTACATATTTACTAAGTTAACTGGTTCAGTAGTCTTACCGGAATATAGATGAAGCAATTACAGGGGAGGTATAACAACTTCACAAGCGAGGTTCCACTTCCAGTTCCACCCAGGTGAGCTCCAACTGTAGGATTAATCAACAGAATGATTATCCATTGTAGGGAACTAAATGGAAATAAAAAGACTGAGTTGGTGGGCTATATATCAAAGCTTTACAAAGAATTGACACCAGAGTACTACAAATTGATGATACAACAAGAATTCCTGATAGTGATAAAATAACAAATTATAATTTGGCTAATTTGGCTAACTGAGAGCTAGTAGAAACTTAGGGGCCTATTACGATGGTGGGGGGACTTTGTCCGCCCGCCACCGTAACGGTAAACGGGACCGACGGCCAGAGGTGCGGCGGTCCCATGATGCAAATTAGGATGCGCCCGCCACACTGGCGGGCGCATTCTTGCCATTAACATTGCGGCGGGCGGTGCTGTAAACAGCACCCGCCGCAATGTTAAAGGTGCATGTAGTGCATTGCAATGCACACGTGACAGGCACCGCGCGGTGCCTGCCACCTTGTGTATGGCAATGAAGGGGGGGTGCCACAGGTACCCCCCAGTGCAGCCACCCACCCACCACCCTCCCAGGGGCCACCAACGGGCCCCCGAAGCCAATCTCCGCATGCCTTTCCATGGCGGAGTCACCGCCATGGAAATGCATGCACACCGCACACATCATAATATGGATGGCAGTGCCTGCAAGGCACCGCCACCATATTGTGTGCCTTTTCCACCCAGCCGGCAATCTGACCGGCGGAAAAGCGGTGGACGGTCTTTCCGTCTGCCGCGGTGCCCCTCGCCATACTAATATGGCGGGGGTGGCACAGGGACATTTGGCAGGCAGATCGCCACCGCCGTGCCGGCGATGACCACCGCTGGCCCGGCGATGGCGATCCGCCCGTTATCCTAATGGGCCCCCAAGTTACGAAATCTTTGAGTCATAAAAAATGGACTCAAAGTCTGGAGAGGACAAGTGGTAGGCATTTACGGTTACGCAAAAGAAGAAGGCCCGATAGGTAAGCAGGAGTGTTGAGCTCAGCTTTCGCCTTTCGCTCATGCAGGAGATTCGAAGGCCTGCAGATTATAGTACAGAAACATACACACACACACACCCACACACACCAGCATTTCACAAATACACTCACCTCTCTCCATTCCACATAGCTGAGAACTAGGCATCAGACTCTTGGTTTGCCTTTGAACTGAAGTCGATAACTTCTTGCTTCAGGCTGTTGATGAGGTAGACCCGCAGCTCCCATCCTGAGTTTTTCCATCCTCCTCCTGACTCAAAGTAACTCCATCCCAGACCAGTCATCATCATGACCTGAGCAAGATAGATGTGTAGTGCACTGCTCTTGAAGAACAAGTAGAGAAACAGAATTGCAGTATTTTGCATAGATTTTTGTTTGTTAACTAAATTGACTGATCTGGTCTCTGAAGAACAAAAAAAAGAAGAGGACCCTGCAATTAAATCTGGCTAAGTGCGAAAGTGACAATCACCTCAGGGAAAAAAATTATCGCCCATCACTCAGGCCCCAAACATTGCAAATCAATAATCATCTCAAGACATTTCCCTTATTACAGATCAACACACCCTTCTCACTGTCAGCTGCCACATCAATCATCATTGACAGTCACTCGATAATCTGATCACTTATTGGTGCAATGGTTACCTGTTCCAATCCAAACATGGTGGTAGGTACACTATCTTCCCTTTGATGCAAGCAACAGATTGGAATTTGGCAGTCTTGTAAATCAAACGCTTGTCTAGGGCAGGGATCACTGACATAATATCGACGACAACAATATCGACCTACGAGAATATCGTGTCAAGAATATCGATGGACAAAATATCGACATCCTATCTCTACAAAGGTAAGAACAAAAATATCGAAACAAAAATATCGTCGTTTAAAATATCGTTGTTCAAAATATCGTTTTTTAAAATGTCTTAAAAATAATATTAAATAAATTAAATAATAAATATAATTAATAAAAACATAGGGGGTCATTACGATGGCGGTCGGAAAAGCAACACGACCGTCATGGTAGCGGAAACTCACCGCCCGCCGCTACCGCGGGAAAACCGACGGCCTGATTAGGATCCACGGCGGTAAAAATACAATCGCAGCGGAAAGGAGACCCGAGAAACCGCCCTTCGCATGCGGAGAAGGCCGAAACCTGTCCGCGGCATTCGGATTCGCGGCGGAAACAGCCCAAACCACCGCAACCACAACGGAGACACCACCATGGAAATTATGATATCCCCGACATGACCGCGGTGCAGAGCGCTGTTTCCGACCGCCGCGGTCGACAATAGTGAGGAATGAGAGAGTCCGCGGAAGCGCCGTAGCATAGCCACCGCTGCGTACGCTCCGTGAAAAAAATGTCAGCCAAAAAAAATACACACAACATGTCCACAAAGTGCACAAAGCAAACAAGTCATGCACCCAAAAACACCTAACACAGACCAAAGACACACCCCCATGCTAAACTCAAAAACTACAAATCCCAGGACGACACACACACCACACCTGCAACCAATGCACCACCCTGACACACCCACATAGCCCAGTATAAATCCAGCCCCCTACCAGACCACAATCCTTTGCAAAACTCCAGAACTGAAGGGACATACACCACAGCTGACAGGAGAGGCAAATCTGCACAACACACACACACATCACCACCACCACCACCACCACTTCTACACCTGCACCTCTAACCCCTTTGCACATCACACACCATACACATCACCACCACCACCACCACTTCAACACTTGCACCTCAAACACCTTGGTACATCACACACCATGTCACCACAGAAAATGCCCAAATTCACTGAGAGTGAGTTGAGGGTACTGGTAGATGAGATAATCAGGGTAGAACCCCAATTGTTTGGTAACCTGGTCCAACAGACACCACTAGCCACAAGAACGCTAATGTGGAGAAGGATAGTAGATAAGGTAAATGCAGTAGGGACCGTGCCACGCAATAGAAATGAAATTGTGAAGCGCTGGCACGATCTGAAGGCAGTGGTCAAGAAGAAGAGAGCCAAGAACCATGAGCTGGCTCACAGGACAGGCAGTGGCCCTCCCGTTCCACCAAAAACATTCACCGAATGGGAGGAGAAGGTGCTTGGCATACTGCATCCAGAGAGTCTCACAGGAATACCCGGGGGAGTGGAGGCTGGTAAGTGCAAACAAATGCCTAACATCCCACTGATATGTACTGTCTTGCACCACTACTAAGCTATACCTCCTAGGTACAAATGCAGTCATGTGCACCACACTCTCACCAACACATCTCTCACACATTAATCCAACAGTCCCTCGGGTTCATCTTCAAGGTAGCTACAAACATCACCATGGGTACATGTGTACATGCTGCCAGCACTACAACTCCCACCAGGCCCCCTTGTCCTACAGCTGCGCAAGATGGAGCCCTGACCCCCCCCCATGTGGCAGGCATTGCATTGCTCACCTTAACCTAACAGGTAGGTAGCTATCCTCACAGGGAGGTGTGTGGGTGGTTTGGAAGTCTGCACTACAACTCCCACCCGGCCCCCTTGTCCTACAGCTGCGCAAGATGGAGCCCTGACCCCCCCTCCATGTGGCAGGCATTGCATTGCTCACCTTAACCTAACAGGTAGGTAGCCATCCTCACAGGGAGGTGTGTGGGTGGTTTGGAAGTCTGCACTACAACTCCCACCAGGCCCCCTTGTCCTACAGCTGCGCAAGATGGAGCCCTGACCCCCCCTCCATGTGGCAGGCATTGCATTGCTCACCTTAACCTAACAGGTAGGTAGCTATCCTCACAGGGAGGTGTGTGGGTGGTTTGGAAGTCTGCACTACAACTCCCACCAGGCCCCCTTGCCCTACAGCTGTGCAAGATGGAGCCCTGACCCCCCCATGTGGCAGGCATTGCATTGCTCACCTTAACCTAACAGGTAGGTAGCTATCCTCACAGGGAGGTGTGTGGGTGGTTTGGAAGTCTGCACTACAACTCCCACCAGGCCCCCTTGCCCTAGAGCTGTGCAAGATGGAGCCCTGACCCCCCCTCCATGTGGCAGGCATTGCATTGCTCACCTTAACCTAACAGGTAGGTAGCCATCCTCACAGGGAGGTGTGTGGGTGGTTTGGAAGTCTGCACTACAACTCCCACCAGGCCCCCTTGTCCTACAGCTGCGCAAGATGGAACCCTGACCCCCCCCCATGTGGCAGCCATTGCATTGCTCACCTCAACCTAACAGGTAGGTAGCCATCCTCACAGGGAGGTATGTGGGTGGTTTGGAAGTCTGCACTACAACTCCCACCAGGCCCCCTTATCCTACAGCTGCGCAAGATGGAGCCCTGACCCCCCCATGTGGCAGCCATTGCATTGCTCACCTCAACCAAACAGGTAGGTAGCCATCCTCACAGGGAGGTGTGTGGGTGGTTTGGAAGTCTGCACTACAACTCCCACCAGGCCCCCTTGTCCTACAGCTGCGCAAGATGGAGCCCTGACCCCCCCCCATGTGGCAGCCATTGCATTGCTCAGCTCAACCTAACAGGTAGGTAGCCATCCTCACAGGGAGGTGTGTGGGTGGTTTGGAAGTCTGCACTACAAGTCCCACCAGGCACCCTTGTCCTACAGCTGCGCAAGATGGAGCACTCCCCACAACCACGTGGCAGATATTGACTGTGACTCATCAAACTTACTGGTAGGTAACCATTTCAACTGGGAGTGGTGTGTGTAATTGGTGACACTGCAGTACAACCCATAACAGGCCCATTTCTTCAACAGTTCAGCATGATGGAGCACTTGTCCAACTCATAGGCATGTGACGTTTGTTCCCCCGCACATCACACCATACCACTTTGTCCACAGTCACTTACACAAATCATGCTAAACTGTCGTATTGTACTCAGCATGCACAAGTCTCAGTGCAAAACTTACCCACATTGTGTCTACAGTGTCAGGCATCACACACTGCAACACTAACACCGAACATGCTTCCCTGCAGCAGTGTCTGGCAGGTTGGTTGTCAATGTGCTAATCACCCATGTCATACCACAGTGTTGCGATGTAAACAGTGGAAGTGCAGATTACCCAAAAACTCCACTGGACCTGGGACTCACACTGCTAAACTATGCACATCCCAACTGCCTTGCAACAGACCCAGCAGCCACAGTGCTGCACTGAATTGCATAACAAGAGTACTTTGTCTGACTAAAATGCACAAATGTGTCTGCTTGGGCCCAGCAATGTGTGTATGCATTGACAAGGGTCACATCTCACACTGTCTGTCTGAACAGTGCTGGTATAGTCTGGCCCCAAAAGCACACATTGTCTGCACATGGCTGACTGTATCTTACACACACACCACTGTTGATGACAACATGTAAGTGTGTGGATGCCCCGGAACAACTGCATCACCAGTACTTTGCTCATGTTCACAGGTCCACAAATACCATGAAACCATGATAGTGTGGAAATGTTTGCTGGGTGAGATGTTCAACCTGCTGTATGTTACCACAGTGATAGGAGCCTATACCCCATGCCCTATTGTGCCTTCAAATGTTGGGGGAGTGGACCCCACACCCAGATACTTGGGACAACAGTGATGGGGGGGATATACCCCATGACCTATTTTGCCTGCAAATCTTGGGGGAGTGAACCCCACACCCAGATAGTTGGGACAACAGTGATGGTGGGGCTACACCCCATGCCCTAATGTGATGTGAAACGTTTGGGAACCGAAACCCACACACACCTTCTGCTCTCCACAGGCACGTTCCTCCCAAGAATGACTCTTAAGTCACATAGCTATGTCATTGCTCACCTTCACCTCAACCGGAAGGTAGCCATCTTCACACGAAGATGGTGTTGTGGGTTTGGCAAATTGTCCCACAAATCCCACCATGCATGCTGTCCCACCCCTGAGTAGGATGGGCCACTCCACCCCCAATCAGAATCATGTGGCAGGCATTGTATGCTACCCACTCAACTAACAGGTAGCTAACCGCATATCACAGGTCGGGTTGTGTGGGGGTAGGAAGCTTGCACAACAACTCACACAAGCCCACATGAGCTCCAGCCCTCAAGACTGATTACACCCTCGCACTAAGATGCAGGTGTCAGTCAATGCACTGTCCACTTCCAAATCACTGGTAGGTAGACATATCATGCTGACTTGTCCCACACTGGACCAAGATGGATGCCTTCCTCACACACACACAGTGAGGTCTCACAAATACAAGCAAAAAACAGCAAACAGAACATATCACCAGCCACTACATGCAGCCAGATATGCTTCACGACAAGCATGGTGGCATAGGACACCAGGCCTCACATTGCACAACTGCACACCCAGATAGCATTGGCCACTATAGTGTGCACACACCTAAGCAAATAAAACCATGACAGCAACCAAAGTGTGACATTCAGATCCACATGTAGATGTAGCTCAGTGCACAACCCTGCACACCACTGCATGCCATTTGAAAATGGCAGGGGTCCAGACCAGCAAGGACCAAATGAAAGCAAAGAAAGCATGGCTGGAAGTGCAAATACAGATATGTACACCACATGCCAAAGGTATGGATGCAACTACAATGTTCACCCAATGTGCAGAGTAAACGGCTGCAAGGGCACAACAAGTGACATGCATGCGTAACTTGATCACATATGATTTAACACTCACTAGATGCCAACATGAACCTGTCAATGTAAAATATGTAAATTGTGCATGTCATGTTTTGCCAACTCCCAATATGGACAAGTAATGCATGTACCTCAACAGCTTGTAATGCATCACTGGATGTCGGTAACTGCAAATTAGATCAGTGAACAACTGCTGGATGTACAAACAGTTGATGTAACAGTGCGAACAGAAACTTTGCTGGTTGCAACACAATGACCATTTCTCATCTGATCCACAGGTGACCAAGAACTCACTGCAGAGGACGACACCACCAACCTGCAGAGCCAGTCCCCCACCCCGGAACAGAGACTACTGGATGAAGACTCCCTGGATTCCTTGGATGAGGAGCCCCAAGCCAGCCCATCTGGTGTGGCAGGCCGCAACCAGTCCCAGGAACCCATTGTCCCCACAACAACATCTGCTGCAACCCATGACCTTCCCAAGACAGCTGTTGTCACGGCCTGTGTGTCAACTACTACCACCACCACCACCCCCACCCCCACCACAGCTGCCCACAACACCCTCCCTGCCCCAGGTGATGAGCACCCCACGACATCTACTCAGGAGGCCAGGGAGAGGATGCAGCGGAGCAATGTGGGGAGCCAACAGGCCCGTGGCAGCAGTGCAGGGGCAGGGTCATGCAGAGGGGAACTGAGCCTGGGACGGAAGCCCTGTCCCACATCAACAGAGTCCTTGGGGCATACGAACAGGCCCAGGGATGAATGGGCCGGTCTGAGGAAGATTCTAGGGAGCTCCTCCTGCTGATAAGGTCCATGGACACCCGCATGGGACAAATTGTGGACCTCTTGGGGCACCTAGTGGTGGTTCGGAGGGACAGGCCAGCGCAACATTCAACACCTCCGCCTCCCCCTGATGGGCAGCAGGATGACAGTTCATCATCCTCCCCTGCGTCCACAGAGGGGGGTGAGTCCTCAGACACCACTGCCCCTGCAGCACAGGCCCCTCCAGTCAAGCGCAAAAGGGGCCGTCCAAGGAAAGGCCAGGAGGCATCAAGTGCCAAAGCACCTGCCAAAGGCAAGTCCCGGAGCCAGCCATGATGGCAGACTACTGCACCACTGCATTTACCTTTTGGACTATCCTTCCCCACACTGCCATGTGAATGGCTTCTGTCTGTTGGACTGGGCCTCCACATCACTGTAGTGACTACTCAATTATCTCATCTACCATGACCGTCAACTCATTTCTTCAAATTTCCCACCCCCTGTACATTTTCTCAACCCTCACATGTCACAATTGTAAATAAATACACCTTACACACATGTTGTTGTGTGTGCTCCGTCTTTAATACAGGATGTGCAACCTCCACTGTGATGTAAATGTCCCAGGGAAATGGAATGTAGGTAGGCAAGGAGAGGCTGAAGGGACCTAGGAAACACATTAGAACAAGAGTCACTTGTTTTGGGGTGGCATCACACACATCACACAACACTTGTCAACAAGGTACTCCAATCTTCACACATTACACAGAGCAACAGTCGCCATAGAGACATCCTGTATCTGTGTCAAACTACCCTATCCCACAAACATTGCCAACCAGCAATGAGTGAACACAAGGCTGCAGTCACCAAGCTCACATACACCCTCACAGCAACTGCAACACCATCAGACCATGTGTCCCTCCTACATCGTCACTCACCTTCAAGTGAAGTAGCGGTTGATGAGCCGTTGACGCATGTCAACACCTTCCTCCTCTCCACTGTCCTCGTCACTGGACCCGGGTTGGTTTGCAGGCGGGGGCCTTGGCTGCTCATCATCATCCAGGATCAGGGGTATTGCCTTGCGAATGGCCAGGTTGTGGAGCATGCAGCATGCCACGACTATCTGACACACCTTCCTTGGCGAGTACATCAGGGCACCTCCGGTACGGTCCAGGCAGCGAAATCGTGACTTTAGGAGACCAAATGTACGCTCTATTACACGCCGTGTCCTCCCATGGGCATCATTATATCACACATCATCTGCTGTCACAGGATTCCGCAGTGGGCTCAGCAACCACGGACGGTTAGGATATGCAGAGTCACCTGGGTGTGAGAAACACAGATTAACCTTGATGTTCCACAATGCCACAGGACAGCATGTCACACACACACCACGCTACTCCACTATGCATACTCACCCACAAGCCATGCACACTCAGGAAGCAGATTGGCCATCAGCTGCGGGACAATGCTGCTGCGCATGATGTGCTAATCAGGGGCTGACCCGGGATACCTGGCACACACGTGGGAGATGATCATGTCCGCCTGGCACACCACTTGAACATTTACCGAGTGGTAATGCTTCCGATTTCTGTACACTTGCTCACGTGCCTGTGGTGGCACAAGCCCGACATGTGTGCAATCAATGGCACCAACCACATGGGGGATGTGTCCAAGGGCATAAAAATCTCCCTTCACAGCCACCAACTCTGGCACCCTGGGGAAATGAATGTATCTGTCCTTGTAGTTCATCATAGCTGACAGTACATCCCTCAGCACCATGCTGAACATCGGTTGTGACATCCCACCTGCACTTGCTACCGTGTGCTGGAATGAGCCTGTCGCAAAGAAATGCAGGCACGCCATCACCTTTGAAGTTGCGGTGAAAGCTGTTGGATATGTGCGACGTGGCTGCAGGTGGGGCTCCAACATGGCACATAGGTTTTGTAGGGAAACTCTATCCAGCCTGAATTTGCGGATGATCTCTTCATTCTCCATGTCAGCCAGCACTGTGAATGGACGATGGATATTGGGCCTCCTCCTAGGTCAGATGAAAGTGCACATATGTCAGTGAAACACACCATGAGATGTACAGGACATTTCACTTTTCTACAGACACATTGCCAAATGTTACAGACTGCACCATCAACCAACAGAGCACTGCAAAAGTCGGTACACATCAGGCACAATACTCGTACACTTGTCCCCTTCCCCGCAGCAATGATCTGTGCACACCTCCTGCTCATTGGCATGCACAGTGGGATATGGAACAACATGTGTGCGCACACCTGTGAGTATTACACCCAGCATATGTGTCAGACCACAATACTACCCTAGCACACCGTGCTGCTGTCCATGATACACCTCCCAACACAGGTTGCACATGGGACACATCAAGTACACACTGACCACAGGCTGAGCGTGGTGAACACGTGTGTGCATGTGCAGTAGACAATGTGACAGTCAATGATGCGCCTAGTTCACACAATGAGACAGCATTGTGCGTTACATTGCACCTACACACATTGACCAATATTTACATATGCTATGCAACACAAAAACTGTACATTCTTCATGCCCTTACACATCACATGTGACATGTGCGTGTGTATGTGTCAATGCAATTTATCACATACACATATATGGCATGTGTAGGTGACATGGAGTTAAATGTCCCATTCGTAATGTTGGCCTCATGAGGGTCCTTCAATGTTGGAGACACTGGTCACTGTTCATGTTGGGCTATGGATAGAGCTAGATGACTCCATATGTGCAGCAAACCTGCTCCGCGAGTCCACTGACGGTCACTACAGGCACTGTATGGCACCCATTTTGTGGTGCCTACCACCTGGCCCCTGCGGACTGTCACCGCCAATATCCCAGACACGATCGCGGTAGTCTCAGCCATGCCTACATGTGTAAATGGCGTTTGGCATGCACCGCTACCCAGCTCACGGTCACTACAGGCACTGTATGGCACCCATCTGGCGGTGCCTACCGCCTGGCCCCTGCGGACTGTCACTGCCATGGACCATGCCCTGGCAGGCAATGGGAAGCACCCTCGCGGTAGCCTGATGCAATTTTGAAAATAGCGGTAGGCGTTTTCCGCAACCGCGGAGCCGGTCATTGGAAGCATTCAAAAGATGCACCACCACCGGAGAGCGCGCCTGGCCCCTGCTGTGTGTCACCGCCATGGTCCATGCCCTTGCAGCCAATGGGATGCACAGTAGCGGTTGCTTCATATGTATTTGAAAATCGCGGTAGGCGTGCACCGCCACCGCGGACATTGGATGATTTTAAAAATAGCAGACCTTGTACACCGATTGCAGCGGCGTGGGACCACTGACACAGCACCAGGGGCCTATATATGTGTGGGAGGGTGCCCCACATTTCCACTGCTACCAGGGACTGCTGCCTGACACCCCTCACCTGCTGCTGCTGCCTCCAGGGACTGCTGCCTGCCACCCTCCACCCTCCACCTGCTGCTGCTGTCTCCAGGGAGTGCTGCCTGCCACCCTCCACCTGCTGCTGCTGTCTCCAGGGACTGCTGCCTGCCGCCCTCCACCCTCCACCTGCTGCTGCTGTCTCCAGGGAGTGCTGCCTGCCACCCTCCATCTGCTGCTGCTGTCTCCAGGGACTGCTGCCTGCCACCCTCCACCTGCTGCTGCTGCCTCCAGGGACTGCTGCCTGCCACCCTCCACCTGCTGCTGCTGCCTCCAGGGACTGCTGCCTGCCACCCTCCACCTGCTGTCTCCAGGGAGTGCTGCCTGCCACCCTCCACCTGCTGCTGCTGTCTCCAGGGACTGCTGCCTGCCACCCTCCACCTGCTGCTGCTGCCTCCAGGGACTGCTGCCTGCCACCCTCCACCTGCTGCTGCTGCCTCCAGGGACTGCTGCCTGCCACCCTCCACCCTTCACCTGCTGCTGCTGTCTCCAGGGAGTGCTGCCTGCCACCCTCCACCTGCTGCTGCTGTCTCCAGGGACTGCTGCCTGCCACCCCTGAATTCCACCTGCTGCTGCTGCCACCTGTCCACAGTGATGTCGAGGACACGGAAGATCCGGGCCAGTTCCTTCACCAGCGAGGAGCTGGAGGTCCTGGTGGACGGGGTGCTTGCACAGTACCCAAGGCTCTATGGTGCCCCTAATGTTGTGGTAAGTCTCCAACAGTGTGAGTGAGAGTGCAGGGGGGGGCACACGTGAGGAGGAGGTACTGCAGTATATGTCAGTGAGTGTGGGGCTCTGACATGCACTTCCTAGCATGTTTTCTCCAGGGGGAAGGGCTGTGTAGCCTCTTTCACACGTTTCCCTGCATGCCCATCCAGATTTGAGGGACATGTATTGTCCTGTCAGCCATACAGTGAAGCAGCAAATTGGTAATGCAGGAGTCAGGCCAGTGATTGCTTGTGTGAATGGCTGTGTGGGTCCCAAATGTCCCTCAGTGTCAGCCCACCTGGCCTGCACAATCGCCGCCCAATCCCGCAAGTACACATCACTGCATGTACAGTGGGTTCCATGTGACTTTTGTTCACACATCTTCATCAAAGAGCCATCTCAGCCCTGTAGATTGCACACGACAAGCCTTGTGACAAGGGTGTGTGTATGAGAGTTGATGTCACTGTATGTGAGCTCCATGACACAGTGAGCCATTCACAGGGTGAGGACATTGGGGGCTGCGCAGTGTTGGACACAGTGAGTCCACCAACAACCATGTGTTGCTATCTAATCTATGTGTTGCTCTAGCTAACAGCGGACAGTAGATGTGGGCAGACTACGCATTGCTTGATGTGCTGGCATCCTGCATGTGAATGGGATGTACAGGTACTGTGTCCACCCTCCCACCTTCATGGATTCACGTGTGGTTCTCCAATGCCGTTGTACCATGTGCCATTGGCTCTGTTACACATATCTGTTGATTTGGGATGAGTGAGTATCGTGCCACTGTATTGAGAGATTTTGGTAGTATACACTGTGTCACTGATGTATTACCCCTCTTGTCTCCCATGCCTGCAGCTGAAAGTCCACCAGCGTAAAGCCGTGTGGAGGGCCATTGCCTCCAAGGTGCGTGATCTGGGTGTGTCAAACCGACGGCGCAGCCACTGTCATAAAAGGTGGGACGACATCTGCCGGCTGAGCAAGAACGTGGCAGAGATGACACTGGGGCTGCTCCCTCAGAGCGGCAGGTTGGCCCGTCGCACCATGACACCACTAATGGCCCGCATCTTGGCCGTAACACAGCCTGAGTTGGATGCACAATTGAAGGAGCATCAGCAGCAAGCTAGGGGTGAGTATTTGTTGACGGGTGGCTTTGGCAGGGAGTGGCTGCATGAGTCCTACGTCATCTGACGCCAGCGGTGATGCATCCATGTTGGGGGCCACAGGGAACAGGGACTCAGCCTCCTCTTCTGCCACACAGCGTCCACTGCCCAGCCTCCCATCTACTTCCACTGGTGCTGCCCGTGTTCGCACAAGTCGAAAGGGAAGAGTGTCCTTCACCCCAGGCACTGCTGCCCCGGCCCATGTCAGCCCTGCAGCCCTCAGTGCTGAGTCAGTAGAGCTATTGTGCCACTGTGTGTGGGGCAGACAGCTCTCCTCAATGCCTTCCTAAACAATGATAAAAAGTTGGGCCAGGTGATAGCTTTCATGGAGGGCATACATTCGGATGTGGGTGGGCTACACCGGACTGTGCAGTCATTGTCCTTAACAGTGACGGCAGCCCTGCAACAGGCACATTCTCAGGGAGCAGCTCCTGTCCCTTTGTCCACCGTCCTGTCAGTGTGCACCTCTGACGACAGTGACAATGCTCAACAGACCCCAAAGTCCAGATACAGCACACGCAGCACACAGCAGCAGCAACAGCCCAAACGGTCCAGGCCGCAGACACCATCCCCACAGAAAACTAAGACCACCCCAGAGCATAGAGATAAAAGCCCGTCAGGCACCACCAAGAGCCAGAGGGGCAAGAAACAGGCCTCGGGGTCACAGGCCTCAGAGTCATCCCCTGCCAAGGACTCTCCTGTCCCAAGGACCGCTCGCAAAGCAAAGAAGACAGTTTCCCTGCCCACTGAGGTGGTGTTACCTGCAAGGCTTACACTGGATGAGGGCCCTAAGGCTGATCCACCCACAACCTCCACTCCCATCCCGAGCCCTGTGAAGCAGGCACAAGGGGGCACTGTAGGGGCTAAACATGGTAGACAGGGTTTGGAAGGGGGGAAGCAAGCCCCAGGGAAGCGCACAGCTGGATCCAGCATGTCCCCAGAGGGGGGCCCAGAGTCAGCACCAGGAGCAGGTTTGGTGGTGGGGTTACCTGTTGTGTCCACGGCAGTTCACATTAGTCCCCAGACAGGGAAGCCTTTCAGGATCCCCAAGAAGTGGAAAGGCACCCTTCCACAATCTCCTGCACACACTGGGTCTCACCACAGCATCAGTCCACCTCCCCGTGCCACCACCCCACCTGGTCCAAGCAGCCCTCCAGCTTCCCAAGCCAGAGATGTCTCTTCCACAGATGTTCTTCACACTCCCCGTGGCAGTCCTCCTACTGACCGCGACACACAGTCACCTCCAAGTCCGACAGACAGCCACATCTGAGTGGTAGTCACCCTCACACACCTGTCTGTCCACAGCAGCGCCTGTGATGCCCATTGTTATTCTCATGACCCTGTTGCTGAGCATGGCATGGTATAGTCACACACATTCCCTGTGCAGCTTCTGATGTAACTACTCTGCACATTGTACTTGCCTTGTGGTTCACTGCTGTTTACCCCTTGCCTGTGCAGCTTCTCATGTACCTCACCTGCACTGTGTCCTGGCCACTGGCCTTGTTGTTCACTGCTGTTTGCCCCTTGCCTGTGCAGGATCTCATGTACCTCACCTGAACTTTGGAGTGGCCACTGGCCTTGCTGTTCACTGCTGTTTGCCCCTTGCCTGTGCAGCTTCTCATGTACCTCACCTGCACTGTGTCCTGGCCACTGGCCTTGTTGTTCACTTCTGTTTGCCCCTTGCCTGTGCAGGATCTCATGTACCTCACCTGCACTTTGGACTGGCCACTGGCCTTGTTGATCACTGCTGTTTGCCCCTTGCCTGTGCAGGATCTCATGTACCTCACCTGCACTTTGGAGTGGCCACTGGCCTTGCTGTTCACCGCTGTTTGCCCCTTGCCTGTGCAGCTTCTCATGTACCTCACCTGCACAGTGTCCTGGCCACTGGCCTTGTTGTTCACTGCTGTTTGCCCCTTGCCTGTGCAGGATCTCATGTACCTCACATGCACTTTGGACTGGCCACTGGCCTTGTTGATCACTGCTGTTTGCCCCTTGCCTGTGCAGGATCTCATGTACCTCAGCTGCACTTTGGAGTGGCCACTGGCCTTGCTGTTCACTGCTGTTTGCCCCTTGCCTGTGCAGCTTCTCATGTACCTCACCTGCACTGTGTCCTGGCCACTGGCCTTGTTGTTCACTGCTGTTTGCCCCTTGCCTGTGCAGGATCTCATGTACCTCACCTGCACTTTGGACTGGCCACTGGCCTTGTTGATCACTGCTGTTTGCCCCTTGCCTGTGCAGGATCTCATGTACCTCACCTGCACTTTGGAGTGGCCACTGGCCTTGCTGTTCACTGCTGTTTGCCCCTTGCCTGTGCAGCTTCTCATGTACCTCACCTGCACTGTGTCCTGGCCACTGGCCTTGTGGTTCACTGCTGTTTGCCCCTTGCCTGTGCAGGATCTCATGTACCTCACATGCACTTTGGACTGGCCACTGGCCTTGATGTTCACTGCTGTTTGCCCCTTGCCTGTGCAGCTTCTCATGTACCTCACCTGCACTGTGTCCTGGCCACTGGCCTTGTTGTTCACTTCTGTTTGCCCCTTGCCTGTGCAGGATCTCATGTACCTCACCTGCACTGTGTCCTGGCCACTGGTCTTGCTGTTCACTGCTGTTTGCCCCTTGCCTGTGCAGGATCTCATGTACCTCACCTGCACTTTGGAGTGGCCACTGGCCTTGCTGTTCACTGCTGTTTGCCCCTTGCCTGTGCAGCTTCTCATGTACCTTACCTGCACAGTGTCCTGGCCACTGGCCTTGTTGTTCACTGCTGTTTGCCCCTTGCCTGTGCAGGATCTCATGTACCTCACATGCACTTTGGACTGGCCACTGGCCTTGTTGATCACTGCTGTTTGCCCCTTGCCTGTGCAGGATCTCATGTACCTCAGCTGCACTTTGGAGTGGCCACTGGCCTTGCTGTTCACTGCTGTTTGCCCCTTGCCTGTGCAGCTTCTCATGTACCTCACCTGCACTGTGTCCTGGCCACTGGCCTTGTTGTTCACTGCTGTTTGCCCCTTGCCTGTGCAGGATCTCATGTACCTCACCTGCACTTTGGACTGGCCACTGGCCTTGTTGATCACTGCTGTTTGCCCCTTGCCTGTGCAGGATCTCATGTACCTCACCTGCACTTTGGAGTGGCCACTGGCCTTGCTGTTCACTGCTGTTTGCCCCTTGCCTGTGCAGCTTCTCATGTACCTCACCTGCACTGTGTCCTGGCCACTGGCCTTGTGGTTCACTGCTGTTTGCCCCTTGCCTGTGCAGGATCTCATGTACCTCACATGCACTTTGGACTGGCCACTGGCCTTGCTGTTCACTGCTGTTTGCCCCTTGCCTGTGCAGCTTCTCATGTACCTCACCTGCACTTTGGACTGGCCACTGGCCTTGCTGTTCACTGCTGTTTGCCCCTTGCCTGTGCAGCTTCTCATGTACCTCACCTGCACTTTGGACTGGCCACTGGCCTTGCTGTTCACTGCTGTTTGCCCCTTGCCTGTTCAGCTTCTCATGTACCTCACCTGCACTGTGTCCTGGCCACTGGCCTTGTTGTTCACTGCTGTTTGCCCCCTGCCTGTGCAGCTTCTCATGGACTTCATCTGCACATTGTACTTGCCTTGTTGATCACTGCTGTTTGCCCCCTGCCTGTGCAGCTTCTCATGTAACTACTCTGCACATTGTACTTGCCTTGTGGTTCACTGCTGTTTGCCCCCTGCCTGTGCAGCTTCTGATGTAACTACTCTGTACATTGTAGTGGCCACTGGCCCTGCAGTTGCCCACATTTGTTGTCTATCTATGCACAAGTGTGAATAAAGACAGTTGTTCCTGTTGTCAGTTCTGTCAGTGTAATTTCTCAATGAAACTGTTTCTGTGTGTGCATGTTTACTGTGTCACATGCTCAGTATGGCACTTCAACATTGGCAATGGGTTGTCTCACGTTTCCATGTTTTTGCAGGGGTGACAGGGACTTCAATTCTTCCTGACTCTTATACTTGTGGGTGCAGTGAAGGTGGTTTGTGCAAATTTCTTGCTGTCATCATCCTTCTTTGTCCATGTTGTCTATGGTGTAGACATGTCATGTTTGGAGGCAATGTCAGCACAGGGTGGGAGTTTATGCACAGGCTTTCATGCAGGTTGGCACGGGTCATGGTGTCTGTGTGAGCTTACTTACTGTGTGCCCAGCAGTGTATGTGTATGGTCATCTTGTGGTGGTCAGTAATCCTGGTCCCATGCATTACTTCCAAAGTGTACACTTTGGTGGTGGAGAAGTGTGTGGTGTGAAGGGGGTGAGTTTGTGGTGACTGTTGATGTGTGTGCACCTGCATTGTCAACTACACCCATGTGTCACCCTGGAGTGGTGTGCGTGAATGTGTACTTGTTGTGCCCTGAAATTGTGATTTGGTGCACATGGGGGTGTTGTGTGCTGCTGATGTGAGAGGGGGGATGTGTGACGTATCCTACTTGTGCTTCTCAATCATGGAGTGTGTGAATGGGGCCTGTGTGTTGTGGTGCAGAGATGCTCTTGTCAGGTAATTGTATACCTATGTGTGTCTGGTCAGTATTTGACTTCATGGCCTTCCTCTCATCCCTGTGCCTTGACATGGGTGGCCTTGCTGTCTCCCTGAGTTGTTGAATTGAGGTGCTTGTGGTTTTGGTTGACTCACTGTGGCAGCCATGTGTGATTTGATGGGCTGTGGGTGTTCTCAGATGTCTGTTGTCTTGCATGTGATGTACACATGCTTGATAGTTGTGTCCTTGTCCTTCCATTTGTGGGCACATCACTTTAGCTTTCATGTATGTTGTCCTCCATTGCTGCTAGCATGTGGTCTGTGTATGTGGCTGTGAGGCAGGGTAGGGTGTGTCTGTGTAAGTTGGTAGGCTGTGTGTGCAGTGGATTGTTTGATCATCAATATGTGTGTGTGTGTG
Organism: Calotriton arnoldi; assembly: GCA_963921515.1. Taxonomy (NCBI): domain Eukaryota; kingdom Metazoa; phylum Chordata; class Amphibia; order Caudata; family Salamandridae; genus Calotriton; species Calotriton arnoldi. Next base: position 589,814 of record CAWUFW010008975.1, read on the forward strand.
TACATTTTGTGCTGGGGCTCAGTGTTCTTAGCATGTGTATGGTGTTGTTGTGGTGTGTGTGTTGGCTGGGGCCTGGCCTTCTGTGGTATGTGTTCCTGTGCAACAATTCCTGCTGTGGCTATCTCTGCAGTTGTTAGGGCTGTGGGGCAGGGTGTGTAGTAACATGTGTTGTTGTTGTGCAGGAGTGGCACATGGAAGGCACATGGTATGTCCCTTCAGGGAGAGGGCTAGTGTGTTGTGTGTTGAGTAGTGGTTTTGTGCTGTTTGTAATGTGGCCATGGCTGGCGCTGGCATTGGCCTCTGCGTTGTGTACATGTTTTCCTACACACTGACCGCGGCGGTGACGAGACCGGGACATTTGTTCATGATCGCGGAACATGGGTGACCAGGATGTGGCGAGGTGTTTTTGTGACAGGTGGGACATGTGTGGATGCAGTGATGGCTGTGTGCCTGTCCCCACAGGGGTGTCTGGTGTGGACATGCACTGTTTTAAAACCCTTGACTTGTGTATTGTGTTGCATGCACAGTTGTGTGTGTACGTACCTGCGGCGGCGTCCGCGCCGGACAATGACTTGCAGGTGGTGTATCATATATAGCACCGGAAAGGCGTGTAGGGCTGGATCCATCGCGCTGTGGGCCGGGTGTCTATTTTCTTGCTCCGCTGTGGTGTCTCCGCCGTCTCTGGCTATGCGGTTGCTCCGCCGCGGTGTGCTGCCCTGTTTCCGGCATCGTGATTTGTTCAGCGGACGGGACGTCATTCCGCACGGCGGTGAGTGCTCATTGGCTCACACCGCCGCGGTGGCGGGTGCACTTTGATGGCGGTCCGCGTCACGCCGCAGCGGACGGGAAATGGGCTCTGTCTAGACATGCTAATATGGCGGGCGTGAGGACCGCTGCCGGCTCGCGGTATATTGCATTTTTACGCACCGCCAGCGCCGCGGTGGTGCCTCCGCCCGCCATCTTAATAGGCCCCATAGTTAGAATTATTTAAAAATGTTAAAAATTATAAATAATAAATGTAATATAAAAATAAATTAAACATACATATATAAAAAAATTATATAAATATTTACTTAATAATATTAATAAATAATTATTTTATTAAATTATAAAACGTTACAAACATAATAAAAATTATAAATACACATATATATATATATATATACATAAACCTGTAAGATAAATATAAAAATAAATTATATATATAATAAAATAAAATATTAAAATAAACATTTATCTTTAAAACAACATTTTACACTACATTAACTAAAACAGTAGGGAAAATATTGGATAGCGTAGGGCATAAAATTACTATTCCCACTCTAAGGAGTGCAACAGTAGGGAACGTATTGGATAGCGGAGAGGAATAGTTTACTATTCCCACTCCAGCAAGTGCACCAGTAGGGAAAGTGTTGGATAGCGGAGGGGAATAATTTACTATTCCCACTCCACAGAGTGCAACAGTAGGGAATGTGTTGGATAGCGGAGGAGATAAAATTACTATTCCCACTCCAGCGAGTGCAACAGTAGGGAAAGTGTTGGCTAGCAGAGGGGAATAATTTACTATTCCAACTCCAGGGAGTGCAACAGTAGGGAAAGTGTTGGATAGCGGATGGGAATAATTTACTATTCCCACTCCAGGGAGTGCAACAGTAGGAAAAGTGTTTGATAGCGGAGGGGAATAATTTACTTCTAACTCCAGCAACTGCAACAGTAGGGAAAGTGTTGGATAGCGGAGGGGAATAATTTACTATTCCCACTCCAGCAAGTGCAACAGTAGGGAAAGTCTTGGATAGCGGATGGGAATAATTTACTATTCCCACTCCAGGGAATGCAACAGTAGGGAAAGTGTTGGATAGCAGAGGGGAATCCTTTACTATTCCCACTCCAGCAACTGCAACAGTAGGGAAAGTGTTGGATAGCGGAGGGGATAAAATTACTATTCCCACTCCAACGAATGCAACAGTAGGGAAAGTGTTGGATAGCGGAGGGGATAAAATTACTATTCCCACTCCAGCAAGTGCAACAGTAGGGAAAGTGTTGGATAGCAGAGGGGAATAATTACTATTCCAACTCCAGGGAGTGCAACAGTAGGGAAAGTGTTGGATAGCGGAGGGGAATAATTTACTATTCCCACTCCACAGAGTGTAACAGTAGGGAAAGTGTTGGATAGCGGAGGGGATAAAATTACTATTCCCACTCCAGCAAGTGCAACAGTAGGGAAAGTGTTGGATAGCAGAGGGGAATAATGTACTATTCCCACTCCACAGAGTGCAACAGTAGGGAAAGTGTTGGATAGAGTAGGGGATAAAATTACTATTCCCACTGCAACAAATGCAACCGTAGAGAAAGTGTTGGATAGCGGAGGGGAATAATTTACTATTCCCACTCCAGCAAGTGCAACAGTAGGGAAAGTGTTGGATAGCGGAGGGGAATAATTTTCTATTCCCACTCCACAGAGTGCAACAGTAGGGAAAGTGTTGGATAGTGGAGGGGATAAAATTACTATTCCCACTCCAACAATTGCAAAAATAGGGAAAGTGTTGGATAGCGGAGGTGAATAATTTACTATTCCCACTCCAGTAAAATAATAAACATTAATTAACAAATACTTAAATAATAAAAGATAATTTACCTCTCACCAAATACCCCTATAAATAACACCACCACTATTGTAAAACATGACACAATTAACATAATTGCTTAACAATTAATTAATTAACTAATACCAATATACAAAAAATTAAAAACAATGAGTAATACATTAATTCATACTATTAAGACTATAAAATAACAATAAATAAATATTATCTGAAAAAATTAAAAATTATATAAATTTTTAATTACTTGCCACACTACTCCCCTCTAAATACACAACTCGCTCATAAAAAATTGACACAATTTACAAATTTACCAATTAATTATTAATCATTAATAACCAATTAATAATTAATAAATAACACATTATTTAACACAATTAACAATATGAAATATTAAATCCACAAATAGTAATTAATAAAAATTATTAATTAATGAATTATAATTAAATTACTTCCCACCCTACTCCCCTATAAACCCACAAACCACTCTTAAAAAAATAACACAATTAAGATATTTACCAATTAATTATCAATAATTAATATCCAATTAATAACTAATTGATAACAAAATATTTAACGCAATTAACATAAAATATTCAATACATAAATATGAATTAATACAATTATTAATTAATTAATTATAATCAAATTACTTCCCACCCTACTCCCGTATAAACCCACAACCCGCTCCTAAAAAAATAACACGATTAACATGTTTACCAATTAATTATTAATAATTAATAAGCAATTTATAACTAATTAATAACAAATTAATTAACACAATTAACAATATAAATTATTAAATACAAAAATATGAATTAATTAACATTACTAATAATTAATTTTATTTAAATTACTTCCCACCCTATTCCCCTATAAACGCACAACCCGCTACGGAACTAAAACGCAATATTTAATTTCTTAAAAATTAATAATTTCTAAAAATGTATTAATAAATATATTATAATTAAATTACTTCCCACCCTATTCCCCTATAAACCCACAACCCGCTATGGAACTAAAATACGCAAAAATTACTTAACATAAAGTGAATTACTTCTAAAAATTTCAAACATACATTAGAAAAATAAACTATACTTTTAACACATATACTAAAATACAAAACACTAAAATAAATGTTGATATTTTTAGCAACGATATTTTGACTAACGATATTACTAACTTCGATATTAACAAAAATGATATTTCTTACCTGCATGTCGATATTCTGGTTGACGATATTCTTGCAGGTCGATATTGTGTCACATCGATATTTAAACATCGATATTATGGCATATCGATATTTAAACATCGATATTATGACTCTATACCCTAGGGCAGCCATCCTAGATGATGAAAAAAACAGAAAGATCATAGCAGTGGACCATACAGGTTAATTAATTTTCGCTAAGTAAGTTTGTAAAGTCCGATCACCTCCAGGAAAAAAATGATAGCTGAGCACCAGGCCCCAAACATTGCAAACCAATCATTTCAGGCAAGTTCCCACATTACAGTTCAACACCCTCCCTCACTGTCACCCACCACATGAATCATCAATCATCATCATCTCACTCACACAATCACTCACTCACCGTTGCAATAGTTGTAGTTACTCTTCCAATCCAAGCACGGGTAGTTTTGATATTAGGTATTCATCTTTGTTGCAGGCAACACATTGGAATTATGGTACTGGCAGGCAGTCTTGTAAATCAACGATCTTCTGGGACAGACCTTCTAGTGTCAAGTGAGGCAAATAGGGATAGGCAATAGGCATGCGAGGGGGGCAGGCACCATCTCCAATGTTATGAAGGAATTGTGGAGGGTTCTTCAATGCAAACTGGTCCAACTGCAATCCGGTAATTTATGCGACTAAAAAATGGTGGGGCAGCATTAATCTGACACAAAAATAATAGTGTTCCACTGGCTACTTTTTTTCTTTTGCAAAGATAGAATTGCAACAAGAAATAATTAAAAACTAAAAGTTCTATAGGGGCACTAGCATACTTAGTCCAGGAAGTAGAGTTCGTCCTCAAACTCAGGTGGTTCACCTAGAGGTTAATCAGCTAACACATTTTATTCAATTTCGGACCAATCACCTTCTCCTCCTCCCGTGCAGTTTCAGGAATGGTGTAATTGTGTGGTATAAAAAGTTGGTTTATTTTGTTGATTATAGTCAATCTCTCCACGTTTTGAGGCGAGAGGCTGGTCCTTCTCACTGTAATAACCACATCACCTGCACTGAACACATGCCTAGCAGTATATACATCAATGGATTTTGATCCACATAGACCTCTTTTGGATAATCTAGATACTCCTAGAACATCCTGTGGATGGTCATTGGTGCTGCCACATACTCAACCAGTTTTGCCATCGCCACTGCACTGGACTTGAGCCCTGCCAATTGAAACCAATACAGTGCAGTTATTGGGTCCAGTCCTTCTGTTGCTGCCGGTGTTCTGGTTGATGGTGTTGTTGGCTGCTGTGAGACAAGGCTGCCCTCTCTGAAAGTTGATGGCGGCACCCCAGAACTTCTGGGTGGGGCTCAAAGTTCCAGCCGGTCTTCTTCCATGTCTCCGGTTTGCTCTACAATCCACTTCTTGTATTTTAAAACATCCCCTTCAGAAAATGGAATGAACGAAAAAAATATTTTTTTTGTATTGTGGATCAAGTATTGTGGCACAGATGTACTTTTTTGGACGCAATGATGTCATGTTGCAGCCTTGTATTGCAAGCCAAGTGAAGGATTAAGGTCTCAACCAAGGCATGCACTTCCGTGTTTTCATTCACACCTGCGAGGGCGAACCTTTCCGACACCTTCTTTACCTGTTCCTGTAGGAGATGCAACAACGGGATAGCTTGTCCCATCGTACTGTTCTCCTTGCTAACGTCCCATATGAAAACCTCAAAAGGGAGCAGCATCTGTGTCAGGTATTTGACTAGGCCCCATTTGTCCACATCCATGGTCATAGCTTTCCCAAATGCATTCCCTCCTCTTTGAATGACATAATCATTGATCTGTTTGTACTGCTAAAACAGACACTGCAACATGTAATAGGTCGAGTTCCAACATGTTGGCACCTCCAGTATCAGCTTTAACTGGTGCTCTATTATTACTCTGAATAATCCGCAACTGCATCCGTCTTTTAAAGAATGGCTGAAATGAGTGCAGATTCTTCTGCAGGTGGTCAGTATGTTGCTCACTATGTCCTCTTTTTTGAGGGAGTCTTGCATAGGCCTGGGCAGTGAACTCCACTCCGTTCGCGGAGTTTGTGGAGTTTTCTGCACTCTGCGCTCCACGGAGCTCACGGAGTGAGGAAAACTCCGCTCCGCGTAGTGCAGCGGAGTTTTTTCCCCGCTCGCACTCGCCAATGGTAAGCTGGTGAGCGCAAGCTGCCGCTCGGGTAGATTTTCTACTCGAGCGACAGGAAGTTCAGCGCTGAGTTTTCTTGTCACTTTGCAGAGTTCCGCGTAGTGAAACTCCGCGAACTCCGCCCAGGCCTGGTCTTGCACCACCAGGTTGATGCAATGGACCAAACACAGGACCCTGAAATAGCCTCTGTCTGACATGGCCTTGACTATGTTACTGCCATTGTCCATGGCAACAAATCTATTTCTGAGACCGCTGGGTCACAGCCATTGTAACCCTTGCTGTTAAATTCCTCCAAGATGATTACAGCTGTATGTAATTTTTTCATGGCAAACATGGCCACTGTTGCATGCTGCTGAGTGCTCTTAAAACCTTCTTCCGAGCCAAGACCTGCAGATATCTTTTGCTTTACCCCCGCAAATGGATCCAGTGTGCAGCGATGCACATGTAATCAGTTGCCTGACAACTGGTCCACATGTCTGTCATGAGGTGGATGGTGTGAACAACACTTTGCTGCAAAGTTTGTCCAACCAACTGCAGCACATTGTGATGCAGTGCTGGAACAGCAACTCTGGCAAAATAGGTCCAACTTGGTACCTTCCATTTCAGGCAGATGGCTGGCACAAATTCTAAGAATCCCACTCCTTCCACAAAAGAAAAAGAGAGGAGTTCCAGCACTAATATTTCTGCCACCCCCCATTGTATAAACGTGTGGTTGGGTGGTTCCGCTCATAGGGCCCCTCTTGCATAAACATCCCCCTAATAGTAGTCTGGCTGTTCTTCTTTTCTGGGGCTACTGACACAGGCATCTTTCGAGAAGTAGATGGTGGTGGTAGACTCAATGTGAGTAGTGGAGGGGCAGTTATTGTATGCTGTGGTGTCTCCATCTCACTCTGAATCTTGTGCCTTTGTGAAGTCACAGAGGTAGGTGAATCTGCTGGTGCACTGCTGGGGACAGGGCTGCTTTGCGTGAAGATGTCACCCTCTTGTTCCTCATCATCACCTTCCACCGTGATTGGAATTGTAGCTGATGTTCCTTGGCTCTCTTCACCACCACAACCATGTTCAGCAATTTTTTAAGGTGCTCCTCCCACTTGATTGTGTGGTGTTTTTTCATATGGGTTGTTTAGCCTCCAGTACCATAATGTGTACCAGGCTTACCTCCACGAATATTCATGTGGCGAATGTGCTCCCCCTCTTTGCGAACCATAAAAGCTCCCAAACTGGAAAGGAGTATTTTGTTACTGTGCCACTGCCAATGCCTGAAGAAGAACTAGAGGTAGGTGGACGTGTCGTCAATTGCCTTTCTGCTTCACCTGAGGTAGGGTTGGTGCAGGTCTAAGCTGGGGCTTTACAAATATGGGAGCTAGTGGCGGTGTTAGCTACCTGTGACACATACCTCAGTTTAGATTGAATAGCAATGTCAGACTCCTCTGTGTCACCTTCCACCATGACTGCCTCGTCGTTGTCATCCTCATCATCCCCTTCCATAAGTATAAGGGGCCTATTAGGATGGTGGGCGGACTTACGTCCGCCCGCCATCCCTGTGGAGCTGGGACCGTCCGCCATAGGTGCGCCGGTCCCGCCCGCCGTATTAGGATGCGCCCGCCACACTGGCGGGCGCATCCTGGTAAGTTAACATTGCGGACGGTGCTGCTGGCTGCAGCACCGTACGCAATGTTAAATTACCATGTTTTGCATTGCGATGCACAACGTGGCAGGCACCGCGCGGTGCCTGTCACCTTGAGCATGGCAATGTTGGGGGGTACCACAGGTACCCCCCAAGTGCAGCCGCCCACCCCACCACCCCCCTGGGGGCCCGCAACGGGCCCCGTGGCAAAACACTGCATGCCTTTCCATGGCGGCATCACCGCCATGGAAAGACCGGTTAACGCTGGCATCCTAATCTGGTGGACGGTGCCTGCTAGGCACCGCCACCATTTTGGGCTCCCTGGACCATCCGCCAGGCAATCGGGATGATTGCTGGCGGTGGGCGGTCTTTGCGTCCGCGGCGGACGCATTCATGTTCCCACCGCCATCCTAATCTGGCGGTGGGAAATATCAGTTCGATGGCGGAAGGACTGCCACCGCAGGGCCGGCGGTTGCCACCGCTGGCCCTGCGGTGGCGGTCCTTCCGCCATCCTAATAGGCCCCTTAGTGTTTCAGGAACTTTTCTTTTCCCTTGCCTCTCCTGTTGTATCCTGGACTCTGCAGGTGTCCACTCCATGTCCCTATCATCATCATCAGAAGTGGTGCTTGGAGAAAGTGGTGAGTAGTATCCTTCTTTTTCCTTGCTTGAGATCTGGGAGCCAATGATTCTAAAAGAGGAAGTTCTTGCTCGGAAGGAAGCTCGACCTCCTGTTCTGCTCCTACATCAGGCAAATGTACTATTGCTGGCTGCGACTGCTGTCAACTTTGCTCTGTTTCCTGACACGATTGTGTACTACTTTGCGAAAGGGACAAATCCAATTCAACGTCACTACTCGTCGGCATCGACGTGATTCCAGTGGCTGTCTCACTGACCGACATGGTCCTGGGCTTAGGTTGGGGGGTGTGGTGCTGTTGATCCAGGAGTGCTGCTCTCAGCTTGCTCACCGGAGGCTGGTGCGTCAGGCACAAGTTTGCCGAAAAAGGTTCGGGTTGGCACGCCAGAGGTGGAAATCTGCTTCTTCTCCTCCCAATTGGCCAGTTTCTTGGCAGCACCTTTTTTGGGAGCAATCTTGAAGCTGTCAGTTGGCAGTGACACTTAGCTTCACAAGCTGAAGAGATGCCCTTGTTGCTTAGCCAGCCACGCGACCCGTCGTGCACAGGCCTTCTGTCTGGCAGTACTGTGGGTGATGTCTCTTGTGCACCCAAAAGCAAACAAGCAAGAAGAACATCAGTGAAACGTGGCATTGTTGCAGTTCAATTAGTAGTACAAACAAACAATATAATTTAGTGTGGTTACTTAAGTTATTATAAATAATTAGCTATACAGTGTAACTGTCCATTTGTATAACCACACCAACATAAACTTTCATGATGTACACTCTGGAAGGATAAGAAAGAGCAAAAACATCAACATACAGATGTAACTGTTTGCTTTATGACCATCAAGTTGGGATGTGGAACTCAGGGAGGTGCAGATGGCAATGGAATGATCCATAGACAATGAATGCTGTTGTGCACCTATAGCAGACATGGGGTTGATGCCAAAAGTTAGGAAAATAGGGGGGGAAGGACCCAAAAAACAAAAAAAGATTTTTTTTTTAAATAACATAAAAAAGTAAATTAAGATAAATTAAAATTACAAAGTTAAAATAAATTTAAAAAAAATTAAAAAATGGAAACAATAAAACTAAAAATATTAAAATTAAAAAACCTAAAATTCAAAAATTCTTAATACTTTTTAAAATAAATAAGTGAAACTATCCTCAAGCATATAATTTATTAAACTGCTATCTCAACCATCCATGCAAGCCTATGGCAAAGGGCCACACTGGTTGGATGCACAAAATGGCTGCCAGCTAGTGCCACATGGTGAACAACAACAACACTGAGCAATAAGGCATGGGGAATAAAGAGAAAACATGCAGGCCTATGGCAAAAGCACACTGGCTGCCTACACAAAATGGCTGCCAGCCACATGGTCACAACAATAAGCAAGAAGGCATGGGGAACAAAGAAGACATGCAGGCCTGTAGCAAAAGCACACTGGCTGGGCCTACAAAATGGCCGCCAGCCACAGGGTCACAACAAGCAAGAAGGCATGGGGAACAAAGAAGATATGCAGGCCTATGACAAAAGCACACTGACTGCCTACACAAAATGGCCACCGACCACATGATGAAAGAGCAAGCAAGGAACCATGGCCACAATAAAGAAGACATACAGGCCTATGGTAAAAGCACACTGGCTGCCTACACAAAATGGCCACCAGCCACGGGCCCATTGGCACATTAGGACACATGGTGAATTAAATCAATATTGAAGAAGAAAATATACTGAACTGTGCAACTTTTTTTCTTTACAAAAGAAGAAAAATTACATGCAAAAAAAACTAGGCCCTCACTAAAACTGCAAGGCGACCCACCACAATACATTTTAAACATTGAATAAAAATACAAAGAAATCCAGGTGTATGCCCTCAATGAAACAAACAATACCCTTATACACCAGTTTTTCAACTTACTTGTGAAATTTCAAATACAAAGTCCGTTACATCCAATGATTATATATGC